>OY997589.1:26562164-27162164 GCA_963921825.1 Erodium maritimum | reverse complement strand
CAGAGGGGTGTGACGTGGTCTGCCACGGGAGGCAATGTCGGTGAGGATCATGCGAGGGGGTTTCCTAGCTCAGCATTTCCGGCGCTGAGGGCTTCGTTGGCTGATGTTTGTAGTTTCGACGACTTGACGCAGCGGTTGAGGGGTTATTTGAGCTGGGATGCTTGCAAGGAAGTTTTTGATACCATGAAGCAAGTAGTAAAGGTCAGCTCTCCTAATTTGTTGGGCCTTCTGTTTGGTGGGTGAGAATGTTGGAGAGAAGTAGCTTTTTGAGGATGAGCATCAAATGAGATGTATGACCCAAAAGAATAGTCTAGCTTATATGTCCAATAAGTATATCAATACTTTTTAACTCCCAATAATCAACTGATGTGAGATCAAGATAGAAATGAGAAAAATAGGGTATAAATTGTACATGAACTCTTGTGTTTCAATTTATGAATTCCAAGTTGAAAAGTTACCTTCAGCTTAATGGCATTAATCGGGGAATGAGTTATATGCTCAAGTTACTTGAGTGGCAAAGCTAGGCCCTGAAAATCGGTTAGTTTATGAAAGAATCAGAATCTTATTTACTGGATTAGTTTCAAACAGTAAGGGTGGCAGCATTATTTTTCGTCCCCGCCATAATCATAGTGAAAACGAGCATTATCTTGCAAAAGTTTGTACTGAGGGTTTACACTGATATTAACTTTGTAAAAGTTGATCTTTTATATTTTGAGTAATTTTAGCTGTGAGACTCTTATTAAATTTATTGCATTCTCCTCCAGAATATTGATGATGGGAGGCTGAAAATGAAGGTTCATTGTCCCATAGTGTCAGATTTTGGAATGAAGGAAAAGGCAATGAGAATTTTAATGTGTTATAACCCAATTTGGCTTCGGATTGGACTATATGTAATATTTGGTGGTGACTCCTTGTTGCTCAATGAAGATGCTAGTTCCGATCAAGAAACTGCATTCCTGAAGATGGTTATTGAGAAGCAGTTTTTTTCTCATGTGGGTCTTGCTAAGGCTTATGCTTATAACAAAATGGTCGCAGGTCTGTATAGGCCAGGTTACTATGAAGCGTTAGGAAATATCATATTGAAGAGATTTTTGTTGCTTGCTCTCATACTTGATAAGGCTAAATCATATAGCAGTCTTCCTCTCAAGTATGGTATTGATGGAATTGATGGGGGTTCTCCTTTATTATTCTCAGTGGAGACTAACATTAAATCTAGCAGTCAAATGATCCATGGTAATTGTCCAATTATAGGCTATTTCATTTGTGTATTAAATGCTATGACTGATCTTGGTACATACTTATTGATTTGTTATGATCTTGGTTAAAAAATAGATTTCTTATCATCGGATGTGATGCATGGAGAAGGTAATGTTATAGCTCATCTTGTGATTCTAGGGTACAAGGTATCTTATCAACAGGTATGTTGTTCAATCTATATGTTTCAATGTATAGACACGAACCTCTGGATAAAGAATATGGATTGATCAAGGTCAATGGACCAACAAATTACATTTTTGCAGTGTACCCTAGTCGAGTATGACTTCAGAGTGACAGATCTATTCAAGGATCTCCAGGATGGGGTGCGGTTATGCAGAGCCATTTATCTCTTGCAACACGACTCATCCATTCTTATGGTTGTTATTTCAAGTAATATAAAATTTTAGTAGTATCTATTAGTATGCAGAGTACCAGCTTGACCTTTTAGTCTTTCTTACATACAGAAATTGATAGTTCCATCTGATACCCGTAAGAAGAATTTGGTGAATTGTGATGTTGCTCTGCAATATCTAAGGCAAGCTGGTGTATCGTTACAAGACGAAGATGGATTGGACATCGCGGGAGAGGATGTTGCGAATGGAGATAAAGAACTTGTCATATCCTTGCTATGGAACATGTTTGTCCACCTTCAGGTTTGTGTTGCTTCTTTTATATTTGAACCCAAAATTCAGAATCAGATATACTAACATTACATACAAATGATGATGGTTTACATGCTGCAGCTACCACTTCTGATCAACAGAAAAGTGCTGGATGAAGAAATTTGCAAAATTCAGAAGATAGATATGGTATGTCAAAATCTGGATAGAAAATATTTGGTTGAAGAAATTTCCTCTGATATACTTGCACCTTTTTCGGTGAGAGATACATATGAAAAAAATGATTGAGTACTAGGCTGTTTTTCTCTTTACTTTGAGACCAACTCATCATCAAATTTAGATGAATGAAAGGCGTCAAAGGAGCAACTGAAGTACTACCATTTTTCATTGTCCGTGTGTTTCTTTAACTCAAATTCAGAGCTAAAACTGTGGTTGAGTTTTTCTCATGCTCTGCCATCTTACAGGATCATGGCGATCGTATGGGTTCCTCTCCTCTAACAATGCTATTATACTGGATCCAGGTATTACTGCAAGTTGAAAAGTTCAAGAGAAGAGTACATATTTTCCAACCCAAAACTATAAATCCTTTAAGATAGTTTGTACTTTCACTGTACTTGACACACCATTTTCATTGTGTTTGCAGGCAGTATGTGAAACTTACAACTTCAACGTTGAAAAAATTTCTGCACTGGTGGATGGGAAAGCAATTTGGTGCTTGCTCGACTATTACTTCCGCAAAGAACTTCATTGTTCTTGTTCTTCTAAGGTGATAAGGGTTGCCTTTTCTTATGATCATCTACTTGTATGCATGAGTCTCTTATATCTCACACATATTTCATAATTTGGCTTCAGGATTCTAATGTAACAAAAGGTGAAGAATCAATTATGTCGGCTACTGATTATACAGATGCAGTACACAACTTTATACTATCACAGAGACTGACAGCCTTATTGGGAAATTTTCCCGAGGTAAGTGTTTTAGGAGATCTCCCTTTCCATTCCAATCTCTCCCATCAGGACTTGTTAAAGCCAAACCCAACCCAAAAGCTCAAGCTATCAGGTGGTGTGCCAATCTAGTATATCAAGTGGTCAAAAAATCCACAATCTTTCAACGTGGAACACTCTAACAGGATTTAAACAAAAGAAATATAATATGACTGAATCCTTGGGATGTCACCTTGGTGGAAACTAACTACTTACGATAAATTCCTTTCGAAGAAGTTAACAAGTGACATTGAAGAAAATAAAATTGAATGTTCTTGAACTTGAAGCATTAATAAATAATTCCGGGAATCGTTGTAGCATCTTGGAAACAGTCTTAGTTGATAAACATTGGGTCCAAGAATGAAACATATCATGTATATGTAAGCAAATGGTGCTTTCTTTGAAGCCATACCAAACTTGTCCTATTGTGGATAATATCAAAACTATATGTTGCTATTAGAACTTTCTATTTTTTTCTTTAGGTGCATCATTATGTCAACAATCAAATATTTGTTGGATATTTTATTTATATAATCCAGTTGTTCTATATACTTTTTTTGACAGGTTTTGCAGATTAGTGACATACTTGAACATAATGGTGCATCAAATGACAAGAGTGTGGTAATTTTGTTGGTATTCCTCGCATCTCAGTTGGTGATGAAGAAAAATATGGTAATGATTTGAATATTAATCCTGAATACTACTAATGATGTGCTTGAGAAACATTTTTAATATCACATTTTATACTTTCTAGGATAAGCTGAATTTCCATAAACTATTGGGTCGCAATTGTCAAAACTCAGAGAGAAAACATGCAGTCTTGACCCAAGAAGATTCAGATGAGAACAGCAATGAAGGTTTCCAATCCTCATTTACTACTTTTTGTTTTAACAACTTCCACAAATTGATGTGACGCTTAACTCTTACAATTCAAGTCTTATGTTTATGTCTACACACAGATGCTGCAAGAAAGTTTAAGGTGATCCAGGCATGGTGGCAAGACATGGCTGAAAGTAACAAGTGTGTTACTGCAAAACCAGCAAGTTCTCTAAGTTTACCAACTAACAAGCGTATCATGGAAATTCAAAAAGGTAAAAATAGGGAACTTCTCCATTTTACAATTAGGCTCTGAGCATGTTGCTGAATTCATAATTATGGTAATACACAATAGGCTTCCCCCCATTTGCAGTGCAATATGATTTAATTGGAAATTTTGCGTCTTAATTTTACAAATTTACTGGCAGTTTCAAAAACTGCTTGCTCACGGAACTTTATTTGCTTGTATCTATCGCCATTAACCTGGTTATTACAGACTTGAGATTTGTGTAGGTTAACATGTAACAATGAATGCCGGGTCCATATGATCTATATATTTGACCATGTGTTGATTTGAAAAGACCTGTTAATAGTAATTGCTATAAGCAGGCTTGATTGGAAGATCCATGTGGTCCCCTAATATAATGTTTGAATGGCTCATTATCTCTATTTTTTTCATTGCTTGCTACAATTCTCTGTGAACCTCTTTCTGCACCGTCTATTGCAAATGAATATGGTCAGGATATATTTTCTTACCTAGCAATCCCTTTGCAATTTATACAGAGAATGCCGTGATAGTCATACAGTCTCATGTTAGACGGCTGATAGAACAACACAGAGTTGTGAAGATGATGAAGAAGGTTTCTTTTATGCAAACTCTGTTTCGAGCTTGGTTGGCATATAGGCTGAGATCAAAAAGCCATGCATCTAGTATCATCAGTTCTGAACAGTCTGCTAGTGGTATATGTTATTCACTACTTCATTTATATGCTTCTTTGCATTCTATTATGTTTTAAATTTACACAATTTGTTTGCTTGATCATACAGAAACATTCAGGAGGTATATCCTATTCTTTGTTGACAGACATGGTTTTGTCAAGTTAAAAAAATCTGCAGTACTCATCCAGCGAGCTGCAAAGAATTGGATTGATCACAAGCACCTGAAGTGTCTTGGTCAGGGGACAGCAGTGTCATGTGTTCATAGGATTGCTCAGGCAAATGATGCAGCTTGTAAAATTCAGATTGCTTGGAAAACGTATACTGTCTGCAAATCTCTTTGCAGGCAAAATTTTGCTGCAACCAAGATACAAAGTCAATTACGTTGTTGGCTATTGAGAAGGAGATATTTAAGGCAAAAGGAAGCAATCATTAAAATCCAACGTAATTTGCGATGTCTCAGATGCCAGAAAGCTTTTGAAGAATACAAAATTGCAACCAGGTCTGCCATTATTGTTCAATCCTATGTTCGTGGATGGATGGCACGGCAAAGAGCTAGAAAAAGAAGGTATCTCATCGTGGTAATCCAGGTGAGTTATTACATTGTTGGTTGGTCCATATATGCTGGGTTGTACTATGCATTATTTTAGGGATAATTGTCAAAACATGCACTTATGTTTCGTCCACAAACGAAATAGTGCACAATGTTTCGTCCACGTCGTCTGGCTACCCTTATGAATCGTCCACGCACTTCTGTCACTAAAATTAACAGAATATTCGAATCTGTAGCCTCACGTGCTATCATGTGCTTGTGTCTGAAATTTTTTTTGGACGAAATTGCCCTAACAATCCTCAGCCACTCATTTTTTTGGACGAAATTCTTATTTTTGAATTTCAAACCAAAAGGGAAAAATTGTCAATTCAGGTTCTACTGTTACACTTTTCTAACAGAAGTGCGTGGACGATTCATAAGGGTAGCCAGACGACGTGGACAAAACATTGTGCACTATTTCGTTTGTGGACGAAACATAAGTGCATGTTTTGACAATTATCCCATTATTTTATGTTGATCAGATGTTAACAAATATATTATTGGGTTGTATCTGTTGATTATGCACTTAGGCCGACCTTTATTTTAGTAAAAATTCATTTTATTAATTTGATTCTTATTTAGAGCATGTTGCTTTGTCTCAATGAATCTAGAGACACTGTCGTGGATGGTTGACAAGAAGAGACTTTTTCTCCAAAAGAGAGTATGTGATAACTATTCAGCGTATTGTACGATCCCTGCAATGCTCGAGGTCATTTGATTGTCAGGGAAATGCTGCTATCAATATTCAACGGTTCATAAGAGGGCAAATTACTCGAAATAGGCTTCTAGGTAATATGTTTACCTCTATTTAACGAGCTGGATCATACTTACTGCTAACTTATTTTCTAGTATGATGATTTAACTAACAAATATAGCTGGTGTAGGGGCTTCTTGTCTTCGTGCAGCCTTCCCTAGTGCACACAACTTTGAGAACTCAAGTGTATGCTTCCGGAGTTCTGAGTTACAAATAGTAATATATTCAGTTTTAAAACTGCAAAGATGGTGGAAAGGAGTACTGCTGCAAAGATTAAGAGATAGACCAGCTGTAATTATTCAGTCACATTTCCGCGGGTGGATTGCTAGACGTAGAGCTGCCAGAGAGAGGCATCATATTGTTGTGATCCAAGTAAGATATTGCAGAATCTTTCCTGCAATAATAAACAGCTCTTTTATGGTTACTATGCTGATTTTTTCATGGATTTATAGTTATGATATGTATCTTCTTCTATGAGTATCAAACTTTAAATTTAGGAAATTCCATTACTTTGTCTGGAATCTTCATTTAGCACACTTGCTTTACCACAACTTCCCGTGGACCTTGTACTAGAATTCAGTCTAATACTTGATGTTTATTGGAACTTCTCATCGTGCTTTCAAGCTCTTGTCCAAATCATTATAGACTTTGTTGAATCTGTTGAAGGTGTGATACATTTAGAAAGCGCATATAATATTGCAAATAAGTTAAATATCTACTGAGTAAGTTGCTTCCTTGAGCAACTGTAGTATTTTGTCTTCCTATAATGTAATATCCTCTGGGTGACAGGGCTTGTATGCTAGTTTTTAGTTCATAGCATGCCGTGCTCAAGTCATATAGACTATCTTTGTCTATTTATTATTTCTGATGAGCAGATTTCTATTTCCTTTTCATTTTTACGTTCCTAGATTCTTGAGTTGATATTCCCTATATTTCAGTCTGTTCCCTCCAAGCTGGGATAGCAATGTTACTAATGAAGTCTTTTCAAATTTTGGTTTGGAATTTTATAGTCATTCTGGAAAGGATATTTGGTGCGGAAAAATTCCAGAGAGCAGCTGATAGATCTACGCTTGAGAATGCAAAAATCTGCTAGTAACGTGGATGATCGAATGCGAATTATAAACAAACTTTTGGCAGCATTGGCAGAACTGCGAAGCATGAGAAGTATCTCTGACATTATTCATACTTGTGCCACTCTTGGTGAGAATTGTATTGCCACATAAAACATATAAGTTATTTCATTTAACTATGTTTGGTGAAAGAAACTTGATTGCAGCAATATTACGACTTTCATGTTTATGATCTGGTGTTTGTTTCAACATTGTTACCATAATGATTAACAAGCCACTTGGGCACTGCGTTGTGTATATATGATCCTTATGTTGGTTTTTTCTTTTGCAGACAAAGCTACAGAAATTTCTCAGAGATGTTGTGAGGAACTTGTGGCTGCGGGGGCAATTTCAACTCTACTGGAAATTATTGGCACAATCAGCAGAAGCATTCCTGATCAAGAGGTTCTAAAGCATGCTCTGTCAACCCTAAGAAACCTGGCACGCTATCCACATTTGCTTGAGGAGTTAATTAATATCCCTGGATCTGTACAAACAGTTCTGCTGAAGTTGCTAAGGTTTGTGCTATCCTTTATACTTAATTCAGAAATAAGGGTGGGATCATCTCTTTTTTGATCTTTTGTACACCTATTCAGGAACAAGGAAGAGGGATATTTCATTGCATCTCAGCTCTTGAAGAAGATATGCTCTAAACCGGAAGGTATTGAAGCTATGCGAAGATTACCTGGTCTCTTAAAGAGGCTTCACAGTCTAGTTGAAGAACTTTCAAGGAAGGCAAACAACGAAAAGAGGTTAGATACATTTGAACAATGATTTTCCTTTTTTAAAGTTCTAAAGTTATGCTCCGAGAAGAACCTTTTGCTTTATTGGCAGTCACTAGTAAGTAATTAATTCCTTCACTTCTAAGTTAATCAAGCTTTATAAGTTACCCTCCTTGTGCAGGAACCCAGTGAGGCTGATCACCGAGAAAAGATGCAGGGAGGCTGTTGATATTTTAAAATTGGTAACAGACAGATAAGAATTCATTTTCTCCGGTGCTTTCAAGTGAACTATGACTAGTATCTTCAAAATCCACCTCACTACCTCAGTGCTGAATCATCACACCATACAACAACTGTGAGTAGTTCTGTATCTTTGCTTATGGTGTTTACATGTTAAGTTTATGAGGGCCAATGTATTAGGCTTGGGACTTGTTGAACTAATTAGGCTAACCGTGTCATGTATCTGCATAATTTTCTATTGCCCATATATGTTGCAGTATGGGTTTAAAATAGGTCATGATAATATAATTTAGACATTATCCAGTATCTTTGTCATTACCTATGAGATTACATTTTATAATCATCACTCGTGTAATAGCATTGAAAGATCTGCAAATTAGTGTGTATCTGGGGTGGCCTTTTCTTGCTGAAATATTTAATGCTTTATTGAGTGCTGCACATGCATTCCATGGAAAGGTCATTGGAATGGCAAGTTGCAGATCCTTTGCATTATCTTGTGACCAGTTGAAGTTGGCAAGTTGCAATTTTGTCTGTACTTTACTTGACTCAATTAGAGAATCAACTTGACAGTTATTATGATTGAGGTGGCTTGCTAGTTGTACCAACCAGGAAATTGCTTTTGTTTACATAATTCACTTGTCTGGTAAGCCAGAAAATGTATGCTTGCAGCAAGAAAAAGGTTCAGATCAGATTCTGCACCCAGAAAATATACATCATCATTCACAGGGGCTGTTTGGATCCCAGTTTCATATCATTAGAAATCAGGTCCTTTTATGAAAATCAAGATACAATCTTGATAAAGTAAATTGAACATATAGAAATCAGGTCTACATGTATGCATTCCATTTTCCCAGGAACCAAACAAACCTTACCTAACTAAGCTAGCTAGCAACCCACCGGTATTCAAGCTGCCCTTGCAAGCACATCAAGCCTGTCAGCCGGATCAATATACAGGCGCCCCCGGACAAAGTTTCTGGGCGCCGTTACCGTCAAGACACCATCTTCGTAAGCAGCAGATATCTCCTCGACATTGATATTGCACGGAAGCCTGAACTTCCTTTGGAAGTTCTTGGCCGGCTGTGCCGATTCGCCTCCAGCTGCTTCAGTTCGGATTATGAGGTACCTTGAGTCCTCCACCTCCACCTTTATCTCCTCCTTCCTCACTCCTGCACCCACATTAATCAGCCTGAAAACATGTTTCATGTACTGCAAAGAGCATAACAAGAACGAGACTGAGTTCGAATTTGTACCAGGAAGGTCAGCTGAGAACATGTGTGACTCTGGGGTTTGGACCCAGTGAACATAGTTTTGTTGGGTGAAGTTTTGAGGAGAAATGAGAGGGGTGGTGAAGTAGTAATGCAAGAGAGAGGGATGGATTGCCGGAAACTCCATTTTAGCTGAGCTTGCTCGGACGAGTAGGAAACCCACTGATGAGTCTTCTTCTTTCCTTTGCTCCCCTTTCCTTGAATTTGAGTTTGGTGGCTAGCAGGAAGTGTAGGATGGATATTTAAATATATTTTACCAATCAGATATTTTTATTTATTTATGGATTGGTCATTTGGTCACCAAACTGGGTCGGCCCTTTATGGTCCACCAAACTGGGTTTTAGGCCTGTATATCTTCTTTTTAAGAACAGAAAATGAATTAAAACCAATCAAACATAACAGAGGTAGGACCAAAGGCTCTAGACTCTAAAATGTTCTGAATCTTTCATAAATGACTTAATCTTTTTGAATCCGTAAAACTAGTTTACTTTTTATCATAGACAAACACAAAAGTGATCCTTGTATCATTATCAAAACTAAACAAAATCAAACATCATAAATCCAACTAGCAAACAATAAACTACCGTTCAAAAGGTCTGTCTATTTTTAAATTCTGAATACTGATATTTTTATTTAAAAAGTATTTTATAGATAAGTGTATTTTAAAATATTAATGTAAAATTTAACAAAGTATGTTTTATACTTGCATGAACTTGTTTTTGTTGGTAAAATCAATAATTCAAAATTTATATCTTGTGTGATAAAATATCTTGAATTCTAATTTGAACATCTTCTAATCTCTTCTCTTTTATTTCTTATTTTTGTTTTTTCAGAACTAAAAGTGTTCATATTATTAATAAAAAAGCAAGATAGAAAACAATCACAAAATCCTGTTTTCTGCACCCTAAAACAAAAGATCAATACCACTTTGCTTTGAAGAGAAAAGACAAACTGCATAAAATACTTTAAAAATAAAATCAAATGTGAATAACCAGTCAAGATGGTGTCTAAACATTGTTTGATCCTGTGGTGAGGACTCTTTTCGTCATGAGGTGTGCGATCGAATAAGAAACTCGATAGTAGGTAGATTAAGAACCTCTTTCATTGTGTCCCATGAACTTCTGCATGATTAAATCTTGCAAAACGGAAGAAAATAGACAAAATAAAATAGAACCAAATAATCATGACGACCCAAAATCGGGAGGAAGATCGAGGATGAGATATCGGTGGAGGCCAAGGAGGTGAATATGTCGATGATGGGTTTGGAGGCGGTAGGGGGATGGTCATGGGTTTCATTACCAGATTGTGAGTTCGAGGTCGGCGCTATTGGTGAGACCATAGAGGGGCAGGTCAATGGGCATCGAGGGGGACCAGCTGACAACTATTAGGGTTGTACTGGGAACCAATATAGAGTCAGGGGACACGTCGTTGGTGGCGAGAGAAAGCCAACGACGCGGAGACTAGAGGTAACGTGATGGAAACCCTAGTAGACATATCAATATTTGATAATATATTTCTTCCTCTATTCCTTTTCTCCTTTCACCTATTTTATGAAAATAAGTTCATATTTATTTAATTTATTAAAATCTGTTTTCATAGTATTTTATTTTTATTAATTATTATGATAAAAAAATAATCTTATTTTATTTTACTAATTATTAAATTCATATTTTAAATTATTCTTCAAATTAAACTTTTAAAAAATAAAATATGAATTTAATAATTAATAAATTTTAAATATATTTTTATAAATTCTAAATTATTTTTGAAAAATTACCATACTAAATTTTAACCACCTTTTTAAAAATATTTATCAAAATAATATGATTTTTTTTATAAAATGAATTAAAATCTAATTTTAATAATTAATAAAATTGAACAAAACATTTTAAAAATATATTTGAACAAATTACTTAATATTAATTTATTTCAAAAATAGGTGAAGAAGATGAGAAATATAGAAAATGTGAGATTAAAGTTTTGATATGGTACAAAGTACAAAAAAACATACATTTCCAATTTTGGAGTATACTAGTATAGAAAACAAATTCATGATATTTTGGAGCATACTTTCTCACATTTCTCATACTAATTTATAGGGGTGTGCACGGGCATGTATCTGGCTCGACCCCCACATGTTTGGATTCGTCTGTAGGGTTGCGAATGGGATATATTCAATACCAAACCCGCCCATCCGATCCTTATTTAAGGTTCAGATCCCTTCGATTAGGCGAATCTAATTTAACCTAAAGATCTGCAATATATAACTTCCAGATATCTTGCTCTCTCATCATATCACATGGATCTAGAAGATCCCAACCATTTGGCTCTTTCACATATATGTTTGTGAACTCAGATCGTCTGTCCGAAAACTGATTCCAATTTTTTTTTGGATCTTGAGCTTTGTTCGCCTTCAATAGGTAATAGACAATATAATTAGGAATCAAAGACCACCCAATGCTTGGCCATCTGCCTATATAGGTTGTCGTCGACGTAACTGAGAAAAACGAAATGAAATAACATTCCTTATGTGTTAGGCATCAAAGCACCATCATAGATCTGTTTTAGAGAGTTCACGGCGAAGGGGATGATGCACAAGTGAACATCTGGCTCAGGGATATCGCTTGGGAAACATAATCTTGTTTGGCGATTTTTTGGCCAAAAGGTAAGGCTTTGGTGCTAAGGGAGAAAATATCGGGAGGTGACAGCGAGAAATAGATGGAAGTGGGAAAAGAGTAACAAAAGAAAATGGAGCAAGATTAGCAGAATGAAGAGGGCAATATGGGTTTTATGGTGAAGAAAAAGAGTTACTGGTGAGAGAGGGAGATATGTACTATGTGGTGCTAGAAATGTGAGGATAAGTTTATGTGAAGTTTGTGATTTGCGTTTGTCCACATATACATATACATAGGGTTGAGTTTACGGGCGGATCAGATTCTTCCGAGAATTTGCGGATCTAGGTATTTTCGATCTAGAAACTGATCTTTTTTTATGGTTTGTCGTACATAGATCTCGGGCTGAACAGATTTACGGGTGAGTCACGGGTCACAAATAATTTGCACATCCATACTAATTTGTACTCGTTTTCACGCGCATCTATTTTAAAAAGTTTTAAAAACCATTAAATTTAATCGTTACAAAATTCTCAGATTTTAAAGTGAATATTTTTAAAAGAGAAACTGCTCCTAAAAAATAAAAGGGTAAATTACGTTGACGTTGACATACCCCGAACTATACGCGTTTAACGGTTTACTACCTTAAAGTTCATTCGTAACAATCGTCTACCCCGAACTAACCATTAATTACGACATCCCCCCTTCCATCCAAGGCTGTTAATTTTTTTTGTCAAATAAAAAAAATACCCTCAATTGTTATCTAGATTTACACCCTTATACCATTCAAACCCTAAAATTAGTTTTTTATTGTTTCAAAATCAGATTTTTTTTAAAAAAAAATTCTTTAATTTTATTAGAAATATATTAATGATTTTTTAAATTTATTTTTTCCATTTTTTTCATTCATTTTTATAACTGCTTCTTTTTTATTAATTTTCTTCAAAACTTTTTCCTTTCTCTCTTTTTACGTTATATTGTTTTTTTCTTTTACTAATTTTTTGGAAAAGAAATTATCAAAAAATGGAGAAAAAATTCAGGTTTGAAGAACATGAACTTGCTTTCGATTTCAATAAACTTTAATTCTAAAATTATCAAAAAAATGGAAAAAAAATAATATCAACGTTGAAGACAACCTAATCAAAATCCCTAACTCACAACCCAGAAACAGTTTCAATTCAACAATCCCACAATCGGAAACCTAGATCTTGAAATGAAAAAAAATCGATGGTAAATCTGCGAAGACAAGGACGCGCTGGTGGTTCGAGCGTTACTCCTGTAGTCCTTCACTCCTATCGTCGGTCACCATCTTCGTCGGACCTGTCTGCGAGCGCGGGTCCAGATCCTCTGTGACCAGATCTGCGAGCAACACTGAAACCGAAGCTCACACGGAATATAGACAGCCCGATCCTCCTCGCCGTCGACCGGAGTTGCATAGCTCACACGAGGAAGAGCTAGATCTGCTGCAACGAACTCTTTGCTCCTTAATCTCCAACACTGCCCCTTCATGTGGTGTTTATGAGTGAAATATGAGGTTTTTGTTATCATTGTGAGAGATTTTGAGAAAAAAAATGGTAGAGATAATAATGGACAGATTTGGTTTAATTTGTTGAAAGATGAAGATGTCAAAATGGAGTAATAGACAGGTGCGTGAGATTAGGCTTGTTTTCTATTTTTAAATTATTTTTTGATTAAAAAATATTAAAGTATCAAAATATTATTAAAGAGTTAGGATTGGAGTTGTTTTAGAGTTGGAATAATAAGGGTAGTTTAGGAATTTCTGAAAAAATTAACAGAAAATGGATGGAAAAGTGGATGGAGGGGGTAACGTCGTAATTAATGGTTAGTTCGGGGTAGGCGATTGTTACGAATGAAATTTGGAATAGTAAACCGTTAAACGCGTATAGTTTAGAGTAGTCAGCATAATTTACCCAAAATAAAAGCATTATTACTTTTAGAAGTGTGTCATCCATGTCAGGGTAGACACGTGAACGGATTGGTCACAAGTACTAGTATCAATAGTTCTTACATGTTTTTAAGAGCATGAACAACGGGCCGGCCCGCGTGCACTCGATCCGCGGACCGCGGCCCGTTCCGTTGTGGGCTAGTTTTCGCGCGGTCCGCGGCCCTGAAACAGCGGGCTCGTTCCTCGGGCCTCGCTCCTCGCTCCTCAATCGCGGGCCGGGCTCGCAGACGTGCTCCTCGCTCCTTGGCCCACGCTGACCCAATCTCGGGCCGACACCTGGCATATGCACGCGACTTTTTTAAAAAAAAACAATTTTTTTTGTCAATTGTGGGATTTGAACCCCCAACCTCAAGGTTAAAAACCATGTGGTTCTACCATTGAGCTAGATGAGTTTTTGTTACTATGTTTTATTATAATTTATATGATATACTTTTAATTTTGGAGTGAAATGCATATTAAAATTTAAACTCAAATATTCTTTTTAATAGATTATATATTAAATAATTTAGTGTTGGATGATATTTCAAATAAAATAACATATTTATGTAATATATATTTGACCATATTATCATTTTTGTGTGTATTTATATCCGGTCCGATTCAAATATTTTTCGTTATAGCAACTACTATGAATATTACATAGTTGACCATATTATTCCATACACATATTTTATTGATTTCTTTGCCATTATTAAAAAGTTAATTTTTATTCGTGTTAAATTTATTTATGAATTATTTATTGTCATTAATTATTTATTTCCAAAATTGTTTAAATTATAAATATTTTAAACGGTTTCTGATAACGAATTAAATAAAACAGGAAAATATCAAATAATAATCCAGTCAGCACTGTTCTGCACTCTCAGGACCTCAGAGGTCCTTTCTGTTGCAAAACACCCACTTTTCTGCACTCTCACTCCCTCACTTTTGTCCAGTCAGCACAAGTTATACACTCCCACTTCCTGATCAAGGTCCTTTCGGTTGTACATGCTCTAAGCCAATTGTATCTAATTAGCTCTGAATAAAGAATGTCAATGCAACAAAAGTTCCAATTAGGCTATGGGTAAATGTTGGAAGAAAAGTATCCATATGAGTGAATATCACACCAAGAACATGAAACACTCATATCATTGTCAGTAACGATAACTTTAAAATCATATTTTTGCTGTCTAAAACAGCTATCCAACCAACATGTCTTAATTTCATACTCCTAGATGAAAACAATGAGGGTAAAAAAACTAAAAATCTTGTACTTGGACGTCGAATTAAACAAAGAACGCGTCAACACAATTGAGGGAGACGAGATCGATATGACTAGCGTTAGGTCTGGTTTCCGTCTCCCTTTCTCGTTCCACTACATACATGAACACATAAGAGGCATAATGGAAGATTGTCTATGAATAGAAGACCGGTCGAAGAGGGAGTGGTTTGGGGATCGAAAAGGAAACGTTGGATGATCATCGACCATGACTGAATTTGGATCGGTGCAGCTGAAAAATCTTTTCTCGGAGATGGAATCCCTCCTCAAACGAAGATGAAGAAGCCTTTTGGGTTCTTGAGTCCGGGTTTTATAGGTTTGATCGTCGCCAACACAATGCTTGGTGAAGCCTACACATCTTAGACGAGGTCTCTACTAAAGCCTAAGTGCCGTGTTTTCGCATGAGACACAAGTAGTGTAAGAACCGCCCCCGGTCGAACCGGTGAAATTTGGGGAAAGTTGACTTTTCGCTGGAAAAGTCAACCGATGACTCCAGGAATCATTCGGGACCTTTCCGGGACCCAAAAAGCTTAGCCGTCGTTACCGTTAGCTTAGTTGGGTCATTTCCTTTCAAATGACTACTTTTGCGAAAAAGTCAAACCTAGGTCAAACTAGGTCGAATTAGGGGTCTTAACGAATTAATCTAATTTGAGCTGAGACATTTTGGGTAGAGGTGGACCCCACATGGACACATGTCCATGATGGCTTGGAGGGGAAGAAAAGGGTGAGAAAAGACCACTTGGTCCCCACTTGTGGACAAAAGAGAGAGAGGGCTAAAGGACGAAAGGGACATTTGCCCTTTAGGTTAAAGGTCACATGTGAGCAAAAAATTCAGAATTTTCCCCTTGTTGGCCGAAATTTTAGAGAGAGAGAGAGTGTGTGTGAAGCCTCCATAGCTTGAAGAAGAAGAAATGAGAAGAAGAGAAGAAAAATGTCTCCTTTCACTTGATTTCTACCCCAAAAACCTCATTTTTTTTTTCCATTTTCTTCATCATCTACCCATTCCCTAAAGTAATCTTGCACTTAACTTCCCTTTTGTTAAATTTCTAGTTGTGGGTTTTGGTAGAAATTGATTGAACAAGACTTGGGTGTTATGAGTTTGAGGTTTTAATGGTTAAATAGATGATTGTGGAGAGAAAGTGGAAGAGTTTGATGAAATTCCATTGGGTTTGTGTTGTTTTGATGAAACCCACCATGGGTCTTGAAACTTTGGAGTTGTTGAGGTTAATTTTGAGGTTTTGGAACTTAAAAATGGATTTTTTGGAGAAGCTAGAGCTTGTTAGGAACTTTTTGGAGAAATGGGGTATTTTTCCGGCGACCGGAGGTTCGCCGGAGCTCAGGCTGGTCACCGGGGGGTATAACCGGCCATGGCCGGAGGGAGAGCATGGAATCGTGACCGGCCACACAGTGGCGGTCTGGTCCGGCCACCCACGGTCCACGTGTGGCCGTGGGGCGCACTCGGCCCGGGATGCGGGTTGTCGTGTTCAGGTGGTCTTGGGTGAACCCCGGATCGATAATTCATGCCCGAAACGAATTATGGAAGTGGTTCGTGCAATTTCGGAAATTGTAGTTAGAAACTTTAATTGCGGTTTTAGAACGCTCGGACATCGGAATTTGATTCCGTCAAGTGCATTGGAACAAGTAAATTTAATTAGGAATGATAGAAACAAAAAGGGAAATTTTCGTTGTCCCGAGGGACGTTTCCCGTATTCCGGGCAAAATGGGCCTTCCGGGCCCATTTTGGACAAGTCGAGTAATTGGGGGTTGATTTGGTTATTTCTCTCTTTGAACCACACTTGAGTTATTATTAATTCTCGTATTACTCGTAATCTTAGACGTTGTTCCCGAGCACGGCGGAGGAGGCTACTAGGCGACTCGTGATCGTTCGCGTTTGGATAGCGGTTGAGGTAGAGAAAAGTAGCGAATACCGGTTTAATTGCGGAAAGTTACTAGTATGCATATAGGTTATGAATCCTCGATATAATATAGAATCTTATGTAGGATGTGAATAACTAGCGTAGTCATATAAAGATGGAACCACTTGCGGGCCAGGTCGTGCTCGTAAGTGTGGGAGTTGTTGTGCTGTAGTATCACATGTGGATCCTTGGTTGGGCTTGTAGGATTGCGTGTTGGTTGTGTTTGTTGTGACTAGTAGCATGTAATGTTGTTATGTGGTATGTCCGTTGTTGAATCATGGATCATAATATGTTATGAGAACGTGGTGAATGTTAACGTGAATTATTGCCTTGTGATATGATCGGGTGATTGATAGACCGATGTGATGTGTTCGGTAAGATTGTTCGTTATGGTATGCCGGTGTGATATTTTCGACGGGATATGCTTGAGTATGTTGTTTCGGTCCAATATCGTGGCTGATGATGTGCCGGTTCTGGCACGATATATTCCGAGGCGGTGTGTTCCGGTCCCATATCTATATCGATGGATGGTTCCGATATAGATATCTAGATCGAGGCTTCCGGTATGATATCTATACCGTGGAAGATTCCGGTATAGGATATCCAGGCCGAGGATTGGTTTCGGTGCGATACTTGTGTTGCATGTGCGATTACGGTACAAGGGGATCTAGAGCCGATGAGGGTATTCCAGAGCAATGTTTATACCGATGAGTTTTCCGTTATGGTATGGGTGATGTGATTTGTGCCCCGTGCTACGGGAAGATATACCCGACCGACGGAGGATTCCGGTCTGCTATATTATGAGTTGTACCCCGATGCTGTGTTCTGGGAAGATATCTAGGCCGATGTCGAGTTTGGTACGATATGGTGAGCCGGGCCATGGAAGCCGGCGCATTGCTCTGGAATACCATAGGCGGCAGTGATTGCTAATGATATAACTCTGTGTGTTGATCTGTGTTGGCTGTTGTGATTACTTATGCTTTCTATGTGATCTTTTGTGATTTGAAATACAGTTATACCTGAGTTCAAAGTATTGTCGTGCGAGTTCGTACGCGTGGTCGGTTGTGAGATAACCGTGGTCGTTGTCCATCGAGAATTGATGGGGTGACAGTGATTAAGGGCATAGTTGAGAAGAGTTGTATGAGTTCGGTTCAGTGTTGAGTTTGATTTCCGGGTTGCTCCCGAGTGTGGGTCAAGTGTTATCTTGAGTTACTTGTTTAACTATTTCGTTAGTTGTTGTGCTTACTAGTATGCCCTAATTGGACGGTTACCCGTGAAGGTGAGCGGATAACTCATCCCCTTAACTACTTTTTCCTACTGAGCGAAAGCTCACCCCCCTTCATTACTGTTTTACCGGCTTCGATCGTGAGTTGGTTTAAAGGACGTCTCAGAGCTGGGGAGCTTGGTGAGAGTCCTAGATTTGGGTTGTCTAGCGACGTACTTTTTCTTTTGTACTAAACTTCTTTACTAGAATTCTGAACGTTGACTCCTGTGGTCGGAATTATTGGTTTGAACGGTTATTTGAGGAACTCTTTATTTGAAATTCACATTTATTATTATTATTATTATTATCTTTAGCTTACGTCTCGAGTCCGGTCAAAACTGGATTTGGGGCGTGACAAGTAGGGGTTGGAAGGAACTGTCGTCATGGATAGGAATTGGGTAAGGAGTTCAATAGATGGGATTCAACCGATTTTTTTTATTTTTCGAATATTAATGCTAAGCCAAAGCTCTCTTCTAGAGGTAGTCGTATTGTTTTTTCGTATCCCTCGCTCAGAGGATTTAGTTCTTGTTGTTGCTACTATGAATGACTACAACTTGAAGGGTTTAAGATCTGTGTTGAATATGATAAGAGATTTTTCGACCCGAGTGACCACGTTGAGGTGTTGTGTTATACGACACCCAAGAAAGATAATGTAGTGATGCCTAGACTCGAGACTTGGGAAACATGCGTCCCCCACATACACAAAAAATGTTTTTCCCTAAAAGATACTACTTCTCCTTAGTTTCAAAAAAACTACCCTATTGTTTGTAACATTACCCTTGAATAAAGTATGATTTCCTTGTCATTTTGATTTTTAATACCTCATCTTCAATTCACTCTATTACCACTGGAGTTAGATTGGTAGGGACATCGGGGATGGAACCTTTGGATTTGGGATCTCGGGTATTCATGTTGTCTTCTATTGACCGAGAGGTTTGGATGTGTTTATCGACTGAAGATTCACGATCTTGGTTTTTTGCTTTTCCCTGTTATTTTGATTGTGTTCTATCTAGGGGTCATCTCCTATAGGTTAATCTCATTAGCCTTCCTTTTTATTTATTGGAACCTTAATTATGCTACCAAGATAGTTGGGAATATAAGCATACTAATCAATCGTTATCCTCTCTATCGCCTCATCTCAAATGACCATGGCCTTGCCACACATCCATGTAGTAGATGTTTTTATAACTAGAAGACTGGTTGAGACTTGGTGGGTGGACTCTTCAATTAACGTGGTGGTTGAGAAAGTTCATGTGGATAACATTCTTTACCTTCTTTATACCGGGTTGTCTACACATGGTCCATAACGATGAAGATCCCTCGAACTCCTTCATCTTGACTGAATCCCACTACTCTTCGCCACTTGACACACCTCTTGCTCATCTCGATCTCTTAAACTACTATTGCCACTCATCCTCTCCCTACTATGGACCCCATTTTTTTTTATGAGTTATTGGCTTCTTCGGGCGATAAGTCTGATAGGTGGGCTGATGTGGTTCAAGACAGCATTGATTTGGACTCCCTGGGCTATTGCTATAGACATGCCTTATTGTACTAAGGGTTTGGATCAAGTGTGGTCCTTCTTCCTAATTCTTAAGATTATTCTGTCAGGGTCCTCTTCTGGTAGACTATAACGATATCTTTTCTCATCTAGGTTCTCCCAAAATGTTTCTCTTCCTTGGTTGATCCTTGCACATGAGAGAGGATTATCTATTACGTGCGTGAAATTCGTTACGCGCAATGGGAGTCATGTATCATGTCTTGGGACAAAGGTTTTTTTGAAGTTAGGTAAGGTCTTGAGCCACACTTATCGTAACGAGGTTCCTAGCTTCACTGGTATTTCATGATTGTGTTTTATTAGTTTTTTTTGTTTTTTTTCTCTGCTCGGCCCAAGCTCTTAGGATATATATCTCTTTGTAATCGTTGTTATGTAAAAAAAAAGGTTGGTCCTATAAAGGAAATGGATAAAAAAGAAATTTAGAGAAATAAAACAAAGGAGACCCAATTGTATTAGTTTAAAAACTTGAAAATTATTTAAAGATATTTATGTCATTTAACTTTGTAATTGCAAGCGAACCTGACGAACTCATTAATATTGAAATTTAGACAAGTTTAACGGCTCTTAGAGCCAATTTTAAATGGTGGTGTAGTTATGTGAAAAAGAAGAATAAATTAACCTAACATTTTAATATATTATTGTATTCCAAATTTTGATTGAGTGCTTATATTAATTTTAATAATTTGCACGATCTTATAATGTTGATAAAAAACATTTAACATTATTATTTTTTAATTTATTAAGGTAAGATATACGAAAAAATCTCCGAGGTCACATTTCATACTTCAACTTTGAGACATATCATAACTCATATTTACAAGAAAAAACGCTTGATGTGGGAGAGCTTCTCTCTCATCTCTCTAAAAAAGCTTCATGCGCTTCTTCTTCCACCTTTGAAACCCTAGAGCCGCCGCCGGCTTTTCTGGCCATTTTGGCCATTTGGGAAGCCGCGGTGACGTCCTCTCCTTCTTCTTCTCTTCCTCTACCCGCAACATGGGATTTTCCGACCTTTCCTTTCGTTGTCTTCCTTCTTCGCCGGCAACACCATGGCTTCCGGCCATGGTCGTAGCCGGCGGAGATCTGTTTTTTCGTCCTTCTCTTCCATTTCTGTTCTCGATCCTTTAGATCTGGTCCTCAGGACGACATATCTCTCTCTTTGACGTTTAGGTTGGCTTAGATCTATTAGATCTTCGTTTTCCTTGGACGCGTGGTGCTGGTTTTGGATCGTGGGGAGTATCAGTTGGGGCTTCTCTTGGAGGGGATCTACAACGGAGGGCCTTGGGGGTGAGATTTGTCTTCCTTTACCTTCTCAGGACTTGGGCTTGACTTCTCGTCTCCTTGCTGAGGTGTTTGAGTTGGATCGCCTCCTTTTGGTCATCGTTTCGGTGCTGGATGTCGATGAAGACTCCGTTGGAGCTCTGGGAGATCCGCCCGTATTGTTCTTACCTTCCTCTTCTCCTTTACTCAGGTACTTTTCCCCTGATTTCCTACTCGTAGCGTCTTCCTTTTCCGACTCTCTGTTGAGAGAACGGGACCTCACGGTTGGGGTTGGCCACCGTGGGGGGTCAAGACTAATGGTTGTTTGAGGTTCGTTGGGGGTTCTTCTCGGGGGAGGGGTTCTTAGTCTAGTAGGGTGGAGGTTGGGCCGTTCATCCTGTTAGGGTCGCCGTGCGGTCTTGGCCGCCGGTGATACCTTCTGTGGTGTATAGGTTTGGAAGTTGGGTTTGGCTTAGTTAATCTCGTCTTCTGGTCTGCCGTTGTTCTGGTGAGCCCTCCGCTCCTTTTGCTGCGTCTCTGGGTTTTTTTGGTTCTCTTCTTCTCCGTTTGTGTTTGTTAGGACCGGTGGTGGTTTTGTTTTCCGGCTGGTGTTGCTTGGATGTTCTTGTGCTTCAGTTCCGAGATGAAGATTTCTGATTGACTCAGGCGAAGCACTCGGGTGGTGTTGGGTTCGCTGCCTGGCTCTGATGTCTCCTGGCTGGTGTGCGGCTCGAGGTTGCAGTGTTCGAAGTTAGTGCACGGCTCGAGGGTGGTCTGGACACTTCGAGAGTTGCTGGCAACACTTTGTGAGTAGCTGGCTAAGTTGGACCCGTGGTTTCTCTGTTGGTGTTTGGGCCGCGAACTGTTTTGTACTTTTTGTTTGTGTTTTGGGCCTGAGGCCGATGGTGTTGTTTAGTTTTCTCGAGTGACTGTTGTTTTGTTGACTCGTTATTGGTTGTACTTCAAGGTAGATATTAGGGTATTAGACCTGTATAGTAGTTTGGTTGTTCCACCCCTTGTTGGGTGTGTGTTCTGGTTTGTATTGAGGGTTATGCCCTTGTCCTTCAGTTACACTTTGTAACTGTTGGATTATTAAAACAAAAAAATTTGTTGATCAAAAAAAAAACTTTGAGATATACTCCTCACAAAAAATTAGATCTCATTGAAACTTATGCCTAAGGATGTTCAAATTAACTACAACTCATATCTCACTTTGTAACTAATTGGGCTTGCGCCCCACACGAGATACATTTGTGACTAGTAGATCCAATTTTGGGCAACTCATGTTTCGATCATCATCATTCTGAACGGATAGTTGATCTAGTATCAAGGAATTGTAGGTCAACCAATTCTCTGTAGTCCAAATATCAAATCTCATTTTATATTTATCCTAGACCTAATTATGGATATGGTTAGCATCCACGGTTTATGGCTAGGAATAGAAACAAGACATATATGATGAGGGTTTGGCGATATGCGACCTCTCTTTGACCCGATATGTTTAGCTTTTACCTTTCATTGCAGACAAAGATTCCCCAAACCCTTCCCAAAAGTAATTTGGCAAACACAAAAATTCCTCAATTTATATCATTAATTCCAATATTAATTATGAGTTAATATATATTATAAATATAAAGAAATTTTCATATATAATTGTGGTAACTAGTATAAACAAAATACATAAACACTAACTTAAATTGAGAGGAACGTGAAACACAAACATATTAAATAATATTCAATTATAAGCATGAGAAAATAAAATAACTGAAACAAAAAGTCTTGTTGGCGTGCTTAATCGATGACCAATATTCAACTACAAACACATTTCTTTGCAATAAAACGACAAATATTTACCAATCCAAATAACTACATACATGGAAAAACATGAAAAGTTTTTTTATTTATTATTTTCCACGAGACCACGAGTCTGCTAAGCTTGAGAATGAAAGAAAGTGAAACTAGATTGTCACAAAAATTCCATGATCCATAGGTCGCTTATTTTCCTCGATCTCATCTTTATAATGTGATATTGGTGTAGTATTCATCTTAGATTTGTTGGTCCTCTAAGGAGACAAGGTCCTACCTTGGACACCTATTATAAGACGAGTTACATACTGCAAGAAAAAAGGTAGAGACCGAACTCCTAGGATCCAAATTACTGGGATCCCGAGTTTGTAAATAACCGATCATTTAACATATAACAATCCCTCTAAGAAAGAGACACAAAATAGTAGACTATAGCAGGCACCACTAAGTAAAAGATGAAAGGTATTCCCCAAGACTCATCCCTCCCATGCTACGTCGCTCACGGGTCTCGACAAGACTGCTTGATAAACCCTGCCTAATTTTTGGTGACATCAAACATGAATATAGCAAGGCATGATGGAGTATGGCGCCAACATTGTCAACCTATCTTCATATGGCTTCTTCTTCTATTATGAGCTTGAGTTCTGGCTATTTTCTCGTGTGCTCTAACCTTCCAACCCTTCTTGTCTTTTACCTTGAAAAGGAGGTCCGGCTCGGGAGCATCTCCTCCGCCCTTACCGCTACCTCCCTATTTCCTGGCTTATTGTGACTCAATCAAGAGCATTTGAGCCATTCCTAAGGTCATGAAGGAGTGAATAAGTTCTTTTCTCTGGTTTATGATACCTAGTCTTTTCTCAACCATGGATGGTCATAACAGTTCTCACAGAGGATCCGTAATACAGGTTGACAACAATTATAGATTTCTTGTGTTTTTTGTCTTTTCTTCTCTAATAATGGGTTCTCACATTATCCCCATATGAGGGTCCGTATTACAAGAGCATGCACATCGTGTAATATTTAGGGTTTGATTCCCTGACATAATGAATTGGCAACGATAAACGCACGATGTAAAGAGGAGGAACCGGGGGTTCGGGTTCCCTAAATAAGGAACCAGGAACCTGAACCAAGGGTTCGCGAACCCCAACCCACAAATGATGAAGCGCCACGTGGTGCTTGGTTTGAAAAAAAAAAGAGTCATTGACTCCAACGACTCCTTTTTATTTTTTTAATAAATGTTTAATAGTAATAAATTTCCCAATCTATAAATACCAACACCTCATTACTATCATTCCATCCACAAATATCTTCATCTCAAATACACTTTCTCTCTCGATTTTTTGATGGAGCTATGGATGAATTCGAAACAAACGTTCGTACAATAGAGGCACGAGTCTGAAGAAGGGCGGAGCATCTCATAGCTAGAATGCATCCTCAGGTGGATGTATTGAGGTGAAGGGTCAAAAACGGAGAACCTTCTCGAAGAGAGATTAATAGAGGTCGTTTCTAAGGCCAACAACGACTAATGCGAGATTATTTCATTGACAACCCTACTTACAACCCTGAGATGTTTAGGCATCGATTCCGTATGAGTCAAGACCTTTTTATTGAAGTGATGGAAAAGGTAGCGGAGTATGACGATTATTTTGTCCAAAAGACAGATGTTTTTGGACGCATGAGTTTATCAAAGGACCAAAAATTCATTGTCGCAATGGGTGTTCGGCCGATTTGTTGGATGAAGCACTATGAAATGGGGTAAATACTATACTTAAATGTGTGCAACAGTTTTGCAAGCCTGTTGTTGAGCTATTTATGGAGGAGTACTAACGAGCACCAAATGTAGGGGACTTGACTCGATTGCTACAATTAGGATACAAGCGAGGGTTCCTCAGCATGATTGGGAGTCTTGACTACATGCAGTGGGAATTGAATAATTTTCCAACCGAGTTACAAAAAAAATATTAGTTATCTAGTTAGTAGACAAGAATTCCTAAAGAACTCTACAAAGAATCCCACAATATGAAAATCAGCAAAGTTAGGCATCTGAACCCCTATAGAGGAACCTTTGACTTAAAATTTGTTGATTTCCACGTCGTGGGTTTTTATTAAGGGTTCACAAGGGATTCTTGTCCACTGACTGGATAATTAATATTATTTTATTGAATTTATTACCTACCGAATTAAAATAGTAAATACTAAAGAAAATTAAAATTAAATGAACAAAATAAATAAAATGAAATAATAAAATGATTAAATTCATTGTTCTATTTTAAAATTAAATAGATCTTCAATTTTTAAACTTCAAAATCCCCACCCCCCACAACATATGGTTACTCATCTTAATGGTCTGACATGAATCCCACAACTCAGACAATATTTCTGCGCATTTTCCATCTCAGCCTCGGTCATCTCGGAATTGTCCTCCCATTGCATGTTCATGTATTCTTCGAAGAAGGTGTTCCATGCTCGTGACAACTATATCATTTTATCCTCCTTTTCTGACTTTGCTCGATCTGCATCTACCTTGGCTTGATACATTTCCGCACATGTACTCGTATGATCCAACACGGTTTTCCCTTTCCTCTTCGTGGACTTCTTTCCCTACGGACGCTCTTGAGGTGGATGGACAGTTCGGTTAGCAGCTCCGTCGCTTGGATATGTGGATACTCAATCCGGTTCAGACTCACCACCGAGAAGTGTAGTATCATCACCGTCAGGATTGAAGGGATCCTCACCGGTGGGAGTAGAAGGGGTGAGGTTGAGTTGTAATTCCCATCTGCATCCAACCGTTGCCTCTTGTCCCTAGACGTGCCTTCCTCCGCCGAAAAATTGTCCTCATTCTATAGAATGTCATACCAATGCTCGAGGTTGAAGACTCGCGATTTTTCTTCCTTTTTGTATGCTTCCTTGGCCATGAGGATGTAGTCGGCCTCAGAGTAGTCGCTTGTAAAACTCCACTTCACGCTCTTTAGATGATCGTGAAATTTCCGCACCCTAGGGTAAGCTCTATTTTAGTGGTTTTTTCATTGTTTTCAATCCATTACCGGGTAATTGTTCACTGAGTTGAAACCTCTCACAATTGAACCCCAAAGGTACCACCTTATTGTTTGTTACCCTTTCTTGCGTCTTTGGAGGTGCGTATCCAAGTATAGACGAGGTGCATGTTCGTCTTGACGATCCATTTTCTTCTGGTTGCTATAGTTTGGGAAGGCTCGACAAAGGAAAATTGAGAAGACATCCAGGTGTCGCTGCTGTCGACGTTGTAATCGGTGGGGTAGCCGTAATATCGGGGACCTAGGCTAGGGTTCATGGGGGGGGGGGTATGAGTGAAACCAGGTTGCATGTAAAGGCTTAGAGAAAAAATCTAGATGCACGTATGGGTTGCTGGGTGGATTGATGTGCAACATCCGTTGGATGCCGTCGAGATTTAACTCATGTTGCTCCGGTATGAACTCGTGTTGCTTCGGTGGAGTAGACATTTGAGCCTTGTCATCATTAGATATTTTTTTTGATCGGAAAGAAAGCTTTGTGGAAAATGGAATTTGAGAGAGAAATTTGTGAAATGAAAAGAAATTGTTGGTTGATTGATGAAAATGATGGGGTGGTATCTATAGATGGTAAAAATTGTTATTTTTAATTGAAAAAGGTTACCGTTAGAGCCGTTGGCAAAGCCTACGGCTCTTTTGTGTCACACCAACTGCCATATTGCATCTTATCATTCGCCAATTGCTACTCCTACAGATTTGGTTAACGGTTGTGAATCGTGAACCGGGATTCACGATATCGATTCCCTAAATAGTGAAATAGAACCGTTCAAATAACACTTTACATCGCGCGACTCGCTGTTCGCGATTCACTTCTTAGTGAATCGGAACCGTAGACCGATAACGGTGTAAATGTTTAAGATGACAAAACTTGTTCCATTCGTGAAGTCATCTCACGCTTTTGATGGCCTTGGATCTAGATGCATGTTGGAGTAGTCCATGATTGCCAAGTTGATGACATTAACCACATCATTTTTTATGAGGTAAATTACGTTGACATACCCCGTATTATACACGTTTAACGGATAAATGCTCCAAAGTTATTTCGTAACGAAAACATGCCCCGAACTAACACTTAGTAACAACATCCCCCCTTCCATCCATTTTTCCGTCCATTTATTGTTCATTTTTTCAGAAATTCAGAAACTATCCGTAGTGTTACAATCCTAAAACCAACTTCAACCCTAAATATCTTTCCAAACCTAAATCTAACCCTAAAAATGGATGGAAGGGGATGTTGTTACTAAGTGTTTATTCGGGATATGTTTTCATTACGTATTAATTTTGTAGTATTTATCCGTTAAACGCGTATAGTACGAGATATGTCAACGTAATTTACCTTTTTTTTTATAGCTAGTATATTTAAAATTGTGATAAATCAATCCTTGAATGATAAAAATACCATCTAATATGTTTTTAATGAAAACTATTTTTTGAAAACCTAAAAAATACCATTGACCTCTCCAAACCCGTATGGCCGTATGTAGCCTCAGTCAAACCCGAAAACCCAAGGTTCCAGCGGCGGTCGGGTCCGTAGCTGACGTGCCCGTTAACCCGCTTTGCTCCCTCTTTTTATCTCCTCCATCTCTCGCACTTCCTCTACCTCCTTACCCTTTGGTCGTTAGGGTTTTCCTCTCTCTAGCCAAATTTTGTTCTCTCCGAGCTTCAAACACCTCCTTTGATTACCAGAACCACGACGATGCAGTCTGCCAACGGTGCTGCTCCTCCACCACCTATGGCCGCACCAGTCGTTGACCATCAGGCTCAGCAATACACCTATCCTTACCCACAACAGCCACAGCCATATCCGATGGTGATGTACCCGCAAGGCCAGCCCCAGCCCATGTGGAACCCACAACAACCGTACGGAGCGGCGCCTCCGCAGCAGAAGCCGGCTCAGCCTGCCAGTGCTGACGAGGTCCGGACGCTCTGGATCGGAGACCTGCAGTACTGGATGGACGATGCTTATCTTCAAAGTTGCTTCCCTAGCATCAACAACGAGGTATATGTATTTTCTAATTGCAATGCAACGTCTTTCCCTGTTATTATTGTTTTTATCCGTATATCTATATTAATTTTGATGGTTATTTATTTATTCTGCCATGTATGTTGTTTGGTTGATATTTTGATTGCTTGCTGAAACATAAATTGATTTTCTTGCATCCCCATCCGTTTATTATCTTTGGAATTTGGATGCATAGTACCCTTCTCACATAAAAAAAGTTTTAAGAATGTGTTTGTACCATGTATACAGAAATAGTTGCTATCTCCAGAACTTATGTTGATTCTTCCATGTTCTTGTTATCTATTTAAATGTTACAATTTTGATGGTGAATTATTTGTTCTGCTAGTGTATTGTTTGGTTGAGATTTCCATTGCTCGCATCTTTGGAATTTGTATACATCATAGCCTTTAAAACCATTATTGGTTAGATGTTTTATTTGATTTTTTCACAACATGTTTGTACTTTATGCATGAAGATGAAGTGTTGTTTGTGGCTGTAGAAGCTGAGGAATAAAAACTAAAGTTGTAATTGATTGAGGGTATATATTGTCCTTAGTTTTATCTTTTATGATATGTTCCATCAGTACGTACTGTGATGATGTATTTTTTGATTGGCCCAATTTCATGTTTACATCTAGATTCTGCTGTTTAGTTTTTGCACATGGATGTATGGGAAAAGGGGATTTCTGAATTTGTCGACTTACAGTAGTTTGTTTTTTTGCAGCCTCAGGTTCTTTCAATCAAAGTTATTCGTAATAGGCAGACTACTCAACCAGAAGGTTATGGATTTATTGAGTTTGTCTCTCATGCAGTTGCTGAGAGAGTTTTGCAGACATATAATGGTACCACGATGCCAAATGGTGGGCAGAAATTCAGACTGAATTGGGCATCTTTTAGTGCTGGTGGTAGGCGTTCTGATGAGTCTCCAGACTATACTATATTCGTGGGAGACTTGGCTGCTGATGTTACGGATTACACATTACAAGAAACATTCAGGGCTCACTATTCATCGGTTAAGGGAGCAAAGGTTGTGATTGATAGGCTAACTGGGCACACAAAGGGCTATGGGTTTGTTAAGTTTGGAGATGAAAGTGAACAGGTACGAGCTATGACTGAGATGAATGGAGTATTCTGTTCTTCAAGGCCAATGCGAATTGGGCCAGCTAATAACAAGAAGCCTGTGGGTGGTCAGCAATATTCAAATGGTATGTTCCTTCGTGCTAATTTGTTTCTTACCAGCCTAGTCTAGGTGCTGCATCATAGGGATTCTATGAATAGTTATGTGCACCAACAATTGGTACTACTTAATCTTCAATAAACCATGGTAATTTACAATGCTCCATTTAGAATGGCGATGTTTGACTGACTATTGGTGTTTGTTGATGTGAAATACTTTGTCACATCTGTTTTCTTTGGTATGTTGTTGCAGATAAGCATTAGTTTCAAAGTCATTTCCTTCCTGTACTTTCCTTCAGAATATGGCCACAATAAATGTTATTAAAATCTTGAAACCCTTAATAACTTATAGAACTCATATTGTCTCAAAGCAGGGTGTCGAGAGGCTCTATCATCTTGGGGCCTGGAACTGATTTCAGCTCAGTTGGTTACCCTTTTAGTCCGTGGCCTCACTTAGGTCAGTTACTGATTAAGGTTTGCCCTTTATTTGAGTTTTCTGAGGGCATTCGTTACGCTTCATGGTCAAGTTTCATTTTCACTTCTATTATTTTGGCAGTCACTGAAGTTATGTATTTCATTACTGTTCTGGTTATTTGTTAATTTATCAGTGCAGTAACTACCTTATTTTTGAGATTTTTCTATCCTTCTCGCTCCTCTTCATAGTCAGTAGAGAAGTATATTCGTAATGTTTCTGGCCTTTTATTTTCATTACTTTGATGTAAATATCACCATCCACCCCTCTGTTTCTATGGTTCCTTGATAACGTAACTCATATTTTTCTTCTTTAGATGCGTTGATGTTAGGTATGAACACCCAAAATTCTCCAAAACACAACATTTTGGTTATTAACTTTTTCAGTGCATTTTTTATATATTTAACAATGAAGGTAGAAGTAGGATTCTTGAGATATGTCTGTGTGAACTATAACAGACTTGTCTATTTTTATCATGTGTTGGCTATGAACATTGAGTTCTCTAACTTCCAACCTGCATGTATGTGTGATGAGGATGAAGTAGATTTTACTGTCGATCATGTGCGAGCTCCTTTTCTACTACAGCAGTTGTCTGACAAAGTTGATGACTACGAACGCCAGCAGTTTATGTTTTTACCCCCAATGAACTTACGGTGTTGTCTGTGCTCCATCTTGTCATCATTGTTCTCTTGTTTTCATGTTCCAGATACCTTCATGCTCCAAACAGCATTGCCTTTGCTTTTGTCAGTTTTTGTCATGATAACAATTATTGTAAAGCTCTTTGTGAAGATTGGTTTTGACTGATCAAATTATTCATTGGTTTGTTGTTTGCTGTAGTTTCTGTCAACTGTAAGACATTTGTTGATGACAATTTTTTTCTTCAAAATTCTCTTTCCATTGGTCAACACCTGATGGTTAGTGGTGTAACAGAATATCTCAATACGCATATTAAGTTTATTTAACTTTGAGCATACAACATAGGGGGTGTAAAATTACCCTTGTTTACATGTGGTCTTGTGCATGTAGTACGTAGAGTGTTTTAACTCTCTTTACGTTATGTTGAATGGAAACCTTTGACATGGCTTCTGGATCTATATTGTTACTTTATTTTGTATATCAAGTTATCATACTCACTGGTGATTTCCTTCCTCTTTGCTGTTCTTTTCCGCATTTGCAGCTTCATACCAGAATGAACACGGGGCTCAAAATGAAAATGATTCAAATAATACAACTGTGGGTATTTGGTTATTTTCGATGTTGAAAAATCTTTATTTGTACCCCTATTTAACCAATACTCCATAACAGATCTTTGTCGGTGGCTTGGATTCCAGTGTCACTGATGAACAATTGAGGCAACTTTTTGGCCAATATGGAGAATTAGTACATGTGAAGATTCCTGTCAATAAAGGATGCGGCTTTGTTCAATTTGTGAACAGGTATGAAAGAAGCAAAATGCTTCCAGTATCACCTGATAGAGGGATTCACCAGCTTAGCTGATTTGTGTACTTTGTTCTGTATGCCATCAGGAGCTCTGCGGAAGAAGCATTGAGAGTGTTACAGGGAACTCAGTTGGGTGGACAAAATGTTCGACTTTCATGGGGTCGTAGTCCTGCAAATAAGCAGGTATAACATCCACGTTCTCCATTTTTATCCAAGATACTGGACTTGAAGCATATTATCGTATCTTGCTTATCCCTTTTGTTGTGATTCAATTTAGCAGCCTCAGCAAGATGCAAACCAGTGGAATGGTGCTGCTGCTGGATATTATGGGTACACTGCACCTGGCATGGAATCATATGGCTACGCTGCAGCGCCCCAAGACCCTAACATGTACTATTGTGGCTATCCTGCGTATGGAAATTATCAGCAACAACCACAACATCAAGTAGGATACAGCTGATGCTGGTCACTATTTTCCCATCTGTTTGTGATGTTTTGCAGTTATGCTAAGTTTGTCATGTTATAAACATTTGCCCCCATGTGTGAACTATACAATGTGGATGTTCTTTTTCATTGTCATTGTGCATGTGAGGAGTATTCAGTATGAGTACTTATTTAATACATGTTTTTGTGATTGTCTCGGTAAAATTGGGTTTGACAGGTTAATCCTTTCCTTAATTTTGTCTGTGTGCAAGGTGTTTTATTAGTCTTTTGATTGTTCAATGGTGTAATGTCAACTTGATAGGATCAATTACCCTTTGAGGTTGTGTTTCATAGAACACCGAGCTGAATGTAGCTGCAATTAAACTTGAGACTAATGTGTGAGAGCCTCATACAAGAATGACCATGTAATATGTTGAAATGATTAAAGTTAACATGATTTATTATCGAGATACGACTTTCAAACCTGCAAAGGATAAACAATGAATAAGATGCCAAAAATTTCCCATCATCCTTTTCCATCAAAGACAACAAAAAATAGAAACACATGAATAGGGGTGAGGGCCGGGTGGGCTGGTTTTTATTTAAATGTTAGAACTGCTCTGTCTTGTACCGGTTTCTAATTTTAAAGATCCGGACCGATGCGAATTTAGAAACATTTGGACTAGGGTATTAACGGGCTGGTTCTAGACTATCATCTTGAATTTGTAAAGTTCCTATAAAAACTTTAAATTAACCAAAGTCAAACATGTACTAAGTATACAAAACTAACCTATATTAGTGAAAAAACATTAAGAAGTTATAAATAAGATTTACTCGAAAGGTAATCGAATAGACCGTTTCCTAATGATAAAAAAACACCATATCTATTATATTTTTTTGAACAAAATACACCAAAATTATAAATTTTGAACTTGAACTTGAACATTACATCATAAACATAATAATATTTGATTTCTTAACTGAAATATTGCTCACCTAATGATTAAAAGTTTAATCTTTAATTAAATAAAGATTCACCTTATTATCTCTTTGTATAGAATTTGAGGTTTACTTAAAATTCTGTGTGGAGCAGTTCAAAACAAGTCTCAAGGGGTATAGTCCATTGTCCGACCCATAATATATCGGATTAATTTTTTTTAATCCATGACCCAATCCATAATCCTCTGATCAAAGACCAAGGGACACGGTTTGGACCGATTTTAATAGACAGTCCGGTCCACAAACAATAAATCTCACCCTTTCATGCGAAGAGGTGGATCCATTTTGTTTGAAAGGGAGACCGTTGTTATTAAATTTATTAAAATACTCTAATTGAAGACTAATAATTTCATATATATAAGAATGACACTCAAGAGACGATTATTGTAACGAGAGAATATTAATTAGGTGAAACTCACTAATATAAAAAGTAAAGAAAATGATATCCCTTTTAGTGTGTATGAATGATTGGAGATGCGGCAACAGAGCGACAATATAGATCGCTCTTTGAGCTGTGGAAAGGCAAGATTCTCTATGTGGGTACAGTCGAGATCGATGGCGAATAATTAAGCTCGGAAAAAGCATATCTGAAGATAAATTAAAACTTGAGGTTTATGATTAATGACACGTTTTTAAGGATTGAGGTTCGGTTCATCTGAGAATCTATTTCACGTTCTCACAGGAACACGACATAACTAATATGTGTATCTGTCTGTCCAAATTGTGCACTTTGCTTTGAAGAGGAATGTTTACGTAAAAAATAAGATTAATTAGCACAGTTCCAGCTAACTAAGCATGTTTGAGTGTATGGAGAGTGCTACTTATAGACTCTCTAGCTTAGGGACGTAGGTTCTGTATTGATTAGGAAGGACAGTATTATTAGAGTAGCGGGTGAGATTCTGATTCTGATTCTTATTTATTGGATGCTTTGCTGTTGGAGTGAATGTGATATAGGAATGAATGGTGGTGACTTTAATTTTGATAATCAAACTACAAACAGAGACCGACAGGACTATTCACATTGTAGTAGTCAGTGTACATTCATTTTAGGATTTTTTTTTAGCGAGGTGCAGTTTCTATTGATCAATATTTGCAATAACAAGAAAGTGCATTACAGACTCTCTGACCACGAAGAACAAACATACAACAATTAAGAATGTTCGCTATTCTTTTCACAATAGAACCTTCTTCGACGGTATTGAATGAGGTGCCATAAAGGCGAAATACTAAAACTAGACGAAATTGACTACGACTGCTTAAGGTCTTTCCTATACGATGTATGCACAGTACAGTATGACCGAACCTGCTATCATCCACTTCTACGGGAAACAAAACTCTTCTCAGGGACCCCTCCCAAGGCCAGTCCCTAGAGCACTAGATTCCTTTCACCATTGACCCTTTTAATTTTCAAAGACATGCTCCACCGCTCACAACACCTAAGCTTTTGTCTCTGCCACCTCTACCTTCCACCACCGGTCAGATTTATCCTCTCTTTCTTTTCTCTTCTCCTCAGATCTCTTCTCCCTTTTTTGGGGCCCGTCTGCGGTGGTGTGACGGTGTGTCTGGGGACTCGTCGTTGGGGTTTGTCGCGTCTAGTTTGTTTCAACCAGTTGGTTGCTGTTGGGAGCTCGTGAGCCCGGGGATTCAGGAGGCCGAGTTTTGGACTAGATCTGACGTTTGCTCTGCTGTGTATGGTGTTGCCCTCCTACGTCTGTTTTCGGCCTCTTGACTGGTTCGTTTTGAGCTGGTGCTAGGGGAGCTGCTCGGTGATTCTGACTTTTAGCTTGGGTTGGGCGTGTTTCGTTCGGAGCTTTGCCGGTGAGTGATACTTGTGCTTATTGGTGGGTTTTCCAAGTTTTTAGACCTGTTTTTTGGTTGTACTTATTGGTAATCTTTCTGGGTTTTTACACCGTTGTTTTGTGTTGATTAGTTTTATATTTCTGAGTCGGCTTGGGTTGCCCCTTGTTGTGTGTTGTTGTTTTGCCTTTGTTTGGGTGTTGTTGGTTTGCTCCTGGTTGGGTGTTGTAATTTGTTTACTTTATGGTAGCAAAATGTGGATATTAGACTTGTTGTTCTTATTCATTTGGTTCGGTTTTCTGGTTTAAGGTGCCTTTCAGACATGCTCGCGTTTGTAAGTTGAGGGGTTTTCCATAGCCTTGTTTTCGTCTTGAAAACCTTATTCTCTAATAAATTTGTTGATGAAAAAAAATACTCCATAAGCTCCAACTTCAAGCCTAATATTCTCTCTCAGATCTTTGAGGAGTTTAAGAGTTAACTTTTTTTTTAAAGATCAATAGAAGGAGAATCAATATATTAATAAAAAAAGGTGGTTGATATCCTTTGACTTAGAAACTAATGAAGGGTACGTATCTTTCTCCATCATTTTTAGTTTTTCCAACCAAATTATAATGTTATATTGGTGTAAAATGATGATTAAAAAAAATGTTAGTAGACTTCTGAAAGATAAAAGATAGTTGAAGGCAATGTCTGCAAAACATGTATACTTGGTGCAGCTATACACACTGTTAATTTTATTGAACTTTTTCTATTATTCGATTATCGAATTAATTTTTTCTACCTACAGTAAAATCTCTATAAATTAATACTCGATAAAATTAATAATTTGTCCAGTCCCAACTTGAGACCAGTATAAAATTGGACCCCAATCGATAAAATAATAAGATAATAATTTTTTTTGAAATTCCAGTGTATATATATTGGTCCCAACGAAATTATAAATTAATAATTACTAAAAGATTTCATATATGTATGTGTGTGATACACTTCAAAAATCTAATATTGTCTAGTAAAAAATGAATCTATAGTCACTTGTTTTTTGTTGAACTTCAAATCTATATTGATTTCATCTTTAAATCTCCTCATTGCACTCGAACTATGAGAAGAAAGCGCTCTCTCAAACGTTCTCTCAAACGTCCACAGGGAGATCTGGAGGAGTTCTATTCCTTTTGTTCTGGCTTGTTATCCTTGTACAAGACGTTTCGATCCGTCTGCACTCCGTCTAGGCACCGTCCGGTTAAGGGTGGTGGGGAGCAGCCGGACAAGGGAGTGGATGAGCAGTCCGAGGTGCGTCGCCGGGGCAAGCCTCGTCCGGCTCCTGCGAAAGGGAAGGGGAGGCAATCGATCTCGGACGTCGACACTGTTCCGACCTCTGCTCCTTTGAATGCGGTCTCCATTGAAGGGGAGTCTGCCGGAGCTCGCTCGGACGGTGTGTGTCGCCGACGACGACACTCGGTTCGATACGAGGTGAGTGATACAGAATTGTATGTCGGCAACTTACCGTACCCATCATCGGAAGCCTGGTTTAGAGAGAAGCTGTCATTGTTCGGTGAAGTCGCTTCCCTCTCGTTGCTGAAGAGAGCAAATAGGGCAGGTCTGTTCTTCAGTTTTGTCCGATTCACGACGCCCCTTGCTGCGCAGAAGGCGCTTGAAACCTTAAATGGGGCAAATGTGAATGGGCATATACTGTTTGTAGCGTTTTCTCGACGTAGTTTATGTCCTCCGGCGACTATCTCAGGCGAGAACTTGAAACATAGTACTATCTCTGTGAAACAGAGTACCGACTCCGTTCTGCGGGGCGTCAAAATTCCAAGCTCCGGAGACCATGTTCGTCAGGAGGACGCTGATCTGGTGAGTCCTGAAGGAATCGCCGTGCCTCAGGTCATTCCGGCGCCAGTCGTGCCGGAGTCCGTACCGGAATCGGGCGAGCTTCCTCGACTGGTTTGCCTTTCCCCCGTTTCAGGAATCGTGTCCTTGAATTCAGGAATCCCTTTTTTGAATTCAAATCACGAGATTGATCCAGCTGTTCCTGATCAAATTTCGTCGAAGATTCCGTACGCGTCTGTGTCTGCGGCGTTGAACATGGACCCAAGTCTGCGTGGAGTTGAGGTTGGGCCTCAAGGCACCTTGGGCCAAGGGTTTAGTTCTGGTGGGCTTGGTCTCTGCCAGGCTGATCCATCTATCCTAGATGGGCTGGGCCTGCCAAGGGGGCTCTCCGGGTCTATTTCATCTTCGGAAAAGGCCCACACGCTGGCCCGAGAGGACCCGAGTCTGGATACTATTTTTAGGCGAATGGAGAAGGACTTGGGCCCTGCAGGTTCGACTTTACCGCCTTTGGAGATCGGGTCTCAAGGTAGTCTGTGGAAGGAAGCCTTGGAAAAACCGATTTCTGGGGTGGTACCAAGAAAACGCGGTCGCTCTAAGAAGGGCCAAGCGAAGGTGATTGCACAACCAGTGGTGGTGTATCAGACTAGAGCCAGGACTTCTGCTGTTAAACCTGATCCTTTGGGACGTTTTTTGTGACAGTAGCCAAAAAAGACAGCTCGGGTGACTGGAGTTACAGCTCGAAAGTCGGTAGGAAAGCTGTTGATCTTTGCTCTTTGGGGAAGGACGAGGATCTTTTGGACCAGACTTCAGATCAAGCCCTAACCCCTGTTCCGGTTTCTAACCGGTTTTCTTGTTTGCACCCGACAAGGATTTAAGCAAGGCGTGTTTATGTCTTGTTTTATTCCGGGTTTGTTTTTGCTCTTAGTAGCTGTATTGGTTTGAGGAAAAGGTCCTTTTAGATTTTTTCTTACTTTTGTTTTATATTCTTATAGAACAATTGTTCAATAAAATTTTTAGCTTATCAAAAAAAAATCTCCTCATTGCACTTAAGACTTGGAGCATTGTCTTCTCGTATTGCAACAAAAAGTTCTGAAGAGTTGTTGCCGTTTGCAATGCTTCTCTCCGAGTAACCGGTTCCAAAGCTATTGAATTATCCTCAACTTCGTCATCGACCAAATTTTGAATGGTATCCGCCACAATTTCTTCAATGCTTTGAACCTCGTAACATTCATTATTTACACCAGGGTAATCCAACAAGTGATTCACATCCATTTTGTGCCGATAATGCATACATGTAATCAAGTTCTCAAGCTCACGAATGCCTTCTCCAGAATTTGCATCGTTTAAACCACTTGAGCCGGTTGGATTCGTTGAACATATTTTGCAGTGTTGAAAGCAATTTGTTATGGCCTCTTGTTGCACATTTCTCCAAGCTGAGACAGCCAAATTGATAGCATCTAAAACATTAATCTTTTCCGGAGAAGAAATGTTCAACTCATAACCTTCCAAAATCTTACGGTAAAACTTTTTACCGTAGTACATTTTAAAGGCTCTAATTATCCCCGCATCACATGGTTGAATTTTTGAAGTCATGTTTGCGGCAGAAAAAACAACTCAATGTTTTGCAACCCTTGGAAATTATTTGAATGGGCTGGACAATTATCCACCACCAAGAGAATTTTCGACCATGCATTTGTTCATTCAGCCAATGAACATATTCATAAAAAAGCAACCCAGTCATCCATTCTCTTTTGTTGGCACGATATTCACATTCTAGGCTATTCATGTTGATATTCTTAAAACATCTTGGCTTTGCATACTTACCAACGATCCATAGAGGAACTTTTTCCGAGCCATCCTCATTACAACAAATAACAATTGTAAGTCTTTCCTTGTCCTGTATCCTACCTTCAAGTTGTTTTGTTGCAAGTGAATGGTCAGCTTGCAACATGTAAAACAAACCAGTTTCATCCATATTCAAAACATCTTTCATAGGAAATTGATCAATTTTTGTCCCTTATAAACTCTAATTTATTCTCCATGTCATGTGTGTCGACTGAGCCACTTTCTCCGAAACAGCGATATGATTTGATACCATGCCTTAACTTGAATTTCTCAAGCCAGCCTTGTGAACGTTTATGCTCTGAAGAATCATGTGGATACAAACGTTTCAGAGCCTCAACCTCATTCTCTATGATTAGCTCTCCTGTTATATTCACACGTTCTTGATGTTGAAGAAATTATTAATAAACAGCTTTCTCCATGTCTGGGTACTTGGCTGGTTTGTGACGTTTGGAAGATCCACTTTTGTCAACGTCAATTGCTAGGAACTCTGATGATTGCTTGAGAGTGTTTGATATTGTTCCTTGACTAACTTTCAAATTGAAATTTGTGTCAACCCACTGCACCAAATCTTGTTGAGTGCATTCTTGGTGATCTCTCTTATACTCACATAATAGCTCTCGTTGTTGATCGGTCATGGTTGATTTTTGAACACCTTTTAGTTTAGGAGCCATAGTTGAAGTGATTTTAAAAAATTTCAATGGACATTTTATAGTGATCAATTTCTAACCATGTTTAATGTACTGCAATGAACTAACTTTTTATACTTCAAAAACAATGAACTTGACAAATTCAATGAAAAAAACAATGAACTTGACAAATTCGATGAATTTGTAAATGTAAATTCATCTCTAACATATATACGTTGTACCTAGTATATTAGATTTGAAAATTTAAAAGTCATACACAAAACCTCTTTAAATTAATAAATGATTAATGTATCGATATAATAATAACTCGCTAAATTAATAGATTATCCCGGTCCCGACATTATTAATTTATAGAGGTTTTACTGTAATTGATTGTGAAGTTTTCAGCAAGAAATAAAGAAGTTGCCGGCCTGAGGGGAACGTGCTCCCGCACGCCCCGAATCCTCATCGTGTTGGCATTTCCTGGCTACCTTCGTCGACAACACAGTAAAGATGGTTCCTGCAAGACCAAGACTCAAGCTGGTGGTGGTCGTCCTATCTTCGACTTCGGCCTTTCTCGATTAAGATTTACAAAGAACAACTCTCCGGTGAGGATTGTGGCGTTACAATCCTCATCAAAGTCAGGTTGTACCATAAAAAGAAAACATAGATAGTTAGGGAGCAGAGGAGAAGGAATCGAAACTCTTTATGTGCAACATCCCATCTGAGAAAGACAATCTTGCTTGAAGAGCTCGTTTGTTCGATGGGATTGATTTTCTTTGTATTTGTATGCAAAAAGACCGGAAATTTCTTTGGTTTCATCATGTTAGAACCTAACTATATTGGACCTTCAAATATCAGCTTGAGCTTTTAGCTGAGTTGGTCTTCTAATATGGTATTAGAGCTTGACACCTCACGGACCCAGGTTCGAACCCCACTCTCTACAAAAATTTCTAATTTCTTCTTTATTTATTAAATTTGCCCAAAAATGGGCCAGCCCTTATCACTCTTCTCCTCTTCTAAATAATTCACCTCCAAACCCGTAAACGGGCATGTCTGTGAGGGCGCGTGTTAGAATATAACTATAATTGGACCTTCAACTATCAGCTTGAGCTTTTAGTTGAGTTGGTCCTCTAATACATCCACACTTTTGACTTGGATTCAAGCAAAACCATCAACCAATTGAATGAGTTAGTTCAGGAAGGATCCAAACTTTTATTGGCTTGAGCATGACCGGAGTGTAAGAACCGCCTTCGGTCAACACCGGTCAAATCGGTGGAAATCGGGAAAAGTTGACTTTTCGTCGAAAAAGTCAATCGTCGACTCCGGGAGTCATTCGGGACTCATCCGGGGCCCAAATAACTTAGCCGTCGTTACGGTTAGCTTAGTTGGGTCATTTCTTTTCATATAAGTGTTTTTACGAAAAAGTCAATTTTGGGTCAAACGGGGTCGAAATACGGTTTTTATCGAATTAATTAAATTGGGCTGGAATATTTGGGAGTAGAGATGGACCCGCATAGACACTTGACATTAACTAGGTGGAGGAGAGAAAAGAAGAGTGAAAAAGACACCATTCACCTTACTTTTTCCCAAAATGGTAAGTTATGGAGAAATGGGCTTTTGGACCTTTCCTCTTTAGGTTAAAGCCCACATGTGACACCAAAATTCAGCATTCCTTTTGCCTTGGCTGAATTTTTAGAGAGAGAAAAGAGAGTGAGTCTCCATTGTTGAAGAAGAAGAAGAAGATCATTTTCCTTTGATTCCACCATTAAAACTCCTCAATTTCTCCATATTCCTCTTCATCTCTTCATTTCCTACGGTAAGAACCCATTTCTTTTCACTTTTGAAGAACTTAAGATTGTGGGTCTTGTTGGATTTAGATGAAATTGGATTGGGTCTTGTTGGAAATGATCAAACCTTGGTAGAATCAAGTAGTAATGGAAGAAAATGGGTAAAAGTAGAAGAATTTGCTGAAACCCTAACTTTTGGAATTGGGGGAATGAGAAATTGGAGCAAATTGGTGATGTTTTTGGTTAGAACTTGATGGATTGAGGACCTAGAACTCGTTTAGGACGTTTTGGGAGGAAGTTGGAATTTTCCGGCGACCGGAGGCTCGCCGGAGCTCCGGCCGGTCGCCAGAGGACCGGCCACGGTGGTGAGTGGTCCGTACCTCGGTATCCATGCCTCGGGATTCGAGCTGAGACCGACCCTTGGTGGGTCCGGTCCGGCACACCCACGGCCAAGTGGGACCCGCTTGGCCGGGTGCCGTTGTATGTATCACCTGTTTAATGTACTATTTCTTCCCAATCATCGTCCCGTAACCGTTTTACTTAATTATGCGTCTTGTCGGGGGTTAATTTGGGATTTGGCCGTTTTAATCGACGTTGGACTTGTATTAAGTATTGTGTTACTTGTTATCCTAGACCGTGAGCTTGATCGTGGAGAAGGAGGTCATTAACGGTTCGTGCTTGGTGGAGTTGGATCGCGGTTGAGGTAGGGAAAAGTAGCGAATACCGGTTTAATTATGGAAAGTTACTAGCATCGCATATAGGATATGAATAACCGGAATAATTGTAGAATCACATGTAGGATGTGAATAACTAGAGTAGTCGTGTAAAATGTGGAATCACTGCGGGCCATGTCGTGCCCGTAGGTTTGGGACTTGCTGTGCTGTAGAATTGCATGTGGGCCATGTCGTGCCCATAGGATTGTGTGATGATTGTGCTTTACCTGTGTAAACGTTACTGTTGAACTATTACCTTGTGATATGTTTGAGACGCTGTATGTGTGTGCCCCGGTAGGATATCTAGGCCGAGGCTGATGTTCCGGTGAGATATCTAGGCCGATGCTGTTGTTCCGGTACGATATCTAGACCAATGCTAGGTGTTTCGGTACGATATCTAGACCGATGCTAGGTGTTCCAGTATGATATCTAGACCGATGCTGTGTGTTCCGGTGAGATATCTAGGCCGAGGCTGTTGTTCCGGCATACATTGTACTCCGATGCTAGGTGTTCCGGTATGATATCCAGGCCGATACTGTGTGTTTTGATATACTTTGTACCCCGATGCTGAGTGTTACAGGATGATATCTAGGCCGATGTTGAGTATTCCGGTATGATATGTGTGGTATGATTTGTACCCCGTGCTACGGGAAGATATCCAGGCCGATGCTGTGTGTTCTGGTATGATATGTTTGGGATGATGTGTACCCCGATGCTGAGTGTTCCAGGATGATATCTAGGCGGATGCTGTGTGTTCAGGTACGATATGGTTAAGCCGTGCTGTGTGATCCGGCGTGTTATTGGATACTTACTGTGTGTGTGTTTACTAATGATTTACTCTGCGTGTTGATTTGTTTTGGTTCGTTGTGGTTACTTATGCCTGTTATGTGATCCTTGTGTGATTTGGGTGCTAAGGCTCCAGATTGAGCAGCAGGTATGTGATTCTTTGTGATCTTGAATACATTTATATTTGGGTTCAGTGTATTGCTGGGTGCGTTCGCACGCGTGGTTAGTTATGATATAACCGTGTTCGTGTTCCAGTGTGAATTGTGTGGGTGACGGGTGCTAAGTGTATAGTTGAGGAGAAGTGTCTGAGTGATGGTTCAGTATCAGGTTTAATTTGCGGATTACCCCGGGTGGGCTCAAGCGTTGTCTTTGGATTACTTCGTTTAAATTCATCTGTTATTGCTTTACTAGTATGCCTTTTTTGGACGGGTATTCGTGGTAGTGAGCGAATTGCTCACTCCCTTTACTACTTTTTCCTACTAAGCGAAAGCTCATCCCCTTCATTACTGTTCCTACAGGTTTTGATCGCGAGTTGGATTAGAGGACGTCTCGAGGCTTTGGAGCTTAGCGAAAGTTCGGGTGTCAGTCATTATATTTAGAGACGTATTTCCCTTTTGTACCAAACCTTCTATTTTTGGATTTCGAGCATTTGACTCTTATTATCAGGATCGATAATTTTGAACTATTTTTGGAGCTTTATGTTGTTTAAAATTGCCTTTTTTTTATATTATTTTTGGTTCATGTCTCGAGTCCGGCCAAAATTGGATTTGGGGCGTGACGCGGAGAAACACAGAGATTTCAAGCCACACCAGAGGCAACAATGGGTACCGATTGTCCGTCCCCCATCAACATCGACTCGAACTACATCTCTAGTGAAAGGAGCAGTCCAGAAAGGTTTAAAATCTACGACCATGTCAGGTATTCTAGATATGGCTAAAAACAACTGGTATGTTCTTAATTTATGAGCTATCTTTGTCTCTTTCGGTCTACAAGATATCATCCATAGATCGTTTGACAATAGACCGTTCTTACTAGTAATGCATGATCCAATTGTGAGAGAAACACTGGAAGTTAAAGGTTTGCATCTTATATTACCCTAGTTTGAGATTGTTAGTAATTCAGGTGTCCTGACCACCCTCTCTGCTCAAACATTGCTCGCGACCACACTGTCTCCATCCATGCGTGTGGAGTCCATTCATACTCCACATGAGATCTCCATCAACCGCGGGTCTAATGACCACACTCGATGATGGCGCATTCTCGTCAGCGACCTCAACACTCGTCGACCACCCAAGCCGTTGCTGGACGGATTGTAGAATGGAGACAAGTCGGTTGTTGGCCCGAACAATCAGGCAAGGTTTGCTCTAAAGTCTCGCCAAGTCCAATAAAACACACGCGGGAAAACGGGACGTCGGGGAGGAGAAGCGTCTCGCCCCCATCACGATTAGTTGTAGCTGATCGTCCTCCACCAGTTTCAGAGCTCTTTGCCCATACTACGTGCTTTACCTAGACTTTAGTGAGTTTCATGGAAGATTTTTGCTATTTTCATGCACTTTTGATTGGTTTCAGATCGGACCGAGATTGGTTTCACGGTCTTTTAGGTCCTGAAGGGTAGATTTTGTCCAATTTTTTTCAAGTATAATAATAATATATACCATTTTCAATGTAATATTTTAATATACTATTTCAATTTGTTTTCTACAACGATCCTATTTTCAGTGACAGAAAATGGGACCCGTGAAAGAGTTGGATCACTACGGGTTCCGGGTCCCATAATCCAGACGATGATGGGTCATAACGACGTGCTATTTACAAGTATACCACTACCGTCACAATCAGATTCAGCACCACCTCAGTTGGCCTTTAGTCTGCAACAGCACAGATTTCCATGCACGAACCCGAGAGTGAGTCCGAACCGGTTCAGAGAAGGAAGGAGCCGTGGTAGGCCCGAATTCGGGTTGATCCCGTGGGCTTGGGCCTTTTATGGATCGCGATGGCCCTTTGATGGCGAACCATGAAAAATGACTAGTACAACCGTATTTCATAACCAGACAACTTGCCTCTTTGTGGGACCCTTTCTCCTATTCTCAGCCGTCCAATGTGCCCCTCATACTGTCGCACCATACATTTTTTATAAAGATATTTTTATATCATTACCATTACTTGAAAATCACAACCAAAATTTAGGTATTGGATCATTCCAAGTTCTGTTGTCAATTTGTCAAGTCACCAAATATTCTTTTTCAACCAAATAATTTTTTATTAGTCTCTACTCCTTTATATGGTCACTAACTTATTGATATGAGATGATCATAATAATTTTTATTCTAATTCTATTGAACTTATTATTAACAATATGAAATCAACTCAGTCAAAAAAATAATAATTAATCATACATGCAAAAATACGAAATACCATATTAAAAAAAATCATAAAAACGATATAAATTTTTTGAACATTTGATAATGGCCGGTGAAATAAATTCTGATATCACATGATTGAAACTAATAAATCCATTCACTAAATAATGAAAAAAAAATGTAGAATACATTGAGATAACATTTCGAAATGATGGTTGAGCGTCATGAATGGAGTAGGTAAGTTAATGGGTGGAATTGTTAATCCATGAACGAGGTTGGAATTAGATATGAAATTCATTGTTAAGTAAGATTGATTCATGAATGGTGTTTGAGTATTGTCTTTTTGTTAGAATCATAATATATATAGCAAATTACGTACTCTAACAGTGACGTACCACACGATCACATTACTCTCCACTATTTTATTTTAGGTACTTATATTAGTTTTGTTACTAATATAATTATTAATTACCCTTGTCTTGTTGTCTTGTGAGACCAATGAAACGCATACGAAATGAAATGAAATTCCCACGAAATGCAATTGGGCAGAACATGCGCTATATATATGCATCTTCACCTTCTCAAGCTCACTATGAAGAAGAATACCCTCTTCAGTTAATGGAATTATAATATTAGTTTGATTTTATTGACCGGTTGAAATAAGAGTTTTTTTTTTCTTTTGATTATTGGGAATCCGATCATGCTCTATGGCGAAAGGCCGGAAACTGACGACAAGCCAGAGCGAGCGCTTTCTCGGAAGCTACGTCTATGGCAGCGGCCATGGCTATATTAACACCGGCGACGAATCGCCGGAGCTCGGCGAGGAGGACGTGTGGTCGATCGTCGACGGGATTTCCCGTGAAGAGGAGGCCAAAGACGACGACAACGACAACAGGAGTGTGAAAAATTCTTCACGGAGCGAGTGGGCCACACGTGCCGATTTCGAGAATGGGGGTACGACGGGAAGCATCCCCATCAGGAGCCGCCGAGGAGGAGGGGAGGAACGACGCGCCGGGGGGCTGTCCTTGGCCTTGGAGTGTTCGGGGAAGACGCCGAGGATTCTCCATCAATTCCACCACCGGGGAGGGGCGGCGCAGTCTCCACGCGGCGGACAGCACATGGCCACGTCAGCTCCCGTCAACGTGCCGGACTGGAGCAAGATATACCGGGTGGACTCGGTGGAGTCGCTGCACGACTCGGACGACGGGTTGGAGGAACAGTCGGAGATGGTGCCGCCGCACGAGTACCTGGCGCGTGGCCGGAGAACTGGAGCGACGTCGGTTTTTGAGGGAGTTGGCCGGACGCTGAAGGGGCGTGACCTCAGGCGGATCCGAGATGCTGTGTGGAGTCAGACCGGGTTCGACGGTTAAAATGGGAAGCTGCCAAATTAATTGAATTATTGCCTGATTTTGGAAGTATTAGTTTTCCTTTCACTTTAAATAATTGAATTTACCATATTAGCCTAGTGTTGTAAAAGGCCTAGTCGGAAAATCGAGCTTACCGCCACAATTTAGTTAGGTCGGGCGGATTCAGGCGTCAAGCTGTTTTTTCGCCGCTTAGTCGCCGCGAGGAGGACAAGGCATTCGAGGCGGCCAAAATCATTAATCTGAGAGCCTAGATCTGAAATCTCATATTTGAAACCTCAGTCTTGAAATCGACGCCGAGGAAACCATCGTGAGCTTGAGTGTCTCTGAGCAAGTGGAAGTGTTGTGACATTGAGAAGCAGAGTTCTGAGAGCATGTACATCAAGGGACTGATATACAGGGGATTAGGATTTGGGTTTCATGTGGTGATTAGGATAAATTGTGATGCGAACCCCTAAACAGAAAAAGAACCACATTAAGGGTATTGGAATCGTGGTATGTATAAATGTTAAGTGGATGCTGATTAGATAATTAATTATGTTTTTGCTGAATTTATTAAATTTATATTTAAAACAATAATTATTAAATAAAATTGATAAAATAAATAAAGAAATTAAGTAAAATAAAAATTAAACTTAAAATTGTAATTAATAAAAAAAGAAACTAAATAAAAACCAAATAATACATTGACGATTAAAAGTGTAAATTAATTTTGGTACAGTCTAAGTTCGAAGTGTAAATCAATTTTTTTATTCTGTTATCAAACATATTCAATAAATTATTTAGAACAATACGAACCTATTGACTATAAATTTATAAATTTTGGACACCGTTTACACAAAATCAGATTTAAAAAATTATATAATTTTGATCAAAAAAATGGATTCAGTTTGACCACGTCTCACGTGGTTATTGGCCACCAGCACACCACGTATCAACGACTCACGAACCACAATTATGGTTCACGAGTCAGACCACGACTTGGATTCACGCTTTGTGAATCGCGATTCGCGATTCATGCACCCTACACTGTGCGAATCGCAAACCGCGGTTCACATATTCGCGAATTACGAACCAAATTGTGGTTCGCTCGATGTACGTACTCTGAGAAAGAAAAATGAGAGGGTCGCAAGTTGCAACGTGATAAAGGTTCAATGGGATTGCGGGTGTGTGAGAGAGATAAAAAGTGAATTTAGGAGCGTTTTAGAGTTTTTTTTATAAGCGAAATTTTATTAAGCATTTATTCTACAAGAAAGTAGAACAAAGCAAGAAACCATCCTTAAAAAGAACTATTTCCTCAAAACTATTACAGCTATAAGAGCAAAACAGATAGCAACAACAAGAAAACTCGAGAAAAAGCCACCATCAAAGCCTTCCTCAATGCCTACGTCCTACCCGAGGTCAAGCAAAGAAACTTGTTAGAAACCGAAATAAGAATAATCGGATCCTCAGCCTCACTATACTCGACGTCCTCCTCAACACGATGCAGAATGTCTTTGGATTGATCGAGCATCAGTGGAACAAAGTTAAAAGCCTTTTTTCCCACTTTCTTACTAAAACTCCAATCCCCTGAGCTATCCTTCTTAGCAATATCGACAGTAAAGCTCACCGGATTGCCTCTATCAGCGGTAGTCTTAGCTCTTGTCCGATAAACGACAGTTGGAGGAACAAGTTCTTTTGACTATCCCTTCTTTGGACGACCACATCTTTTTGGTTGACCTAAAACTTGTGACGCAGTGATTAGCTTCGGGGATTTTAGGAGAACCTCCTTCCATGGGCTACTCTAGTGAGTCTCACCGGGATCACAGGCTTCCACCTCGACAACGCCGGGCTGGTTGCCATCACCCAAACCCGAATCCAAAAGGGAAGGATCAGAAATATCCTTCTGTGTCTGGGCTTGAGGGCATGAGTCCATCACTGAATCCAACAGAACCATAACCTGCACACCAGAGTAGCTTGGGATTCAGTTAGGGCCTCGACACCTGACGCAACCACACCACCAAGTTCTGTTCCACCGGAACCATTGGATCCCAAAGGCTCAGACGAGACTATTGGAATCGACACCGGGGTATTCTCGACTCGGTTGAAAGATAATCCAACTAGATCACGAGGTTAAGCCAGATCTAAGAACAACTTGTGTCCATTAATCGTGTATCCATTGAAGGTTTCCACTGCCGTGGACGCCGATTCCGGGGACAGAAAAGTAACAAACCCAAAAAGCTTTCCACCCCTGTTCGCACGCTTCAAAACAGAGCATCTGGTAATTTCTCCAAACGCACCAAAAGTGCGACGAACCCAATCATCTGAAGTCGCATAGGGTAAGTTCCGAATGTACACTTCGTTCGGAATGACCTGTGCAGGGTCGAGTCCCTTGAGAGCAGGAAAAGCCCGCTTCTTCTTCACTGGAGAACCACCCTTCTCAAGTTTCCCACCAACCAACCCGACCTCGTTACCCTGTTTCTCAAGCGCAACATCACGAACATGAGCAGAACTCGATTGCACTGGTTCTACTGTCTTCCCAACCCTAGTGACTCGACCAGAAATTTCCTTAAACGATACTTTTTTCTTCTCGTCTTTAGACCTAGTAAACTATGAAACTTGGGCCACACCCGACTTTGAAGCTTGAACCTGTTCGGAAAACTTCATTCTAGTTGGACCACCATTCTTCTTTGCAGGAGTAACCGGACGGGAACATTTACCCACCTTCCGATCGTTTTTGTCCTTGCCTGAAGCCGTCGGACGAGCCTCCATCCCTCCTTTGATTTGCTCATGATTTTTCCGGAGATAGTAAACTGGATCAAGCCCTGAGGTTGACTTGATGCTCAACCAATTTGGCCGGCAAGCGTCCGTTCAAAACCTGATAAATCTGTGCAGAAGGCAACAAAAGAGAAGCAGAACCTCCTGCGATGGTTACACTCCACTGCCACCGATCGACGAGCAGAACCTCTCCACTGCCACCAATCAACGTCAGTATCGCGCCGCAACAAAACACCGGAGAAGAAGATGCCGAGCCATCATCGCCTGCAATCCGGAAAACCACCTGCAATCGGTCTCTAGGAGACGACACCACCAACACCGGCGCAGATGTCCCTTCCCTCAATGACTCATTGCAACAGCGAACGCGGCCTGAAGCAATCGACCAAAGACGACCGAGAATCGCAAAAAGGGAAAACGGGTGCGCGCGCGTGGGGCACGTACAACCTATTTTTTTTATAATGTTGATTAGGAGCGTTTTAGAGTTAGTGATGGGAATGGCATATATTAAGTAGTAAGATTTTTTTTTAACTCTAATTAAGTACTCAGACCTTAAAGAGCTTTATAAGTGACTTATATGTTTTCATTTTTTATGAGCGGGTAACCAGAGTAATATATTAATAATTAAAGGAACTCTCAAGAGGTATAATTCTAAAACGGGTCACCCAAGAGAGACAACTAACAATTGAAAATGTTGCACGAAAACAAAGTAACAGGTCCACACCTCGTGGGATGACTATTAAATTGAAAAATATTCATTCACCGAAGTGATTCAAGGATGTCAATAGGGGGATGCTGTGATAGCCGTTGAGGGCACCGGTACAACGGCTAAAGACTGTGGGGTAGGGCCGAGTAAATCGTATGATCCGATTAGGCATAAAACGAATCTGAGTTGTGCTCCAGTAGAATATTGAAACCTAGAATGACGTCCCGGGCAGTCCTGTAACCAGGGACTAAAATGACTTAATTGGACTTTACTTCCTCCCGAGGAACCAGTACGTCGTCCCCCCTCTGATGATAATGAGGGCATTTAAAAACGTAAAATTGTTGATTCCCGATCTGATTGAAGAATGTTGCGCCGGTACTTGGTGGAATCGATGCCACCTTACGTCCAGAGGGGCGGTACAATCGGCTGACCCACCACTGCACAACGTCGGACTCATTCCGCGAGGCGAGGGTGCGTTGAGCTCCCCGCCGCTAAAAATGACACCATTGGACCCAACCCACCGGCGATTTGTGTGATACCCGACCCAAGCTCCTAACCTGGTGTGGGGCCCGACCACATCACCTAACCCGCCCAAGAACCCGATTCCTTCATCAAAACGGCCCGTCCGTCAACTGATCCCAGCCCACCATACCTGCTAGACCGTGCATCTCAACCTAGTCCAGACCTTGGGTGGAAGGCCATGCCCATCTTGCCTACAACCTGAGAAGACATGCCTACTGGCCTACGCCTCTGCCCCACGCAGCTTGTATTAGTCATCAAACCCCGACACAACGCGGTTTGAGTCTCGACCCTCCACGACCCAATCATCAGGCCCTGGTCTGCCTCCTGCGAAACCTTAGACGGTTTCTTCCAAGGCCATCGCCTCCATGATCGTGGCTCCCCTTGCTTATTCCGCCCTGTACTTAGGTCTGATGAGAACGAAACTGTTTCTACAGCCTCCAGAGCACCCTCATCATCGATCGATATCCACCGAGGTCCTAACAGACCCGAGCCAGAACTCCGATCGCCAAGCCTTGGCACTCCCGAATCATCTGCTCTTGCCAGTGCAGAGAGAAACCGACCCACCTCTGTCGCCAACGCTAACCCAATCAGATCAGATACCTGAAGAGGGTCACCCGACGTTCCGGTCGAACAACTGGACATGTCAATCCCAACTACAACCTCCGCTACAGGGAACTCATGAATAACGACCAGCTTTGGAAGAAAGCGAGCCTGTGCATCGGGAAGGGAAATAGCTTTCCCTCGCCGATAAAAACCTGCAAACAAACCAAAATACACCCACTTCAGACAAAACTCACAATGGATTGATCCTTTGGAATAGCCGTGGTGGTCAATTGCCCAAAAACTTCGCGGCAGCTAGGGTTTTCTTCCCCCACCGCCTCCCACGCAATAAATCTAGTTTAAGTCACTTTTGATAAGAAAGAGTGATGGTGTCGTAAACAACTAAGAAATTAGGCTACAATTGCTTATATTTTTTCATACATCACTACCTTTTTTTTTGAATATATACATCACTGATTTTATATTATGGTTTTGCCAGTAAATAATATATATATATATATTATATTACTAAATTATACTACATGATGTACAGAATCACGAAACTTGAGACTAAAACCTAGCCTAAGACGTTTATGCGATTTTGACCACCGACTCAACTGCTCCCACTACGACAAGCTCCTGTTGCTGTTGCTCCATTCGACCTGGTTATGTCCCCATCCATGCAGTCTTTGACGTTGAAGACCGCATCGACAATTGCCCCTTCGGCTTCAAATACTCTCCGAAGGAGGAAACCAAAGCATACCACTCCCACTCCACCACTGATACCTGCAACCCCCTCCATGCCGATGACCCTTATTTCTTTAACTGCCTCGTCCTTGGCCGTGGTCCTCTTCCCTATTGGGGTATCTCACCCGCTAGCACCGAAAAAATCGCGTCGAGGGCGACCGGTGAAACCTAGGTTGTTGACCCCTAGGGCGGAGACTCTAATTCCACGCACCTCGCCGCCGCCCATGGTGATTTCAGCAAAACCGTTGCCTCTGACTTCCACGCCCAAGGTTGTTGTGGCCTCTCCATCAATCGTCCCTGGCCCTCCATCGCTTGTCTTATGTCCACTACTTCACCGGGACCCTACGAAAGGGAAGGTGCCGATGATGGACTCGACTGAAGTTGGTCCTCGGGAGGCACTATTGTCAGATCTCCCTCAAACGGTGGTGAGATCCCTGGGACTACGGCGTTGTCTTCCGAATTGGGACAAAGTCCCCTTGATCCCGGCTTGCCTTACGACTCCACGATATTTTAATGGTTGACTATCCCAAGGGAAGGGGAGCAGATATAACGACGTCGGCTACGATCAAGGAGAGACCCACCAAGTGGTCTCGCTAGAGCCCATGAGTTGCTCCACCAACACCAAGGTGTGTGTGGGGAAGCATGCCTCGCCCTGCCATGCTCGAGTTATAATCGACCCCATATTTCTCCCATTTCTTGGGTTACTCCCTAGTTACATTCTATCCCTCAAACACCTCATATCCTTTACTGCGGACATCTTTAGGTCGAGATAAAAGATGAAAACATGTATAATAGCAAGAGAGAGGTGTGAGGATAAATGAAGAATGAAGGTGGTATTTATAAGGAGGGGAGGAGCGACTGCGTCGTGGCAGCAACGACGCAACAACCACTATTTCCCCATGTACTACTTATCGTTTATTAATGAAAAGGCGTACATGGTGGGAAAAAATAATTAACGACAAGAAAGTCTATTTTTACTAACCTGATGCTAAATTAAACTTGTCCCAATTCTTTTGCTATTTTATTTAAAAGCGTGGCACAAGCTTCACGTTCCGATGAGGTCATCTTGAGGTGTCTGGGCTACTGATTGTTGCATATGAATCAAAACACCTTTGAATGCTCCTCTCTTTGGTCTCAGCCATCATGTGCAGCTCCGCAGCGTGACCTTTAAGAAACTGAATTGCTTTTGATCCATCATTATGATCCACCTTCGCAGTCTACTTCCCTTTGCCTTTGGCTTTAGGCTTCACTTTTTTCTGGCAGGCTGGACGTTCCTCTTGTACAAGTGAGGTCAACTCATGTTCAGTTCCGTCGGTCGATGTGTAGTTTCAATTGTCGTCCAACCTTGTACGCTTGCTTGCTTCACTTTTTGCATTGGGTTCTAGATCCTCGATGTCTACTTGACATTGCGGGAGCATCTTCACATCCCATTTGGGGTGACCTTCACTATGTTCCAAACATGCTTCCAAGCAAACTCGTGACCCTACACCCTTTTGTACTCACTTTTTGGTCCTTCTATGATTTGAGCATCGTTCTAACCACTTTGGTACGCGTTCTCAATTTACACATAGTGAACCTGAAATATATTGTCCTTTTTGTTGAGTTGATGCTAGTGGTCCTTGCAATTCTTCCACGAGTGTGTTGGGCCGGTTGGGTTCCTCAATTCTCTGATCTCGCCCCCGACTTTAGTCTAGTATTTGTCGGTCTTTTGGGACTTCCCTCCGATGCTATCCATAGAATGGTTGAGCCAAACCTTTGTCAACCGCTCATCCTCTTCAACGCACCATCTCATCCTTGGACGTACATTTGATGCTGATTTCTTCACCCGACTCCTCGATGGCTTGACCGGGATAGATTGGGAAGGTTGCTCGTAGGTGAACTGCGATGACGTCCATTGGGAATATTTCTCTAGCTTAAATTGCGACGGCGGCTCGGTTGGGTGGGTTCAAGGAGCGAGGTAAAGGATTGATTTGACAGGTTAGCTCTTCTTCAATGGTTGGTGACTCAACTCCATATTTTGGAGGATGAATACGTAATCCCTCGGGTCGGCCATTGAAGGGATATTGAAAAAAAAAGAGGTGCAGAAGAAAAGAGGTGTGAATTTTGTGTTGGGGTGATAGTGATGAGAAATTTAGGGGGTTTTGAAAATCCGGCGTCGACACGGGGCTCGTCGCCATTGGGTCGACGTGTAGCCCTTGGGCATGTATCGCTAAGTCTAATCGTAGGATTTGTTGACGAGGCGTGCTGCAACGAGCCATCTACGATGACCCTACAGCTCCTCATCGTAAGTGCTCTAATAAGGTTGATCTTTTAGTTGTGGGAGTCGGACCAGATTCAAGTGATCCATTTTAACAAAAAAATTACACTTGTCCTTTTATTTTATTCTATAGGTAAATAATTTTGTAAAATCTTTGCTTATAAAAAAGGGAAATTTTCAATATAACATCCTATCAAACATTTACTTTTAAAATGATACCTTGACAATTTTTTTTTTTGTAGTTTCATACCTAAACCAAACATTTACCAACACTTTCATACCCAGCCGTCAGATTCTGTTAACTTTTCATCCGAGATAGGTAAAAAGCTATAATACCCTTAACTATAAGTCAAATTTTCAAAGGCATGCCATTAGATTTTCAAAAATAAGTGAAATGACAATAATACCATTAATTACCTTTCAAAATATCCCATTTATTTATTTTTAAATTAGTTTTATTATTTAAAACTCAAAATTTTATTTTTTTTAAAACTGAATTTGTTTTTTTTTCAAAAATCAGTTTTTATTTTTCAAAAATCAGTTTTTATTTTAAAAAAATCAGATTTTTATATTTTAAAATCAGATTTTATATTTAATTAGTTTTATTTTTTAATAATTATTTTTTATATATATAAATAATGTTTTATTAAAAACAGTTTTATACATAAAATTCATTTTTATTTTTTCAAAAAATTAATTTTATTAAAAAAAATCGCAGAACTGTTCTGCGTCTTCTCCGGCCAGCTCCGGCGTCGTCTCCGGCCACCCCCTCCTCCGGCGTCTCGTCCCCGGCCACCCCCACCTCCGCCGCCTCCTCCTCCCTCTTCCACCTCCCACCACCCACCGTCCACGCAGAGCTTCAGCTCGCTATTTGGTTCAGATCTGAACCAAATCTGGAGCTTCAACTCTGCGATTTGGTTCAGATCTGAACCAAATCGCGAGCTGAAGCTCTGCGATGACGGTGGGAGGTGGGAGGTGGAAGAGGGAGGAGGAGGCGGCGGAGGTGGGGGTTGCCGGGGATGAGACGCCGGAGGAGGGGGCGGCCGGAGACGACGCCGAAGCTGGCCGGAGAAGACGCAGAACAGTTCTGCGATTTTTTTATTTTTATAAAATTAATTTTTTTCAAAAATAAAAATGATTTTTTGATTTTTTGTATTTTTAAATATTTTTAAATATTTTTTTATCTTTTTTATTATTATTTTAAATAATTTAATTTTTAAATTTAAAAAATTTAAATTTATTTAATATATTTTTATTGTATTATATAATTAAGGGCTTAATGGTAATTTTGTCTATCAAATTTATAAGCTTAAAATAAGAAAGGGTAAAATCGTCATTTCACACCCCACTTAACTGCAAATGTCTAAGTTAGAGGAATATTCCGTTAGTTTTTAACGGAATATGCCAATTTTAAACCAAATCGTTCGTGGACGAATCATTGGGGTACCTTATCAGACAAAAAATTCATTAGGGTACCTTATCGTTCGTGGACGAAACATTAGGGTACCTTATCGTAAATAAGCATTTAAAAATATGAAGTTTTGAAAAATAAAAATATATTTCATAAATAAAATTTTAAAGTAAAAATGAAAATTTGATTTTTAAATAATAAAAATAATTTAAAAATAAATAAATGACATATATTTTTAAAATTTTAAATGTAATTAACAGTATTATTGTCATTTCACTTATTTTTGAAAATCTAATGGCATGCTTTTGAAGATTTGACTTAGAGTTAAGGGTATTATAGACTTTTTTACTTATTTTAGATGAAAAGTTAACAAAATATGACGACTAGATATGACAATGTTTTTTTTTTATAAGCTAAGAAATTTATTAAACAATTGTTCCATAAGAAAATAGAACAAAAGAAGAAAAGATCCAAAAAGACCTTTTCCCAAAACCAATACAACTCCAAGGACCAAAAAATAGAACCAGAATAAAAACCAAGACGTAAACATCTTGCTTAAATCCTATTCGGGTTCAAACAGGCAAACCGGTTAGCGACCGACACAGGGGTTAGGGCTTGATCGGAAAGTTGATCCACAGGATCCCTGTCCTTCCTTCCCTCGGAGTCTTGAACGAGAGATAAGGAGCAAAGATCAACAACTTCCCTACCAACTTTCGAGCTGTAGCTCCAAATACCCAAGCTATCTTTCTTGGCTACGTCCACCAAGAACTGTCCCAACTTATCCCCTTTATCAACCAAAGTCCTGGCTCTAGTCTGATACACAACAACTGGTTGAGCAATCACCTTTACCTGACCCTTCTTCGGACGACCACGTCTTTTTGGCCCAACCCCAGAAATCGGTTTTTCCAAGGCTTCCTTCCACGAACTTCCTTGAAACCCGACCTTCGCAGTCGGCACCTCGCCCCGACTCTGAAAGTCTTGGTCCGCTAAACCCGAACCCAGACCTAAAGGATCAAGATCCTTCTCCATTCGCTTAAAAACAGAGACCAAGCTCGGATCTTCTCGGGCCAATGAATGAGCCTTTTCAGTAGTTGAAACCGGCCCGGACAGCCAACTTGACAGGCCCAACTCGTCCAAGACATAAGAATTTACCTTTCTAAGACCAAGCCCACCAATGTTCCCTTGGCCCAAGACACCACAAGTCCTATATTCTAGCCCATCCGCACTTCTGTCACAACTCAGCGCCGCCAGAACAGGAAACACGTCCGAACTCTTCGGCACGATCGATGCAGGAAGCTCCATCCCAAGATTCGAATTCGAAAACTCTTGATTAGGAAACAAACTTCCTATAATCGCGGGGTCAGCTCCTGAAATAGAGGAGTGTGATCGTCAAAACACGCCGACGACCTCGCCAGAAACCTGCACTGACACCATTGCCAGAGATGGTGTGACCGGGGGATCGGCGAACCCACTAGGGCACTCCAACACCTCAACCTCCTTCCGCACTTCACCGGAAACAGATTGAAACGCATCCGGTAAAACAGAGGCAATGCTCTGTTTCGCTTCACCAGATTCAGTCACCGGAGAACACACCCGACGATTTTTTAATAAATGTTTGATTTAGATATAAAAATGCAATTTTTTTTTACCAAGATATCTTTTTAAAAATATATATTTGGTAGGGTGTTATATTAAAATTTTCTCTAAAAAAACAAGAGAAAATATCTGTTTAACACCCTGCCAAACATTTTATTTCATTTTGATACCCTAGTATAAAATTTTAACACTTTCATTCTTAAACCAAACATTTAATAACGCTTTCATACCCAGCCGTCAGATTTTGTTAACTTTCCATCCAAAATAGGTAAAATGTCCATAATACCCCTAACTATTACTCAAATTTTCAAACTCTTGCCATTGAATTCAAAACTTAAAAATAAGTGAAATGACAATAATACCCTCCACTGTTAGGGTGTTAAAATGAAAATTTTACAAAATCACTTTTTACTTTTATTAATTTAGTTTTTATTTATGAAAAATATTTTTTTTTATTTATAAAAATTTATTTTTCATCATATTCTTATTTTTTTAAAATTTTTATATCAGATTTAATTTTTTTTAATTAATATTAATATTATTTATTTTTCCCATTTCAAACCCTAATTTTCATCTTCTTCTCTCCATCATCATCATCGCCATCTCCATGTGTGGATCAAAAAAGAGCACCAATGTGGTAGAACCCAAGACTCAAAGCTCCATGTCCCGCACCCCCCGAAGCTCCAAATCGTTCGTCAAATCGGCCAACCTCACTAACGGCGACTCCATGTACATCTACACCAACAACTCCGTTTTCTCCAAATTGTATATATCGAGCCGCGTTTCTCTATCAAGCTTCAAGGACTCCTTACCGGAGTCCCCCAAGATTTTTCCTGACGATTCTCTGTCTATATTTCACACCCACATTTGGGGGTTTTGTGTAAACGTAAGATCTTTAGATTTTTGTTTGGTGGGTAAGATCTGTTTTGTACTGGGTTTGTGTGGGTAATTTTTTTTAATAAGCCAAGAAATTTTTAAAAGCTCAACCTTTTCAGAGAATGAAGAAAGAAGGCCCCGAAAATTCTAAGAATCGAGCTATTTTCGACCCAACAGAAAGAACCACGGGACTAAACAAGTTCAGCCACTAACCCACAACCATACTGAACAATACATGAAAGAGAGCATTCCTGTGTAAGGAACCTCAGCAACCCAACACGGGTGCAAACCTAAATACAAAGGTATAAAAACCAAATTTTACAAACATGAACCCCGAAAATCCTAAAAACAGAGTCCAATAGACCAAATTTATCAAACATGAAGCGCAGTAAAAAGAAAAGGTCTAACACCCAAAATTTTCAACCATGAAGAACAAAAAAACTTATTTCAACCAAAAAACAGCATAAGAATAATGTGCTCCCTGTCTCATTAGAACCATTAAATTATCACACAGATAGGAAAATGACCTAACAAGCCGACAACCAACAATGTAAACGGAGGAGACCTAATTGGTAGGCAAGACCAAACAAAACTCACAATAGCTATAACACATCTGAAGCAATCAATCATTGGGAAAACAAGTCTTAACTACCCGCCGACGACCAACACCTATAAACCGACGAGTCCTTACCACCGAAAAGGAGATCGAAAAGCTAAACAGATAAGCTACAGGAAAAGCGAGAGGAAGCAAAATCCTTAACCAGTAGAATGGGAAAATAAGTATACCTTTCCTGAAATGCTGTAGCACCGAAGAGAACCTCCGACGAGCTGGGGCCAACACCTCAACAGACAACGAAAGGTTCAGCTCAGATTGGACCCCAATGATCTTCTACAGAAGAAACGCTTACCACATAGGGCCCAATACGAGCCTCCGGAAAAACACCACAGATAGAAAAGGTAGCCGGGAATCGGCGGACAAGAGCTCCAAGAGCAAAGAGAACAGAGCCGCTATAATCGACAACCGAGGGTTGAGAAAGGAACCCCACACCGGATCTGATCTACACTCGCAAAGCTCGACCGAGGACAAAGCACGTGTCAACAACTTTGCCGCACCCAGAAGCACAAAGCTTCCAACCCAACACGAACACTCCTGGCCTAACGCAACCCGGATCAGAACAAGTACTTTAAAGACCGCTCCGGTTAAAAAGGGTTAAGATTTAAAGTTTATCGATTGGAACGTCGAGCTCAAAAATCGATTTAAATTTTTTTTGGAAAAATTGCAAAAAAGAAAAAGAAAAGCAAACAAAGAAAAAAAAGTTTGGGCTGGACCGGGCAGACCAGGCCCGATCCGTAGACCCGGCCAAAGTTTCGACCCGGCCCAAGCCCGTATTATTTAAGCTCAATTTTTAAGTTTTTTGCCCCATACCTTCCTCAGCGCCGTCCCCGACCTCTCGCCTCCCTCTCTCGATCCCGACCTCCGCTCCTATCCACCTCTCTCCTTCTTCTCGATCCCGCCACCTCTCTCCCTCTCCGACCTTCCCTCCCTCTCTCCCGACTACTCTCTTCACCTCGCCTCTTCCTCGTGCTCGATACCGGCCACCACATCCTCCCGGTGGCCATGTCAGGCTGGCCAACGACGGGAGACGGTGCTTGGGTTCACGAGACGCGTCCCTTCCCCGCACGACTCCGGATCCAACGCGCAACCACTGCCCCGCCATCGGAGAGCTCTACCGAGCCAAGACCGCCGCAGATTCGTCAGGATCCTCGCCGGTCTCGTACGGATCTGAGGCGAGAATCCTCACCGTACTCCAGCGCTCCTGAGACGACAACCATCCCTTTACGGTGAGAGTTACGGCCTTTGAGGCTTTGGTCGCCGACGGTGCCTCTGCCGGTGGTCGGTCAGATGCAAACCGAGCCCTATCTCCAGTTCCCTCTCCTTCTTTTTATTTCCCGTGCGTTCTTTTGGATCTGGACGTTTTGGAAACAAATTAATTTAAGAAATTAAAAGAAAAAGAAAGAAAAACAGATCTAAATAAAAAAGGAACACAAAATCAGATTTGAATTAAAAGGGATTTTGGACTGTTGAACGAGCTGGAACATTTGGATGACGGTTTTACGGATCGATAACGAATTTGGGACCTTGAACTGTTGAACCGTTACGAGGAACGTGGGACGTTTAAACCGGACTGTTGAAACGGACTTAGGACGAGATTAAAAGCTAGAATTGGACACCTTAGGAAATGTGCCTCGGAACCCGTGCGGTGGGAACCGTGCCTCGGGATCAATGCCTCGGGAAACATGCACCGGGTTCTGTGCTCGGGGCTCGGGTACTCAAACCCGATTCGCCGTATAATCCCTATTTTGGCCCGTTCGAGTTTAAAAGACAACTTGTTGAATTTAATTTGGACTGTACCGGAACTGATTGTAAGTTTTACCTATTAAAATTAGACTTGAACTTCGCCCGAGAAGACCGGAGTTAGGCCAGGACGTCAGCAGCTAGCAGACGTAGCTGTCAGTTCTTCTTGAGGTAGGGAAAGTAGCGAATACCGATTTAATTACGAAAAGTTACTAGTATACATGCTAGGTGATAATAAAACCGGAACGAACGTTTATATTATAAAATAATCGGATGAATCTTAGTAACATGTAGGATGTGATTCACTAGTGTTAGCCGCTTTCAATATTCTGGGAAATTGTCGTGCTGGTAGAATGGCCATGTCGAGTCGTAGGTTGTGTGCTGATTGAATTGCCTGTTATTGTTTGAGATGCGTGCTGTGTGACCTAGTGTCGATAAGTTTAAGAGTCAAGAACTAGTAATTTCGCTGTAACATGTTGTTGCTATGTGTGGGCAAGTGTGTCGTGTTTGATGAATGGTGAATCCTTGATTGTGATATGGTCGGGTGAGTGATAGACCGACATGTTGTGTAGTTGTGGTAAGATTGTTGGGCCTGTGAGCCGTGTTTCATCGGTGGTATTGCGATGCGTGATATTATCTTGATGTGTGATCCAAGAGAATGTTTCCGGTACGATGCCTACATCGAGGGGGTATGCCGGTGTAGGACATCTAGGCCGACGTCGTGATTGGGCCTACGGGTCGTGTTGGGCCGACGGGTCGGAGCCGACGTGTCATATCATATTGCATTGGGCCGACGGGTCGGAGCCTACGGGCCATATCAGATTGCATTGGGCTGACGGGTCGGAGCCGACGAGCCATATCATATCATGTTGGGCCTACGGGTCGTATTGGGCCTGCGGGTCGTGGTTGGGCCTACGGGTCGTGTTCTACCCCGATGATCTATGGTACTTTGGGGACATTTCCCCCCTGATGTAATGCGTTCCTGAGAACGTTTCAGGTAGCCCCGACGTAATGTGTCTCCTCTGGACCGAGGGGCTATCCGAGATGATGCGATGACTTTCTGGTTTTTGATTTGTTGGAGTTCGGAGACTACGGTACGGGACGTGTGATGGTTGCCTTTGTGTGTGATATTTGTGATGTTTAGTTAATGTTTTATTGGTTGTGAACGTGGTGGTTTGAGTGTGTTGTAAGTTTGGCTGTGAACCCTGGATTGACAGTTAGTTATGCTGTACTAGTATGCCCTAAATGGACGATTACTCGTGGTGGTGAGACGATGTTCATTACCTTAACTACTTTCTCTACTGGGCGATAGCTCACCCCTTACATTGTTGATTTTCAGGTGTTGAGCGGGATTTGTGCTAGCAGGACACAACTGAGCTTGAGAGCTGGCGAGGGTCCTAGGCTAATAGGTCTAGAGACGTGCAATTGTTTTTGAACTAAACTTTGTGTACTGGTTTTTGTGAGCTGTTGACTTTTCCGTTCGATTTATTATTGTTATAAGTTGAGTTTTACTTATTCTAATTATCCTTTCACTTAATTATTTTAAGTCCAAGTTCGCGTCTCGAGTTCGGTCAAAACCGGATTTGGGGCGTGACAGGTACATAAATACTGCCCGACCCGAACCGCCCAACTGGTTTGATCTGGCTCAATTGGTCTGACCCGACCTAGCTGGCTTGATCTGACCCAATTGTCTAGGCCCGACCTCACCCAACTGGCAAGACTAGACCCACAAGCATGTTCCGGCCCGAACCAACCCAACCCAAACAACAGACATGGGTTGGCCCAGACCGAACCCTACCCGTCATCAGACCCACAACCGTACCAGAAGAAACGACCCTACCGCCGCCGAGGATCGCTGCAAAAACTCCAAAGCCTAATCCGGCCAAACACGGCCCGACGAAAGAGGGTAACCACCAAAGGATCCAACACCACCCCAGATCTGAGAGGAAGTCGACGCCGGAGAAGTCGAGGCGGAAGATTACGAACCAAGCCCCCACTTCAACGCGCAGCCAACTCCGTTCGGAACATAAACATTCTATTCAAACCTTCATTAACTACTTCCAAATAACACCAGCAAGGGACGAGCTCCGACAACAAACGCGGACTGTGGCCCATCAAAACCACGAGCAAGAGCGAGGAAAAGTAACAAGACGAGGGAAGAAGGGGTTAGAGGAGAGGAGGAAGGAGGGGAAAGAACGGCCCCCGCCGGCAACAGCCATGGCCGGAGCCAGACTTGTAGCCAGCGAGAGGAAGAAAAGGTTGACGACGCCTTTAGGGTTAGAGGGTTTTTTTTGTTTGTGTGGGTAGTTGATTTTGATCGATGGGTTTTGTTTTGAATCTTCTTTTTTGTGCAATCTCAGTGTTCTGATTTGGTTCATTTACTGGCTCTTCTGATTGGATCGTTGATTTTCATGTGTATATTGATTGGATATTTCAAAAATCAGTTGTGAGTTTCTTAGAATGATGATGGTTTTTGAGAAAAATCAAAGCTGCGAGTGAGAATGGTGAGTGCAATGGTGGAGAAGAAGGAGATAGGTAGAAAAATGAAAAAATAAGTAATAAAATATTAATTAAATTAAAAAAAACTGATTTTCATGTATTTTTAAAAATAAAATATGATTTTTATGTATTTTTAAATTAAAATCTGAATTTTTGAAAAATATAAATAATTTTCATAAATAAAAAATGAATTTAGAAAAATAAAAACATCATTTTTGAAAATAAAAATAATTTTCATAAATGAAAATTGAATTTATAAAAAATAAACTGAATTTTTGAAAAATAAAAATAATTTTCGTAAATAAAAACTGATTTTATTTTAAAAATAGTGAAAATTTCATTTTAACACCCTAACAATAGAGGGTATTATTGTCGTTTCACTTATTTTTAAGTTCTAAATTCAATGACATGAGTTTGAAAATTTGAGTAATAGTTAGGGATATTATGGACGTTTGACTTATTTTGGATGGAAAGTTAACAAAATTTGACCGGTTGGGTAGAAAGTGTTATTAAATGTTTGGTTTAGGTATGAAAATGTTAAAAATTCTAGAAAGGGTATCAAAATAAAATTAAATGTTTGACGGGGTGTTAAACTGAAATCCCACCCCCCCCCCCCCCCCCCCCCCAAAAAAAAAACAATTAGATTGAAGGGTTAGTGCCAACACCTTTTTTGCACCTATATTAGTGGGTGAAAGCTCCTATATTTGGGCTTGTACTTGAAGATGCAATGCATAAATTCACACGTGAGTCCCTCCAAATATCATTAATCGGTTGCATGACCCTCTTCTTGAAGTCGGGAAAACAGTGATGAAGACGAACCACATATCCACATTTGCAAATCATATTTCATCTCCCATGTTGAATTTGTGAGATAATTCAATTTTCACTACGATCCATTTGTCATTTATACTCTTGGTTTTAGGGTTAATCTGTGTCATAAGCTAACAAGATGAAATGTGTCCATAATTCTGAAGCAGTAAGAGCACCCACAGTCGTGGGCGAGATGGCGCTGGCGCGTAGAAGTCGACGGCGAGGAGAAGGCGGGGAGCTGGCGAGAAAGGCGCCGGCGAGATAGAGAGACGTTGACGATCTCGCCGGCAGATCTCGCTGGCGAGGAGAAGTTTGTAGGTTTGAGTTGCAATTTTTTTTTGTTTTATACTTGTTTTTCCTCATCTCGCCGGCGGCTCCTCGTCACCCACTGCAGAACTCGCTGGCTAGAAGCTGGTGAGATGATTAAAAAAATATATTTTAAACCATCTCGCCGGCGCCATCTCGCCGGCAGCCGACGAGATGGTTGTGGATGCTCTAAGAAGTTATGTAACAACACAACCTCGAACTAATAACCCATTACCTTAGCACCAAAACTATTATCAAATCTCAATGCAATATCGACTTTAAAGTTCATTTGTTTTTGTCATGACTTAGCAGTAGCAGTAGAGGCAGAGAGCACCCTCTCCAAGGCCTCTCACACTGTGCCACCATGTACACTCACAGCAAACACAGCCATAAGATTGGCCTCTCTCTTTCTCTGAACAACGAATGAGCTGTGAAGTGTTGGTGAGAGTTAGGGATAAGTTTGCTCAAGTCAGTGGGGGAGCTCTTGCTCCAATCAAATTCCAACCTTTTCATACAGACTTAACACCCAAAAACTTGAATTTCTATCTACAATTCTTCTCACCATCACTGCCTGTTTCTTGCACCAAAGTTAGCAAAAATGCTCTGTTTGTGATACTTTTGGGTTTTTAATCAACAGCTTTGTGTTGTGTTGTGTCATGTAACAAAACCCACCTCACAGGCTCAGCATAGAGTGACCCAATTAGGGCAACACTTAGTATTCTAGGCAAACCCCACCATTTCAGATCTGGTTTCAACTTGATGGGTTGGCAAATGCTCTAGTGGGTTGAGAAATCATTGAAAATTAGTGCTGCTTTTGGAGGCTATTGCAACAAAGGCAAGGTAGATTCCTGATATTATTCCTTCTTTCTCTTTATGATTCCAAAGAAAACAAATCATTTTTTTCTTCTTATTTTCAGTGAAATGACTTATTTTATAGTGCTGTAGCAATCAAGCAAGAATGGCAGATTGGGAGTATGTGTTAATGAGCAAGAGCAGGAAAGGAGGAAGATCCATGATGAGTATGAGAGGTGAAGATGAGGAGTTTGAAGAAGAAGACATGTGGGCTCTTGTAAGGGACAGAGAAGCTGCAGATCCTTCAAGACAGAAGATGAAGATCAAGGAGGCTTCCTCTGCATGGCACCAACACCACTCTGCTTCAAAATTGATCCCCAGAGCCAATGCATCAGCAACCATAAGAAGACTGCAGCAATCTTCAGCCCCTTTGAGCATTCCAGATTGGTCCAAGATTTATGGGGAAAATAGGTCCAGGAATGGCTCCAACTGGCTTGATCATGATCATCAGCTTGGTGGTGGTGGTGATGATGATGATGGTGGCATTGTGCCTCCACATGAATGGGTTGCTAGGAAGATCGGAGGGACTCAGGTATCTTCATTCTCCATGTGTGAAGGTATTGGGAGGACACTCAAAGGAAGAGACCTCAGTAAAGTTAGGAATGCTGTTTTGACTAAAACTGGCTTCTTAGAGTAACTTTGTGTTTTCATCACCTCAACAAGTTCATTATCATTCCTCACTACCTTCAGCAGCAGCCGCATGATCAATTTTCTTCACCACCGTATCCTTGAAACCATCATAATTATCATCAATCATTTCTGTAATGGCTATATTTCCATTAATTATGATTTATAATTAGAGTATGTTATATGAACTGGGGTTCAGCCATTAAGATGAGTGAAGTCAGAGCAGTACGTAACTCCAGAGCAAAAAATGGCAGTAGGCCCTGAGATCTTGTAGTGTAGTCATGGTACGGATTGTAATTTTGGGAATGTGACAAAGAGAGACATTTATTTGAGTTTAAATTTCCATGACCTCCTTTTCTCGCTTGCATCTTTCTTAACCGAAGCATCTGATCTGATGTTTCCAAATGGTCGGCCAACACAACCGAGAGGCGTTGATTTCTACGGCTAAATGGTTAAGCGATTTGGTGTGCGGCGTTCTCAGTATTGTCGCAGTAAAACCCCCATAGGAGACGTTTTCCCCTTTTTTTTATTTTATATTGTTTTGTTACTTTTTTGAGTGAAATGTGCAATCTTATTGATCAACTATGATTACATAAATGTGTATCGAGGAACAAGCTCCTCGATCGCTGAAAGAGAGTCAGAATTGATAAATAATGGTTCTCTGACTTTTTTAGTACCATAACCGCCACATACAGTGTTTTGATGCCTCACAGGCAAGGATAGAAGACGAGTGGAGAGACTAGAAGACTGGAGATCCTGAGGGACCTCGACGGTAAAAACGATAGGGGGAGGCAGCGCATCATACAGGGACCCCTCCCAGGTCCAGTCCCTGATGCCTGATTCACTACTCATTCCTTCTGGTGGGTCTGCTTCCCCACCCTGAAGTGATCATCTCGAGGGTCCCCAATCACCGACCTCTTGAGGGTACCCTGGCCAGCCCCCAGTCCAACCGCTCCGGACAATGCCGCCGCCGGTGCTCCCACTTCTGCACGAGCTCCTTCATCCTGAGTGGAAATCCGCGACATAACCCCTGGACGAGAGGCAGGGGGTTGAGGTTGAACCCTACTGGTCGAACCCTGAAACTCCAACCGAGGAAGCGTGGGAGCCCGAGGAGGCGTGGGAGCCCGAGGGGCTTTGTTCAGCTTCAAAGTACCTAGCGGGCTAAAACCCGGTGGGCTAGGTAAGTTGGCCGTCTCCCCCCAGTCTGTGGCGTACCGTTTGACCTACTTCTCCCTGTCATACTCCAGCAGGAAAGAGCCAAAATGAGGTGGTCCCTGAAACGCCCACGTACAGTCATTCAGGATATGGCCGAGTCGGCTACAGTTATAGCAGAAGCTCGAAAGCTTTGAGTACGTGAGCTCCACATTGATAGGCTCCGGGAACTATGGGAACCGGAGCACCAACCCCTTTCTTAGGGGTCTTTCCATGAGATGCCAGAATCGGACCCTGACGGTCCCTCCCCAGCACATGCCCCATTGGTCACATGGGACATTTACACACATCCCCAGAGCATCCCAAATAGAGACCCCCGTCTCTCTCGTCCAAATCAGAGGTGGTAGTCCCCTAACATGGACCCATAATTGCACCCGGTCAAGAGCAGGCATCTCCCAAGCGCACGGGTCCAGGTCCCAAGCAACATGTCTCGGCCATCTAAGCACCAGGGTTTGTTACCATGAACCCATGCCCTAGACTCCGAAGACCGGAAGTAGAAGCCGAATAGTCTTGGCCCTAGGTCCTTGACCACTAGCCCTTTCGCCACCTTCCCCCATGCATTGGTAATGATACGGAGGAGCATGTCCTTCCGTGGGGGCTTCGGTGACCAAAGCCGGCCTAGCAGCCCCCATTGTTGGCGAGCCAGTGTCGCTGACGTCGTCGCCCGAGATGTCGGGACCACCACCTCAATCTCTTCTTCATTTTCCAGAGAACAGGACGAAAACCCGTCCTGCAGACCTTCTAGAGAAGACTTAAGTTCCATCTCCATGGCAATCTCGGTTAAAGGGAATTCCTCCGTGAAAAGGTGCTTTGATCGGTCCTGGGTCATCCACTGTGGGGTATTCAGAGCCGACGGTATGATTGGAAATTTGGCCGGGTTGGGGAGACATCGCCCTAGCCCTAAGGCCAGTGCCGCTGTTCTTGGAAGCTCCTCCAAAGAGGCATTCCCTTTCACTGGATCTCTTTGTAATGCTAGAGGTCCATTAGGGTTAGAAACCGATTCATCAGACGTAGGGATGACCATCTGCGCCCATGTAATTTTAGGGGTGGAGCCCGATTCGGATCTAGGTTTGGGGAGATGAAACCGAAGATAGGGCCGGGGGGTAGCACCGAGGGTTGACGTAACCCTAGAATCCCCACCGTCATCGTCGATACGTGACACAACCCTGGACGCCTCGGTCCCCTCACCGGTGGTCGGATGAACCCTAGGTTTCCTTTCCCCAGTAATTTGAAACAAAGCAAGGTCATGGCCGATTGGGGGGAGCGGTAGCACAAACTCGAGGCCGATAGGAGAGGGTGGGGGCAGAAGAAGGGTGCTTCAGGTTAGGTTTTGGGGATGGTAAGGTCAGAAGACCATTACATGGAGAGAAAGTCACCCCAAGACGGTGCAGAGCCCCCCCCCTCTTCGGCTTAGGTGCCGGTATCGGAGATGCCGACCCGATTGAGAAGCCTCATGTCGGGATCGAAATCGCGGAGAGTGGATGGGGCGGTCCAGCCAAGGTAGGCTTGGGTTTGCGCCGACGGAGAACCTTGTCCCCAGAAGCAAAAGCAGAGGGGCAAGGGGAAGGAAGAGGGAGGAGAGGACCACTGGTAGGAGCAACGGTTTCTGGGGTAGGCACCATGGCGACAGCGGATGCAGCGGCGACAGAGGAGGAGGTAGAAAGCACCATAGCGGCGGACTAGGGCTAGGAGAGGGTCTCAAAGGTGAGAGAGCAATTTTTTTTGTTTTGTTATTCATATATTCATACCATTAATAAAATAAAATAAAATAAATGTTTATAAAACTAGGATAAATTATCACCCATTTTTTTAGTTAATCAAAATACGTAATAATTGAAATCTCTCTCGCCTCTTGAGAGCTCTCTCATAACCCTAGCCGCCCTAGCTATGATGTTCTCTCTTGTCCCTACCGCCGATGTATCCTCTGCCGTGGCTCCTCCGGTCGTTACTGTTGCTGCCCTAGCCGGTGATGCCTCTCTACTACCGTCCTATCCTTCGCATACCGTTTCCGGTGCTGGGAATATGAGTGGTCGACGAAGAAAAGCCAAACCCTCGGTTCTGGACTTGTCTTCCTCTACGCCGGTGCTGTCGGTCCTCCCACTCCCTGGCCCGGGAGCATCAGTGGATGTGACCTCCTTCTACATGGGAGCAACTACTCCATCCCCGACCGCGAAACCGAGACAAGGGCGGCCCTTACGACGTCCCCTAGTTACGTCCTTCTCGTACAACATCCTCCTCGGCTTTCCCCCTCCAAACCCTATTCCGCCGACACAACCGTTTGGCCAAGACCTTGCTCTGGCCCATCCTCCCCCGGGTGGCGTAGTTTCTAGGCTTTTCCAAGACATTGCTCTGGCCCCTCCTCCCCCGGGCGGCATGGTTTCTAGGGCTTGCCAAGACTTTGATATGGCCCCTTCTCCCCCGGGCGGCACAATTTCTAAGGTTCTGCCCCCCCCCCCCCCCCATTTTGATCCGATATTAGGTCGAGGACGCAGGTCTGGAGATGGAATTAGAGCACTCAAAGGGCCGACAGTTGGAGAACATCAGGACGATTAGAACAGGGCGTGGAAATAGCCCCGCTAGGAGGCATGAGAGACATGCTGAGCATCGGGGACTGGCCCTAGGAGGGGTCCCATATAGATGATTTGCCTCCCATCATCACTGTTCTTGAGATCCTAGATTTCCAGCACCCCCTTCCCCCTCTTCGTATTCTGTCCTTGCCTATATGGCTTTCAAAAACCGTCTGTGAGAGTTATAGTGGTAAAAGGTTCAGTGAGCCATTGCTCGTTCTATCTGACTTTACTAATGGCATCGGAGCATATTCTCTGGCGCACATCAATGTACTAATATAAAGTTAATACAATTGTACCTTTCGCTAAAAAAAACGTAATAATTTAAGAGATACAAAATCAATTTATTTCGAATTAATTAAAAATATTATGTAAATATCACATGTCCAAAAAAGCTTTCTGTGACCATAATTCTCCTATCTCTTCCGTCCCTCCCCAAACCTTTTTTGACAAGTTTTTTTGGTCTCCTCCCCACTAAAGTTTCTATAACACTGTCCATATGGTGTTTAATAAGTATTTGATTTATCCCCCATGTCACACCACCATTTGAGCACGACACCTTCCACGTCCTCCGTTTCCTACACCGCCCCAACCTCCTACGACTCCTCTAGATCCTACGTCTCTTCCGTATTCGTCTCCATCACCAGATTGCGCAGAGCTCTCTCCCATAGCGGTCGACCCTTATGCGTCAATGGGAGTTCGAACATTGTTCTCATCATGGAAGTTTTAGCCGACCTTCGCACATCAATAGTGGCGCCAAAATCTACCCTCGTCGTCGTTGTCGTGCATCCTACCATTGATGGGGACCCACCCCGTCTGCCGGGCTTCATCCCGTCTCTCTCGAGGCTCGTCCCATCTCCTCGTCCATGTGTGTGGGTCTTCTCTCCGATTCTGTTTCCAACGCTGCCAATAGCGTCACCGCCTCTGACGCCACCATCGTCGCCACCACCACCTCATTCATCACAAGATTTGCATCGTCCTCGCATCCTCCGTCATCAGAGTTTCCACTACCACCTCCTCCGTCGCCGTCAGAGCCGACGACGCTACCTCATCCTTCACCACCAGAGTCATTGTCACTTCTACATGTCTACTCCCTCAATCAACTACCGATAACTCATGACCATTGTAGTACCCTACCCGGGATCAAGCGCCAGGGTCGGGACGCAGCTAATCAATCGCAAACCCCGCGTAAAGATGCCCAGTCACATCCGTTAGATCAGAACCCCGATACCCCCGCTCGAAGTCAGGGAAATTGGACTCAACAGCTGATCTTGTTGGCCACTAGTGCAAACTAGGCACATCAATCCCATCCACTGGATCGAGACTCTAACACCCCCGAGGTGTGTACGGGGACACACATCTCGTCCTACCGAGGTCGGTGTACATCCGACATGCTAGTTCCCATGTTTCTTGATATCTCAGATATTGTAAGACCCGCTTCCGGTCGAACCGGTAACTCCGGAAGTCACTCGGGACTTCTCCGGAACTCAAACGAAGTAGCCATTATCACGGTTGGCTTCAGGGAAGAAAACCCTTTCATTTGAATATAATATTGCATAAAGTCAATTTTGGTCAAAACGAGACTTCATATCGACTAAAGCTTCAATTTTAAAAGTGCTGGAATTTAAGTGGGGAAATTAAATGAGCTAGAGGGACACTTGTCCTATTTTGGTTGAATGAGAGAAAAAGGGATAGTTATTGTCCCTTTCACCCTCCCAAAAGCTCCTACATGGGTTTCTAGCTCAAGGGCCTTTAAGTCATTGCAACATTTAGGTATTATATGTGTTGGAGAAGCAAAATCATTTCGTATTTGCATTGTTGTAGCCGAAAATTGGAGAGGAAGAAAGGGAGAAGAGCTCCCATGGAAGCTTGAAGGAGAATCTAAGAAGAAGGAACCATTTGGAGTCATCCTCTAGCCTTCCACCCTCAAAAACACTAGCATCCTCTTCATCCTCACATTCTAGAGGTAATGGAACTCTCTACCCATCTTTTCTCTTCATCTATTTTCCTTGGGTTTTGGGTGAAAAATGGCTAGATGATGTTGGGCTAAGTAGAAATGATGGGAGTTGGTGTTGATGAAGAGCTTGGTGAAGTTTTTGTGGAGAAATCAATGGTGGTTTGGAGTTTTTGAAGTGGGTTTGATTTGATGAATCATTGGAAAACTTGGTTGTGTATTGATTCCTACCATGGGTAGAGGAGTAATGATGGATTTGGACTGTTTTAGGGGTTGGCTTGGGGAAATTTCTGGGTTTGAAGGTAGATTTTCGGAGTTTTGGAGCTGGAGGTTGAAGAAGGGCGAAACTGCCCTGGTACGCCACGGATCCGTGACGGCACTCGTCACGGCTCCGTGACGGTGACCGTGAGGGTTGCCATCACGGATCCGTGACCAGGTCCGCGACCCACCAGAGTGAGGGTTTATTGGGGATTTTTCGAAGTGTTTACACCTTGGTTTTGAGCTGAACTTTGGAAGGGTTTTGGGGGTCTTTCTTACTGTTTAAGTGGAACCTAATTAGTGTTTCTTTGTGTCCAAGACCTTGGGGATCGAGCTAGAGGAGCAAGGATCACACCGAGGCCCGAGGGAAGAGCGAGGTGGTGATCACCGGACTTCACCAAAGCGTTGACGAGGAGGACCTTGAGGTAGGGAAAGCCTTAACCTCTCGTTTACGATGCCTAGTATGCATACTAGGCTAATAAAATTGGAAAATGTCCTAGATATGCATATAGTATGCGAATAACTAGCTTAATCATTTTTCAATTGCTAATAACCGGAGAGTCTAGTGGTGACCGATTATGATGCCAATCACTAGTGTAATTCGCTTTTCAATACTTGGGATATGATTGTCTGGTAGAGGAGCTTTGGCAAAGCCCTCGGATTAGTTGCGTGATAGGATCACATGCTTGGTTGTTGATTGCTTAGTGGATAGGCTAAAGAGTCTAATGAAACTAGCGAAATTGCATGCTTGAATGCTCTTTTGGAGGCTTTATGATTTATTTGATCATACTCGTATTTGCTCGTTGATTGTATTCGAATGATTACTTGATTTATTTGGTTGGTTGTTGGGGGTATCGAGTATGACTGGTTGTACCGAGCGGTGCAATCAGGTGATCGATGCCCCGGTGGTTCGAAACTGGTAAGTGACGGTAAGTTGGAATTGTGTAATTGGTGTGAATCGATCTAGTGATTTCTGTACTGTGTGCTATGGGGAATTGGTGATGGGTGAACTATGTGTGTTAGTGGTTTAACTGTGGTTGGATTGGTTGGTGTTAAGTTTCGGTAAGCGTGTTGCTAAGATGATATGGAATTATGGTTGATACGATATGGTACCTACACCGTTGAGGAGTCTGGTGTAGGGTGAGATAGAGTTGATTGTTGTTATGGTATGGTACCTACACCGTTGGGGAGTCCGGTGTGGGATGATATATTGGTTATTTATTAAATTGTCCACGTGTGCGCTCCTACGGGAGTATGGCCCTGGGTTCCCAATGACATAAAATCCTTTGGAGACGTTTCTGAGAATCCCGATGATAAGCGCCCCGAAGGGTTGTTTCCGGTCGCCTCAATGTTATGCGTCTCCTCTAGATTTGAGGGAGAATCCGAGAGGACACGTCATGTGGATCGGAGGGTGGTGACTTCATGTGCCACGGCATTGATTTGTTTACTTATTACCCTTGTTTTGTTAAGTTATTTTCTGTTAACTTTATTGTTGATCTTGTTCGAGTTAAGGTCTACCTTGTCATGCGTTTTCCCTACTGAGCGTGAGCTCACCCCTTTGTTTTGATGTTGTGTCTACAGGCTTGATTGAGGAGTAGAAGCTTGGGCGCTTCTCGGTGTGGGTTCATAGAGACTTCATGTTTATTTCCTTTATTTAAAAACAGTTTGGTAAAAACTTATTACTACACCCCCTGAGGGTTACTTATACTGTACTTGAGGTTATGGATTGGAGTACTCACTGGAGATTTTCGAGATTTAATATTGTTTCTTTGTTTTATTGTCTTCTCTTACCCGTCATGCCTCGAGTCCGGGCGATAACCGGATTTGGGGCGTGACAATTTGGTATCAGAGCCTGGTTTCAGTTGAAACAGGTGTCTTACGAACTGATTTTCAAACCTCGGACCGAAGCCAATTAGGTGGGTAGAGTTAGGGAGTTGGAGTTTTGAGTTGCTTTAAGAGTTGTCCTAATTGAAATCTTGCACTACAATGTTCGCATTACTTGATTGGTGTCCTCTCACTAATGATCGGTGAGGCCGAATGGTGGAGATCGGAATTGGATTGACGGTCAATGACCGACCCACTATGCATACATGATGGTGAGAGCCAACCGTTAGTGGTGTTTGCCTTTGGCGTTTTACTTCGAGAAATTTTCAAGCTGTGGTTTGGCCCTGTTTAAGGGGAGATTTGTGTTTGACTGTTGAGTCTTGGGTGGCCACGAGAGCCGTGTGTTGATTTGTGTTGGGTGGCCATGAGAACCGTGTACTGAGGTTGCGAGTGTTATTTTGCTGGCCTCGAGGAGGTTGCGAGTGTTATTTTGCTGGCCTCGAGGAGGTTGCGAGTGTTATTTTGCTGGCCTCGGGGAGGTTGCGAGTTTAGCTGGCCTGTACGGTTACGAGTATTCTTTGGCTGGCCTACGTGGTTGCGAGTATGGGTTGGCTGGCTTACGAGTTAGGGTCTCGGTAAGTTGCGAGCGTGTGTTATGGTTGAGTTTGGGGCACGAGTACCCCGTAGTAATTGGGAGCACGAGGACTCCGTTTATTGATTGCGTTGTGTACCTTAGGAGTATGAGAACTCCATTATTTTGATTGTGTGATGCCTTGAAAGAGCATGAGAATTCTGTGTGCTTGTACCTGGTGAATTTGTATTGGTGGTTGTCCCGCTTAAGCGGAGGGTTAAGGGAAATACGAATGGGGCATGCCGAATTTTCAGTAGAACTAGAATGTTTACACCATCACGGGTTGACTCAGGGGCGCCACTGTAGTCGAGCGTGATGTTTTGATGTCAAGTTGTTACAATGAAGTTCGGGGACGCCTGAACCAGATTGTAACAACATGAGATCGACATGAAAAGGTTTGAGTAAAAGTTAAGAAATGGGAATTCATGAAAGAGAGGAAAAGGCTAAGGATGACTTTTAAATCGAGTTGTGTTAGGTACTAAACCCCCTTTGCGAAAGGATACCCGAGCAAGGGGTATGCCCGTTGTGTTGTGCCGCTTGTGTGATGTGCCTGAGAATGAATCCTCCTGTGGGAGTGGATTTCTTTGATTGATTGAATCCTCCTGTGGGAGTGGATTTCTCTATTTGATTGAACCCTCCTGTGAGAGTTGGTGTTGATTGCTAAATCGCTGGTTGTTGCTGTGTGACGCATAGAGATGCGAACTTGGGTGTTATATTACATGAGTATATATATCTACTAGTGTGAGGGGCGTATCTGTGGGTGACTGGTTTGACGCGTGTGTGCGTCCTTGTAACGTGTGAGAACCGTTGTTGAACTGAGTAATGAACATGTGCGTTATCCGTGCAGGCGGATAGACAACATGGCTCGTACGTACGTTCCTAGAGGTACCCGGGGCCGCTCAGCTGGGGGTCCGAGGCAGACACCTGCTACTGAGCAGGAGGGGGCAGCTGACGCCCAGGATGCTGCTTCCACAGATCATCAGAGTTTTGGAGGTGGACCGACAGGGTCGCCACCCAGGACAGTTCCAGTCGCAGAGCCGACTCAGGCGACCCCTCTCGAGGAGGTGGTTCGCGCTGTGCTAGCGGCCTTGAGCGCGCAGCAAGGGACTACTGCACCGGCACCAGAGCCCGTGCCTGCTGCTTCAGCAGATTTTGGAGAGAGGCCAGGCCAGCTTGACAGCCTCACGGCCCAGGCACTCAGAGAGTTTCGTAGACTTGGTACGCCGACCTACTCCGGGGGAGCGGACCCCGAGGCAGCTTCTGGTTGGTTGGAGCGGGTGACCCGCAACCTCGATACCTCTGGAGTATCGGAGGGGCGTCTGAGAGTTTCGTTCGCCACTTTTCAGCTTGAGGGAGAGGCCTACTACTGGTGGCAGTCAGTGCAGGGTAGAGTCGGCAGTGACTTCGAGTTGTTCAGCAGGCTATTCTTGGAGCAGTACTTCCCTCGCTCTATCCGGGATGACAAGCGCCAGCAGTTTCTGGATCTACGACAGGGAGGCTTGAGCGTGTCGGAGTATGCTGTGAGGTTCACTTCGTTGGCCCGCTTCGCACCAAAGTTGGTGCAGACTGCGGATGACCGATGCAGGAGGTTTGAGAACGGGCTCGCCCCGTCGATAGCCGACAGGGTTATCGCTTTCAGGACCACGGATTACTCCACCCTCTTGGATCAGGCTTTAGCCATGGATAGGCACTTCAGAGATACCATCAGGGTACGAGAGAACAGGCCTAGGCCGAGTGGCTTCTTACAGCCGTCTGACCGTCGGGACCGACACCGACAGAGAGTGGCAGGACACTTTCAGTCTCAGTTTCAGCAGGCTAGCATGCGCCGAGCTGGGACTGTCGCGTCAGTTGGACCCGCCCCGGTGGCACAGCTGTGTCCTCAGTGTGGACAGCAGGGTCACTTGGCACGAGACTGCCCGAGGGGCATTGGACCTGTAGAGCGTCATGATGGTCGTCCCCAAGGGACCGGAGTCAGACAGACTTGTGCGCTGAGGGGGTGTTTTCACTGTGGCAGCACCGACCATCTCATGCGTGCGTGTCCTGAGGTAGCGCAGCTGAGAGGATGCTTCCAGTGTGGTCGATCTGATCATTTCATCCGGGCGTGCCCTGAGATAGTTGGCAGAGCGCCTGCACCGAGGCCCCAGCAGACTCAGATTCGCCCTGCGCCCCCTGGCAGACCACGTCAGGCACTGCAGCAGAGAGCTCCGCGTCCAGCGGCGGGAGCAGTAGGTCAGAGGCACCAGCAGAGAGCTGAGCAGCGGGTGGCACTTCCCCCACCACCTAGAGGAGGACCGCCGGCACGTCAGGGCCGAGTCTTTGCAGTTACTGATCCCAGGATTGAGAGGCCGTACGCCGGCCATGAGGCCACTCAGGGTACGTGTTTACTTTATAATGCGTGGACTTCATTTTTGTTTGATACGGGAGCTTCCCATTCGTTCATTTCTTCGTCTATCGCTTTTTCTTTGGGTTTGCGGGCTGAGACTTTGAGTCAGCCCCTTTGTTTGGAGACCCCGGCTACGGGTGCAGTGGTGTTGAGCACCGTTTGCAGAGACTGTGCGATTAGGGTGGCAGATTGCCCATTTCTGGGGGACTTGCTCGTTCTTGACATGAGCGCCTTTGACGTGATCCTTGGTATGGACTGGCTCGCGAGGTACCGAGCGACGATTGACTGATACAGACGTCAGGTGACGGTGAGATCAGGTGATAGGGTGATTACGTGTGTGCTGGGGAGCAGGAGCGGAGTTCTCTTATCCGCCTTGACCACAGGTTTTGAGGCAGAGGTTGTACGGAGTAGCACTGAGTTACCGAGGGTAGTGCGGGAGTTCCCGGAGGTCTTCCCGGAGGGACTATCAGGCTTGCCACCAGCGCGAGAGGTGGAGTTCAGGATCGATCTGATCCTGGGTACGACGCCGATCTCGATGACGCCGTATCGGTTCGCACCAGCCGAGTTGGTCGAACTTAAGCGACAGCTTGATGAACTGCAGCAGAAGGGATTCATCCGACCGAGCGTATCTCCGTGGGGAGCGCCCGCCCTCTTCGTGAAGAAGAAGGGTGGAGCCTTGAGGATGTGTATAGATTACAGGAAGCTGAACCAGGTGACGGTGAAGAACCGCTACCCGATGCCTAGGATTGATGATTTATTCGACCAGCTGAGGGGAGCAAATTACTTCTCGAAGATCGACCTTCGATCGGGGTACTACCAGCTGAGAGTCCGGGCTGAGGACGTAGAGAAGACAGCGTTCCGTACTCGTTATGGACATTTCGAATTTCTGGTGATGCCGTTCGGTTTGACGAACGCACCGGTCGCCTTTATGGACCTGATGAATGGCATCTTCAGACCTTATCTAGACCAGTTCGTGGTAGTCTTCGTCGATGATATCTTGATCTACTCGCCCAGTGAGGAGGCGCACGCAGAGCATCTGCGTACCGTTTTGACACTCTTACGCGCTCACCAGTTGTACGGCAATCTGGAGAAGTGCGAATTTTGGCTCGCAGAGGTGAAATTTCTCGGGCACGTGGTATCTCGGGAGGGCATCTTGGTCGACCCAACCAAGGTCGAGGCAGTGTCGAAGTGGGCGAGACCCAGTAGTGTATTTGAGATTCGGAGTTCCCTCGGGTTGGCAGGCTATTACCGGCGCTTCGTTCAGGACTTCTCTCGCCTTGCAGCACCTATGACAGCTTTGACCCGCAAAGGGGCGGAGTACATTTGGACGGATGAGTGTGAGCGTGCTTTTTGCGAGCTAAAGACTCGGTTGACTACCGCCCCAGTGCTAATCGTTCCAGACCGGGGAGTGGGCTATGACGTGTATTGTGACGCCTCCGGCGAAGGGTTAGGTTGTGTTCTTATGCAGGGTGGAAAGGTGGTTGCTTACGGCTCGAGGCAGTTGAAGGTGCATGAGCGCAACTATCCCACTCATGATCTCGAGTTGGCAGCGGTAGTATTTGCACTGAAGAGTTGGAGACATTACCTGTATGGTGAGCAGTTCAGAGTATTTTCAGACCACAAGAGCCTCAAGTATATCTTCTCGCAGCGTGATCTGAACATGCGCCAAAGGCGGTGGATGGAGCTACTGGAAGAGTATGACTTCGAGTTGCTTTATCATCCGGGCAAGGCGAACGTGGTCGCCGACGCTTTGAGCAGGAAGTCGAGTCACTGCGTGGCCAGCATAGCAGTCCGAGAGTGGGACATGCTGGAGCAGTTGAGCCTATTTAGACTAGAGTTGGAGGAGGTCACAGAGAGTATGGCCTTGTGCGCCTTAGTGGCTCAACCCACGCTCTTTGCTCGGGTGCTAGAGGCACAGACTGAGGACGCCGAGACAGCAGGGATTCGGCAGAAGTTGATGGATGGAGTCGAGCTCGAGGGTTGGGAATTGGGCACCGATCAGGGTATCCGCTTTAGAGGACGACTGTTTGTACCCAGTGAGTGCAGAGACACTGTGCTGCGTGAGTGCCACCACTCCCGTCTAGTTGTACACCCCGGTGGCAACAAGATGTATAGAGACATGCGGCGACAGTTTTGGTGGAGTGGGATGCGTGGGGCAGTGGCAGATTTCGTTTATAGATGCCTTACCTGCCAACAGGTAAAGGCCGAGCACATGCGTCCCGCAGGCTTGTTACAGCCTTTACCGATCACTGAGTGGAAATGGGAGCACGTGACTATGGATTTTGTGTGTGGGTTGCCCATATCGTCGAAGGGGCATGACGCGGTTTGGGTGGTGGTCGATCGACTGACCAAATCGGCCCACTTTTTGGGTATGAGGATGACGGATTCTATGGACATGTTGGCTCGCTTGTATGTCAGAGAGATTATTCGTTTACACGGTGTGCCTGTATCAGTAGTATCGAATAGAGACCCCCATTTCACATCCAGGTTATGGAAGAGTCTACAGAAGGCCTTGGGCACTGAGGTACTGTTGAGTACAGCTTACCATCCCGAGACAGATGGACAGTCAGAGCGCACCATTCAGATTTTAGAGGACATGCTCCGAGCGTGTGTGCTTGACTTTCAGGGGTCATGGGAAGATCATTTGCCGTTGGCAGAGTTTGCCTACAACAACAGTTACCAGTCTAGTATAGGTATGGCACCATTTGAGGCCTTGTATGGCAGACCTTGCAGATCACCGGTGTGTTGGGCGGAAGTTGGTGACAGGAGCTTACTCGGGCCAGACATGATTAGGGAGACGACCGAGAAGGTCACTTGGATTAGAGAGCGGCTAAAGACCGCACATAGTCAACAGAAGAGCTACGCCGACAGGCGTCGTAGACCACTTGAGTTCATGGTCGGGGAGCATGTGTTTCTGAGAGTGAGCCCGAGGAAGGGTCTTGTGCGGTTTAACCGCAGCGGAGGCAAGCTGGCACCGTGGTTCATCGGACCTTTTGATGTGTTAGAGAAGATTGGAGCTATAGCCTATCGGTTGGCCTTGCCGCCGCAGCTTGGGAACGTGCACAACGTTTTCCATGTGTCCCAGCTGCGGAAGCACATAGCAGACCCTTCGCACATCATTGAGTGGTCAGACATCGAGATGGCAGATGATGTCACCTTTGAGGAGCAGCCCGTTGAGATTTTGGGTACGAAGGAGAAGACCCTGCGGAACAAGACGATTCCGCTGGTACTAGTACAGTGGGGACATCAGGGAGCAGAATCCACTTGGAAGCGCGAGGATGAGATCCGCGTGAAGTATCCCCACCTGTTCGACATTGAGGTATCTTGCTTTTAATTTCGGGGACGAAATCTCTCTAAGGGGGGTGGATTGTAAGACCCGCTTCCGGTCGAACCGGTAACTCCGGAAGTCACTCGGGACTTCTCCGGAACTCAAACGAAGTAGCCATTATCACGGTTGGCTTCAGGGAAGAAAACCCTTTCATTTGAATATAATATTGCATAAAGTCAATTTTGGTCAAAACGAGACTTCATATCGACTAAAGCTTCAATTTTAAAAGTGCTGGAATTTAAGTGGGGAAATTAAATGAGCTAGAGGGACACTTGTCCTATTTTGGTTGAATGAGAGAAAAAGGGATAGTTATTGTCCCTTTCACCCTCCCAAAAGCTCCTACATGGGTTTCTAGCTCAAGGGCCTTTAAGTCATTGCAACATTTAGGTATTATATGTGTTGGAGAAGCAAAATCATTTCGTATTTGCATTGTTGTAGCCGAAAATTGGAGAGGAAGAAAGGGAGAAGAGCTCCCATGGAAGCTTGAAGGAGAATCTAAGAAGAAGGAACCATTTGGAGTCATCCTCTAGCCTTCCACCCTCAAAAACACTAGCATCCTCTTCATCCTCACATTCTAGAGGTAATGGAACTCTCTACCCATCTTTTCTCTTCATCTATTTTCCTTGGGTTTTGGGTGAAAAATGGCTAGATGATGTTGGGCTAAGTAGAAATGATGGGAGTTGGTGTTGATGAAGAGCTTGGTGAAGTTTTTGTGGAGAAATCAATGGTGGTTTGGAGTTTTTGAAGTGGGTTTGATTTGATGAATCATTGGAAAACTTGGTTGTGTATTGATTCCTACCATGGGTAGAGGAGTAATGATGGATTTGGACTGTTTTAGGGGTTGGCTTGGGGAAATTTCTGGGTTTGAAGGTAGATTTTCGGAGTTTTGGAGCTGGAGGTTGAAGAAGGGCGAAACTGCCCTGGTACGCCACGGATCCGTGACGGCACTCGTCACGGCTCCGTGACGGTGACCGTGAGGGTTGCCATCACGGATCCGTGACCAGGTCCGCGACCCACCAGAGTGAGGGTTTATTGGGGATTTTTCGAAGTGTTTACACCTTGGTTTTGAGCTGAACTTTGGAAGGGTTTTGGGGGTCTTTCTTACTGTTTAAGTGGAACCTAATTAGTGTTTCTTTGTGTCCAAGACCTTGGGGATCGAGCTAGAGGAGCAAGGATCACACCGAGGCCCGAGGGAAGAGCGAGGTGGTGATCACCGGACTTCACCAAAGCGTTGACGAGGAGGACCTTGAGGTAGGGAAAGCCTTAACCTCTCGTTTACGATGCCTAGTATGCATACTAGGCTAATAAAATTGGAAAATGTCCTAGATATGCATATAGTATGCGAATAACTAGCTTAATCATTTTTCAATTGCTAATAACCGGAGAGTCTAGTGGTGACCGATTAGGATGCCAATCACTAGTGTAATTCGCTTTTCAATACTTGGGATATGATTGTCTGGTAGAGGAGCTTTGGCAAAGCCCTCGGATTAGTTGCGTGATAGGATCACATGCTTGGTTGTTGATTGCTTAGTGGATAGGCTAAAGAGTCTAATGAAACTAGCGAAATTGCATGCTTGAATGCTCTTTTGGAGGCTTTATGATTTATTTGATCATACTCGTATTTGCTCGTTGATTGTATTCGAATGATTACTTGATTTATTTGGTTGGTTGTTGGGGGTATCGAGTATGACTGGTTGTACCGAGCGGTGCAATCAGGTGATCGATGCCCCGGTGGTTCGAAACTGGTAAGTGACGGTAAGTTGGAATTGTGTAATTGGTGTGAATCGATCTAGTGATTTCTGTACTGTGTGCTATGGGGAATTGGTGATGGGTGAACTATGTGTGTTAGTGGTTTAACTGTGGTTGGATTGGTTGGTGTTAAGTTTCGGTAAGCGTGTTGCTAAGATGATATGGAATTATGGTTGATACGATATGGTACCTACACCGTTGAGGAGTCTGGTGTAGGGTGAGATAGAGTTGATTGTTGTTATGGTATGGTACCTACACCGTTGGGGAGTCCGGTGTGGGATGATATATTGGTTATTTATTAAATTGTCCACGTGTGCGCTCCTACGGGAGTATGGCCCTGGGTTCCCAATGACATAAAATCCTTTGGAAACGTTTCTGAGAATCCCGATGATAAGCGCCCCGAAGGGTTGTTTCCGGTCGCCTCAATGTTATGCGTCTCCTCTAGATTTGAGGGAGAATCCGAGAGGACACATCATGTGGATCGGAGGGTGGTGACTTCATGTGCCACGGCATTGATTTGTTTACTTATTACCCTTGTTTTGTTAAGTTATTTTCTGTTAACTTTATTGTTGATCTTGTTCGAGTTAAGGTCTACCTTGTCATGCGTTTTCCCTACTGAGCGTGAGCTCACCCCTTTGTTTTGATGTTGTGTCTACAGGCTTGATTGAGGAGTAGAAGCTTGGGCGCTTCTCGGTGTGGGTTCATAGAGACTTCATGTTTATTTCCTTTATTTAAAAACAGTTTGGTAAAAACTTATTACTACACCCCCTGAGGGTTACTTATACTGTACTTGAGGTTATGGATTGGAGTACTCACTGGAGATTTTCGAGATTTAATATTGTTTCTTTGTTTTATTGTCTTCTCTTACCCGTCATGCCTCGAGTCCGGGCGATAACCGGATTTGGGGCGTGACAATTTGGTATCAGAGCCTGGTTTCAGTTGAAACAGGTGTCTTACGAACTGATTTTCAAACCTCGGACCGAAGCCAATTAGGTGGGTAGAGTTAGGGAGTTGGAGTTTTGAGTTGCTTTAAGAGTTGTCCTAATTGAAATCTTGCACTACAATGTTCGCATTACTTGATTGGTGTCCTCTCACTAATGATCGGTGAGGCCGAATGGTGGAGATCGGAATTGGATTGACGGTCAATGACCGACCCACTATGCATACATGATGGTGAGAGCCAACCGTTAGTGGTGTTTGCCTTTGGCGTTTTACTTCGAGAAATTTTCAAGCTGTGGTTTGGCCCTGTTTAAGGGGAGATTTGTGTTTGACTGTTGAGTCTTGGGTGGCCACGAGAGCCGTGTGTTGATTTGTGTTGGGTGGCCATGAGAGCCGTGTACTGAGGTTGCGAGTGTTATTTTGCTGGCCTCGAGGAGGTTGCGAGTGTTATTTTGCTGGCCTCGAGGAGGTTGCGAGTGTTATTTTGCTGGCCTCGGGGAGGTTGCGAGTTTAGCTGGCCTGTACGGTTACGAGTATTCTTTGGCTGGCCTACGTGGTTGCGAGTATGGGTTGGCTGGCTTACGAGTTAGGGTCTCGGTAAGTTGCGAGCGTGTGTTATGGTTGAGTTTGGGGCACGAGTACCCCGTAGTAATTGGGAGCACGAGGACTCCGTTTATTGATTGCGTTGTGTACCTTAGGAGTATGAGAACTCCATTATTTTGATTGTGTGATGCCTTGAAAGAGCATGAGAATTCTGTGTGCTTGTACCTGGTGAATTTGTATTGGTGGTTGTCCCGCTTAAGCGGAGGGTTAAGGGAAATACGAATGGGGCATGCCGAATTTTCAGTAGAACTAGAATGTTTACACCATCACGGGTTGACTCAGGGGCGCCACTGTAGTCGAGCGTGATGTTTTGATGTCAAGTTGTTACAATGAAGTTCGGGGACGCCTGAACCAGATTGTAACAACATGAGATCGACATGAAAAGGTTTGAGTAAGAGTTAAGAAATGGGAATTCATGAAAGAGAGGAAAAGGCTAAGGATGACTTTTAAATCGAGTTGTGTTAGGTACTAAACCCCCTTTGCGAAAGGATACCCGAGCAAGGGGTATGCCTGTTGTGTTGTGCCGCTTGTGTGATGTGCCTGAGAATGAATCCTCCTGTGGGAGTGGATTTCTTTGATTGATTGAATCCTCCTGTGGGAGTGGATTTCTCTATTTGATTGAACCCTCCTGTGAGAGTTGGTGTTGATTGCTAAATCGCTGGTTGTTGCTGTGTGACGCATAGAGATGCGAACTTGGGTGTTATATTACATGAGTATATATATCTACTAGTGTGAGGGGCGTATCTGTGGGTGACTGGTTTGACGCGTGTGTGCGTCCTTGTAACGTGTGAGAACCGTTGTTGAACTGAGTAATGAACATGTGCGTTATCCGTGCAGGCGGATAGACAACATGGCTCGTACGTACGTTCCTAGAGGTACCCGGGGCCGCTCAGCTGGGGGTCCGAGGCAGACACCTGCTACTGAGCAGGAGGGGGCAGCTGACGCCCAGGATGCTGCTTCCACAGATCATCAGAGTTTTGGAGGTGGACCGACAGGGTCGCCACCCAGGACAGTTCCAGTCGCAGAGCCGACTCAGGCGACCCCTCTCGAGGAGGTGGTTCGCGCTGTGCTAGCGGCCTTGAGCGCGCAGCAAGGGACTACTGCACCGGCACCAGAGCCCGTGCCTGCTGCTTCAGCAGATTTTGGAGAGAGGCCAGGCCAGCTTGACAGCCTCACGGCCCAGGCACTCAGAGAGTTTCGTAGACTTGGTACGCCGACCTACTCCGGGGGAGCGGACCCCGAGGCAGCTTCTGGTTGGTTGGAGCGGGTGACCCGCAACCTCGATACCTCTGGAGTATCGGAGGGGCGTCTGAGAGTTTCGTTCGCCACTTTTCAGCTTGAGGGAGAGGCCTACTACTGGTGGCAGTCAGTGCAGGGTAGAGTCGGCAGTGACTTCGAGTTGTTCAGCAGGCTATTCTTGGAGCAGTACTTCCCTCGCTCTATCCGGGATGACAAGCGCCAGCAGTTTCTGGATCTACGACAGGGAGGCTTGAGCGTGTCGGAGTATGCTGTGAGGTTCACTTCGTTGGCCCGCTTCGCACCAAAGTTGGTGCAGACTGCGGATGACCGATGCAGGAGGTTTGAGAACGGGCTCGCCCCGTCGATAGCCGACAGGGTTATCGCTTTCAGGACCACGGATTACTCCACCCTCTTGGATCAGGCTTTAGCCATGGATAGGCACTTCAGAGATACCATCAGGGTACGAGAGAACAGGCCTAGGCCGAGTGGCTTCTTACAGCCGTCTGACCGTCGGGACCGACACCGACAGAGAGTGGCAGGACACTTTCAGTCTCAGTTTCAGCAGGCTAGCATGCGCCGAGCTGGGACTGTCGCGTCAGTTGGACCCGCCCCGGTGGCACAGCTGTGTCCTCAGTGTGGACAGCAGGGTCACTTGGCACGAGACTGCCCGAGGGGCATTGGACCTGTAGAGCGTCATGATGGTCGTCCCCAAGGGATCGGAGTCAGACAGACTTGTGCGCTGAGGGGGTGTTTTCACTGTGGCAGCACCGACCATCTCATGCGTGCGTGTCCTGAGGTAGCGCAGCTGAGAGGATGCTTCCAGTGTGGTCGATCTGATCATTTCATCCGGGCGTGCCCTGAGATAGCTGGCAGAGCGCCTGCACCGAGGCCCCAGCAGACTCAGATTCGCCCTGCGCCCCCTGGCAGACCACGTCAGGCACTGCAGCAGAGAGCTCCGCGTCCAGCGGCGGGAGCAGTAGGTCAGAGGCACCAGCAGAGAGCTGAGCAGCGGGTGGCACTTCCCCCACCACCTAGAGGAGGACCGCCGGCACGTCAGGGCCGAGTCTTTGCAGTTACTGATCCCAGGATTGAGAGGCCGTACGCTGGCCATGAGGCCACTCAGGGTACGTGTTTACTTTATAATGCGTGGACTTCATTTTTGTTTGATACGGGAGCTTCCCATTCGTTCATTTCTTCGTCTATCGCTTTTTCTTTGGGTTTGCGGGCTGAGACTTTGAGTCAGCCCCTTTGTTTGGAGACCCCGGCTACGGGTGCAGTGGTGTTGAGCACCGTTTGCAGAGACTGTGCGATTAGGGTGGCAGATTGCCCATTTCTGGGGGACTTGCTCGTTCTTGACATGAGCGCCTTTGACGTGATCCTTGGTATGGACTGGCTCGCGAGGTACCGAGCGACGATTGACTGATACAGACGTCAGGTGACGGTGAGATCAGGTGATAGGGTGATTACGTGTGTGCTGGGGAGCAGGAGCGGAGTTCTCTTATCCGCCTTGACCACAGGTTTTGAGGCAGAGGTTGTACGGAGTAGCACTGAGTTATCGAGGGTAGTGCGGGAGTTCCCGGAGGTCTTCCCGGAGGGACTATCGTTCACAGAGTATGAATTCAGTGAAGATGAGAGCGATTCAAGCTAGTTTGAGTACCCAAACATGAACTGCGAGTGACTGCACATAGAGTTAAGTGAAGATGACAACGATTCAAGCTGGGTCGGGTCTCTAAACATGGACTACGAGTGGCTGCACATGAAGTACGAGGCTCCAACCATGGAGTTCGTGTGCTACGTAGAGCAGGAGATGTGACATGACAATAACTCAAAGTACGAGACAGAATGGGAGACAGATGAAACGTCTGACGAAGAGCTATATACGTCGACGATGAGTTCTTTGAAGATCATATGAATGAAAGTTAGTGTAGTAATTAGTAATATGACAGTGTAATATTATGTAATATGTTAGTGTAATATTTCAATGTAATTTGTTAGTGTGATATTAACGGAATGTTGGTGTAATAATATTTAATTCCGAAACAGAGCTGTCGTACGGAGACAAGACCATGACTATAGCCATGGTTATACTTCTAGTTTCTATACATCCTGCCCTTTGCACTTTTCCTTTGGGTTCTACGAGGGTTTTTCTTGCTAGGGTTCCTTTCGAACCGTCTCAAGCCAGCGCGATGTTGGCTCCCTCCCGCGACCAACGACGTGTCTCCCATCCTGGTTTTCGTCTGGCTCACCTCGACATCGATCAACCTCACCGCCTTGGAGTCCCGCGGCCTCCCCGTATTGAGTCATCGATCCTGATCAATCCTCGATGTCGATGATGCCGCCACTGGCGCGTCCTCCTCCCTGGTCTCCACTGTAAGAACCGCCTCCGGTCGAGCCCGGTCGAACCGGAGGTTTTTGGCGAAAGTTGACTTTTTTGCCAGAAGTCAACCGATGACTCCGGGAGTCATTCAGGACCTTTTCGGGACCCAAAAAGCTTAGTCGTCGTTACGGTTAGCTTAATTGGGCCGTTTCCTTTCGTTTGACTGTAAGTTGTGAAAAGTCAATCGTCGGTTAATTTCGGGTCAAACCTCGCTTAATTAAGGACTAATTTAATTTAAAACCTTTTGTGTTGTTTTTTCTAAGAGGAGAGGTGGTCCCCATTTGGACAAGTGTCCCTTTTGGCTTGGGTGAGAAGGAAGAGGGCATAATGGCCTTTTTACCCCTAAATGAATGGGCATGGGAGACATATGAGCATGGGGATAGTTTGGGGTTTTCCCCTTTAGGGTATATGACCCAATTTGGGAGCATTTCAGCCCAAACAACTAGTGTTGGCCGAAATTCATCAAAAAGGAAAGAAGAAGAAAAGAGGAGAAAAGAGAGGTCTTGAACCTATTTGTGACCCAAATCTCCCAATTTTTCCTTTTTTCTTCATCAAATCTTCATCCTGAAGGTAAATCCATCTTCCTTTTTCGTTTTGAATATTTTTGGTTCATGGGTTTTGAAGAAAATGATGAGCAAAGGTTGGGTTTTTGAGTTTGGAGTATTGGATGATGATTTTGGAGTGAAAAGGAGATTGGTTGATGAATTTTATTTGGTTTTGTGAAGTTTGATGAACACCCATGATGGGTTTTGAAGTAGAGATGTTTAGGAACTGTTTTTGGAGCTTTGGAAGGTCATCCATGGAGGTTCTGGGGGTTAAAATCGTGAAAACCCGAAGTTGGAGGAAGGAGACGATGAACAGTACCAGGCGTCACGGCTCCGTGACAGGAACCGTGACGGCGTCTGTCACGGCTCCGTGGGGGGAACCGCGACGGTTCAGCTCACGAATCCGTGACAGACCTGTTTTTGGGCCTTTGGGCCCACTTTGTTGGATTTCGACCTTTAGGACGGTTAACTATAACCAAGTCCTTTTAGGGTAATTCGGGTGCGTTTTCATCTTTAAGCTTTTGTGGATTAATCCTAATTCACGAATTGTTTTGTGATCCAAGACCTTGGACCCGAGCGTGACGGCGGAGGAGGCACTTAGACATCGAACAATGGAGGAGGAAGCTAGATAGGACGTCAGCAGCTAGGAGTATTTGAGCGTGGGAGAATTCAAGGTAGGGAAAAGTACTAAACTCCTCTTTTAATTTAAATAACGCTAATACTATGCCTATAGGATAATAATAACCGGAAAGGTCCTAGTTTGCATATAGGATGTGATGCACTAGAATAACTGCTTTTCAATTACAATAATAATCGGACGTGTCTTAGTATGCATGTAGGATGTGATTCACTACTTAACCGCTTTCAATACTTTGGGAAATTGCCGTGCTGGTAGAATGGCCATGTCGAGCCTTAGGATTTCTTGTTGAATGTACTCATTTATGATTGTTCATCCTTAGTATTGATGCATGCTCCGTCTTTAGGTTAATATAAGAGTCACACTAAACTAGTTGAATTATGATGATCGTATGTGAATGGTTGATCTGTGTTATGGCTGATTGAGTGATTGCTGATTGTGAATTGATTGTGCTAAATGGTATGATCAGGTGAGTGATAGACCGATGGAACGTGGTTGGTAAGTCGTGCCGGTAAGTGTGGTTGTTAATATGAGCTCTTTGTGACGTGTCGTGATAAGATTGTTGGGTTGCTAAGCTGTGGTTGTACTATGACTTTATGATGTGTGTTATTTCCTTGATGTGTGTTCTAAGAGGGGTTGTGTTCCGGTATGGTACCTACACCGAGGGGAATACCGTTGTAGGTTAATACCCAGGCCGATGGATTGTGGTGACCCCGATGCGAATTCCGGGAAGACCGATGAGCATTCCGGTATTGTGTTTACCCCGATGTGAATCCCGGGAAGACGTCCAGGCCGAGGGGAATTCCGGTATGACGTGAGGTTGTTTATCCTGAGGGGATTGTTTACTTGTTGCTTCACCCCGAGGGTATGCGTTCCCGCGGGAGCGTTTCCGGGAGGAAATCTTGTTTCACCCCGATGATCTATGGTCCTTTGGGGACATTTTCGAGAGCTCCGACGATATGTGTCCCTTTAGGAATGTTTTCGGTAGCCTCGACCATATGTGTCTCCTCTTGACCGAGGGGCAATCCGATATGATACAATGACTAATTGTGGATCAGAGCATTGTGGCTTAAGTTATCTATGTGACGTTATACGCGTTTTCTTTAGTTGTTTTTCTCAAAGAATGAACCGCCTCTCTTTTGATCTTCTTTGAGTCACTGGTTTATTAAGCATTGCAATTCTTGTTTGTAAAGACCGGCCAAACTAAAAGGAGTTTTAAATCGCAATTTGGAACTTGGGGGTAGGTTTGTGCAACTTTGTAATTAAAAAGGTTTTTTTTAAAAGAGCATTTGGGCTGGACCAATGCCTGGGCTCATCAGAAGGTTTGGGTTTGAGCCCACTGTGTGTCAGGCCCAACGAGCTTTAGGCCCTAGAAGGGGTGTCTAAACCCTAGAGTCATTGCTTTACCCTCTGAGCCGCGCACGGATTTCGAGAAGGGTCTCTCTCTCTCGAAATGATTCTCTCCCTGTGCGAGCTGCTCCTCTCCCCTCGCTCAAGATTGACGCCGGCAACACTGAGTTCCGGTCTGAAGCCGAACCACGCAGCATCTAGAACGACGCCGGAGCTCCGGTGTTCTCTCCCTCACTCCTACTCTTCTTCCCTCGCCGCTCAAACCCACGCCGTCTCTGTGCGTCACAGAAGAAACCGAAGTGGCCGGAGCAGTCTCACCCTCCCGTGTTTCTCCATTCGGATCAGAGTCGCGTCACGCCGGCGACGAGAATCGCAACCCCGGCAAGCGACCAGATCTGCCGTCCCGTCTCGCTCCCTCTTTCTCTTCGTCACGCCGGCACGGGGTCACGAGGGTTAGGACTGGGTTCGCCGGAAAGCAGCCGGAAATCGTCTCGTCTCGCCAGATCTGGGAGGGCGAAGCGAGTGGACCGCGCGTTAGACAGCTTCCCCCTTTCTGACGCCTCACCCAACCTCCGCCGCCCTTTCTCCGGACCTCCCTGCCGCCGTTCGCCGCCCTTCGAGGCCGGAGGACCTGCTGGAGCAAGACAGCAGCAGCACCGCTCGCGTGCTCGAGCTCGGTCGTGACTGGGTTTGGGCCAGTCTGGATCTGGGCCAGACGCGACTTGGGCTGGACCAGGCCATCGGGCCAGGCCCAGTACTCAGGCCAGGAAGTGGGCTCGGGTACTGGTTGAATCCGGGTCAACCCGAGATCAGATAAAACCATCTCAAAAATAAGATTAATTGGCTGATTTGTGTAATTAACGGTAAGGAATTAAAGGTTTTGTTTAAACATCAGAGGACTTTTGGACAACTATCAGTATTGACTGGGCCGTTTTATTTGTCAAACCTAGTTGGAACCTTGCCCAAGAACCAGGGCTTGGACCCGAGCTAGAAGAACGAAGATCACGCCGGAACCCGTGTGAAGAACGGAATTGCGATCACTCGGGCTTGTCATCAGAGTTTTATCAGAGGAAGACCTCGAGGTAGGGAAAGCCTTAACCTCTCGTTTACGATGCTTAGTATGCATGTTAGGCTAATAAAATTGGAAAGGTCCTAGATATGCCTATAGGATGCGAATAACTAGCATAATCGTCTTTCAATTACTAATACTCGGAAATGTCTAGTTGTGAACGATTAGGATGCCAATCACTAGTGAACTCGCTTTCAATACTTGGGAATTGATTGTCTGGTAGAGGAGCCTTGGCAAAGCCCTCAGATTAGTTGCGTGTTAGGATCACATGCTTGGTTGTTGGTTGCTTAGTGGATAGGCTAAAGAGTCTAACGGAACTAGTTGAATTGCATGTGTGAATGCTCGTTTGAAGGTTTATATGATTAGTCGATTACACTCGTACTTGCTCGTTGATTGTATCCGAATGATTACTTGATTTACTTAAATGATGGTTTGGAGCATCGAGTATGACTGGTTGTACCGAGCGGTGCAATCAGGTGATCGATTCCCCGGTGGTTCGAAACTGGTAAGTGAACGGTAAGTTGGGATTGTGTGATTGGTGTGCTATGATTACGTGATTCGTGTACTGCGTGTTGTATGAATTGGTGATGTGTGAGATATGAGTGATAATGAGTTGGTGGTTGTCGGAATTGGATTGTTCTGTGTTTCTGTTTGAATGCGTTATTCAATTATTAACCATTTATCATCGAATTGCCCAAGTGTGCGCTCCCTATGGGAGTAATTCCCTGGGTTCACGAGGACCTAAAATCCCTTGGAGACGTTTCTGAGACTTCCGACGATATGCGTCTCCTCTGGATTGGAGGGAAAATCCGAGAGGACACATAAGATGTGGATCGGAGGGTGGTGACTCCATGTGCCACGGCATTGATCGGTTTATCTATTGCCTGTGATTGTTAAGAACTATATGTTAACTTTATTGATGAATTTATTGAGTTTAAGGTCCACTTTGTTATGCGTTTTCCCTACTGAGCGCAAGCTCACCCCTATGAATTTACTGTTGTGTTTACAGGCTTGATTGAGGAGTAGAAGCTCGGGAGCTTCTCGGTGTGGGTGCTTTATAGAGACTTCGTACTTTTTACTTTTATGTTTTGAACAAAACTTGTGGAAGATTATTATTACACCCCTGGAGGGTTATTGTGTTTTGAACTCAGTTTTGCGGAATTGTTGTCTTTATTGGAGATTTTCAGGAACTAGTTGTTGAATTATTATCCTTTGACTACTTATTACTAATCATGCCTCAGGTCTGGGCAAGAACCGGATTTGGGGCGTGACATTGTTGATCTCTGTTTGTGGCGTCTTATTGGTTAATCACACTAATCGTAACTTTTGGACAATTGTACCGATCGAGTTTTACTACCAAAGTGGGGGCCTCTTTTACTTTACTACTTTTTCCTACTGAGCGTAAGCTCACCCCCTTCTTGTTTACTTTTTGTACAGGTTTCCTTGATGAGTAGACCTAGAGGTGATCTCAGGGCTCGGGAGCTCCTTGAGGTTTCGGGAGATTTTATATTTAGAGACGTACTGTACTTTGTACCAAACTACATTTTATGTTATTCTGTTGGTCTGAGCATTTGACTCTTAATTTTGAACTGAATTTAAGTTTTGCGGAGATTGTATTATTAAATTCCTTTTTATTTATTGTTTAAATTATTATTCCTAGTTCACGTCTCGAGTCCGGTCAAAACCGGATTTGGGGCGTGACATCCACCACGCACACTCTGGAGCTGCCGCCGTCGTCGTTGAAGTCGTTGTCGTCGTCTAGGACATCTCCTCTCCCCTGGCATCCACCTCCGCACCCTCGTCGGCCCCTCTATCGATTATGGATCTGGCTAATCGATTGTTTTTTTTGTCTCCTCTTGAAATCAATGATCGCAGGTTCGGTTTAATATGACGAATGGAGCGTGAAGACTACACGTTGAACAACAATCATTGGTTTCTTCCTATTTTAATTTTATTTTCCAGTACGCATTTCTAACACTTGCAACATTGGTATACCAGATTAGTTGTCTCAGAGTTTTTTTTTATCAAAGAGACCTATTGGAGCTCTTTACAGTATAGTGACTCTTTTATTTCGTAGTCAAAGACTTGTCCCGATGCATTCTTTTGTAATTGATATTTAAAATAATGAATTTTATACCTCTTATCTTAAAAAACAATATTTAATTATAAACATCCTGACTAGAGAGGGCGAAGCATGGAAAGACGCCGCTGGGTACAAACTGAACCTATCTGCGAGGTTTTGGGAAATGGGCTTCTTCGGCGAGCGGACTACACACTCATCCGAAGTCCCACGAGCCAAGGCAGCAGGGAAGGCAGCCGATCTACAGGAAAGAGGAGGTTCTAGGCGGAGGAATCCCGCGAGAGATGTCACCATCACTTTATGGGAAGAAACGCCTGGAGAGGGAGACAAAACCTGAGGAAGAGGAGGATTCGTCGGTGTCGGAGAGGGCGTCAAATGCAGTGGCGTGGGGCTACACCCGCCTCCATGAATGAGTGTCTGGAGGCCCAGGGAGGGTGGGGTCGACTGTACCCCCTTCCTGGCAGTTGGGTGGCATTGGTTCCACCAACAGTCGATGAGATGCTTCCCACTTCGGGGTCAACAATCCCGCGTTCAGGAGCCCTACACCTATCATTCAAGGGAGGACGACGCACGCTAACTTACCGGGGGAGTTATCGGTCCACCTATGTTCAGTTATCACCTGATCTGCTCGATCAGTGTTTTTTGGTTGGCGCATACTGTATCGGTATTCTCGAATGCTACCACAGTTCACCCCCGACCGCCCCTATGCATATGAGCGCATTTTATTTCTCAGCATTTATGTTTCAGTTTATGTTTCTTTCAGCTACTGGATTGTAAGGGTCCTGTCGTCAGACGGACACCTAATTACTTTGCTTATTTAATAATATTGTCATTTCCCTATAAAAAAAAAACACCATTGTAAAATTTTACAATTGAACATCCAGCCTTCATAAATACAATATTTAATAAGAAATTTCACATTCAACACATCTACAAACATCCCATGACTACATATACCTTAAGATGCATGCAATATGCAACAATATTTTCTTTTAATTGATCGGTTAAAGAATGAATAACACGTCGAAAAAGAACATCCAAGTATTCACAAAAGATTTTTCCGCCGACCAATCTTAACCGTGCCAGTTTGTCCTAAAGAGTAAAGAGTAACAAACAAGTTCACAATTTGGGTCATAGACTCACAGAGTCCACATCCAGCTACTCATTTGGTAACATTGACTGGTCATATGTTTTGGGATCTTAAAGTGAAAGGTTTATAGTTTCAATCAATTAATAGTTTTAGTTAACTCGCAAAGCAATTAATGGAATGAAACGAATCGAAGCTGTACCCATTTAATTATAGTAATTAATGTTAATTCAAGACTAATACTATAGAGGACGGTTGGGTAATTTAGGGTAATGAGAGGGCAGTTGGTGGGTCTTGCTCACCTCCTGTACGTCTCTTTTCCCTCGGGAGGAGAAGAGTGTGTACCAACAAACTTTTGAGGCTATGTGTAGTGTATAAAGCTCGTGTTGCCATATCTGGTTCTGGGTTTTGCCTGAAATCTTCTGCATTTCTGTTTCTTGTTTTCTTTTCTCTTTGCTGCTCTCTAAAGGGCAAAGAGAGCAAAAAAAAAAATGTCTGTGAAGAGTAAAGGAGGGCAAATAAGTACAAGGAGTGTTGTTTCCAGGAAATGGGTTATTTTTCTTTGCCTAAGCAGCTTCTGTGCCGGAATGTTCTTCACTAACAGGTATTTTCTCTACTGGGTTTGTGCCTTCTTCTCTAAAGTTGCAATCTTTGGTAGCTCCCATGGCTTCTTTGGCTGAATTGTGCATTTGGGTGTAGTGGGTGAGACTTAGTTGGTGGGTTTTGATTCTTTCTTCATGACTGGTTTCTGTGTCCTTTGTTATTCTGATCTGTGAATTGGATCTTAGCTTTATGCGTTTGATGAAGTTTGAGCTCATTGCATTTGTGGGATTTTATTGTGATTTTTTGTTTTTGCTGTGGATGAGCATTATGTGTCTTTACAGGATGCATGCGTTTTTGGTATTATGAGAGCAAATTTTGGGGCTTTACAATCCTTGGCAATTCTCTGGTCATGATTTGTCATTAGTTTCCGTCGTTGTCAACTGTGCCTTTATGTATCTTTTGACTATTTCATTGCCGACAATGTATATTGAGAACTTCATTGAGTGCTCTGGAATGGTGAAAGCAAATATATATTAATGTATGAGTTGGTAATAAAACCCACAACCCCAAAATTGTTATTTAGAAGTTCAAGCAAGTTTTCTGGGGATATGGAGTGCTCTTGAATGATGAAAGCATATATATATCCATGTTTACTCTCTTGCATGAATCTCAGGTGTTATATGATGGTACTGCTTTTATACCAATACTTAACAAGCCTTTTTTTTATCTGAAAGCATAGCAAGTTATTTTCAAATGTTTTGTTATTTTGTTGCCTCTTTCGTGTTTAAATATACATGTCGAGGGGCTTTTTTGTTTGTGAGTTCTGTGTACCGATATCATACTAATGAGAAGCTTTGGGTTAGAATGTGGATAGCTCCTGAGGCTAAAGGCATGGTAAGGATATCTAGGATTCAAGACGAACTGGCGAATGTTGAAGTTTCTAAGAATGATACTAATCCAACATTTGTGAGTATGGTAATTAGAATTATTCAGGGTTTCTTATTAATTTCAGAAGTAGAAAAAAAACACACATAATTTGATGTGCTTATAATAATTAATCGTGTAACGATTTGTCTCTTCTAAAGGTCTCAAAACATGGATCCGGGAACAGTCTAGGGGAAGTGTTGAAGAACAAGCATCCAATTCAGTAAGCGAAGCAGATGCTTATTTGACATGGAGTTCATCCATAGGAGGTGTCCTTATCTTTTGTTTTTGTTGACCATGAAATGCAGAACATTGGATAGAGCAAAATCAAGTTTAGGGGTGGAATCAGCAAAAAGAAAATATTTCATGGTTATAGGAATTAATACTGCTTTTAGTAGCCGTAAGCGAAGAGATTCAGTTCGTGCCACTTGGATGCCACAAGGTGAGAAAAGAAAGAAGCTGGAAGAAGAGAAGGGCATAGTCATACGGTTTGTCATAGGTCACAGGTGGGTTTTAGTATCCATCTTCTCCTCTATAATTTTTTTTTTACAACTTTGCGGCATGAAATTATTTACAAATCTTGTTTACTTATTTTTAGGGAAATTATAACTAAATTACTTTTTTTTAGTGGATTAAATGAAAGAACGTAGTAGGGTCGCATGAATTAATTCTCTTTGGTATTTAGTTAATATCAATTAACTCTTCTTTTTTTCTCTAGCGCAACCACTGGAGGAATTCTGGACAAATCTATCGATGCGGAGGAACAATTATATGGAGACTTTTTAAGGCTGGTGATGGTTCTTCTTTTACAGCTCTTATTTTAATTTACTGGTTTTATTTACCTTTTGCTACTAGAAACTTCAAGAAATGCGACCTTTACAGAATCATGTTGAGGGTTACCTGGAATTGTCAGCCAAGACAAAAACTTATTTTTCTACCGCAGTCGCTTCATGGGATGCAGAGTTTTACATCAAAGTGGATGATGATATTCATGTAAATTTAGGTAAAACACATCCTTTCTTCATATATATATATATATGTGTGTGTGTGTGTCATACGGTGGATTTCCTCATATACTTTGTGGACTGCAGGCCTTTTGATGTCCATTTTTCATCTTAACCTATTATGCCTAACAATTTCCAGCAAAACAGAAATAGATGCGTATTTATATTAATGTACTCATTGAAGTCTTTTGCCTTTGATATGATACAGCAACACTTGGAACAACTTTAGTTTCACACCGTATGAAACCTCGGGTCTATCTGGGCTGCATGAAGTCTGGTCATGTCCTTTCTCAAAAGTAAGCAATATGTTTTTGTGATCTATTCCTTGTTCCAACATGAGTGCACACCTTCCTTATCTGTAAGTTATTTATACATGAAGATGAAGTCTCACTGATATATTAATATAAATAATCTTCCTTTAGTGTATCCACTTGGAGAATTTTATTCTAAAGTATAGCTTTTTTCCAAAATAAAATAGGTGGCGAAAGTACTATGAACCAGAGCACTGGAAATTCGGTGAGGTGGGGAACAAATATTTCCGTCATGCTACAGGGCAGTTATATGCCATTTCTAACGATCTGGCTGCTTATATATCTAGCAACCAGTAAGTTCCTAGTAATGTAATATTCCGTGTCCATCATAGATTTGGATGGGGGTTGTTCTGATGAAGATTTTGTTATTGATCATCCTCAGGCACTTGCTACACAAATATGCCAATGAGGATGTTTCACTTGGATCATGGCTTATTGGTTTAGATGTAGAGCATATTGATGACAGGAGAATGTGTTGTGGAACCCCACCTGGTACACAAAGAACTGAAGCACTATGATTCATATAGATACCAGGATTCATCCTTGTTCCTGCTGTTGACAGTGTTTGGGTTTGTGTTATTCAGATTGTGAGATGAAAGCACAGGCGGGAAATGTATGCATTGCCTCATATGATTGGAGGTGTAGCGGGATTTGCAGTGCTCCTGAGAGGATCATGGATGTCCAGCAGAGGTGCGGCGAGGGGGAGAATGAGGTATGGGAGGCAAGCTTCTGAGATGATACTTGTTATAGACAGATACATAGCTTGCAAAGAAAAATAGTTGCTGAAAGCAAAAATGAAAAAATAATTACCTGAAAGATAGGCAATGTAGTGCTCTGAGCAGATTATGCGTGTAGATACATCAAACAAAACATGTATAAAATGTTACCATTCTGAACTAGTCAGGAATAAGTAGCATGTGGTGTTTGATGACTGTGAGGGTGAAAGCATAACGTGATATTTGCACGGCTCAATCAAATAGCGGAGCTCTTGCTCGTAAGAGCGCATCTTTCTGATTGAACTGCACCAACATCTCATCTACACAGACATTATATGAACTGATCATCTTCATTGTTTCATCTCATCTCATCTGATCTGCAGCTAAAATGTACACATAAAGAGCCATAAGATTGCAGAAAGTTTGAACAAAACATACCAGAGATGGTAGATTGGATCATGAGTGAACATTGGAGATGAACAAAGAAGCTAAGGCAAAAGGGATGAGAGTTATGGAGATTGATACAAAACTGAGAAAGAATCTCATGTCTTTAATAGTATGGAGGGATAGAGAGAGCATTGAATTTGGCACCAACCATACAACCAAAAAGAGGTTGGTGTATTAAATTTGCATGCAAGATAGAACCATAACAATGAAAAAGCAACAAAGCATAGCACTTTTGGAGTCAGAGGACCATGCCCCTCTCAAGAGACAACCTTCATCGTTTCGGCATTTATCCTCAACCACACCACCATTTCAATTTCGAATCAACCAAACTCAGAAACAAAAGTCCTTTGGTTGGTCAAACAAGAGTTGATACACAAAGTATACATAATACGTGCATTTTTGCTTGTAGACAATGTAACTTGGTTTGATTAGGGCATGAAAAAAGGGTGGTTCCAAACCAATTATCAGTTCAGTCCTCCATTTAAGGCGGGGAAGGGGGCAAGGGGCTTACATCAATTAATTGTATCGCCAAAATCGCCATGCCCAAGTAAAGGCGATAACGTTGGACACCAGAGTCGATTATTGACTAACACATCACTAAAATGTAGCTGCCAGAAAACCCATGTTCTATGTGTCCTAGATTTATTTGTTTCCAAATATGTTTCTGGTGACCAAAAAATAAGTATTGCCAGTCGGAACAGAAGACAGCTTGAAATCACATAATCTGCTTTCTTTTGTCGGACAAGTGTTTGTGGTGATTGGGTCTAATTCTCTGTCTGTTTGGATCGCCAGGATGTGTTGGCATCTGGTCGGTTATCTTTGATAACTAAGCTATGGTGGGTCGATATAAGGGTATTTGCAGAGGTGTTTAGTTCTCTCCCGCCTGTTGCAGCGCCTAGGTGATTCGTTGAACTAGGTTCTGATGCCCTCCTTCCCGTTTCCCCGACAATGGTTTAGGGGTTTTCAGTTCCAACTCAACGTTTAGGGTTGATCGGTGGTGCTGGCCTCGATTGAGATCTTCTTGTAAAATTCGACCAGTGTTTGGTGCTGTCTTCTGGGCGTTTGTAGCAGTGGAGAGCCCTCTCAATACGGTGTTGTTAAGGATTGAGGTTCCGGTGAGTTTCAGCCTGTTGGCGTGGCAGATAGTTATGGCGAGTTCTCTTTTGGACGTAACCTGTGGTTCACCATCCTCTCGTCCTTCGATTCAGAATTGTTCTGTTTCGAGGTCGATGTGTTAGGTTTCATCGTTTGCGGTGCTTTCGGCGTTTCGGCGTGTCGTCATCGTTGTAGGTGTCGACGAATTAGTTTACTCCGTGCTTTGGTATTGATGTAGCTTGGGATGTTGAGCTCTTCGTTCTTCATGGTTAAAAAATCTAGGTATCAAGACCTTTCTTGTTTTTCTCGTCTAGGGCTTCATGGTTGGAAAATTAGGGTGTTACAACTTAATACTGTTTTTCTTGTACTTTAAATTTGTAAAATATGGTTTTTAGACCTTCTGTTTCTGATTTGAGACTGAGCTTTCTAGTCAGTGCTCAGGTTTGTGTGTGGTGGTATTAATGTTCGGACGAGGTGTGTCTCGGTCTTGTTTCTGGTTTAAGACCGTGCTTTGAATGTCAGTGCTCTTGTTTGTATTGTTGGGTTTCTGTAGGTAAAACCCAAAGATTTATAATACTACTTTGTTAATAAAAAAAATCACATAAGTTTATTTGTCCAAATTGTCAAGTGTTTACTCTTATAACTTGATGGGATAATATCAAGGATGATATAATTTTTAGAGCAACTCCAGTTGAGGTGGTTAGCTAGGTTAAAGAGAAGTAGTTAACAAAAAGATATTTTTTTAGGAGAAAAAAATAATAAAATAATATTGATGGAGAGAGAGTGTCGCTAATGATAAAATCCTAAGTCGACTCAAGCTAAGAGTAGTTTAGAACTTGGAGAGAGAGATAAAAAATTCTTAAAAGTGGCTCTTGAGTCAAGATATTAAGCCTTGTTAGTGATTGTTAAGTCAAACTTTAAACTCAATATAGACAATCAAAGCTTCTACAAGTTACTACTTGAGTGATCTCGATTCCACGTCGGTGGGTGGTCGCCATCTACTAACTCCAGTTCATCATTCACTTGACATAGAGGGGATTGGTAGAGAATTTACACAGGCACTAGCAGATACTGAAGTAACCAATACTCCTTTTGGAAACCTTCATAACAAGGAAAATCAACAATATTTCACGAAGCAAGCTGATGGAAACTAGAAGGTTTTGAAATTTGTGGTCGTCTCTTCTGAACTAGTTCTTGTTGGTAGAGCTAATGTAGGTTTTGTCGGTGATACTAATTCCTCCACGGACTTTCCTCCATCAAGTTTTGAAAAACACAAGCCTTAGACCTATCATCCCATTGTCTTAGGAAGACTAAAATCTCTTTTCACTTTTAAAAATAATCTCAACAAACAGGGCCTCTCACATGGTTTTCGGGTGTTCATTTCTAATTTGTCTCCAAACTCAACCAATCTCTAGCTTGTGAAATTTTTTTCCAAGAAAGGAGACATCCTTGCTTGTAGAGTGTTGATTGGTCCTAACTCCTAACCTTAACAGAAAATGGTTTGGTTTCATTTTGTTCTCAGAGTTTGGTGTTGTCAATATAGCCATTGCACGTTTTATATGGCTTGACTTGTTTAAAGTTCTGACTAAATCTATGGATAGTCGTATTTTTCTCATTAGTTCTAAGTAGGAGCTCTCGGACGAGGCTCGAAAGTTTGAGCTCTAGAATAGACTTGGCCGGTGTTTAGACGTGATTCCGGACAAGGCTAATTTATGTCTTCGTGGTGGATCTTTTATGTCACGCCCCAAATCTGGTATTGACCGGACTCGAGACGTGACTTGAAAATAATACAAAATGTAACAACAAAAGTGTCTCACATCCACTATAACTCTCCAAGTTTAGTTTCCATCAAAATATCTCAAGTAAAAGTTCCATAATAAATTCTTTAAACATAAGGTTCGTAACCAAAAATAGGACCATAATCATCTCTAAAGAGAAAAACACCCGGACCCACAAAAGCTCCCGAGCCTCGAGTCCACTACTCAACGAGCACGCCTGTAAAAATAGTCAATAAAACAAATAGGGGTGAGCTTACGCTCAGTAGGGAAAATAGATAAACAGTTTAACCTCCAATTTAGTAATAAAAAAGCTTTAACACGACAATACATATTGCAATTAATACTTTTAATCAAAAAAGATGTTATAACATAGGCAAGATAAGAACAATATCACATTCTTAAGGATAACGATCTTTAAGTTTAACAAATAGAAATTCACAATTTCGTTCGGGCCTCAATGATACGGAGAACTAAGAAGATGTTGAAATACGGGAATAAAACGGGTATTTAACGCTTTCAAGGAGCCAGTAAAAATCATAGAAAATAAAGTAAACAATGCATTTATTAACAATCAATAGAAGATAAAGCGTTTAAGTAATGTCGTGGGACATGAAGTCGCCACCCTCCGATCCACAATACTCTTTGTGTCATGTCGGATCCCATACTCCGATCCACAAGAGTATTCGTGTCATATCAGATTTTCCCTCGGTCCAAAGGAGGCACATACATCGGGCTACCGGTAACAATCCCTGAGGGACACTTATCGTCGGGATTCTCGGAAATGCCCCCAAAGGACCATATGTCATCGGGATCCAAGGTAATGCTCCCGCAGGACGCATACACTCGGGTGAATCAACAAGTAACCGTTCCCCGCAGGGTAAACCATCCAATTGCCCCGCATGGTCCAGTAATCAATGCCCCGCAGGGTCCAATAGTCAATGCCCCGCAGGGTCCAACAATACCCCACACCGGAATCCTCCACGGTGTAAGTCCAATAACCAATGCCCCGCAGGGTCCAACAATACCCCACACCGGAATCCTCCACGATGTAGGTCCAATAACCAATGCCCCGCAGGGTCCAACAATACCCCACACCGGAATCCTCCACGGTGTAGGTCCAATAACCAATGCCCCGCAGGGTAAACCATCCCCACACTGGAATCCTCAACGGTGTGGGTACCATACTGGACCACCAATAATCATTCCCGTAAACCATCCCCACACCGGAATCCTCAACGGTGTGGGTACCATATCCAATATCCCGCATGATCAACCAATCAATCCAAAGACTCACAAGGGAATCACATACTACACAATCATGGAACAACCGAAGCTCAGCAAATCACAATTCCATCACAACACACCAATGAAATCCATGTACCTTTACACTTACCGTTATACTTACCTATCGCGATCCATTGGTCAACCACTCACCCGATCGTACCAATTAGCACAATCAATTATAATCAACCATTCATTCATTCATTCATACATTCATTCAATCATACACTCATCCAAGCATTCATTCAATCATTCAAGCATACAATTTATCTAGTTTCGTTAGACTCTTAATTTATCCTGAAGACTAAGCAAGCAAAGCATGTGAGGCAACCACAAACAATCATATGGCTCATCTCGGCCTTTCTACCAGTAAAGCAATTTCCCAAGTATTGAAAGTGAGTTAAACTAGTTATTCACATCCTAAGCATGCATACTAGACACGCCCGATTATTAGTAATTGATAGACGATTATTCTAGTTATTCGTATCCTATATGCATCTCTAGGACCTTTCCGATTTTATTAACCTAATATGCATACTAAAGTATTAAATTGCACGAGGAGTTTAGTACTTTCCCTACCTTGTGGTCTTCCTCTAATAATACTTCTAGCTGCTGACGATCGGCCAACGCCGTCTTCTCGAGCGAAGTCCAAGTTCTCGGCAAGTCCAAGCCGGTGTCTGGGTTTACAGACAAAAGGTCCAATCAGTTCCCGTATTTGCCAAAGGTCCTTTGATTCGTCTAATTTATCCTTTAATTGCCCAATTTAGGTCGAATAATATAATAAATTAATTATTTAAATCTGATTTTAAAATAATAAACTTTGAAACCGGGTCGACCCGGATCCGAGCCCAAACCCGGTACATACCCGAGTTCAGACCCGAGACCGACACGGTCCCGAAGACCAGACCCGAGTCAGACCCGAAACGTAGTTCTGGGCCTGGCCCAAGGTCCGTTCCCCGGCCCAAGGCTCGTCTAGGTCTGAGGCCCAAGCCTGTTAGGGTTCCTCTTATCCGAGGCTTATGAGGTTGAGGGCGACGGCACTAGGGTTCCGGTTCCTCTCCGATGACGGCGGCGGCGCCAGGAAGTTCAGCGGCGGTTTTGACGGCGGTGGGTGGCGTCTGGGCACAGAGAGGACGAAGGGCGCGCGTCTCCGACCCGATCTGGTGCCGTGGGGAGTTCGGCGGCGTGCGAAGCTTAGATCTGGAGCGCATGAACTCCGACGACCCTTCTCCAGCAGAGCTCGGCCGTGACGAGCCCACCTTGGCTCGATATCCAGCGAAGAAAAGAAGGGGAAGACATATTTGGGTTCGAGGGGGGGTCTCACCGTCTCCGTTCGTGTGGTTCCGGCGAGATGGAGCTCGCGAAGTCGATGACGGCGATGGGTGTCGGCGAAATGAAGGGGATGGGAGGAGAAGGGAGAAGGCGAGGACGACGAGGTCGTGGAGTGGTCAGACGTGTCTGGTTCGATCGATGGCCGGCGAGGTTCGCGAGGGACAAGGAGCTCTCGCCTGGTGAAGTGTGCGTAGATCTGAAGCTGAAGCGGCGCTGGCGGTGTTATAAGGCTAGGGTTCGTTGCTCGTGGGCTTGATTTTGTGTGCTGCGAGCTGGGCTGGCAGTCTGGGCCTGATCCTTCTGTTTGGATCTGGTTCTGGCCTGGCCCAAAATCATCCCTTTTTTTTTCCCCTTCAACAACACTTGTTGCAAAACCTCACCCCAAAGTTTCATTTCTCAAAATAATTCTCTCTTAAAATACTTGGGGTTTTACATTTTAGGTGGTTTAGACTGGAGGGAGTCCTGATTCAGGGTTGGTGTAGAGAAATAATGGTTGCGATCATGACTCTTTTTGGGGTCGTGATCAGGGTTAAGGATATATCGATGGATATAGGGGATATATCATGATCAGGGTTAAGGACATATCGATGGATATAGAGAAACAAAGTTTTGTTAGTACAGGGGATGCTCTGTTTCATGTGACAGTGACTCTCCTTGATCGTAATTGGGTTCCTAACTCTGAGGCACTTGTTTGCAGATCCTATCGTCGGAAAAGCTTCGACGAGGTGGCAAGCTAACCGTAACGACGGCTAAGCTCTTTGGGTCCCAGAAAGGTCCCGAATGACTCCCGGAGTCATCGGTTGACTTTTCTGGCGGAAAGTAAACTTCCGTAAAAAATCACCGGTTCGACCGGGATCGACCGGGGCGGTTCTTACATACTCCAAGGCATAATTGCAGCACGATGAGCATGTTTGAATAAGTGGCCGGCATTTAGGACGTTAATGTCATTGTTCGAGCCAGACAATCCAAAAAACGACTGCCTAATCAACAAATCACGAGACGCTACAACTTCCAACATTACGATTGGACGCCCATGGTGATCTCCCTTACCAAAGGCTCCTTACAATGTAATTGGGAAATTCTTCCACTCCTAATGCACACAGACAAGACTCCCAACCATGTTGGGGAACCCTTGCATGTATCCCTATTCCAGTAATTGGGTCAAGTCCTCCGCAATTTATTTATGCAAATAATCTTCCATAAAAACCTCAACAACGGCTTTGTAAAACCGTTGTATACATTCGGGTATAGTATTTTCCCCAAGTTGTAGGGATTCGTCAAAAGAATCGGTCGAACACCCATAAGCTAGTATTCGTATCGCGACGAGGTGCATTTTTGATGTTTTGATAACCACATACGTCTTATAACGTTCGGTTTTTGAACGAAATAAGCGTCATACTCTACTACTTTTATAGATGAGAGAACGCGGTGCACGCGCGAATTTTAGGGTTTAGCCCCATTTGCCCGCGTCGTCGTCCTCTCCGGGAGCTCTCTGTCGTCTCTCGTAATCACGAGACTAATTCCGACGACAGTGCGTATAACATTGTCCCCCAGGTGTGTTTGTTTCTCTTCAGTGTTGTATCGGTCTGTTTTGTTTCATCGGAGTGCTAGGACAGGAATCGTTTTGTGAGAGGAATCGGTACAGAGGTCGCCGACATATTGGAGACCATCGGATCCGGTCAAGTTGAAAGCCGCCGATCTCAGAAAAACACAGAAAAGATCGTTACGACCGACTTCTTCTGTGTTTTCATAGTGTTTCCAGCGATTGGAACTCGGTTTCGCATGGTTCAGTCATTCCGGCGAATCCGATCCTTCCTTGGATCAGCTCGGTGGTTGTGACAGTGATAAACATTAGAGAGGGGAGCTTTTTTCAGTGTCTATGGCGTGTTTCAACAATAGAGAAGGGGACTGGTGTTGGTATCAATTTCAGTTCCATTTTGTTGATTGACACTGAGTTCATTGAAACTGAGTTAGGAAAGGATCAATGCCTCTCTCGACATCAAGACACTGCCGGAGCACTAATGTCACTGGACTTTTGGCATAGGTGACCGCGACTCTAGGGTCGATTGTGTTGGCGTTGAACAATGTGTTAACCATCTCAGAGAAGTCGATGAAGTCAGAGACATCAAAGAACTCTAAGGTTAAGGCTAATAAGGGTTCGGCAAAGGAGATGGAGAAGGCTGCTGTCTCGGATCAAGCCCATGTTCGTCGTATCAAACGGAAATCGTCCGGTATGGTTCCTACGCAGGGTGTAAAACCTTTTGGTTCTGTAGCTGTGGCAGGATCGGGTGTTGTTGCCTCGCGTCCTATGGAGTCAGGGCGTAAGGCACCAGCTCCTCGAGGTGCAGAGACACAGCCGGAGTTTGATGCGAAGTATTCGCTAGCAACAAAGGTTGTTCGTCAGCCTCGGGCAGCAAGGAGTTGCATAGAACAAGAGGACGAGATTTTCGTGAACAACCTGCCATTCGAATCGTCTGAAGAATGGACCCGAAATGTGTTCAATACTTTTGGCACGATTGTGTCCATACACGTCCCCAAACGACCGAGCCGAAGTCATCGTTACTTTGGTTTTGTTCGATTTGATTCAAAGGGAGCAGCGGCTAAGGCGATCGAGGTCATGAATGGGTCTAAAATTGATGATTATGTTTTATTTGTAGCTGCGGCGTGGCGTCGCCGATCATCTTTGGAGCTCAAACCAGTTCCTGCAAGGCAAGAGGATGTCTATGTTTCGGATGTTCAGATGCAGAGGAACCTTGGCTTGTTGGTTGGGCATGTTTCTTCGAAGGTCCAAGAGGTTGTGGACGTCTTGATCTCGCCGGTATTGCAGGGGGCTGAAGGGCGCCGATGGACATTACCGGGATCTCGTCGGAGTTGGATGTACACGGCGAAACCGAGGCTCATGCAGTTTCAAATTCAAAATCAAATTCGGTTGAGGTTGTTGTTGATTCTAGAAATCGTTGCGAATCTGGTGACTGCGTTGGACTTGGGGTTATCGATTCTGTTCGCGATGCCGGAGATAGAGATCGCGATTCTCTTGAATTCGAACGCGTCGAAGTTGAAGCGAGTGCTGCTTCTGGGTCAATTAATGACACAGATGGGCTTGGGATGCCGGCCCAGCTCGTTTCTGGAGTTGATGGGTGTGTAGGGCTTGCCTCAGCCCTGTCACAGATTCAGGACTCAGGTGACGTGATCAATCTAGAAGGGCCTATGTCTGGACTTGCTTTGGGCCTAGTCCAGTCTACTTCTGATCCTCAGCAAAATTTTTTGATTCGATTGAACAACAGGTGCCATCCCCGTGGGAAGATGCACTTGTTACATCGAAGCGGGTGAGTCGTCCACCTAAGCATTTAACGGAATACTATACCTTGACGTGTAAACCAAAAATCCTTGATCGGGACAGATACGTTTGTCCCGTCAATATTGATAAGCAGGTTGAACAAGGGCGAGTGGGAAAAGGACAATCTCAAGTTGCAGTCTTGTCTCAGGGTTCCGACGCATGGACTACAATTCGTGGGTTGGCTGCCAAGAGGAAGGAGGCGACGACTCGTGTTTAGCGGGGTATTTCTTTTCTTTGCTGGTTTTTTTTCCTGTCTATTTGTATTTCTTGTTGGTTAGGAGAAGGCTTGGCCTTTAGGCTCCTCTTAGTTGAGCCCCTCTGTAATCGTTGGTTCTCACCCTAATTCTCCTTGAATCAGGATTTTTCGATTCTTTTTTAAAATAGGTCTTTTTAATAAATTTTCATAAAAAAAAAACACTTGGCTACTTCTTCCATCATCTGAATAAAAACTGATTGGCTTTCTGGAGAGAGAAGCACCGTGCTTCTTCAAGTTCAATATCCAGTTTTCCTTAATCTTTTTCAAATATCAAACACATTGAACGAATGAAAACGAATGTCTTATCCAAGCCACTGAGAGAAAAGGATCAGGGATAAATGACAATTTCAAAGATGCGGTCTTTGGAATGGAGACCAGTGATGATAAAACAATCATAGAATCAATACTCAGGCAATAAATGGTCATACCAGTGATGTTTCACCTAAAGACAAGTCATGTGCAAAGTAACAATCTAACCAGCCAACGGTTTTGGGCAATCACATGCAGATGGTTATTAGAGGTCCTTGTATTTAATCAGAAAACAAATGAAACAATATAAGGATCTAGCAGAGAAAGGTTCAAAAGATACAAGCCAGAATTAATCTTAGGATTTAGGAGAGGAGGATTTCTTGTTGCACTTGTTCTTGATCCATTTGACACCAGTGGAGGCTCCATTCTTGACCTTGAGAGCTCCCACAGATGCAGCGGCTTTCACTTTGGCAAAACCGGCCTTGCTCTCCCCTTTCTTCTTCCCTTCACTCTTCCCTGCACCTGTTTCTTCTTCCATGGCTCCAATCCCTCCTGCCCCCCATTGGTCCGCCCAGCTCGGTGCTTCTGCAGCCATATATACCTACCTATCCATTTCAATATAATCAACAACCAACACTAAAACTTGAGCTAATTCATCAGAGAGAGAGAGGAGAGTACCTTTGGCTTTGTGATAAGTTGAGGAATTGTGATGCTCAAAGTTCAAGGAATGAGGTCCTATAATTATAAAATAAAGGGTGGCCCATGTGGAGGAGCATATATAATAAGCAAAAGCCAACTCACTCTCATTGGGATTCTTTGGTTTTATTGGTTTTATGGGATTGCCACCTTCTTAAGCAACCCTTCCTACTTTTATTTTGTTGCCCTTTTACCATCATATCCTATCCTCCATCCCAATATTGTACCATTTTCCCCATCATTATTGTTGTATGGAATCAAATTCAAGGATTAAAAGATAACTAGATTATTGGAATAATCATCAAAAGTTATTTTAAAGTTTTGTCCACAGACAAGTTGATGTATAAAATTATGTTCACGTTTTATGGGTGCACTGAAGTTTTATCCACGTTTTTGAGGGTGCATTTAAGTTTTGTGCACGCTTCGTGGATGCATTGAAGTTTTGTCCACGCTTCCCGGGAAGCACTGTCCAGACCATCATTCTGAACATCCCTATTACGTCAAAACTAAAAAAATTACGAACAAAACTTTAGGATAACAACACAGCGTGGATGAAACTTTGTGCATCAACTCGTTTGTGGACGAAACTTTAGGTTACATTTTGACAATTATCCTTAGATTATTTTATTGTACATTAACCTCCTTAGAATTTAAACGAGGATTTTTGCATTTTGTAATAAACATTTGTGTTCTTCGCTTACAAACTTAAGTTTGTAAATAGATCAGATTATAACATGAAAATGGCGCTATATTTATGACTCAAAGTGGTCAGTTTAGTTGATGCTTAGACTTTTTTCTCTCAACTCCCTTTGACCCTTTTCTTCTAACCTAGCCGCCACCCCCTCCTCATTGCTCTCCTTCACCGTCGGCGACACCATGGCCTCCAGCTATGGAGGTCGCCGGTGGTGTCCTTTTTTTCCCTCTCGGTTTTCTACTCCCTTTTCCATTTTTGCTCTTCCTTGACTGGCTATCCAAGCACTTCTACAGATCTACCTCTGGGTGTTGAAGTTCGACGGAAGGTTTGGTGTCGTCCTTGTCGTCGAAGCTCGTGTGTGTCTTCGGAAGCTCGTGTGTGCTCGTGTTCGCTCCTGCTAGTCGGATTGAAAGCTCGGGCGTTGGTTCCCCTGTGGTGCTCGTTGGGCTCCTGCTCCTCTCGTCCTTGGCTGAATTTGGAGTACTTGTTCTCATTCCGGCGTCGGCGTCTCCTATCGGTGCCGTCATCTCAGATCCCGATCTACTTGTTCAGTAGGGTTGGATCTGGTATGTTGCTGAGTGCGGGTTGGGCAGGGAGTAGTTTGGGTCGGGAGCGGAGTTGGGCCGGGAGCTGGTGTGGGCCGGGTGCAGGTGTGCGGGTAGGGCCGGGGCGGCCGGGTCCATGGGTGGGTTTGACCTGTTCGGGTTTGATCCGGGTCGGACATTTCAGCAGACCCGGTTTCGCTGGATTTTGGCTTGGTTTGTGGTCTTGGAAACAGGTCGCAGTCGTGGTGTAGCACGGGAAGTCCGTATCTTGGTGGTGTGGTCATCCTAGGATTTTGACGGATTTCGGGTCCTTACCAGTGTCGGATTTTGTTGACTCATCAGGTGCGGCCTTTGTGTGACGTTGTGCTACTTTGCTAGTTGTGGTGTCAGCTCTGTTCGGGTTTGGGTTGGCTCGAGCTCGGTGTCATTACAGGCCTTCCCCCTTGGGTTTTCGCTTGGTTTTCGCTGGTGAGAAGTAACCGTTCTCGGTTTCGGAACGCTCAGCTTGAGTTCCAGCTTCGGATTTCCGGGAGTTTTGTCGTGCTGCTGTTTGCTCAGAAGTCTGAGCTCGTACTCGATAGAAATACTGGTCCTCCTCTTTGGCCCTTCTCGGCGTTGTCCGAATTAGGTTTTGGAGGGCTGAGTATGAGCTCCAATGTCTGATTCGTCCCTCACGGACTCGACGGTGGAGCGTATTTCGGATCATTGGAGGTTTCTAGTTCCGGCTCTGGTCGTGGGACGCGCTTCTTCATCCTCCCGGGTGGGGATTGTTGTGGAGCTTTTCTTCCTTCTTTTGGTGGTTCGTCTGCTTGCCTGATGTTTCGCTCCAGATCTGGTCGTGGGATGCGCTTCTTCATCCTCCCGGGTGAGGATCGTCGTGGGTCTAGCGGTTCATTGTGGTACTTATACTGGTATATCTCTCTCTACAGCTTAAGTTTTGTGCCCCCGCACTGCCCCTTTATCGGGTTCGGTTTGCTATGCATTTGTTTCCTTCCACTTTTGTGGTTAGGTCTCGCTGGTTTAAGGTGTTGGCCCCCGATGCGGGTTTTTGCCTTTTAGTTGTTTTCTTACAAGATTCGTTTTAGGGGTTTATATGTTCAGGTGGGTATTACTCATCGGGATTGTCTTTATCGCTTACGGTGTTGACCGCCGATGTGTTAGTGCCCGTCTTACAGTATGTGTGACTGATAGATGATATTAATGAGACATGGTGCTACACTTGCTTAGGATGTTAGTTGGTTTTAGATCAGTATTTCTTGGGCTTAATGGTTGACAAATCAGGGTTAAAGACCTTTTTCCTTTTGTGAGCGCTTTATGGTTGTAAAATCAGGGTGTGAGGACCTTTTTCTTTTTCTGCGCTTCATGGTTGTAAAATTTGGTTTCTTAGACCTTCACTGTCAGGTTTGCTCTCATGTTGGGATGCCGAGGTTCCTTGTATTGGAACGCTCTTTCATGTATCAGGTTTCACCCCTTGTTGGGTCTTTCATGAGGTTGTGCGAACATGTCAGCGCTCGCTTCACTTGTTCCCTTAAAAGACGATTTTGAGCGTCTTGGGGTTCTTTTTTATTGGTTTGTAGCTAAACCTTGTTTTCCTCTTTTTCCTCAAAAGAGGGTCTATAAAACTTTCAATATGCTTTGCCGATAAAAAACAAACATGAAACTGACGTTCAATTTAAATTTAGACATACACTCCACAGTCTATTAATATATGCTTTCATGTCTTGAGTCCCAAATAATATATATTTAAATTAATATGTAGATATATGGGATTGAGAATTTCATTTCCAAAATTACATAATTGTTTGTTTTTTTAAACGGTTAATCGGGGAAGTGCATTAATGTAAAAAAGAAACCGTACATGGTAGAGCGTAATCGCCCTGGGTTCCAGATATATGTTTGGGCCGACCGTAGCCAGCCCAGCGCTCATGGACCCATAAAAATAGCCTACTTGATATCGTAGACAATACCTCAGGACATCCTCTTACCGACGTCTCAAAACAGCGAGACATAAAGAAAATTATCCAAAACAAAACAGAAATCAAATTGTTCCAACGAAAAACATAATAATATAAAAACAACCAGAAGTAGAGAGTTGTAGTTGCAGGCTTCCCGAGACCTCCCAGCACTTGTTGTCCCAGGTCTGTAGGTATAGGCCAGCAGAGGCCAAACCAACCCATGTCTGGTCTTCACATTCCTGCATAGGAGGCTGTCCAGCCTCCGCTTGATGCATCTGGTCACCCTGCCGAGAAGCAAATCTGATGGTAGTCGTCGATCGGCCCATCGGGTTCGAGTCCTGCATACCCGGGGGAAGATACTTCAAGGAGGACGCCGGCGGCGGAGTGCCACGAATCCGTCGCGGCTCGGTGAGGACACCACTGATTTCTGCATGTGACCGGCGCGACGCCATACCTTCCGAAATGGAGGCTGTCTCCGGTGGCAGTGGTACGTAGGGGACGATTGCTCCAGCCTCGGCCGAACTCGGCTTATCCTTCAACGGCGGACCCTCGCTGTACCCGAGGCCTTGATGTCCAGCCGGTAGGGAAACGGACTGGGCGGCGTAGAGAACCCGACATCGGGGAGGAAGTCCAAAGGGGGAGGCTTCGCAGCGTCGAGGTGTTTTGGTGGGGCGGACGCCATGGAAATGGATCGGGGAAGGGTTGTAGAACCGAGAGGGGGTTTAGCAGGAAGAGGCGTACCCGGTGGAGAAAGTCGTAGATGGTCGGAGGCCGGCGAGGTGAATCGGGAAGGTAGAAATGCGGCGAAAGTGACCGAACCCTAGAAGGATAGTAATGCACCCAACAAAGGGTTTTCAGAGCGCTTTTCCGCCTTCAGTAGCTGATACTTAAACTTTTTGGCCTAATCCATAATTGTTTGTTTATTTGATGGGTACACTGAAACAAACAATCCCTTATAAGTTAAACCTAACTTGTCTCTTTGTACGTTGCTTATAATTGTAATTTGTTTAGGGCTAAGAATAGAATGAAGTTCGTTGTTAGTGTCTTAATTTTTATCCTTTCCACATACTGTGAAAATTTATATCTGCTTCTTTTGCATGACATTGGATATTGATTCCTTGTCTTTGAAGGAAATAATAAGTAGGTGATATAACGAGTTGTTGCTCACCTATACATCCAACAACTGGTTTTGTTGGTTAAACAAAATCAACCAAACCACAAAAGTATTATCAAAGTATACCTAATCAGTGACAGTTTCAAATCGGCCGATTATTACTGCACAAGATTTCTACTCTTGTAGTCTAAAGTTTAGGCTACAAGTGTTCAAAATGTATCCAAAAAAAAAATACGTTGTCCTATCATAAGGTGTCCAAAATAAGAGAAAATTTCGGATTTTTATTCGTGCATAAAATTATAGGTTTTTACTCACCATTACAGAATGTTTAATTACCGTCAACCAAAGACGGTCAGCCAAGTAATACATTTTGTCGGCCCAAAAAAAACCAACGTTTTGTCGTTGGTCAAGGTACGTCGATCTTATAACGTCTAATTTTTTTAATCGCCGATATTAGACCTCCCCTAGATTGTCGGAGTAAAAAAAACTGACCTTTGTTCTCAAGAAGAATGTCGGTAAAGCTAATCTTAATTGATATGTCCTAGAATGTAGGTAAAGTATATCCTTATCGACGGTTTTGAAACTGTTGGTAAGCGTATCTTTGTCAACGTTCATGAAATCGATGGTAAGGTTAATCTATACTGACGTTCAGGAAACTTTTGGTATAGATAAATGTTAACTATTTCTCCAATGTGAAGATAAACTTTAACGACGGTATGTATATATATTCGGCCAAGTTGAATACCAAAATTGGAAATAAAGATGCTTATAAATCGTGCACCCGAACTGGCATTACCTGCAAAGCGATCTCTCACAATAATCTAAGCACACAACTACATTCCAAACTAAAAATAAATTTTAATAGTGTTTGGAAAAAATAGACATTCAAAAGTAGTTTTAAAAATTTACGTCACTATCACACAAACTAAGAAATGCTAAAACCTAAAAGCTAGAAGAAGAAGGCCAATTGCCCTGCTCGACACGCTGCATGAATATCGTGACTCTAGCGAGTTGGTCCGCCAACTCTTCCCACTACTTATTCTCTTTGAAGAGTTGGGCCAACATCGCTTTTTTCTCCCGTTTCTTCTCAGCTATCAAAACATGTTGTTGTTTTCTCCCAACGGCGAGTTGGTATAACTATTTCTACTGATCCACGAGATGAAATATGAGCTCTTCCACCCTCTGAGAGGATTGGAATGACATACTGGAGGAATAAGTAACATCCATAACCGTCAAGACTGATCTTTTTCTCAACTCCCGTCTAGAATCGTCCTTTAGGGCCCCCCAACCAAGGAGCTGATCACTTCACTCTCCTGGATGTGATGCTCCTTGTCCACGAAGGGAGAGGGCTGTCCTTACAACCAGACTCTTGTGTGGCAACTAAGGTCGTCGTGAAGTCGTCTTGGCCCTTTTGAAACCAAATAGGGGATATATCATAAACTGAAAAAGAAATGGTTATTCTACATTCAAATAAATGTTAAGAAAAAAACAGAAATGAAACTTATATATTAACGAGTTGAATGCAAGAGCTAAATGGTTGAAATCATACCACGCGTTTCTTGATTGGAAAGTCTGGATCCTTTGGTGGGCTGGCCTTCAACGCATCGCGGAGTGACGAACTCATCAGTCTTACGGCCTTTATATCATTGGTCTCCTGCGATGTTTCAACGTATTGTGTGAGCGAGACGCCAAAGCCTTTAAGGCCTTACTTTACCATTTGCAAACGCATTTTAAGGTATGAGTACACAAATTAACCGATGTATTTGATATTTGTAATTAAATGAGAATCAGTGTAATTAACTTATTTTCCTCTCAATTCCATTAAGCGAGAAGCCACTACCACTATTGGGGACGACCTAAAACATCTATTAGGATATCAGCATACAGATTAGGGTTGCCTTGAGTCAGCTCCTTCTTAAGATATTTCAGATACACATGTTGTAGTCATGCTTCCAATTCTTGTACCAATTTTTAGGTATGTTCTTTATCTAGTACAATAGCAGGTAATGTTTGTGGTTGAAATCATAGACTGACTAAACTTTACAAAATTGTAAATACATTACTATTATGGTATTTACGGTTAGCGTGCTGAAAAGTACAAATATCCCATATTTGTCAAGTTTTTCATACTTCTTACAGTTCATTGGGATGTTGTCGCAAACTATTGTCCTGATGTCCCTAGTGATATACTTCTCTGAATTCAAATAGACGAGCTTCCCTGTATCAGCATCATATGTCATCTTTAACCTCCCATCAACTTCGGTCAGCTTATAGGTTTATGCGGTCGTAACAATACCTCAATTACCCTCTTTTCTTTCTCTAAGAAAAAAAACTAAAATGTTACAACGTGACCAATATGTTTCACTCTCACATCTTACAAATGTGTGCACAGATCCTTAACCTCCATTTGGATTACAATGCACCTTTTGGGTTGATCTTCCTTTGAACGCCATTTTTCACAACTCTTGTGGTGCTTTTTTTTTTCTTTTTAATCGTGTTTTTCTTCTTTGGTTCTTACTCTTTACTTTCCCTTTTTATCCTTTTTTTTTCTTTTTCTGAAGAGGTGAATTTTATCCTCACACTTATTTTTGTTTTCTTTTTTTCTTTCTTTTGGGAGAAGTAGAAGAACGTAACATCATGACCTTGCCATTTTTTTTTTTGTCTTTCATCCCTCACATTCACTCTCAAAAATAACCACACTCAAAGAAGCATATAAGCACCAAAGTATATGATCAAATAAATGAGGATAATTTCAATAAATGAAAGGAACATGCGCTTGTAATGTTTGAGTTGAGAAATGAAAGGGTCGGGCTCAAAATTGGGTTACTGACGCCCTGCGGTTTTAACACAAAAAAGGACACGTCAAGCGTACCGGTCCCCAAATAGTGTTTTTGGAATTTAAGTTCAGGATTATCGTACCCTAAGGGAGCACAAGACAAGTAGTTCCTATTTGAAGTTCGTTATTTAGCCGTTTCTTTAAATGTATGGTTTTTGTTTTCAATATCATGCAAAAGTAAACAATAAGGAAAATGTGAACAAGTATTTAGGTAAATCAGAAAAAGTGTTTCGAATAAGAGAAAATGTAGTCTAAGGCATGGGTCATAAAAATGAGGATATTTTTGTCCTAAAAAACTTCAAAAACATATTATTCTCTTAAAATATGTAAAACATAAAAAATTTCCAATTTTAAACTATACTAAAATATATATATAAAAAATAAATTCATATTGTTATGTAGTATATATTCTCAAATTTCCCCGTCTTGGGATGTTTGATTTAGTGTAGAAGCCATTTCCGTGGATTTTATATGCCTTTACGAAACCGATATAAGTTTGAGTTGAGTGATAAGAAATTCCCTTCTTTGCGAACGCATAAATGAAATCTGAGTACCAATAACAAATTTCTTTTTTGAAAGATACGTGTAAAAATTAAAAGTGAGCGATCAAACAAAAATCTAAAAAGGGTTTACTAAATACACATACACACAAATACCCGACTACATATTTGTTATAATAACAAAATAAGTAGTAGTTAGGCATTGAGACATGAATTAATTGGCTTTTTTTTTCTTGGAACCGGTAGACCAAGTGTATCCAGTGGGAATAGCGAATGGATCTGGGTCATCTGCCCCTGAACCAGACCCACTCTGTTTTTTGGCTTTAGATTTCTGCTCTGAATGCGGGTGTAGGCCTAATTTTGTTGGACTTGTCGGTGGTGTATAGAATTCGTCAGTAGATTGTAGTTCCACGAACTTGCTGAATGTTATCACCACTCTCACTGACGGCACTACCGGCGTTGCCAACTGTATCAGACACGCAATTTCCATGTTAGACAAATCATAACGGGTAAATTACAAATACCTACCCTTAACTTATCACGTTTAACTGATACATACCCTAAAGTTTTTTTAACTAATACCTACTCTGGTGTTTAGTTATATAACAAATAGCTCAAGCTGTCAGCTAAAATGACGAAAATACCCTCACCCACACTTCAATAATTATTTTTAAAAATCACTTTTGTAATATATATATATATATATATATATATATATATATATATATATATATATATATATATATATATATATATATATATATATATATTTAAAAATGAACTCATTTAATATATATATATAGTTATAGTTATAGTTATTAAATGAGTTCATTTTATTTAAAAATTCACTTCAGTATTATTTTTTTAAAATTATTTAAAAAAATCATTAAGGACATTTTCGTCATTTTAACTGACAAGTTGAGCTATTTGTTATATAACTAAACATCGGAGTAGGTATCAGTTAAAAAATACTTTAAGGTACGTATCAGTTAAACGTGACAAGTTAATGGTAGGTATTTATAATTTCCTCTAAACAAAACCTATCAGTGCCGGGTTTTGTTTTTTTGAATCTTACCTTTACCGGAAAAGTTCCTGGCGGTAACTTTGTAGAAAGCAACTCTCGCATCCTCCTCATGGCCTTGACTTTGTTGACCAAGATGTCCAGCAGCGGAAGTAGCTCCTCCTTCTGCAACGGAAACTGGTCCGTCAGCCATACCGATGGTTGGAGGCTCTTCACGGTCTCCTGAACCGCCGCCGCCTGTTGCCCCTGCACTGCCTTCTTTTCCTCCCCTGCGAAGTCGCTACTGCTTCGCTTATGACCCGGAGGCCTCGATTTCTCTTTTTCTTCCTTCTTTGCATCCTCGCTGTTACTCCGCCGATGACCTGGTTTGTGTTTCTCCTTCACTAGAGTGTCGTCTTCGTCGTCTACTTCTTCCACCTCCACAGTGTCGCTCCCAGAGTTGCTGTTGACGATCTTGCGTATTCGGAGTCTGACCACAACGTTGTTCATTTCGTACACCTTCGCTTTCCATTCTCCGACGCTCTCCGTCACGTGTTGTCTCCGCCAATTGGTCCTTGCGACGAGCTCGGCCTTCGAGACATCCATGCCGGGCCTATGAACGGCCGTCTTCGATAGGAATGCGGCAATTTCGGACTCGTTCATCTGTCGTCCCGCGTCCTTGAAGGCATCGACGATTTTGCAATCATGGCGCTTGAGAACGAGAAGCGAGCCGGATTTAATTTTGTGATCGTCATCGCCGTCGCCGAGAAAGAGTAGGCTCGTGTCGCCGCGCTTGATTTTCATGCCGTCGAAGCCAGCTATGGAGAAATCGGCACGGAGGTTACCGTCGATCTTCCAGATCTTATAGGTGTCAGACGGCGCCATCTTACTAAAGAAGGGGATGAGGGAGTTTTCGAAGTGGAAGGAGATCTCCATGTAGAAATCCCGCATTCTGCGGAGCTCTCCGATCATGCGTGGGAGGCGGCGACGCCACTTGGCCCAGGCAGAAGGCTCCCTGATGCGGAGCAGGACGCGAGCGACTTCGATGCAGCGGCGGCAGAGCGCCTCCTGCATGGGGTTCCATCCGGCAGCGTTTTGGAGTGAGTAGTTAGCGCCAGCATCAGCAAGAGCACGGGCGGAGACGGCGTCGTTGAGAAGGACTGCAAGGTGGAGAGGAGTTTCTTTGTTGGGGACGTCGCGGCGGTCGATGACGGCTGAGATCTGTTCGGAGATGCGTTGTTGGGCGAGCGAGTCGGACTCTGTGCGGACCTTTTCTGGATTGGCGCGACGGGGGAGGGAGGCGATGAGGGCGGAGAGAGCGGTATGATCACGGATCACGACCGCGTGGTGCGCCGGGCTGTGGGAGTATTTCGCCGGATTTATCGACGGAGGAGGCTTTGACATTGATGTCGTAGAAATGACAATATTGCCGATTAGTGGAGAAAGAATAAGAGGGTAATTTGGTAATTACAGACCAGAGGATCCAATTCCAAGCCGGTGAACGAAATGGGGTTGTCTAGTTTTCTAGTTTCCATTTATCTGTGCTCAACGACCATAAAATGTGAGGCCGGCCTATATCTAATACCCATACCAAAATTGATTGGTAGCAGTTTCACAAGTAACACTAAATAGATCTTACCCAAATTTAGTATTATCATGTTCTGACATTATTTTTGGAATATCATATCTAGTAATTTTTTTATTTGAATTTATATTAAACTGTTATTATTTATTTGAAATATTTTACAAAATTATGTTAATCCTTACTTATGGATATTGATTTTTAAAATTTCTCACTTCACTATTTAGCCTAGCGGTGACCGAGCAAGATAAAAGATGAAAACCCACTACTGAACAATAAATGTCACTACTGTATAAAAGAGACCTCCACTTGGTTCTAATATATATAAAATGACCGAGACAGAGAGAAAAAAACACCAACAAGATAGCATCGTGAATAGAATATGTTCTCTCTCTATCTTGTTTCGTTTTGCCTTCTCTCTGCCGCTTCTTTCCCAACCCTAGACTCTAGATCTCGTTATCGGTGTCATCTCTGACCTTTGGTCACTGATGATGCCGACGGCAACCCTCTTCTTCCTTAACCCTTCCTCCTCTTCATTTTCCCTGTTTCCCTTTCCTCAGTCCTTCTTTGTTTTCCCCTCTTTCGTGCTCCCTTGTTCTTTGCGGGCTTTTGGATCTTTGGTCCTTATGGTGTCTTTTCTTTACGGATCTAGCATTTAACCTTCATAATTGTCCTCCCCTGAACTTTGGGGAACTTCCCTTTGTGGGTCGCCGGTGGGATGTCACGCCCCAAATCCGATTTTGACCGGACTCGAGACGTGAACTAGGAACAGTAATAAATAAAACGAATTTTAAAAGAAAAACTTCTGAAATAATAATCTGAAATCACAAATCTGATAAAACGAGTCAACAGCTCAGAAATCCAGTAATAACAATGTTCAATAAAAGTGGACAAGTATGTCACTAGACCATACTAGCCTAAGACTCTCGCTAGCTCCCAAGCTCCGAGAATCCCGCTAGATCATATCCCGCTCAAGACCTGTAGCACAGAAAAGTAAGGGGGTGAGCTTTCGCTCAGTAGGAAAAATAGTTAAGTTGATGAGTATCCGCTCACCACCACGAGTAACCGTCCAATTAGGGCATACTAGCAAGGCACAACAACTAACCACAAATACGGAATCACATAACCACAATCCACAGCCACATGACTATAACTGCACTTAATCATCTCACATAAACAATCACCAAGCGATCATGCACAGTGGAACAACCACCCGTCCCGCACAGTATTTCCCGAACTCCGTCGGCTGTCCACAGCCCGACCCAACCATATCGTACCGGATCACGCAACATTGGCCTAGATATCTTCCCGGAACACACATCGGGGAACCAATCACGATACATCATACCGGATCACATAGCATCGGCCAAGATGTCTTCCCGGAACACACAACATCGGGGTACGGATCACACCATCCTCATCCTAGACACCCTACACCGGCATACCCCGTCGATGTAGGTATCGTACCGGAACCACTCCCCGGGGGACCGCGTACGTGGGACCACACCGTCGGCCTAGATACCACCCTACACCAGCATACCCCCTCGGTGTTAGGTATCATACCGGAATACACCTCGTCTCGGACTTACTAAGAAAGTCTCAGCACGCCACAATACCATAATTCAACCACGGCATACCAACCGAGCCATCTTACCACAACACATCACATCGGTCTATCAATCACCCGATCATATCACAAACATTGGTTCACGTCATATCAAGCATATCACACTTGCCAAAACATAACAACACACTACACCGAGCCTACCATAGCATGATTCTCAATCTAACAACGGATAACCACACATCAAGCATCACAATCATAGATCATGGCATCACAATCAACACACAAACCTAAGGGCTCGACATGGCTCACATGCATTTCTACAGCACGACAATTCTCAAACTTACGGCTCGACATGGCTCGTAAGCTATCCTTCATTTCACTCGTTCCTCACATCCTACATGCAATTCTATCATTAAAGCAAGTATTCGCAATCTATACGCATACTAGTAACTTTCCGCAATTAAACCGGTATTCGCTACTTTCCCTACCTCGATCGCTTTCCAAACGCTTAGTCACTTCACGATGTCCAAAAGTCTCCTCCGCCAAGCTCGGGTCCAACATATAAGATCACAAAACAATCCGGGAATCAAGAGTAATTCGATTGCGTTTTAACGAGAAGACAACTAAATTGTGCCCGAAAATCAAAACATGGGCTGAAGGGAAACTGGGTCGGAACGAGGCCCAATCCGGGTGGCCCACAGGCCCGGTACCCGACCCGGCCCGTGCAGCACACCGGCTAGGAACCAGGCACGGTTCGTGCGGCACACCGGCTCGAGACCAGGCACGTTCTGTGCGGTGTTCCGTGCCGGTCTCAGGCCCGGTCTGTGCGGCGTTCCGTGTCGGTCTGAGCAGAGGCCTGCTTCTTCCTCCCTCAACTTCGTTTCCACGAAAATCCACCTCAAAACTCCATTGATGACCTCACAAACCTCCAAAACAGACCCAAAACCTCCAACACTTCAGTACCCACAATGGGTTTCATCAAAAACAACACAATCCAAGTGATTTTCTATCATCAAACTCCATTTCTTCTTCAAAAAAACAACAACTAAACCATCCAACACCCAAAACCCACTAGTTCATGTAATCTCTACTCAATCCCACAACACCAATTTCATAAAGGAAAGTTTTAATGAGTACTAACCTATAAGAAATGAAGAGATGAAGGAGATGAAGTAGAAATGGAGAGGATTGGAGGTGAAAATCCACTAAAGGAGCTCCCTTTTCTCCTTGCTTCTTCTTCAAGCTTCAATGGTTTCCAACTCTCTCTCTCCCTTTGGTGATTTTCGGCCAACACAATGCATATGGGCTGAATTGCTCACCTTATGGGGGCTTTAACCTAATAGTCATCTCCCTAAAATGCCCCTCTTGCCCCCTCTCCCTCCTTTGGCTCACATGAAGGTAGTTTGGTCAAATCTCACCCATTTCTTCCCTTCCAAGACAATATGGACAAGTGTCCATGTGGGAACCACCTCTAACCCAAATAAATCCAGCTCAAATAATTTAATAAGTTTGGTCCTTAATTAAGCTAAGTTTGACCCGAGTTGACTTTTTCTCAAAATTACACCTTTGAAAGGAAACGACCCAACTAAGCTAACCATAACGACGACTAAGCTTTTTGGGTCCCGGAAAGGTCCCGAATGACTCCCGGAGTCATCGGTTGACTTTTCCGACGGGAAGTCAACTTTCGCCTAAAATCACCGGTTCGACCAGGATCGACCGGGGGCGATTCTTACATGGGAGCTGTTTGACGTGCCTCGGCGAAGGTTCCTCGCTGGAGTGCACAGATCTGGTCTTCTGGACTCAGATTTGCTCTCCTCTTTCCTCTGATGGTTTTTTGGATCTTTGTTAGGAAGCATAATTATCTTACTATTACTTGACCAGATATCTCATTCGTTGTAAGTGTGGTCAGCTAGTTTCTACAATCCCCATGTAATAACCATTGGGACGCAATAATAATCATCTTGATGTATATTAAGGGATCTCCAGGACAAGGATTGTTGTATGAGGATAGAGAAAAACTGAAGTAGTTGCATATTCAGATACAGATTGGGTAGGATCTCTTTCATATAGTGTTCTGTTATAAAACGATAGACAATAAAACGAAATAGATCAAAAAACCAAAACGCGGAGAACACAACGATAAAACGTGGAAAACCCCTCCAAAGAACGGAGAGGAAAAAACCACGGGCGCCAACCAGCAAAACTTCACTATATGGAGAATGTTTACACAACGCCGGGGATTTACACTGATTCAACTTATCCCTCATGACAGCTTACAGGTGGTATTTATAGGGGTGGTGTAGAGATACTTCATACAAAATAAGGAAATAAAAATCTCTACAATTAAGACCCAATTTTCTAATATTTGTTTCCTTATATTGATTACTTGGTGACCAAGCCAAGACACTTGTATTTGTTACTTGGTGACCGAGATGCTTCGGCCCAAGCCTTCGATGGGCCTCACTTGTATTTGGGTCAATTTCAACACGTTCCACTTCATGTTACTATGTCATGATAGGTGGTAACTTGATCTCTTGGAAAAGTAAAAAAAGCAGAATATTGTCACTAAATCTAGTGCATAAGCTGAATATAGAGTCATGGCCTTGACAACGAGTGAACTCATATGGGTGAAACAACTTCTTAAGAACTCAAGTTTATAAAGGATACTCCAACGACATTGATATGTGACAATCAAGCAGCACTGCAGGTTGCATCTAATCTTGTGTTTCATGAAAGAATCAAACATATAGAAATTGATTGTCACTTTATCAGGGAGAAGATTATATCAGGTTACATCAAAACTAATTTCGTTAACTCTAATGACCAACTGACAGATATCTTCCCAAAATCTCTACGTGGACCTCGCATAAGTTATATTTGTAACAAGCTTTTGATGTGTATGCTCCAACATGAGGGGAAGTGTTAGAAGTAAAAAAATTAGGATATTTGCTATTCCCTATGGTTAAACTTGTTTCTTTATCGTGGAGGATTACTACCCTATATGAATGGCTCTCTACTTATGTATTTGGTACAATAATATCGATAAATCACACATCTCCAAAACTTTATCATCCAGGGTTACAAAACGTATCCTGAAATGAAACTCTCTACAGTATATCATTAGGACATATTTATGTGAAACAGAAATTTTGGAAGCAGAGAAATAACACATCTAGGAATTAAAACTGAGTTCAGAAGTTGTAATTTGCTGCTAGATTCAACATTAAAAGGGATGTGGCACACTCAAAGACCACTCCCAACATAATTCAGGTAGCATAAACAACATACTGACAGTTTTTTGGTGCTAGATGAGATAGACTTATTCATATGGGACAAAACATAGATGTTGAGTACATCGTCTTCTCAGCATTTGTGCTTGCTTACTACAGTTCCTTCAGAAAGTCCGCATTGTCAACCAGGACCTGTATAATACACAATAACAAAAAAACTAACATGAGATTATGCATAAATGAGATGCGTATATTAGTGTGCACAACATAAGAGGTCCAGGTTTCAGGCCTAAAATCATATACTTGTGTGCTTAACTGCAGTTTTGAGTAGCACTTATCCACTAGATCATTCAAATATACAGGTTATATATCAGTGGCAGACTAAAATAGGAAAGTTACCGTTTTCCAGCCATCAGGATCTAGAAAAGAAGTAATTTTGGTGTTGAGTCCTGGAATTGGCCCTGCCTGTCGAGTGATCTTTCCTCCAAGCTCTTGGGTGACGTGGTTGATGACCTCATCACTTTTGTAGACATCATCAGTGCCAATAGCAACCTGGAAAATAGCATTTGTCGTCAAAACCATTCATAAACCATTCATAGAAATCTTGCACGAGAGAGAGAGTCAAAATGACCTGTGCATATGCATTCCCTTTCGTATATTCAGTCACACCATAATTGTAAGTCAACTCCAGAACAGTGGTCTCATATTCATCAGCATACCCCATCATGGCCAATGTGTACTGTAAATGGTACAAAAAAACAAGGGATGTGATCAAGCCTACCTATGCCCACTAACAAATATTTCTACAAATGTGATGCATATTTTGAGGAATAGTTAAAAGAATGGACCATTTACCTTGTACTTGGGATTGTCGACCTTCCTCAATAGCCTCATCCCTAAGCCCAGCATCAGACTAGAGCTTAGGTACGGCAAAAAAAACAAGATGGGCTGAAGCAAATCAGTTTATGTTAACTGTTTAATGCAATACATCTTGGACGTGAATGAAAAAATATGTCAGCTTAAGCGACAAGAGAATGATTTTCAGTATAGTATTCACGAACAATAGATTTCAAGCAAAGTAAAATTAGTTCATGCTACCTTCTCATGGAACTTGATAGCACGATCCAGATCACCAACACGGAGCATAACTTGACAAAGTGGCTGAGGGGTTGGACCCCTTTGGATCAGTTCAAAAATGTAACCATCGGGATCCTTCACGAAGGCAATAATAGATGATCCACCTTTAACTGGACCAGGCTCACGAGTGATAACCCCTCCCTTAGCCCGGATGTCTTCAACCATCTTGTTAACCTGGAAATTTATAAAATGAGTAATAATTCATTCTCCGTTCAAAAGCAAAAATACTTCCTATGCAGCATAGTATGCTTACATCTGCAGTTGCAATTGCAAAATGACCAAAACCAGTTCCAATATCATAAGATGCCACTCTGTAATATGTCAATATAAAAAAGGTTAATTACACAAGCATGCACTCCGTTTACACATTTTTCACTTACCTACATTACCATTCAAACTTACTAGAGGGCACACTAAGCTTTCCAAAAATTTACAATGTTAGAAAATCTGTCAGTTCACTGTTCATTTCTTTGAAATACCGAAAATGCCCTTAGATTTTAAACTAAATCCTAAACTCTACAATAATCCCTAAAAACATATTTTTTTTCTAAAAAGTTCTTAGCACATAAATTAAATTTTAAAATATTTATAAATCAAATCATTTTTTTGACATGAAATTTTAAAAAAAAAATCAATAAAATATTTATTACTTTTAAATATATATTTTTTCTTAAAAATATGAATTATTATTTTAACTATGTATTAAATAACCAAATATAATATTTGAATTAATTCATTATTAAAAAAAATGAAACCCTTCTTCTTCGTTAAAGGTTGACAGATATCCAAAAAGTCCTTCAAGGAAAGTATAACACCATATGAAAACCAGATCTGAGCGACCGAGCCATATAAATCTACAATTAACTAAGATGAGTAGGTACAAACATACTGTATGTTAGCTCCACCACAAAATGAGACTCTTCTGGGCCAAAACCAAGGAAGGCATTGGAGTACTTCTCTTCTGGAATGTCTCTTTGCCTCAACAGCTTCATCCCAAAACATTCAGTGTAAAACCTAAAACAAATTGTAGTCCAGACTTGAGGAAAAACAACAACAATATGATCTTAACAAATAAATCAATCACATAGAAAACATTGTTTTGTTTATGTTTTGTTCGATGGCTTATAAGAACATCATACATACTTGATGGTACGTTCAAGATCCCCAACACGATACACAGCATGAAGGAGCCGGCGCTTGTCCTTCTTTGGCCATTCCAATAACTCAGCACTAAGAGCACCTGGTGCAGCTTCAGCCATACCTAATCAAATGCAGTTACATTGTATCCATCCACAGATACGTAAATACAACTCACCAAGTATATTAATCAACTCAAAATTAACCCCTACGAATGGAAAATTGTTCCCGAAATTCCTCCTTTAACAAACAACCAGACACTTAAGATCATTTCCTTCCCATTTCCAATTAAATCATCAAAACAAATATTCAGAATTACATTATACAAATGCGATATCATGAAAATGATAAAAGGCAAACCAACAAACATCAAAGCCACAAACAAAACTCCGATCGGCAAAATTTAACATTTACACTAAACTACTACACCAAAACACGAAATAGCAGCAAAAAATTAAACATTTTGATCAGATCAAAGCAAATCACACAGTTAATACTCACAGATAAGAATCGTAGGCAAAAAGAAATGAGAAAGGCCAGGGGAAAGCTTACCAGAGAGACCGACGATGAAGAGGAGTGATGAATAACCTAGAAATGATATGTAAGCACACTATACACGAGTGTGGATATATTGGCGTCTTCCTTGGCCTCTGTGTCTAGAGTAACTGCTCCCTCCGTCACAGGCAGCACAAAACGAAATTGATTTTATCTTGAGATCAACGAACAGGATTCGTCTGTCGTAGAGAGAGATTCTACTGTCTCTCTGTTGTTTTAGTGGCGTCATGATACCGGGATGCGCAGACCTGACGTTGAACCTAACCGCAGGTCATGACCACGTTAGCTATGCCTTTTATCTGCCACGTCACCAAAAAGAATAATAGTATATCCTGGCTTGCCTGCCTCCACGTTTTACATTTCATGCAAATTTGAATAAAAAAATAATGTCTGAAAATCCAATCATTCTGAATTAAAGAGTGAGTACAAAATACACAGTCATACTTTACCAAATGATTAAATTTTTATATGACGAAAACTTAATCAATATACAATTACAAATTTTATTTTATAAATAATAATAAACAAGTATTTACAGAAATAATTAATTATTCATTTCTCAATAAAGAAGAAATTTTAAATTTAAAACTTAATTGTTCCTTTATAGAAAATAATTGAACATCATTTAGAAATCATAATAAAAATTTATGTTAGTGTATCTCACTTTATTACATGTTTTTTTCTGTTTCAATTTTTTTATAATATTCAAGTTAAATAAAATTATTAACTTCAGCGAACAGAAATTAGCTGTCCCCTTTAACATCATAAAATAAATTATATACCATATACATTTTTTTAATGAAAAGATGTATTAATAAAATAATAAATCTTGTACATCGGATAAGCCACACGGAACAATATAAACGTTGTATTTATTGGTTGTTTTTGGGAACCCGAAGGACAACCAACGAGATGAATAACTCTTGAAAATGGTGGCACAACGCCTAAATAAACCACAACTACCAGGTCGGTATTTCTTATCGACTCTCCGAAACGATCCGTTGATAGAGAGATCCGATTTGACACGCTACCAAAGACAGCAGCCACACCTACCGAAGATCCGAAATTCTAGTATAGGGTACAAAAACAGAAAAAATAAACAACGTCGAGCATGAACTACTCGAGGTTGGCCTCTGAAGTCTAAGGCTGGGATCGGAGCGAGGTGGGGCGATGGGCGGCGCCATCGGGTGTAAATCTAATCCGCTTGAGGCAGGTGCACGAGTCTGGTCGGACGAGCACGAAAAGTAGGAGCACGACTAAGCGGCTCGGACTGCGAAACTCTGGTGGAAGGTGGGAGCAGATCTGACCGTATGGTCGAAGGAGGAGCTTGGTGGAGAGGCTCGACCAGAAGAGCCATGGTCGTCGTTGTCGGAAGATGAAGATTACTACACGGACGGCTCTGATGCTCATCTGACGAAGGGAATCCACCGATAAAGACAATCGACTACGCACGCCACCTGAGGTAGCGACTACACCTGTCAAATTCCCGCCTAAAAAGGGCAATCGAGCCTTTGATGAAAAAATATCAACAGGGGTACCCACAAAAAGAAAAACCACATAAACATACAAAATCAAAGTGAATCGCTGCCACAACCTGGTCGTAGCTCCGTCGTTATAGAACTGTGCGGAGAAATATCGGATCAGCCGGTTGGGTACGTTGGGGCACGGGGTCACTATGGCGGGTCTGACCAACGCGAGGGAGGGGTTTCTCGGTTGGGGAGTGATAGAACGTCGCCACGATGGCCGGAGATGTCTGGCGGGATAATCTCGGTAAGGGGATTAGGTTGACCAGCCTCAAAGTTGGACAGAGAGACGGAGTTACAAGCAGGGGTGGCGAAGCCGTGACCGTCCCAATGAAGCTGTGAGGTGGAGCAGAGGCTGAGACTCGCTCGCGCCAGTAGTTGTAGCTTGCGGCTACCGGAATCTCACCGGTGAAGAAGCTACGATGGAGAGGAGACCGGTCGGGGAAGATATGGGGCATGACTCCACCAGGGGGAAGACCGGAGCAAATATGGGGGAGGATTACAAGCATGACTGGGGTAATACGCCAGAGACCCATCGTCGACACCTCCTTACCAGAGCACCTCTCTGAAAAAGCGAAAAAACACCAAGGTGGAAAGAAAAAAAGAGGAAGAAAAACAAGGAGAAGACTAAGTTGGACAAATGGGAAGAAAGGGACGTCCACGACGGATCATGTGGTCGGGACCACGTTGGCCGCCGACGATAGCAGAAACTCAGGTGAGGAAGGTTTACAAGCTCAACGTAGGGTAGAGAGAAAAGAAGACGTTAGGTATATACCCTATACACTTATTTATCACCTCATGTTATTTACTAATATTATAGATGACTACGAACAAGAGATCATTATATTATGTATTGATATTTTTTTAACAGAAATATTAATTGAAAATTAATAAATCTTACAAATATATAGATCGTGCAAATTTTAATAGAATATAGAGAAGAGGATATCGTCGCTGCTCATTCTACCTCTCTACTATGGCTTTATGTCTTTTCCTCTCTATCATGGCTCTATACCTCCCTTATGGTTTGATTAGAGACTAGCGGGTGACTTATTGGTATCGTCGTTTTTTTCACTCTTTTTTTAGGCTTCAACGTGTCGTCGCTTGTAGCCTCCTCTTCCAACCTCGTTCCGTTCGACGTTTACACTAGTGCAATAACCTCCTTTACCCTCTTCACTTCCCGCATTGATCTGCCCGGCTCCCCGATGCAACGATTGTCGTCTAACCCTCGTCTGTCCAGTGCAATAGTCCTTGGTTTTTCCAATCGAACACCGCCTTTCACCATGCCGGATCTTTTTACATAACCCTTTTGTCTCCATAGCCACCCTCCTCCCCGTCTTCCTCACAGGCCTTACATACTCTAGTGCACTACCCACGGTCATGGTACCAAGGATCGTGGAATCCATACAAACCAATGTCGCCCACCTCTAAATCATCCACCATAAGGGGCACCATCTTGATCGTTCCGATCTCGCCCCTGACCCGATCACCGTCATTGTCTACGTCGGAGCCTCTATCCTTTTCTCCAGTTTAGCAAGCAACAGTGACATGATCCCCCCTACTTCCCTACATATATAGACACTAGGATCCCGCCTCGATCTCTGTCCCAGTTGATGCCCCCATCGGTGTCAATCTCACCACCTCTAGTTCCATTGTATGTGTTCTTCTCCCTCATATCACCCTTGATGAAAGTTATCTTCTCTAGGTATTTTGGCTCCGTTGGGGAGAACGCAAGGTTTGTTAAGCAGCCTCGCGGGTCTCCATGAGTACCTTGTAGCATCAAGGGGTGCAGTAGAGGAGCCACACCCCGCCCAAATGGAGCAAACACCATCTGATGTAGTCCAAATCGAGGATATAACGTCAGTGTCTGAATCCGATAAAACCCTAGCAATTTTCTAGTCGAAAAAGCCTCCCTAGCAAAACTCATGCTTTTCATGACCAAAGACGTTTTTCGGCCATCCGAGGTCATCTGAAAGGGAAAATTCGTATATTTGGAGTTTGAATGTTATTTCCTTTTTGTTTTAAGGTTTTGAGATTTCCTTTATTCGTATTAGGACTTTTTGTTAGTTTCCTTTTTGTATTAGGACTTTATGGTTTCGATTTGTTATATAGGCACATGATGCTTTGATTTTAAATCAGATATTGAGAATTTATAAAAAAAAAATGAGTTTGATGCTCAACTATCTTGTTCGGTATTCTTTGTAAATCAATGAATTCAATAAAAAAAAACTCTCATTTCCGCTACGCACTCTACATCACCATATGTTCCTTGGTCTCCTCTATTCCCTGGCATACTCATTGGACGACTGTTAAGTCATAATCACATAACAAGTCAATTCAAGTCGAGACGGGGAACGTTTACTAGATATCTCACACATCCCACCATCTGAAGAAGGACCAACCTCTAGTTTTCTACTCGGTAATACCGACCATCTCGTTATAGGATCAATGTTCCGACCGTCACCGGAACTGTATCTCATCCTTTCTTTTATTTCCAATATTGTACGATCCACATGATCATTTCTTTAGTTATCAATAAAAATCATATCGTATGCTAAAAAAATCTTACAAACCGAACAACGCACCGATCAACATAAGCATTGCATCCACTAATCGTTCTCAAGAAGCCGAGATACGATTAGCGCGATGAATAACTCTAATAAAGTCGATGCATCGCCTAGACACACGACAACTACCAAGTCGATCTTTCTTATCGACTCTCCGGATAGATTCGTCGAAAGAAAGACTCGACTAGACACCATACTAGAGACAACAACCACACCTACTGGAGATCCAGGGCTCTGGTAAGGGGAACAAAAAAACACAAACAAATGAATAACATAAAAAAAAGCGACGACCAACCACTACTAGCGCCCCGTCCTTCGAAGTATGGGGTAAGGAGGGTGGTGCCATCGGGTATTGTTCTGACCCACTGAGGGATGGTGCAAGGATCTGGGCGGGTAAACATGAAAAGCAGGAGCACGACTGAACGGCTCAGGCTGTGGTGATCTTGCGAAAGGTGGGTGCAAATTTGACCTTTTGGCCGGAAGAGCGGCATGACGGAGAGGCTATATTGGATGATTCGCCGTGTTTGGGAGATAAGTTCAAAGGGGGATTAAGCAATGTTGCTTCGTCGTCGTCGTCTGGACTAAGGGCCGAAGAAAGGTTCGAGGTAGAGAAGTGTAGGGGGAGGGTGGGTCTAGCTGGAAGAGGGTGGGGGAGGGTTAGTCCAAGGGGAGGAGGACGATAAGGGGGGGTGGGTCTAGCTGGAAGAGGGTGGGGGAGGGTTAGTCCGAGAGGAGGAGGACGATGGGTAATGGATATGGTCGGAGGAGGTTGGGGAAGAGGCGGATCGAAAGGTGGAGTTGACGTGGGGGACTTTGGTCTATGGCTGGAGGTAGAGGTAGGAAGAAGCAGCTCGGTCCGCACCAACAAGAGCTTTACTCCGAGAGTGAAGGTTAAAATTTTTGACATGACATAGACCGACGACAAGCCCGAAAGCATAAGGGAAGAGAGAAGAGGGGGAGGGACAGCTCACACGTCCGTGTCCATGACAACCGACAACGACAACAGTAAATTTAGGGTATTCAATAGCTTTGTTTCGAGAGAGAAGATGTACAGTCTTGACTAAAGAGAATCGTCTTTTTATCATGTATTATTATTTATTCATGCTAAATAGAATTCAATATATATCATATAAAATCTCGAGTCTTGATCGTTGGGATATCGTGTTAGGGACTAATTTGTTTAAGATTTATTATCTCTGGATACAATAGAAAACGTGAAAAAATCAATATAGCATTTAAATAAGGGTTAATTTCATCTCACTATCCTAAAAGTTTTGAATTCCATTTTCATTATCCTAGAATTTTTTTTCACCTTGCTACCCTAAAGTTTTATTTGTCTCAATTTAACACCTACCGTCTAATTTTTCATCAAAAATAGATAAAAAAAACTATAATATCCTTTATTAACCATCAAATTTTCAAAACTATATCATTATCTCTTCAAAACCTAAAGTCTAAACAAACCTTCATTAATCTTCAAAATTTCAAAATATGTCATTTTAATTTTTTTTTTGAACGAAAAATGCGACATTTATTGTAAATCAGAATCCACGATACACTGGAATGCGTCAGGCACAAAGCTTGACCACTGAACAACAAGCATAGAACGGGCTTCCCTGGCGAGCCAGTGTGGAGCCTTGTTCGCAGTTCTTTTTACAAATTGATGGGTAGTCCCCTCTTGTTGAGAAATAAGTTCCCGAATATCCCTAATAAACGTCCCAATGGGTGATACCGGTGGGTCGCACGTCCCAATGGGTGATATCGGTGGGTCGCCTTTAGAGATTAGGTTGATAAGAATCTGAGCATCTGAGCGAATGATGGCGTTACGCCCTAGGCTATGAGAATTCATCAGAGCTGTCGCCAGGGCACATGCTTCGACCATTAGCGGGTCCCATATCCCCGGGAGGATACCATTTGCGGCCAGCCGGATCGTTCCACTGTGGTCTCTAGCAATGATACCCCAAATAGATTGATGTGTATCTTGAAAGACAGTCTCATCCACATTGATAATAGTAGTACCTAAGGGTGGGTAGATCCACTTCGCCGGCCAGACAGAGGGTATATGACTTGGTGTTGGGGAGGCGGCCTTTGCCTCTCTCTAGGTCGTCAAATGTGCAACTGCCAAGGAGATTACCCTCAGGGCCGCCGGGGGTGTCCCTCTCCACTTGAGCTCATTCCTTGCTTTCCAAATTTCCCACAAAATGGACAGGACCTTAGCCACCTTATCCCGAGACTCCCCGCTCTCAATCCCCTCCTACCACTGCACGAATGTCCTCTCAAGACCTTGTGGAATGAGATCACCCGCTTGTGCCCAACACGTTTTGGCAAACCCACACTCAAGAAATAAATGGTCAACTGATTCAGGGGATCTTCCACATATATCACAGGTCGCTGAAATAGGAACAAATTTACGCTTCAGATTAGTAGCTACCTACAAGGTATCAGTCAGGCCCCTCCGCAAGAATATCAAGAGGCGGCGGCGGGGGGAGGGGGAGATAGACCATAAAGCCGACCATGTAACCAAAGCTGTTTGCTGCCGTGCTGCCTGCCTTGCCATAACTAGTATCCTATACCTTGTTTTTGTAGTATACATCCCATGTCGGTCGACCGACCAATACCAATAGTCCTTAGGCCGAAGCGACGAGAGGGGTACTTGAAGGATATTATTCTGCTCTTCAACGGAGAACACTTGACCCAATCCGGCAACATCCCAGCTTAACCGCCCAGGTTGCATGAGACCCGTAACCCGAGCCTCAACCAGTGCCAGGTTAGATGACGTGACTTCTGGATTCGGGCCCAGAAGCCATAGTGTACCCAAAATAAGGGTATCTCTGTCATCCCCGATCTTTATCCGAAGACCACTCCTAAGTAATTCTTGAGTTGACAGAATACTAGCCCAAGTGAAGCTCTAGTTAGTTCCAACTCCAGCCTTAAGGAAGGTAACCTTCGGGAAGTAACGTGCCTTAAGCACCCGGGCCATCAGAGAGGTAGTACGATAGATAAGGCTCCAGGATTGCTTCCCCAAGAGCGCCTTATTAACATCACTCAAGTGGCGGAACGCCATACCTCCAACCTGCTTTGGCATGCACAATTTGTCCCAATCCTGCCAGATGATTGGGCGAGCCGTCTTTCCTCCCCACCAGAATCGAGCCATAGCCACATGAATCCAGAAAATAATCTTGGAAGGTATAGTGAAGACAGACATGATGTAGATGGGAAGTGAGGTGAGGACTGATCGGATCATCACTTCCCTTCCCGTCGGCGAAAGGAGCTTCCCATCCCAGGACAGAATACGTTTAATAATCATATATCCCGGATATGCCATGACGGCATTCCTATTCCGACATATCATGTTCGGGACACCCAAGTACATAAATGTCGATGAGGTCTCTACTATATCCAAAATCTGACAGCATTGTTGTTTCATGGCATGCGAAGTATTCTTGCTGAACATAATTGACGACTTATCCAGATTCAACACCTTACTCGAGAGGGTCCAAAACAAGCCTAGATCGCTTGTGATCGTCTGAGCATCCTTAGGAGTATCCCGACATAATATATAGCAATCATCCGCAAAAAACATGTGCGAGATCTCAGGAGCCCCACGTGCGACACAAACACCCCTCAACCGACCCTCACTCTGGGTCTGGCATAGCAGGAAGGAGAGCCCCTCCATACATAGGAGAAAGAGGTAGGGAGAGAGCGAATCACCCTGTCGTAATCCCTGCTTTGGTGTAAGTTGAGGCGTTTCCCTTCCCCTTGACGAAACTGTGTAATGTACGGATTTCACACAACATTCCACCAACACTATCCACTCCTCTGAGAACTCAACTGAGCCATAATTTGAACCAGATGATCCCATTCAACCCGGTCGTACACTTTACTCATGTCAAGTTTGAGCGCCATATAGCTTACCACACCCTGCCGCTTTTGACGATCGAAGTGGATGACCTCGAAGGCTATCAGGATATTGTCTTGGATGCACCTGCCCAGGATAAAAGCCCCATGAGTGTCCGAGATAATAGTGTGTAGAAGGGGTCGTAAGCGGTTGGCCAAGACCTTAGAAAGGATTTTGAAAATAACATTACACACGGAAATCGGCTGAAGATCCGTGACCTTGTCCGGATCAGGCTTCTTCGGGATTAAAACGATGGAGGTGTCATTAAAAATGGGATCAAAATTCCGAGAAGCCAACACCTCAATTATGAATCTGACCACCTTATCTGCCACAATTGGCCAGTAATGCTGATAAAACCAGGGATTCAGATCATCCCCCCTAGTGATTTATCAAGCCCCATATGAAATACTGCCATCCGGACCTCCATCGCCGAGCACGGAAACAGTAGTACCTGATTCTGCATAAGGGTAATACACTGGGATAGTGTGATGGGGAAACCGCAGAGATCCGGAAGACTTGTCGTGAATAGCGTGCTGAAATAGTCCACAATTAACTCCCTCATCCTTGTGTCCCATGTGACCAAGTCTCCTTGCTCATTCTTCAGAGATAAGACCACATTGATACGACGTCTATACGAACAGGCTGCTTGAAAAAACTCGTATTCCGATCCCCCTCAACCAACCAGTGCTGTTTCGCGCATTGACGCCAGAACGCCTCTTGTTCCCCCAACGCTCGTTCATACTGGATTTGAATAGCCTCCCGCTAATGCACTCACGCTCTATCCGTCCGACCATTCAGATTCGCAATCCGCCACTGGCACACTTGATATGGTTAAGATTACGGCGAAAGTGCCGCCTGCCCCACTCATATAAATACTTGCCCACCGTATTTATGACTTTCTCAATAGGTCTCGCCGGACGCTTGTCCTATGAGGTTTGGATGAGGCGACCACAATGTGGATCACGAATTCATTGAGACTGGAAGCGAAACTTCGGAGGACCACGTTGGGCTATCTATCGAGCCAAAGAAAGTAGAATCGGCCAATGGTCCGAGGTCGTCACCCCGTATTACGGAAATCCAGATCGGGCAAGGAGGAAAAGAGGTCACCCAATACTAAGGCTCTGTCCAGACGAGACTGGATCTGAGCATCATGCCTCTGGCCCCTGTACCGGGTATACGGGTGACCAGCCATTAGGACATCCACCAGGCGGAGATCGTGCACTAGAGAGCTAAAATCATCCATAAGACTGAGAGGGTACGATCCTACTCCTGTAGTTTCATCTGCATCCAGAATGACATTGAAATATTCTATCAGGATCCAGTTGGGCCTTGTCGTAGTATGGAGATTCTGGATCATTTCCCAAGTAAGATGCCTTCTGTCCTGACGGGGTTCCCCACAAATTCCTGTTAGCCTCAGCTCAACATGTCCCGGGACCGAGATCTCAACGTCAATATACCGATCAGACGACGCCCTGAATGTGACCTCTATACCCGACACCCAGAATAGAGCCAGACTCCTCTGGTTTTCCATGTTCCCAACCCCTCTGATATAGTGGACACATATATGATCCTGAAAACCCAGTGACTGCGACAACAATGCACAATTCTGAGTGTCTAGCAACGATTCTGAAAAGAACAACAGGTGGGGTCGATGATTACTGAGCAACTGCCTGAGTTGCTGCTTATGCAGTCCCGTACCCATACCACGACAATTCCAGGCTAGGACGTGCAGGTCCGGCTTCATCTGCGTTGGAGAAGGCCCTAGAACCGGATCCCAATTACGATGCGGGGATCACGAAGTATAAGATGATGGAGAGGGAGATCCCGGGGTGAAAATTGGACCCGAGCCTGTGGCGGCCCTTGCGATGCAATCCCAGCCAACCCCAATGACAAAGGGACTAACGAGATCGACGGCGGATGTCTAGAGATTGAACCAGAATCCACAACTGCCAGGGACGCCGACAAAGATGGGGATGATGGCAGTCCTGTTACCGGCGACGACGCACCTTCCCTCAAGGGATTGGGGTTCCGTGGGGAGGACCGATTCCGCCTGGAGGACTGTGGTCGATGTCGTGTAGCTAAGAAGGAGGCCTGAGAACCAATCTCGTCCAACCCAAGGGACGATGAGATCGGCGAGGAGAGGGTCGGGGGAAACCGATCCCAAGAAGAGAGAACATCACCATAACTTTTCCGGGAGGAAGGACTTCGGCGACGGCGCGCGTAAACCCTAGCAGAGTCTATTGCTCTGAGTATTTTTATTCTTTTGTTTCTTCTGTATGTCATTATAACTATTTTCGTTATTTGTTAATACTTCTTTTAATTTTCAGAAAAAAAACTTTATTATTTAACTTTTAATAATAATTTTACTTCAAAAATCAGATATTTTATTTAAAAAAAACAATTTTATTTATAAAATCAGTGTTATTTTTTTAAATGTTATTTTTTAAAAATTTATTAAAAATGAGAAAGGGTCTGCGTCTTCTTCCTTGCGCCCCGCCGGATTCCGGAGACCTCGACTTTGTCTCCAGACCTCCAAGCACTGTCGGTGGCCATTTTCATCTGGTCTAACCAATCGAAGCTTGCTAAGGCTGTTTCCTCACCTGATTCTTCTTCCAAACCCGGATGGATTTGATCATGGAGAGGAAAGCCAAGCTACTGATTCTCTGTGCAACTCAAACTGGAAACGCCTTAGATGCTGCAGAGCGCATTGGCCGTGAAGCAGAATGGGCCAGTACGTTCTCTATCATTCTCTTTCAACTTTTTTCCCTTCACTTGCTCTGTTCCTTTGAGGATGAAGAAATCAGATCAAACTTAAGTCTCAGGGTCTTTGTAATATCAACTTCAATATTAAACTATGAAAATTCCTGAGACCTATTAATTTAGTATAGTTGAGTTGATATTTTACATTGAGAAAAAAATGGCAGGTTAGGTTATAATGTTCAGTTAAGCAATCAGTATGCACTAACATAATTGTTGTAACTTACTGAATTATATGTGGCCTATTTGATGCTATTGTACTCTAGAATTTGTTACATAGAAGAAGTTGAATATTATGTATAAGATCAATTCATGAAAAGTGTGATCTGGAGGATGAAAACTACGTGGTCGAAACTGTTAGAAAGTTTCTCTTCTTGCAATTAATTGGCTTAGGAATATGCATGGATCCGCATTTGGTGGATTCTGAATAAATTGATAAAAGAACATTTTTCAGCGTTTTTCTTCTACAAATGAAAGGCCATCATGAAATTCGTAGAATTTGTTTTTGTAAGCAAGATGGCAATGTGATTCATGTTCATGTTGCCATTATGTTTCATATACTCCCTATGTCCCAAATGTTTACATTTCTGTTTTAGTCCCGAACTTGGACCGAGTTATGGGATAGGTGTTGTAGCATTCGTTGGAGAGAACGCAAGATCTCATATTGTATTCGTTAAAGAGAACGCAAGATCTCATGCAGCATTCGTTAGAGAGAACACAAGATCTCCATAAAAACCTTTCGGCTTTGGTTTTTGTTTATAATTCTTCCTTTTCCCTCTTCATTAGATGGCCAGCTTATAAATAGGCTGAACTTCCTACCTAATACAAAGATCATGTAGCTTCCCTGATCACAATAATTAAGAAACTATTAATAACTAATAACTGACTACCTAGGAAAAATTAGTACCAGGAAATCTGTTGGACTCATGACAATTTCCTTTTGGTAAATAATTTTTATTTGAATTATCATTGATATCATTAGATATGAATCAGTTATAACCACTTGAGTTTCTTACAAGAAGGGAAAATCTATGAAAGTCAAACTCTAATAAAATAATTCTTAAATGTTTGCGAAAAGTCAAATACAATATATTTTGGAATTAAAAGGAATTGATTCACGCTGCGTTCTTTATTAGTAAATCTTTGGAGCTACAACAGTATTTTTTGTTTATTTTAAGTTTGTGTTCACATCAAAATAATGAACATCACAATGTTAATTGCTTTCTATTTCACTGTCAGAGTTCCCTGCCTCAAGAAGATACAGCAATTTTTGTTGTCTCTACCACTGGCCAGGGAGACACTCCAGACTCTATGAAGGTTACTTAAAGATTGAGAGTATGTCACTATCTGTTATGCTTATATATCTATGCCGTTGTCTTACTTCTATAAAACTCTTCTTTGGTCTATAGGAGTTTTGGAGGTTTCTTCTACAAAAAAATCTAAGTAAGAATTGGCTAGAAGGAGTCCATTATGCCGTGTTTGGATTGGGGGACTCTGGTTACCAGAAGTATAATGTAATGGTTCATTAAGTCCCATTCTCTGTTTACAATTGACCTATTTGTTTTTTTCATGTAATGTATTTTATTGACTTTGATATTGACTGAGGAAGTATGAAAACCAACTATGATTAAATATGTCTGCTATTAATGAGTTATGTATTATTCAAAAATGTGTTGAAGGGTTTGAGTTAAACCATATAGAACAGAAATGCATGTTATGGTCACCGTGTGAGTCAATAAAATCTGACCTTTCTTCTGTTTAGGCCATAACTCCCAGTATGCTTTTCGTTTATAGGTTACCAGTGTAGCTTTTGACTGAAGAGAAGAGATGTCTAAGAGAAAGTACCTAGCCAATTACTCTCTTCATTCTTCATATCCCATACCCCACACTCCATGTTCATGTTGGTTTTACATGCATGGGCAAAGTAGGATGCCTTGAGATATAATTAATAAGTAATTCTTGAAGTCCTTTGACTTGATATGTCAACACTTGTCTTAATTTAAGTATTTATTGAGTTTTCTCTGTAATCTTTCAATGATTTGACTTGCAATAGTTTTATGAGAACTAGATGACTAAGGTAGGAGCTAGGTATATTAGATGCTCTCATATGTTAAAGGTTTTATCAGCTTTCCATACATGGTCGAATCTTCAGTTGTATTCAGTCACTGTTACTAAATGGACTGGTATCCAATTATTTGAAGGGACTCTATGAGGGATCTTCATGTGTTATACCATCTGATTGAAATATATATATGTATGATTCCTTCTATTAGCTTTTCTGATCCATTTTTCATAGTTCATAATTATATATTGGTGCATGTCTTGATCTTCATAGTCAGTTTACCATTAACTATACCATTAGCTTGGTTTTATTTTTCCATCTTCAGAATGCTTGATTTTTTTAGGTGCCTCACCCTTAAGGAACTCTTTTTGTGCAGTTTGTTGCAAAGAAGCTTGATAAAAGACTTTCTGATCTTGGGGCGAGAGCTATTGTTGAAAAAGGGTTGGGAGATGATCAACACCCATCAGGGTACTTTAATGTGTTAGTGCAATGTACTTTTTCTTGACCAGGCATGAGGATATATGGTTTCTATTTTGTCTGCTCTCAAAGTATAATTATCTTACGAAGTACTTTTGGTGAAGTATAAATAATATGTTTCATCTTTGTGTTGGCCATGCAATACTCTAACACAGACTGTATATACCTTTGGCTTTAAACTGGTGTTTGCTGCCCAACAATGTACACAATACATATATATATATATATATATATATAGGATAACAATCAGGTACAAACTTGTATCTTTCGTCAGAACGTAGAACTTTCAATCTGGGCCCTTGGAATGTAGAATTAATGGCCCAGATTTAATGCATATCTTTTAATATCTTTTTAATTAATGCATATCTTGTAATTGATTTCGTAATCAATCACCCCCCTGAATTTCGGTGGCCATTCGATCTAGTTAATCAATGGCCCAGATTAGTTCTACGTTCTGACCCGAAATAAGGTTTGTACTTGATTGTTCCCCTATATATATATATATATACACGGGTGCAATCAGGTGCGAACCAGGGGTTGCAGTGCGAACCTGCGAACCTGCTTGTGTAGTGTATCTGGTTTGCGGAAATAGTGTTCTCGGTTTGCGGTGTTTTCGCAAACCATATTTTTCTCAAGATAAAATGCTTTTTTTTTCAAACTGTTTTTCCGCAAACTGGGATGCTTATTTCCGCAAACCATATTTGCTATTTCCGCAAATCAGATACACTATTTTCGCAAACCATATATTTTCTCAAGATAAAAATGCTGTTTTTTCAAACTTTTTTTCCGCAAACTGGGATGCTTATTTCCGCAAACCATGTTCGCTATTTCCGCAAACCAGATTTGAGGTTCGCAGGTTCGCACCGTAAGGGAGGTTCGCACGTGATTGTCTCCCTAGGGTAGCTATCCAATAAAAACCACCCTTATTGTGCAAATTACGAACTCACCAAGTGCTGACACGTGGCGCGCACAGTGTTGATAGTTTGCGCAGCACAGTGCTAATAGTTTGGACGCACAGTGCTGATAGTTTAGCACAGTGCCAAACTATCAGCACTGTGCGCCCAACCTATTAGCACTGTGCGCGCCACGTGTCAGCGCCTGGTGAGTTCGTAGTTTGCACAATAAGGTGCGGTGTTTTACATATTTATTGTCCACGTGTCAGCATCTGGTGCGCTCTACTGACATCACTTTGGGGGATCCTATGGCTCTCGTGGGTTCGTAGTTTGCACAATAAGGGTGGGTTTGTACCTGATACCAACCCTGTCTCCCTATATATATATATATATAGGGAGGCTTTCAGGTGCGAACCCCTCTTAAAATGCGAACATGCGAACTCAACAACAACATGACACGTGTCGCGCTTAGAAATGCTCATTTTTTTTTCCCCGCTTCGTTTCAACTCCGATTTAATTTTTTTTTTGCACCAATATTCTTATTTTTTCAAGAGCTTTCTAACAAGTAGTGTATTGCATATATTTTGATGTGTTCTTGAATAAGTGTGTGGATGTGTGAATATGAGTGCGAAAAAGTGTGATGTGTTTTGCAAATTTAGTGTATATGGTTTGCGGATTTAGTGTATATAGTTTGCAGATTTAGTGTATATGGTTTGCGGATTTAGTGTATATGATTTGCGAATTTAGTGTGGTTTGCAAATTTAGTGTATATGGTTTGCGGATTTAGTGTATATGGTTTGCGGATTTAGTGTATATGGTTTGCGAATTTAGTGTATATGATTTACGAATTTAGTGATATAGTTTACGAATTTAGTGTATATGGTTTAGTCCATTACCCTACTACATACATGTGTCTTTGTATATAGTATATGTGGCTTTGTCAATCTGGTGAGCCATATCTTAGTTTACTGAATGTGTATCACGCTGCAAATCACGTCTTGATTAATTTGGTAGTATTGGTGACAGTGCAAGTAATATTTAAATGCTGAATATCTATTGAGTTACTCTAATGGTGAAGTTGGTTGAACTAGAAAATAGTATATCCAAGAAGGTGACATTAATTTATGAAATAAAAATATCATACGTACTGTGGCTTCAAGTTGAGCTATTATATGTTAAAATGTATGGGTATATTATGAAGCATCCCCCTAAGAGCAATGGGTACGATGGAGAATGTTAATGAACCACTTGTTTCGGCGCCCCATGATGATGATCTCGTCACAGCTACTGCCGTTGACATCCCTCCGATCATCAACATCAAAGTGTTCTTCAAACAATTCTCCTTGGAGTCCAAAAAGCTATGGTATACACTAAATTTGCAAATCATATACACTAAATCCGCAAACCATATACACTAAATTCGCAAATCATATACACTAAATTCGCAAATCACATATACTATATTCGTAAATTATATACACTAAATCCGCAAACCATATACACTAAATTTGCAAAACACATCACACTTTTCGCACTCATATTCACACATCCACACACGTATTCAAAAACACATCAAAATATATGCAATCCACTACTTGTTAGAAAGCTCTTGAAAAAATAAGAATATTGACGCAAGAAAAAATGAAATCGGAGTTGAAACGAAGCGGGAAAAATCGAATTAATAAACTTGATTATAATAAAAAGGGGAGCATTTTCTGAGCACGACACATGGCACAATCTGGTTGAGTTCGCATGTTCGCACCGTAACTCATGGTTTGCACCTGATTGCTCTCCTATATATATATATATATATATATATATAGGATAACAATCAGGTACAAACTTGTATCTTTCGTCAGAACGTAGAACTTTCAATCTAGGCCCTTGGAATGTAGAATTAATGGCCCAGATTTAATGCATATCTTTTAGTATCTTTTTAATTAATGCATATCTTGTAATTGATTTCGTAATCAATCACCCCCCTGAATTTCGGTGGCCATCCGATCTGGATAATCAATGGCCCAGATTAGTTCTACGTTCTGACCCGAAATAAGGTTTGTACTTGATTGTTCCCCTATATATATATATATATATAGTATCAGGTACAAACCACTCCTTATTGTGCAAACTACGAACTCACCAGGTGCTGACACGTGGGCGCGCGCTGCTGGTGCGCGCGCACAGTGCTGACACGTGGCGCGCATAGTGCTAATAGTTTGGCAGTGCTAATAGTTTGGCACTGTGCTAAACTATCAGCACTGTGCGCCCAAACTATTAGCACTATGCGCGCGCGTGGTCAACACGCTCAAGCGCGCGGGCAGAGGCGCGCGCGAAGCGGCCACGTGTCAGTATCGCGCGCGCTCTGCTGACGTCACTTTGACCGCATCCTGTGGCTTAGATTGGTTCGTAGTTTGCACAATAAGGATGATTTTTACTGGATAGCTATCCTATATATATATATATATAGGGAAGCTTTCAGGTACACACCACTCTTAGGATACAAATATGCGAACATCATGTAAATCTGTGGAAAAAAAAATGTAATTACATTTTATTTTAGAGATATTATATTTTGTTTATGTAAATCAAAAATAGGATAGCCTAACGTAAATGTAAATCTACATAAATAATTTGTAATTACATTTTATTTCCACAGATTTACATGGTTCGCACCGTTTGTATTTTAAGGAAATTTGTACCTGAAAGCTATCCTATATATATATATATAGGGGACCTTTCAGGTACAAACCAATCTTTAGATACGAAATACGAATTAATCCCAACTTTGGAATTGTGTAGAATGCCCAAGGGCTGTGATTTTAGCATGACTGATTTTTTTTATTTTTATTTTTCACCAAGTTTCTTATTTTGATCTTTCCCGCTTCGTTTCAACTCCGATTTAATTTTTTCTTGCGCCAAAACTTTCTTTTTTCAAGATCTATCTATCAAGTAGCATATTGAATATGTTTTGAAGCAAAAAAAAACATGCACAAGCAAAAACACAAATCGTTAACCGTGCACTAATGTATGTTTTTGCAACTGCATTTGTATGAATAAGCTAATCTTAATGTATGTTTAAGCTAATCTTAATTTATTAGCTTACACGTACAAAACATACATACACATGCAAATGAAAATAGTAAGAACATACATTAAGTTTAGCGTATACATACAACTGAAACAACATGCATTAAGGTTGGCTTACACATACAAATGAAAATGCCAAGAGTATACATTTAAAATTGCATAAACATACATTAAGTTCAGCGTACATATATAACTGAAAATTTAAAAACATGCAGTTGTAAAAACATATATTCAAAAACATACATTAAGATTAGCTTATTCATACAAATGCAGTTGTAAAAACATACATTAGTGCACGGTTAACAATTTGTGTTTTTGCTTGTACATGTCTTTTCTTGCTTCAAAACATATTCAATATGCTACTTGATAGATAGATCTTGAAAAAAGAAAAAAATTGGCGCAAGAAAAAATTTAAATCGGAGTTCAAACGAAATGGGAAAAATCAAAATAAGAAACTTGGTGAAAAAAAATAAAACAATTTCAGCCTTGCCTTATGCGATTCCAAGGCTGGGTGGATTCGTATTTCGCAAAAAATTGGCATGGTCGTACTGAATGTTATCCTATATATATATATATTCTAACTGATCCATTATCCATATATACCAGCCTATTTGTGTAATTGGAAATATACATCAAACTTACCTAATTTTCTAAAAGATGCCTCTTTTCAACCATAAAAATGATAAATCATGCCTTGAAGGAATTCTCTTTCTTATTTCTCCTTTTTGAAAGCAAATAGTTATGATTTTTATTTGGATCAGTAGACCAAAATATTGTTTGCTATTTTACAGGTATGAAGGTGCTTTGGATCCTTGGATTTCATCTTTGTGGAGTAAGCTTGTTCAGATAAATCCAGAATTCTTCCCAAATGGGTTAGATCCTGTGGCTCAAGGTACAATATTGGTAGATCAACCAAAAGTGCAGGTCGTATATCATGATGCTGATGGGACAGATTCACAACTTTCTGATTCCTCAGGTAACTCACATATTTCAAGTTCTTTGCTCTCTAATCATAACCTTTAGGTAACTATGGAAATTTGGGAGAAGAGAGAAGTACATCTCATCTTGTCTTTTGCATTTAAATTCTATATATTCAGGGTCTACACAAAGGAAATTGAGGAAGGCAACTGAGAAATAAACATGAATTATGGAAGCTGTCTCATAAAGTTTCCACTATCACAAAGCCCCTTGTTAAAAAAAAAAACATAATGCAAATTGATCACTTGTAACCTGTAGGAACATAACAGATGCAATCAGCCCTTAATTTTCTCCTTAATGAAATATCCTAGTTTGTTGTACTGGATTATGAGCTATATGGATTTTAGAATTAATGTCTTTTGTTGCAATAAAGCTCCTTGAGAGTCTGCCGCTTTACCTTCAAGTTATCAAGGTTTATCATAAGCCATGATAGTTCATATATTCCTGTAGCTACCACTCTAAACTTGGATTCTGCATAACATTCTATTTTTAACTTCTCTAACTATCAAACTTCCACCATAGAGGTTTCAATAACTCAGTGTTGGTCAGTTGTCAACTATGGGCTGGTTTTACTGCATTTCTAAAGCTTCAAGCTCGGGATCATGACTTTTCTATAATAGTACTCTTTTTGGAGGACTTCCTTTCAAACTCTCTAGGATTCAGTAAACTGCAATCTTTCCCTTGGAATTGAGCTTGGTTCATCGCCTTGACTTAAGTGGGGATCTTATAGTTAGAATACGAAAAAGCCACAGGCCGCTTGGTTGCTAGATTTGCTGATGAAAAAGAACAACAAGATCGGGTTTGGACTCTTAATATTGATACTGGTAGGGAACTGAACTGTTCTGAGAAAGTAAAGTTGGATTCAGAGGGAGAAAAAATAAAAATCGGAACTTAAATAACTTGTTATTCTATTTAGATGTTTAAGGTATACAGCTTCAGATTAACTTGTGTAGAAATCTTTGCTGTACTGCTGTTGTAGTGTGTCTCATACAATCACAATAAACATTCATCCTCATTCGTTTGATTCTAAGTCTCCATGGACGTTGCAACTTATGTCCTGTGCTATATGCTGTGCCTTTTCCATACTTGTTCGAAAACTTCTGTTACTCTTTACTCTATTCTCCATGAGATGAAATTACATTTCGAGTTTCTCGAATTATTAATTGTTAACTCTAAATGCTAGTTAACTGATTCAATCTTCCATATGCAAAATACTAAGAGGTAATTAAATTACTATTTTAAATAGCATGCAAGTTATGTTTTACTGAAACAATATATTTCTTGTTCCTTTTTTCCAGGTTTAAAATGTATGGAGATGAACATTATAAATGCCCGCTCAATGTCCCCTGGGAATTATTCCTACGCCATGACTAAGCCTGACTGCTTCCTTAAAATGGTACGACAATGGTAGCTGTAATAAATTTATCATGGAAGTATAATGACTATTTAATGAATCCTGTGTCGAACTTTTAGAAAACAATTGAAAATACTATTCTCACTTTGTTGTGAATTCTAGGGTGCATTCATCTTGTCCTTACTCTTAGAATGCCTATACTTGGTAATGGCTTCCCTTTCTTACCTCCTATATTTACCTCCTATATTTCCAAGGGCTCTGCAAAGCTTTGGAGTCTGATCATTTGAATGCCTCTATATTAACTTGTGGTTATGTTTGATGACAATAGATAGTGTTTGTTTCTTTTTTACACTTGCACATCTGTGTTATGTACTCTTCGAACTTATCTTTATCAGCAATGCATGTACCAAGATTTGAACATGAGAACTTTCTTAAAGAAAAGCAAGTTTTTACCACTCGGTCCTACACTCCAATGATTGTTGTGTCTTTTGGTTCTTACACATATGCACTTTTTCGTCTTGTATGCGTGCACATCTAGAGCTGTCTATCTTAATGTTGTTTTGAGTGGTTGTTTGTTTCTAGTTTGCGTAAGTATTTCTCTTCCAAATGCATTATTGTACGTTTATTCTCTTGTCTATTTTTAATTATCAGTTCGTTGTTTTGCTTGCATAGGTCACGAACCTTCAGTTGACTAGACTGGACTATGAGAAAGATGTCAGGCACTTGGAATTTGAATTTGTTTCAAATGTAAGTTGTTTACCATGTGTTTTATCGTATTTCAGAACCTGTTTACTTCAGTCAATCTATTGTTTGTTACGCAGAGCTTAGCACATTTAAATTTGCTATTTTCTCTCTTAGCAAGTGAACTATTGCATTTGTGTAGGTAGTTGAATATGAAGTTGGTGATGTCATTGAGGTGCTTCCAGGGCAATGCTCTACTGCAGTAGATGCTTTCATAAAGCGTTGCAATTTAGATCCTGAATCGTTAGTTACGGTAACTACTCTCCTTGGTTATCAATTTACGATGCTCCTTCACATATTATCATTAAAATGAATTGAATAGAATAAACCTTAATTAATTATCGCCATAGGGAGTCTGAACTTATTTCTTTGGGTGATGAAGAACTATGTACATCAGGGTGCGCTATTTGAAGTGCGACCATTAGTGTGTATTCTGTAGTATCTATGTTCCATCCATAAGTTTACATAAGTATTCCAGCGTGTCAGTAATTCTTTTAATGCATATTCTTTACCTTGTTATGTTTTCTATCTGAAGTATTTCTAGAAGGCTTTGGACGTGCTTGGGATATTTGTTTTAACTTCTGAGGTCATAAGGTATGTTTTATTTTAGGTTCTTGACAGAAAAAAAGGGGATTATCTTCTTGATGGTCGAAGAAGTGACCCAAGAGTCCCAGTAAAATTAAAAACCTTTGTGGAATTGACAATGGATATTGCATCTGCTTCCCCTCGGCGCTATTTCTTTGAGGCAAGTATTCCGTATGTTTCAACTTATTTGATCTGTCTTATAAGAAATATCTTTAGGAAAAGAGTGTAATTCTACTGCTATGCATTTCCATGCTTCTGCTTCATTCAATTCATTTGCCTTCACTTGATGCAGCATTGGTCATATGTTACCGAATTGGATATGTTAGATGCAACAGTGTCCATGCATTTTGAATTACATGTTGGTGTAATTAGGAGCTTAATTAGGTGTCGTTAAGTGTAAAAGGAGCTAAATTCAGTAGATGTTTGTTTGAGCTTCATCAATTCCTAAATCACTGTTTGATTTGAGCCTCTTCCAGACCACTTGATATACATACTCAACATCTTCCTTTTTTGCTGAATAAATTACAACTACTTAACTGTCTCTACCGGCTCCATGCAGAGTAACTGAAAGCCCATTAGTTTCAAATATTAACTAAGAATCTCAGAAACATATGGATAAAAATCGGAGGTCATGAATCAACTATGTGTCTGATCAAAGTCTTAACCTTAAAATATCAAATAAGCATCCTAGAAACATATGAATAAAAATTGAATCAACTATGTGGCTGATCAAAGTGTTAACCTTCAAATAACAAATAAGCATCTTAGAAACATATGTCTAAAAAGTGAAGTGTTAAGATCAAATTCTATAACCTTAGTAAACATGAAAGACTTGATGAAATTTAAATAATGAAACAGATCTTGAAGTTAAATCTGAATGTATTAGTGCTACATGCAAGCCTACTTTTTACTCTTTTGCACTTGCGGTATGTGCATATGCATTACTGTGATCTTAATTCATACTATCATCTGTTCAGGTCATGAGTTTTTTTGCAACAGCTGAACATGAACGGGAAAGACTTCAATATTTTGCTTCACCTGAAGGTCGAGATGATCTATATGAATATAATAAAAAGGAACGAAGAACTGTTCTGGAGGTAATGTGTTTATAGTTGACGTATAGTATTTGAGCTGCAGGAGATCTGTTGTGTTCTCTTAATGATATTTTACTATCAGCACTCAAGGTCTCTAATGCTTGAGCCGACAAGGTAGTTTTTCCCAAGTGTATGATCTATTTATTCTTTTGCTTATATTCTAGGTATTAGAAGACTTCCCCTCTGTGCAAATGCCTTTTGAGTGGCTGGTGCAGTTAGTTCCTCCATTGAAAACCAGGGCCTTCTCTATATCTTCTTCCCGTTCAGCTCACCCTAACCAAGTGCACTTGACTGTGGATGTAGTTTCATGGACAACGCCTTTTAAGAGGAAACGGACTGGCCTTTGCTCCATGTGGCTAGCCAGACTTGATCCCAAACATAAAAGTATCTTTAAAATTATTTATCATAAATTACTAGCACATGTAACCCATTGCATTTAATACTAAAAGATGTATATTTTTATGCGCAGATGTTTATAATCCAGCATGGATCCACAAAGGTTTCCTACCTTCCCCTCCGCCATCGCTTCCCCTAATACTCATTGGCCCTGGAACTGGATGTGCACCTTTTCGCGGGTTTATAGAGGATAGAGCCTTTCAAAGTTTATATGCTTCAACTGCTCCAATTTTGTTTTTCTTTGGTTGCCGGAATGAGGAGAATGATTTTTTGTACAAGGATTTTTGGCTTTCTCACTCTGAGAATGATGGAGTGCTCTCAGAGTCAAAGGGTGGGGGCTTTTTTGCTGCCTTCTCGAGGGATCAGCCCCAGAAGGTATATGTGCAGCACAAGATGCGTGAGCAAAGCCGAAAGATATGGAATCTCCTCACTGAGGGGGCTACCATATATGTTGCAGGTTCTTCCACAAAAATGCCTGCAGATGTGCTCTCTGCTTTTGAAGAGATTATTTCAAAAGAAAGTGGGCTTCCAAAAGAATCTGTTGTACGGTGGCTTAGGGCATTGGAGAGGGCCGGTAAGTACCATGTTGAAGCATGGTCTTGAGTTGGCCATGATGACATATTAAGACTGGTCTTAGAATTTAGAACAACAAACATTATGATTGTCATTCGATGGCTGTTGAGGTTTTTGTCCAATTCGAATGTGTACAATAACATGTTTTTGTCTGAAGATTTTTTGTTTGGCATGATTGATTGTACATACATCATAATACAGTGGAAAGAAAGTATTTTGGTTTCCTCCATTGAACTCATGTTCGCATTGTTGCACCCAGATTTAAGTGAGAATTGTTTTAATTTATTCCCTGAATTGAAGTTTCTTTTTCGTTTTCATGGTTACACTTTGTTTTAACTTTTAATCGTCTGAGTTTTCTGTTGTTTTGAGTTTATTTACAAATATTAAAAAAAAACATTTTAAAGGCTAAACAAGGAGACTTCATATGTTTTAAGATTAAACTAAAGTAAAATACGGAACGGTCTTCAACATTTCCATTATTTAGAGCAAGAACAACGGAGCGCGCCCGCGCCCCATTTCGCGCGTTCCGGGAACGTTCCCCGCTGGCCGATCCGTTGCAGACGCCCAAAATCCCGGTCCCGGTCCCGGTCCCGCTCCTGATCTCCCGCTCCCGCTCCGCAATCGCTGGCCGAGCGCGTTGGACGCGCCTGCGCGCTCCAGCTGCGCTGGCAGCCTGTGGGCGTGCCACGTGTCCCGACCGTTGCACCTCAAACGGCTAGTTTTTTTTTTTAATTCAAAAATCACCAAATAAAACCCTATAAATACCCCTTTCCTCTCATATTTTCCACACCACTTCCTACTTCAACTATCCAACTTCACTCTCTCCTTCCCAACTTCTCCTCTCTCGTTTCAATTATTTTCGCGAAAAATGTCGGGCGACGCTGGGTCTCGTGCACACTCATTTGGGGACGAACGAGAATTCACCCCGGACGAACTGGCACGAGGTTTCGGAGACATTCTGACGGGCCCTCGCTCCCACTCCCCAAGCTCGAACCCGGGGTCGAGTTCAGGTTAGTGCAAACTTATTTTATTGTATTAATGCATTGTATTCATTTTTTTGATTAATTATTTGCACTTATTTTATTTTTGAGCACTTGATTTAATGTATAATTTTTGTTGTATTAAATTTTTGAGCACTTAATTTAATGTATAAATATTTTTGTCAGGGCAAACCAGTAACCCACATTACCAAATGGCGCCAGGGTTCCAACTGCCCCCACAAGGGTTCCAAGTGCAATCACAATGGAACATGCCCCCACCAGAACAATGGAACATGCCCCCACCAGAGTCACAATCACAATGGGGCATGGGACCCCAATTCTACAACTACGAGGGTCATCCACTACCCGACGTAGAAACCCCCCAACCATCCTCTTCCCAACGACGAGGCCGAGCCCCTGGCCGAGCCCAAGCCCGAGCCCTTGCCCGAGGCCAACCCCGAGACCAACCAGTAGAACCAGAGGCGGATGGCCGGCCATTCAGCAAGGAGGAGGACAACTGGCTCATAACTTGCTGGTTAGCAACATCAAGAGACGGCGTCAAGGGCAACTCGCAAACCGGCAACACATTCTGGTGCTCAGTGCAGAGGAAATACAACGACCAGAGCCGTTACCCACCTCGCCGCTGGGCAGCCATCAAGAAACGTTGGCTCAGAGGTTCCAGCCAGACAAGGAGGATGCTCGGCTATATGAAGAGGTCCAGGGAAGAGAAGCCGGGCGGCGCAAACGACGACGAGCACTTGAGACGTGCGAAGGAAATGTGGAGAAAGATGGGAAATTGGTTAGTGACCACCCGCTAAAGTTCGACCTGGATCATTGGGTCTGGAGGCTCGATGGCAATGAGAAGTTCAGTGCCGAGGAGGGCACAATGGGAACTGTCCGCCGTCAAGTACGCCAACAACGACAGCGGTTGGATGAGGCTGGGGCTTACAGCTCAACCCCACCCACAAGCACAGGGGAGGAGGGCACACCTCTCAGTGGTGAGTCCCAACCACCAGAATGGGGAGGAAGCGAGAACTACGAGGGGACTCAGGTCCCTCTCAGCGACACACCCCCATCCCCTGAGGCCGACCCAAGTCCCCCTCGCCGACCGCAAGGGAAGAAGGCAGTGAAGGCCGCAAAGAAGGGGGTCGTCCTCACGGCCCAAATGTCTGCCTTCGTCGAGCTGGAAAAATCACGGGTGCATGCTGAACGTTCACGTCGCGAACAAATTGTAGAAGCGCATCGCCTCATGCACTCATTAACCCAACAGTGGGAATCAAACATCATTTATTACAAGACCCTGGTGGAGAAGGACACATCTTCCTACGACGAAGACAAGTTGGAAGAGCATAAGTTTTGCAAGACCCAAGTGCGAAGACTCATCATTAGCCTTGAAGCCCAAATTGAAGATCTTCGAAAACAACCCCCACCACCAGATGACGCCGGAACATCTTGAACTTGTATTTTGTTTTGGGTTGTATTAAAATGGATTGAATAAAATTAGAAGTTCATTTCTATTCGTGTTGAATTTATTAATTATTGATTGTCTTTAATTATTTATTTCCAAAATTGTTTAAATTATGACTAAATTAAACGGTTTCTGATAACGAATTAAATAAAACAGGAAAATAACAAATTAATAATCCAGTCAGCACTGTTCTGCACTCCCAGGACCTCAAGGTTCAGCACTGTTGCAAAACACCCACTATTCTGCACTCCCACTCCCTGACCAAGGTCCTTTCTGTTGTACATGCTCTAAGAGCAAGAACAACGATACGCGCCCGCGCCCCATTTCGCGCGCTCCGGGAACGTTCCCCGCTGGCCGGTCCGCTGCAGACGCCCAAAATCCCGGTCCCGCTCCCGCTCCGCAATCGCTGGCCGAGCGCGTTGGACGCGCCTGCGCGCTCCAGCTGCGCTGGCAGCCTATGGGCGTGCCACGTGTCCCGACCGTTGCACCTCAAACGACTAGTTCTTTTTTTTAATTCAAAAATCAGATACAATTTATCCCTATTTTCACTCTTTCATTCTCACTTCCTACTCGTTATTTTCGAAAATGTCCGACGACGAGGTTATGTCCGACGCTGAGGAGATGACGTACGAGGAGCTGGCTCCCCGGATGCCGACGCATGCGGAGATGGCAGCCCAACTGCCGACATATGAGGAGATGAGGGCCCAAATGCAGCCAGCTGTGTGACGTTTCCGGCGGATGATGGAGAGGCAGATGCAGGCAGTAATGCCAAGGGTCCAGAGGGCCATGCGTGGGGAACCAATGCGCCGAGAGATTAACAGAAATCGTGCGGAAGCCCACATGCAGTTGATGGCGAACTATTTTGCCGAACAACCCCTTTATGGTCCTGAAATGTTCAGGCGTCGGTTCCGTATGTGCAGACCACTTTTCCAACGGATTATGGACGCGGTGAAGGCTCACGACCCTTACTTCATTGGATGGAGGCCCGACGCTGCCTCACGGCCGGGCTTATCAACGGAGCAGAAGTGCACCGCCGCTATACGGATGCTTGCGTATGGGTCCTCGGCCGATTCATTGGACGAAACTCTGCACATTGGGGTAAGCACCATACCAGCAACGAGTGGATGCTCAACAAAGTGTCATAAATCCTGAGATCCACCATCAACTACAACAAGATCTTATGGAGCACTTATGGGATCGCTTTGGAGCTGGTTTCCGTGACGACGATGAGTAGTCGTTTGTGCTCTTGGAGCTGGTTTGTTTTGGGTTGTATGAAAAGGGGTTGAATAAAATTAGAAGTTCATTTATATTCGTGTTGAATTTATTTATTAATTATTGGTTGTCTTTAATTATTTATTTCCAAAATTGTTTAAATTATGACTAAATTAAACGGTATCTGATAACGAATTAAATAAAACAGGAAAATAACAAATTAATAATCCAGTCAGCACTGTTCTGCACTCCCAGGACCTCAAGGTTCAGCACTGTTGCAAAACACCCACTATTCTACACTCCCACTCCCTGACTTTTGTCCAGTCAGCACAAGGTATGCACTCCCACTCCCTGACCAAGGTCCTTTCTGTTGTACATGCTCTAATTGCAGCAGCAGTCGTACGGTATCGTAACTGTATCGATATTGTCAACCGTACGGTATCGTAACATTATTGTTATGGTCAACCAACTTGTATGAACATCTTCAAATGGGGGTCTATTCATGAAGAAGAGGACGCGGTCTTCTGCTTATATTTCTTTCTCATCATTCTGCTCAGATCTGATCGCCTATTATGATGTATATTGTCGTATAGTATCGCATTCTAAGCATTCAGTCAAGGACATGAAGGTTGGTCGTGCTCAACAGAGCAAGGTAGCAGTTTCGAAGCCTATTGCGGGGAAGGTTGGACCAAAGTTGATCTCGTACGGAAACCATCGTGGAAAAATGTCATACGGTGTCAGGAAGGATTCAAGCAAGGAGATCCAGCCTGCGCATGCACAGACACGGGATGTTGCCAGTATCCCTGCACCATCGAATCTCGGATTATAAAAAAAACGGAGCATTGAAGAAAGTTCATGTTCTACAGGATGATGAAGTTTTCGTGTGCAATTTACCTTTCGAATCCTCTGATGAATGGGTCAGGAATGTTTTCAACCCGTTCGGTGAAATTTTTTCACCCTCCATCTTGCAGCGGCCAAATCGTAAAGGAAAGTATTTTGGTTTCATTAGATTCCGGGGGAAGGATGAAGCAAAACAGACCGTTGATACCTTGAACGATTTCAAGATAAATTGGTTTAACCTCTTCGTTGCCATCGCTCGTCGCTGGAAACGTGCACTAGTTCTTGGTATACTGCAGAGTTGCGAACACAGCCCTCTGGTTGGTTATCAGGCTCGGTTGAGACCGCTGAATCCTCCGGGGAGCGTGGTAACGCCGACGATCACGCCTGAGGTGGAGAACAGAAGTTCGGAGGTACAGGCCGGTTCGAAATATCAGGATCTCGACGTGGATGCTCCTCAAGTCTCGGGATTTGTTGGTTCGTTGGACAAAATTGTTGATCTCGTGATTTCGGGTATTCCTAAATCGGATCGAAATCTTCCAGCTGGAGATTTGGTGAACCATAACGTTAATTCAGCGTGCGTTAATCCAGCTACTCCGTTTGGGATGGCTGGTGCGTGCGTTAATGAGGTTTCGACCTCGTTGACTTCGTCGATCAATTTTGGGACATGTTTGGTTGTTCGTGGGCCTCACCAGCACCCAAGCCCAGGTCGAGCTGAATTTATAGTCGATCAGGTCGTGGATAATGGGCCGACTTCACACTTGAGTCGGGTCCAAAGGTAGCTGGTGGATCTGTGATCCAACTCCCTTCCCTCTTGGCTACGGAAGACAACAGTGATGGTGTAGTTTGTGTTATGGGTAAGGGGGTGATCTTCTTAGGGATCAGGCGGTTAGTCCTTGGAGAAATGCATTTCTTAAACATCAAAAACGGAAGAGTCGGCCTCCTGAGCACTTTTTGGATTACTATATCGTAATGTGTAAACCAATAAATCGTTCTTTGAGTCATGAAAGGCGAGTAATTCCTGTTGACGTTTGGAAGCATGTCGCTGAAGCTCGAAACACTCAACTAGGTCAGCCTGCTCAGAAGAAGGCTTTCAACGATCCGAATCTCACTTCGGAGGGTGAAGAGTGGGTCACTGACGAGGGTTGATTCCGTTTATTTCGTGTGTGGTTTTTGAGGACTTATGTTTTCTTGTTTTTCAGGGTTAGACCCCTTAGCTCTGTTCGAGAGTTCTTTGTAATCGTTGCATCCTACCCTGATTCTTCTTGAATCAAAGCATTCCGATTCATGTTTTGGATTTGGTCTTATTAATAAATTATTGAGCTTATAAAAAAAATACGAAATGGTCTTTATTTCAGTTTGCTCAAGTCATTACAATAAGACTTTCACATAAATCTTCGTAATGTTGACAAAAGAACAAGTTTTGTTCATTTGATGATCCAACTAGCATACAGAGAATACCAATGACAAGCAGTCAGAAACACCAGTACTCAGCCTTAATTTGAAGTACAACTCAATCTCAAAAGTAAAAGCTTATTCACACGCAAAAAAATAAAAAACTGCATTTCTGCCTTGATTTCTTCGATTACTCACATATATCTACTAATCAGCCTATTGAATAATCAAAATATCGAAACAATAAAAACTATTGTTCCCTTGATCCGAGCTTTTCGGAAGTCGGGATCTTACGCCGACTTATACGTGCGGAGGACGGCGCAGGCAAACAAGTCCGGCTTGGGTGTTTTCAGATGCAACATATTAGAGTTTAGTTTATTTCTAGTTACACGTATTTCTTATTCCTAGTTAAGTTAGGTTTCTTATTGTTTTTTTTGGATAAGCTCGGAAATTTTTATTTAGAAAAATATTAAGATCCGAGAAGGATCCAATCAAAGGCAACTATTACAACGAAGCTCTCATCAGGAGCTGCGTGTACACAACCCGAACACAGAAACCAAAATCACTAAATCAATCATCAATGACCCACTCCTCATCTTCCGAAGTCAAAGTGGGATCATCAAAGGCATTAGCTGAATGAACTTGTTGGGCGGCTTGAGTTTGTAAAATCTGCTTCTCAATGTCCACAGGATACGCACGACTCAAGGAGCGAGCTGGTTTAATTTCAGTAGTGTAGTAGTCCCCTAAAAATTTGGGAGGCCGACTCTGACGGTTCGAAGTTCTAGACGGAACTTGCTTCGAGTAACGACCCTTGTACAAAGGATTATGCTTCGGAGGTTGAAGGAGAACCTCCTTCCACGGACTACTTTGAGGATCTCCAATAGGATGATTAATTTCCACTTGTTGAGACGACTGATCCATTGAGAAAACTTTAGTTACAGGACCCGGAAAAAAATTCTTATATTGTTTAGTATTAGTATTTTCTATTTAGTATAACGTTAATCCTTGTATAAAGGGATGCTCTCATTGTATTGAAACATTAAGAATACCAAGAATCATCAATAATATTTCAAAATTTTACATGGTATCAGAGCCTGGTTGACCCTAAGTTAGATTTTTGTAGGTTATTGCTTTGCCCACTCGTTAATATGTGATTTAGCGGGTGAGCAAGGCATTGATGTTTGGAATTTCCAGCTTTCACCGCCGATATTGTCCATCTGGGTACTGTTCACAATGGTATATTGTTCATGGGATACTGTTCACGTCGGCCACTGTTCATCCTCTTCCACTACTGCTCATTGGCTGACGGTTGGCAACGTCCAACCAGTTTTTCTGATTCTCTTCTTTTCGGTTTAATTTTAGGGGTTTGGTGATTTTCCTGAAACTAAAAATCACACATTCTTTCGCGTCCGTAAAGCAGCATGCTTTGCACCATCGTCGTGCTTGCTTGAAGTTGTTTTGCACCGTCTTTATGAGACGTAGTTGCTTGAAAACAATTGCAACGTCATGTGATTTAGCTGCTTGAAGAAGTTTGCACCATCACTTATGTGACGTAGTTGCTTGAAGTTGTTTCGCATTGTCGTTATACAACTTTCGTGAAGATGTTTTGCTCCCACATGATGTAATTGCTCGAAGCTCAATCGTGCGCCCATAAAATCAAGGTATGAGCCCATGGCTCCAGACCGTCTTAGGCTTTAAAAATCCGTTATTGGGTACCATCCTATTTGTCACCTCCATCCTATATTAAAATTTAAGCCCATAAGCAGGCGTACACTCCTGTTATGGCCCATATGTAGACGTGTATTCCTGTTATGGTACATGTGTAGATGTTTACTCCTACACGTGAGAGGGAGTGTTGAAAATAAAAATCTTAGACTTTGGCAACAACACAGTGGTGACACAACAACATGAAGTTCAAGTTTGAATTTTATTCTTCATTCACGTGTAAGACTCATTATCCGACTTGCACGTGAGGGGGAGTGTTAGAGTTTAGATTATTTCTAGTTACAAGTATTTCTTATTCCTAATCAAGTTAGGTTTCTTATATTATTTAGTATTAATATTTCCTATTTAGTATAGAGTTAATCCCTATATAAAGGGATGCTTTCATTGTATTGAAACATCAAGAATACCAAGAATCATCAGTAATATTTCAAAATTTTACACAACACATAGGAAGAGGAGAGAGATGGAAGAGCTACAGAAGAAGTGCAGGGAGTGATTATTGTTAGTGGAAAGGTTATGAGTAAGAAACTGTACAAGCCAATATTGTGATCGATCATGAAGAATACATGGAACCCCAAAAGCCTAGTGATTCATTCGATTGAAGCGGCATCACAAGTTTCTACTTTAACCGTGAATAAAACCAACATGAGTCCTAAAGATGGAACCCTAGAGTTTCAGTAAGGCTCGGGTGGCGTCAGGGTTTACCGTAGAGGACAACGTACATGACATCCGTTTCGACACCATGACTTTGTGGGTTCATGCCTACGATTTATCGTTCAAGGCCTTAACGTAAGTAGTGCGGGAGGTGATCTGGAACAAATTGGGAGACACATTGAAAGCCGACTATGATAAAGATGGAAGAGCATCAGAGACGATTACATTATAATTCAGGTACCCTAGAAGATAGATAAGTCATTAAAAACATAATTAAGATTGTCTTGGGTAATAACTTGAAGCTCACGATGTCTCATGCACCCCTTTCCCTTTTTAGGCCATAATCCGACGGACTTTCTCGGCTCAATTATGAGATTCCATGGGAGAGGATGGGCTTTTATTCACAGTGGTGTTCCTGGCGTGTTCCCGGCGTCTCTTGAATCTATAACTGGCCAGTCCACTAAGTTGCGGTCATCGGTCGACAGACTTTTCTGGCTCCATACCTCTCGTTTTACGGCCAGATTCAATGGTAGAGGAGGGGCTCTGATTCACTGTGGTGTTCCCCAACGTCTTAATCTAGCTTGTAAGCCTCTCAACCGCGGTTTGTTTTCTCCTTCCTCTCGCTGCCAATCCATCAACTATGTTTGCATGCAATGTACTCTACGAACCTGAAACAATAAGACCTTACGTCGGTTGGTGGCTGGAACTTGACTACTCCAGTACACCTTTAACAGGTAACAGAGAGACATGACGGACTTGGTATTGATTCGGAAGCTCATTACTACAACAATGAGGAGTTTAGAAGCTATTTCGATGTGGGCGAATCGACTGAAAAGCAAAAATATTTTAAGGAACAACCAAATGGATAGTAGTAGACCTTAAAATGGTTAGTTATCTCATTTGAACATGTTTTGGCTAATAAGGATGCATATGGTTTGGTGGGAGAGTCTTCTTCTTCAATGGGTTATCATCCACCGGGTTTTGAGGGTCAGCAAAAGCTCAACTATCGTCCTATGTCCTTCAAAAGATTGAAGAAGCTCACCATGTTATGAGTCCAACAGACTTACTGGTATTAGTTTTCTAGGTAGTTATTTATTAGTTATTAATAGTTTCTTAATTATTGTGATCATGGGTAGTTATTTATTGGTTATGGGCAGTTACTTGAAGTGTTGTGATCATGGGAAGCCACATGATTTTTGTATTAGGTAGGAAGTTCAGCCTATTTATAAGTTGGCCATTTAATGAAAAGGATATGAAGAATTATAAACAAAAAACCAAAGGCGAAAGGTTTCTATCGAGATCTTGCGTTCTCTCCAATGAATGCTATATGAGGTGTTGCGTTCTCTCCAACGAATGCTACAACAACAATCCCATGACTCGGGATCGTAACAGTGGTATCAGAGCCAAAAGTTATGGTGGAAACAAGGTTGATTAAGGAGCAAATTGACAAGATCCTTAACCTGTTGAAGGAGGAGATGGCGGCCTCAAAGGTGAGGAAACCGAGGATGGAAGACCATATCGAAAAATTAATAAAATCGTTGGATCTGGCCGAAATGGAAACGTCAAAAGCCTCACAACAGAAGATGGCCACCTCTGGTTGTGACTCATCTGTAAAACTGGAGCAAGACCAAGAACCAGAGAAAGAATTTAACAAGCTCAAGTCGTCGAGTCTCCTTGATCAGTACAAGGTCAAAACAAAGGAAGTGATAATTGGGGGAACCTATATAGTTCTTCTCAAATTCCCATGTTTTACATTCTGGTTCTTGCCTCTTATATTGGCTGACCAAACCAGTGTTTTAAAGCGACCAGAACCCAAACCCCCACCTGCTAAACCTACTTTGTGCCACATTATAATTATAATTTGGTGCTTGCGGTCAAGCACCATTTTGAAGTGGGGAGTAATGTTATGAGTCCAACAGACTTACTGGTATTAGTTTTCTAGGTAGTTATTTATTAGTTATTAATAGTTTCTTAATTATTGTGATCATGGGTAGTTATTTATTAGTTATGGGCAGTTACTTGAAATTTTGTGATCATGGGAAGCTACATGATTTTTGTATTAGGTAGGAAGTTCAGCCTATTTATAAGCTGGCCATTTAATGAAAAGGATATGAAGAATTATAAACAAAAAACCAAAGCCGAAAGGTTTCTATCGAGATCTTGCGTTCTCTCCAACGAATGCTATATGAGGTCTTGCGTTCTCTCCAACGAATGCTACAACAACAATCCCATGACTCAATACAAGTTCGGGACCGTAACACACCACCTCACCGAATGTTGGGGAGATGGATTTTTATATCTAACATTCCACCTTCTTCATCCAAGCAGTTGTTGGAAGAATTGTTCTCAAACATTGGCGCTTTACTATCCTTAGGTGTCTCTGTTGGTCCCAATCACAAAGCAAAATAGTTTGATTTCGTCTGTTTTTTTGCACGGATTGGAGACATGAATAGAGCTATTTCACATTTTAATGGAAGGATGGTTGGTACATACAAACTATTTATGGTGAAGGCCTGGAGAAACCCACATCCGGGCTTCAAAAACCTTCATATCTCGAATAATACTTAGAGGCCTACTAAAGATTAGGAGATACATAAAGTAAGAAAGGAGATCCTGGGAGGGGAGAAATGCTTTAGAGGGTCCATTGTTATTACACTTCTACACGCAGAGTCGGCCCTAAGGCCAAGCAGCACATGCCATGGCTTGGGGCTCAAGAAAAATGATGATGGCTAGACCTAGGATTTCGTTTAAATGGGCTTAGTTTTTGTAGTAAGCCCATCTGGCAAATCCATTCCATCAAACCCATTTAAACTAAATTTGCATCTTAATAGTCCATTTTAGGTTATTAATCACAACCATTCATTTGATTGAACTTACTTCTATATATATACTTTACCCATATAACCCACATCCTCAAAGGCTCAAAGCTTTCTTTCTCCATCTGATCTTCCCATTAGCAGTCCACTTCTCTCATCCTCTATTTCTGTCTTCCTTTTCAATTTACTGAGAACTAATCTTGCTTGTATGTTCTTCTCTTCTTCTCCACTTTCGTTTTATTTATTAATATCTCAGATCTGTGATGTATCTGAAACTGAAATCCATGAGTTATTTTTCATTTTTATTCTTAATAAAGTTTTTTTTATTTATAGTTCATATTTTTGTTTAAATATTATTGATTTGTGAAGAAACACATTTTTTGGATATGTTTGTCTGTTTTTATTATTAAATTTTCAGATCTGAGTAACATATATTGTGTGAAATATGGTTGTGTATATATTTTATTCTTAGTTGAATAATATTTTATGTATTTATGAAGTATATATTATATTTGTTCTTGATTGTTGAGGACATGATTTGTGTTAACAGTAGTATGGATCTAAATTTTTATTTATTTGTCCATGAGTTTCAGTTGTAAATTCAATTTGTTCTTCTTATGTAATCTGACTTTGTATTTTAAATATCTAAATTTTTATTATATTCTCTTATGTGAACCGAAGACATATTGAATACATGTTTTACAATTTTATACTATTGACACTTAAAATGGATGAGAAGATTCAACAACATGATTGTGCAGATGAAAAAGATTTAACAGATACATAAGCTAAATTAAAATTTGTTTATTGAACGAACTGTGGATTGAAAGTGAGGCCCAATAATAGGGTCCAAATAAAACTCGGTTAGCCGGTTAAAAACCGGCACCGCCCGTGGTTTTCACCGTATGGTTTTATTAGATTTTTCCGATTTCCGGTGCTGGGGCCGGTTATGTTTTTCCGGCAATCGGGGCTGTCGATCCGGTGGGAAAAAACGGCCACGGTGCCGGTCACCGGCCGATGCTCAGCCCTAATTTTAGGGTATATATTTGAGGGCATATATGTAAAATCAAAAATATTTTAGGGTATATATGTAAAAAAATCGAGATTAAGGGACTCAAAAAAATGAGTCGTTTGGGGCTCCAAATTCTCAGGGCTGACCCTGTCTACACGATATTAAAAGGAGCAAACTTTTTATCCTACATAATAACCTTAGTGTAGAAGCTTATCAAAAAAGAGATAGCATTGGATGGGGTGTATGAAATCAAGCTTACTTCCTTAGGAAATAGACAGGCTCTTCTTTACTGCAAATATAAAGCTTTTGACAATGAACTGCAAAAGGATCAAGGGGTTTGGCTTAGGCAATGGCTTACTATCCTTTCTACCAAGCAAAATCTCTGCCCACAAGGAGGATTTTTCAACTGAATCTCCACCAAGGGAATGCCTTTTTAGGCCTGGTGTGAGGAATCATATCAAGCTTGCTTATCAGACATTGGAGAATTAGTATTCACTCATCCATTGACTTCCAACTGTGAGGATATACATGCTGCTTTTGTCTTGGTTCATTCCAACAAACCTCTCAATGGTCAACTTGGGGTCAATTTGCTATTGGGGGACAACACTTATTCTATCAAGCTGACAATTACTGAACATCATATTGTTCATGTCATCCAACATTCTCTGTACAGAGAAAATATGACACTTATCTTATTCATCACATTCTCACAGTTTCCAATTCAAGGATTCTAGACATGTACTTGCAGTAGAGGACAACATTAATGAGGAAACACATGGACAAAGGTCTGGAAGTAGTGCAACCAATTCATAGTTGGCATTGATGCTGGACCTGGTTCCTCATAACATGTTGTGCATGAAAGGTTGAGCAGTAATGACTCTATTTATGGTGACATTGGTCACTTGGAGAATTTTGCAGGGAAGAATGTTATACAAAGGACTATTGTTCAGAGTGCTGATACTAAAAAGGTTGCCACTAAACCTTCTACAATTGATTTCTCCAGCCATTGGTCATACTCCGGTGATCCCACATGTGACTTAGAGCACCCACATCGATGCGGGGCAGCTTGGCGAGGCAGGGGCAGGAGCTGAAGGAGGGGGTTCGGGGTTCGCACGGGTGTGGAGGGGGTTTGGTGCGAGGCATGAGGGGCGGGGGCGTGGGGGGAGAAGAGGAGGGGTACGGGGCAGAGGGGCGCGATGCCTGTTTCTGCCTCGCTGCCTCGCTGCCCCTCTGCCTCTCTATTGCCTACTAAACCCGTGGCACGTGTCCAACCCAAAAAAAAATGACCGTTGCTACCAGCAACGGTCTGAAACGACTATTTTTTTTTAATACAAAAAATATCAAAACAAATTATTTTCCCCCAACTATAAACACCTCTCACCCATTTCATCAAATCCACAACACCATTTCTAAATTTTCTACTCCACATTTCATCTCCAATTCTCTACCTTTCATTTCCAACTCTCGAAAAAAAATGTCCGACGAAGAACGTCAAACAAGGGAGGAGCTGCGGGCCGAACGTCGCGAGGTCGAAGCCGAACTTCGTGCTTGGGAGCGAGGACTTCGACGTAGAACCCAGAGACAGATACAGAGAGCAATGCCAGAATTCGATAGAATGAGGCGACGGCTCGAAGCAGGAGAAGGTTCCCGGATAGAGATTGACAGAAGGCGTGAGCAAGGCCACGCCGACCTGATGAGGGATTATTTTGTCGAGAGCCCGATCTATGGCCCCGAATTGTTTAGGCGGTGTTTTCGTATGTCCAGACCATTATTTTATGGGTTATGGAAGCGGTTGCGTCTCACGACAGGTACTTTGTTCAGGGCCATGACGCTGCACGGCGGTTGGGGTTATCAAAGCACCAGAAATGCACCGCCGCGATACGAATGCTAGCATATGGGTGCTCTGCCGATTCATTGGACGACACACTACGTATGGGGGAAAGTACTATACTCAAATGTGTTCGACGTTTCTGTAAAGCCGTTATTGGGGTTTTCTACGAGGAATACATGCAGAAGCCGAATGTGGCGGACATGACGCGATTACTTGAGTCGGGCAATAGCCGAAGCTTCCCCGGTATGATTGGCAGTCTTGACTGCATGCATTGGGAGTGGAAGAATTGCCTAGTCGCATTGCAAGGATCGCATGAACGTGGCGATCACGGGAATCCAACAATTATGCTGGAAGCGGTTGCGTCCTGGGATACGTGGATTTGACATGCGTTTTTCGGTATGGGTGGCTCGAACAACGATATTCACGTCCTCAACGCCGGCCACCTATTCGAGGAAGCTTTCTGTGGTCGGGACATGACCGTGGATTTCGAGATCAACGGGCATCGCTACAACAAGCCGTATTATTTAGTTGACGGCATTTACCCTCAATGGGGTCGGTTTGTCAAGTCGATTCGCCATCCCTATTCCCGCAAACAGAAGTTGTTTGCCAAATGCCAAGAAAGTGCCGGAAAGATATTGAACGAGCATTTGGAGTCCTCCAAGCACGGTGGCACATAATGTCAAGTCCCGCTCGGATCTGGGATAAAGAGACTTTGTTTGATATGATGCATTGTTGTATCATTCTACATAACATGATCGTGGAGGACGAACGTGATCGCTATGAAGCAGGGGATAACGATTTATTTTTTGAGCCCCCGCCGGAATTACCTCAGGGTTTCGCACCACCTCAACCATAGAACCGATCCATGCCCTTGTCGTACCACCAGGAACTCCAAGCGCGAGTTAGTGTTATCAACGATGCAACTCATCGGCAACTTCAAGAAGACCTAATGGATCACTTATGGAATCGGTCGGGCGGGACTTACAACTCCGACGATTCGGACGACTGATAATTCCTTGGTTTTTAGTTATGTATTTTTTTATGTCTTTTTCTAAGTTATGTATTTTTTTTAATTTTCATTTTATTTTAAAGAATTTTTATTTCTATTAATGAAATTTTATTTCTATTTTATTTAGTAATTATCGATTTAAAAATAACGTTGACAATTTATTTAAAAGCTTAATTAATTACACAGTCAGCATTTCTGAAAATTAAGCCCCCCATACAAGCCCCTCTGATGTGTAGTACACTTTTTTTAGGGGGGCAGAACCTTGAACCCTGCCCAGTCAGCAGAGGGTTCTGCCCCCCCTTGATGTGGGTGCTCTTAGAAGGGTACTCTTTGTAAGAACCGCTCCCAGTCGATCCCGGTCGAACCGGTGACTCTTAAGAAAAGTTTGACTTTCTGCCGGAAAAGTCAACTGAGGACTCAAGAGGTCACTCGGGACTTTTCCGGTGCCCAAAAAGGTTAGCCGTCATCACGGTTGGCTTAATTGGGCCGTTTCCATTCATTTGAGTATAATATTGAAGGAAGTCAAATTTGGTCAAAACCGAGCTTTTTATCGAGTCAAAACAATTAATTTTGGACTGCTGGATTTTAAATGGAAGAGAGTGGTCCCCGCTATGCCAAGTGCCACTAATATCTTGGAGGAGAGGAAAGAGGCTCAAATGTCATCTCTACCCTCACTAGTTGTCCATTTAAGAGATAAGAACTAAAGGGTTTTTGGTCTTTTTACACCTCTAGGTCTTTTAAGGCATTAGATGACACAAATTAATTTCATTTTCTAGTGTTGGCCGAAAATTGAGAGAGGAGGAAGAGCTTGGAGCTCCCATGGTGGCTTGAAGAGAAAGTAAGAGAAAAGAGAGACCTTTTGTATCAATCTCCACCCAAATCCTCTCCAAAATACCTTCATCTTCATCAACACATTCTCCTAGAGGTTTGGATACTCTCAACTCTTCATTTCATCTACTCTCATCTCTTGGGTTTTTGTGGGTTTTGGCTTGAAGTTGTTCAACTAGCTTGGTTTTGGCTATTTGGAGAAGAAGTAGTGAAGTAGGAGGTGTAGTTTGTGTTCTTGTTGAAGCTTTGATGAACCCTTTTGAGGGTGTATTTGTTGGATGAACTTTTGGGAGTTTTTGATTTGATCATGATATGGAAAATCCTTGGAAACTTGTTTATTTGTTGATTCCTACCATGGGTAGAGGAGCCTTGGAGGTATTTGATGGTTTTGGGAGCTGGAAATGATTAGAAATGGAGTTTGGTTATGGATTTTCGTAGGATTTGAGTTGGGGAAGAAGGGGAAGAATCTGATCTGGTTCGGCATGGTAGGCGACCCGGACCGGGCCATGTGCCGGCACGGCAGGCCGCACGGAACGGCTCAGGTACCGGCACGGTATGCGGAACGGAACGGGCGGGATTCCAGCATGGTACCTCATACGGTCCGTGTCTGACTCCGGACCGGTCTGTCGCACGGTCCGTGCTGGTTTCCAGGCCGGTCTGTGATACGGCCCGTGCCAGGTTCCGGCACATCCTGTGCTACGGGACGGGCTGCCTACCGGATCGGATTTCCAGATCCTAAAAACCCTCCTTTTAGCCCATTTTGATCCCTAAATCATGACTTAACACCTTATTTCCATCACTTGAGTACTATCTATATTTTGGGAGAGAAGAGCACATCGTGAGTTACTAATTTGGTCTTGTTATGGTCCAAGATCGTAGACCGAGCTAGGAAAGAAGAAAGATCGTGGACACGAGTTAGGAGAACGAAGACCTTACCGGTACCCGTGTGAAGAACGGTGTGGTGACTATCGTTTGTGACATCAGAGTGTTGAGAGGAAGACCGCGAGGTAGGGAAAGTCTTAATTTCTTAATTAACGCTTAGTATGTATGGTTAGGATAATAAAATCGGAAAGGTCCTAGAATTGGCTATAGGATGCGAATAACTAGAATAATCGTACTTCAATTACTAATAAATGGATGAGTCTAGTATGCATGCTTAGGACAACGACAATTAGTGAAGTGTGCTTTCAATACTTGGGAAATTGATTTACTGGTAGAGAGGCTGTGAAGAGCTCTCGGATTAGTTGTGTGCTAGGTTCACATGCTTGGTTGCTAATCACTAGGTTAACTTAAGAGTCTAATGAAACTAGATTAGCTTGTATGATTGAATGCTAAATAGTTCGTTCACATGATGATTGACTGGTTGAATGCATAATTGGTTGATTGAGTGTTTATATTGATATAATTGTTGATTGCACGGATGATCGAGTATGACTGGTTGTGCCACGGGGTACAATCAGGTGATCGATGTACCGTTGGTTCGTGACAGGTAAGTATACGGTAAGTATGGAGTGCATTGGTTGTCTTGTTGTGATGAAAGGGTGACTTGATGAGTGTTGATCGGTAACCCAGTTCTGGTGTTTTCCCTATTCTTATTCTTGTTTGCATTGCTTGTTTGGTTCGGTACTACACCGGGGGGGGGGGGGGGGGGGGGGGGGTAATCCAGTGCCGTGGTAAAGGTAGAATTTGACAGATACAGTGAGATATTGGTTGAGAATTGGAGCCTGAGGGCATTGATTTCTAGATACTACAAATATGGGTTATTGGCAGATCCTGCGGGATATTTATTGATTATTGGCAGATCCTGCGGGATATTTACTGATTATTGGTAGATCCTGCGGGATATAGATTGATTATGAGCAGATCCTGCGGGATATTATTTGAGTTACTTCTTGAGAGATGGTTACTAAGGTTCCACCCAAGGATGTGCATCCCAATAGAGCACTACCTTGGTTCCCTATGACATATGGTCCTTAGGAGGCATTTCTGGGAATCCCGATGATAAGCGCCCATTTGGGATTGTTTCCGGTGCCCCAACGCATGTGCGTCCTCTGGACTGAGGGAAAATTTGATATGATATGGATACTCTGGTGGATTGGAATTATGGGAACCGAGGTGATCCCAGAATCTATCCATGGATCGGAGGCTTGAGAAAGCGAGTGGTTGGCACGATATGAAATACTCCCATTTTACTCTTATCTTTTCGTTATGGAGTTTTTATGAACTCTTTCACATTACGGTTATCTTCAAGAGTGTAATATTGCTTTGATTATATAATTTATTCCTTCGTACTACTTGGTTAATCTTATCATGATGCCTTTATCTATACGTTTGAACAGTTTAAGTATTGATCTAAAAGGTGGAGTTATTGAGATTTTTCCTACTGAGCATAAGCTCATCCCCTTTGTTTCTCTTACTGTTTTTACAGGAGTACCAGATGTCTAGAGTGGGCGAGGCTTGGGAGCTTCAGTTTCTTTTGGGATTCGTTTTGGACTTATGTTGCTCTTTTCTATTAAACATTTTATATCTTACTTTGTTCTACGAGCTGTGACTCATGGAGGATTTCGACCATTTACTTAGATTATTTCGATGAGTTTTTATGAGATTCGAGCACTTTTATCGATTGTTTATTCTTTAATTTATTTAAACTTGAGTCGCGTCTCGAATCCGGTCACAACTGGATTTGTGGCGTGACACTCTTAACCAAGAAGAGGTTGTGTCTCTTCCAACTCCTTTAGGGTTAGACAGCCTGTTAACAACTAATTTTGACACATTGGGAGTTGCTGCAAATAATGTTGGCACTGTTTCTCCTTCATTAGTCAGTTCCAACTTCCAAGGGTCCACTTACTTCACAGCCAACTACTGCATTTGTGGAGGGAAACATTTCTTCAAATAGTTTGGGATTAGGAAATACAAAACCAACTCCATTCATTATTAGTCACAACACAACAAAATCAACTAGGGAGAAAAAGTTGACTTATGCATATGCCCCCAGATCAAAGGTGGAGAGAGTTTTGAAACAAAATACACCACCTACAGTTGCAGAATACTTTCCTAGTACCAGAAAAAAACCAGTTCCAAGGTTTTACTGAAGGAGAAAAGTCTTGGAACTACTAAAAAGCTTTGGGACTTCAAGCTCGAGTCTCATATACTTTGGTCATAAAGAAATTTAAGAACCTTGATGCTGAGATCAACCAGATGGTACTTTTTTATTCTAAATTTGAGTAGGAGTATGTGGATCTTGACGAGGACCTTGATTCTTCCTTGGAAGAGTGTTACTCTCATCCTTCTTCTACAATTTGGGTTAATATGAGGATCCTATCTTGGATTCTGAGAGGATCATCACTTCACAAAAGAGGATACCCATTACAGAGTTTTGGGGTACAAGTTAAGACCTACCTTTCTGATGATTGTAGAACTAAGCAAACATTATTACTCATTACTTCTTTGAGATCCCGGGGCTTCAATTTTGATTGGAAGTTTTTGTACCTGCTATTGGGAGCTCTAGAGGGATTATATCAGCTTGGCACTCTTCTTGGTTTAAAATTCACGAAGTCTTTTAACTGACATGACTTATTTTGGTTTTTGGGTTATATATTCTTTTTTTTTACCTCCTATTTGTTTCTTCATTGTGTTTGTTGCTTGTTGCCCATCAGAGAGATGGGAGTTCTGGTCATTTTTTTCTCTTTAGCCCTGTGGCAGATCTGGTTGTGCAGCTTGGAAATCTTCCCCTTGTTCTACAGTAGGAGGATCTTTACAAGTCCTAATTTGTGCTTGACTGCTCAGCTAGTTAGAGCACCCATATCAGTGAGGGGGGGGGGGGGGGGATCACGAACCCTGGGGCTGAACCCTCTACTGACTGAGCAGGGTTCAGCCCCCTGCCCCCCTAAAATTTGTGTGATGTACATCAGAGGGGCTTGCATGAGGGGCTTGGTTTTCAGAAATGCTGACTGTGTAATTAATTAAGCTTTTAACTGAATTTGTTAACGTTATTTTTAAATCAACAACTACTAAATAAAATAAAAATACAAAATTAAAAAAATACATAAATTAAAAAAAGACATAAAACTTAAAAAAAAAATACATATCAGTCGTCTGAATCGCTTGAGTTGTAAGTCCGCCCGCCCGATTCCATAAGTGCTCCATAAGGTCTTCTTGAAGTTGCCGATGAGTCGCATCATTGATGACACTAACTCGCGCTTGGAGTTCCTGGTGGTACGTCAAGGGCATTGATCGATTCCATGCTTGAGGGGGTGCCAAACCTTGAGGTAATTCCGGAGGGGGCTCGAAAAACAAATCGTTATTCCCTGCTTCATATTGATCACGTTCGTCCTCTATGATCATATTATGTAGAATGATACAACAATGCATCATATCTGCCAAAGTCGCTTTATCCCAGATCCGAGCGGGCCTTGACATGATGTGCCACCGTGCTTGGAGGACTCCAAAGGCCCGTTCAATATCTTTACGGGCACTTTCTTGGCTTTTGGCAAACAACTTCTTAATATCGTTGTTCGTACCACCCATACCGAAAAATGCATGCCAGATCCACGTATCACGAGACGCAACCGCTTCCAGCATAATTTTTGGGTTCACGTGATTTCCACGTTCATGCGATCCTTGCAATGCGACTGGGCAATTCTTCCACTCCCACTCCCACGTTCATGGATATCAAATATTGAGAATTGGATATAAATATAAAGAGAAATTGTAGGAATGGTGTTGTGGATTGGATGAAATAGGCGATGGGTATTTATAGTGGTTGAAAAAGTATTTTTAAATGAATTTTGTATTTATTTTATATATAAAAAACAACTAGCCGTTGCCGACCGTTGTTGGAGAGCAACGATAATTTTTTTTCCTTGGACAGGTGGCACCTTCGGACTGGACGAGAGAGAGGCAGAGGGGCAGCGAAACGTGGGGCTGAATTAGCCCTCGCGCTCCTGCCCCCCGAACCCTCCCACTCTCTCTCCTCCACCGCGCCCCGCACGCCCACCTCCCCACACCACCCCCCTGCTTGGTGTGGATGCTCTTACTTTGGTTAAGGAAGTCCTCTGCAGCAGAATACACTAAACTATGGATGCGTGTCATCCGACTTACTTGTACTAGTTGGGACTGTTTCAACTCATTGCTGGGTTTTGTGGGTCTTTGAGAGTTTTATTTTCTCCCCTTTTCTGTGTCTTTCTCTCTCTTATTCCTCATAAGTGAGGTTCTTCTATTTAATCTTTCCGTTCAAAAAAATAAACTAGAAGCCCACGGTAGTGCCACTACAATACAAACAATTACCAGATTTTTATTTCTATTGTGACCAAATAAGCCACACATATAGAAAAATGTACGATTGAAGGGGTAGTGGAGAACAAGATGAATGGTAGGTATGAAGCCTACATGAAAACAGAGGCATTAAAGACAAAAGGGACTCAGTAAAACTAGGGTATGGTTACGACCTAAAAGGGGAGTGAAGCTCAAAGGAATCAGGATGAAGTAAAAGGATACGAGGACAGTGCGAGAAATAATGAAAGTATGCCTGTGACCCTGACAAGATCATGAGTGAGGGAAGGGGCGGGATTGACACTGAAAGAGATAGGTCAATCAAACTTCGCTATCTATTATGACCAAGGGGAAGGATAGGTCGGTGAGATAAGGAGGGGGCAGTGTATGTGGAGGGTGATTGACAACTGGTTAACCAAGGGTTGAACATGAATAACAGGGAGGGGACAAGGAAGTAGTGCAATCGAGTAAAGAAGTGGGACAAACACGTCGGGCCTTAGGGAGAGCTCAGGTACGGATGCACTAAAGAAAAGGACGTTGAAACATAAGGAAAGACGCATTTGTAGAGGGATAAGATGAGAGGTTAAAAGGAACAGGGTGGAGTTTGAGGCAAAGGGAACGTTGAGACACAGTCGGAGTTTGCGTCAAGTGATAATGCGATACAGAGTGACACAATGGGGATTTTGGCGATGGTTGCAAAGAAACCCCGCCAATCGCAACGATAACTTTGTCTTAGAATTGTCGAGGGTTTGGGAACCCTTGAGAAAACAGTTCTTCATCGAGCTTATCACTCGAAAGATACTCGACATTGTCTTCCTTAGTAGTACAAGAAGTGTTTCGGACAAGCACATTACCTAGCAAACTAAACGATACAAACATAGTTCTTATTCCGAAAGTGAGGAGACCGGAGAGGGTAAGCGAGTTTCATCCAATTACACCATGTAATGTCCTCTACAAGGTACTGACAAAAGTGATATTCAACCGGATGAAAGACATGTTAAAGCAGGTTATTTCGGATTCGAATATCGCTTATACGGAGGGCCGCCCTAATATTTCTTATGAACCCAATACCTAACAAAACACAATATTCTATTTATTATTTTAACAGAAAACTATAAACAAAACTTATTATATGTTTTTGTCAATTTTTAAACTCAAGTATTACTTTTAACAAGCAAACAAGCCAATCAACCCAAGTTTTATATTCTTTTGAAGCTACTGCAAACCCTATATTTTGCTGAAGAAAATAAACAATTTTTTTTGTCAGTAATATATATCAGTATCTAAATCTATAACACGCGTCTTAATTTCTTGGTTTAGTGCATCAAGAGAAGAGAACTTAACTATAGAGGAGAAATCTATTGAGAACCACTCTTAACATAGGAACCGCGAGAACCAATCCTAGCCACACTCATCTATGATCCAACACTCATCAAAACGCCACATCATCACCCCAATCCAAGCCAAATTCACGCCACTTTCAACAATTCTCACACAAGCAAGGGTATAATTGTAATAGCATGGTGCCATGTGGACAATTGTCCATTTTTTTTACCAATTCACTAATTTAATATTTCCCGATTCGTTTGAACTCCGATTAACTTCAAACTTGTGCCAAATTTTTTTCTTTTTTCAAGGGATTTAAATCAAGATCAGTCATGAATATATTTTGAAGCACGAAAATAAAAATTTATATCAAGGTGATAAAAATAATGTTGAGCGTTGATAAATCTTCACTAATAAATGTTTTATATCGGAGTACCAAACTAGTGCTAAATGTTGATAAAAAAAACATGTAATGAGGTGATAAAAAACAAATAATGAGGTGATAAAAACCATTTTCAGTTTTGATAATAAGTGTGATACACTAGAGTTTAACGTTGATAAAAAAACTTCTGATGAGGTGATAAAAAACACGTAATTCAATGATAAATCTAGTGTTTAGTGTTGATAAAACTGGTGTTCATAAAAAGCACGTGATGAGATGATAAAAATTATGATCAGTTTTGGAGAATGGGGTGATAAAACCAGTGTAAAGTGTTGATAAAAACAGGGTAAAGTGTTGATAAACTCAGAGCAAAGTGTTGATAAAAATTACCCATATATAATTCCTTTAAAAATCAGCCCCGAAATAATTTTTTTTTTCGTGCTTCAAAAAAACATGTGATGGGGGTGATAAAACACACGTAATCAAAATATATTCATGACTGATCTTGATTGAAAGCCCTTTAAAAAAACAAAACTAATGGCGCAAGTTTGAAGCCAATCGGAGTTCAAACGAAGCGGGAAAAATTAAATTAGTGAATTGGTTAAAAAAAATAATATGATAGTTTTACTAAAAAGCCCTTACCACTTACTAAAAAGTGCTGGTTTTTTGCCGTCAACAAGTCAACTACTCAATTGCATCTCATCCATCCATTCCTAAAATGGATGACTTAGATTGGTTCTCGCGGTTCCTACGTTAAAACATGGTTCTCACCAGATTTCTCCTCCTTAACTATAAATTAATCAGAATGTTACTGTGTGGTGTTTTTCTATGTAGCAACAAGAAAGTGAGTTGGTTATAAAACTAGTTTATTTCCTTCATAGTTTTCATAGTCTAAAATAATGCTTGCCAAAACTTGATGTGTCATTTAAGGAGCCATTAGGTAAGGTTGCTTAGGGATGGCAATGAGTAGGATATGGTTCAGGTTTTGTGATATCTGTATCTTATCCGATTTTCATACTCAATACCCGTATCTTACCTATATCCGGTCAATATCATACCTGATCTCTACCCGTTCGGGTCGGGTATTACCCTACCCGACTTGTTCATATGACATGTTGATTATAAGACCAAAAAATTGGAAACTAAGTAAGCATTCCATATAAAACAATTCTAGGAACAAGTAACAACAAGTAAAAATAATCTTCTTTAAGTTTTTATTTTCAATGATCAATAAACTCAAATGAAGTCTAGGTAGCAGTTAAAAAGACGCCTCCTCTTCGCCTCAGATGTTCAATTCGATAAATCGCCTCCCGAAATGCCTTGGTGTAGTGTCGTCAGTGTTGATGGATTGAAAGACTAGTGGGGTATAGAAGCATATGACGACCCGCCGGAAGGCCGGAGAGCCTCGTCGGAAGGCCGGAGAGCGTCGTGATCGTGCTCCTCGGATACAAAAGGATGGAGAACCCATCTCTTTCCCTTCCTTTTGTTCTATTTTGTTGTCTTTGTATAAGGATTATTGTAGCTTGTTCTCAGACTCTGTTAAGGTGTCTAAGGCCAAAACAAAGACCGGTTCAAAGTCTTGTAAACTTGGTAATGGGAGAGTTGCAGCACCTGCAGTTTCAGAACAAGTGGTAGACCATCCTGTGAAGGAGGTTAGTTCGCCAGGGCGTCAAAAACAAGTGGTACAGAACAGAGTTTTGGGGCCTCTGGTTGCAGCGACTCCGACAGTTCCTAACACCACGCTTTTTGTATACAACCTACCATATTATGCATCTGTTGACTGGGCTACGTCCTCATTTGGGGTATTTGACGAGATAGTATCGGTTAGGTTCCTAAAAGACCAAATAGGCGAGGATGCTACTTCGGTTTCGTTGAGTTTAAGTCCATTGTCGCAGCTTCTAAGGTAATAGAGGTTTATAATGGATTCAAATTTAACGGATTCAAACTTTTTGTTGCTTTTGCTCGGAACGGAGGTAGGAAAGTTTGTGCTGAAAAACAGAGCATGTCGATTACAAGTTCCAACCACCTTGTGGAGAGGTCAGAGAATGCAAGGAAAGGCCTGCAAGTGGGCATTAGTTTTGTTCCATTGTCGGAATCGTACGACGGAGTCGGAGCTGAGCCAATTCCTGGGATTCGACGTGAATATCGCGTTTCTTAGGATGTTGCAGATCCTAGAGTGATTCTCGGCCCGATTCATGCGATTGGGGGTGTGATTCGCGATCCTGCGTCGAACTTGAATTTAAATTCTGAAGTTCAATCCGTTCATGTTGATACGAATGAGTTTCGTGCGATGGAGGATAATGTTTCGGATGCGGCCGCCGATGCAATTCGCATTGTCTGCGATTCAAGTGGGAAAGAAGATGCAGGGGTTAAGTCTAGGCCTGTCATGGTCAATGGTGGGCTTGGTCTTGATAAAGGCCCAATCTCCAGCCCCACTATCATGTCTTATGTAAGCCCAGTCAAGCCGATGCAAAAGTTAAGTGAAGCGTCTTCACAGTGTACAGTTTCGAAGGAGGCGTATAGTCCGTGGAAGGACACACTTCTCAAAGCTCCAAAACGGCAAAGCCGACCCCCGAAGTTTTTGGAGGATTATTATACTGATAAATCCAAGCCTCGAGCTCAGTCCTTGAGCCAAGAAAGACTTGTTGCTCCTGTTGCTGTTTGGAAGCAGATCGCACATGCTCGATACACTCATTTAGCTCGGCTTCACCAAGCAAAGGCTTTTGATGATCCGAATTTGACCTCAGAAGATGATAAGTGGGTCACTGACGAGGGTTAATCGGTTCGTTCGTGTTCGTTTGTTTGGATTTGTTTGGATTTCAGGTTTTGTTCAGCGGTTTGTTTGTTTTTGTATTTTGGTTTGCTCTTCTCTCGGGGTTTGTTCCCGCAGCTCCAGCTGAGAGCTCCTATGTTATAGTTGTGTTCTGGATTGATCCTTCTTGGATCTTTCTTTTTTTTTTTCAATAAAATTTTATGAGCTTATCCAAAAAAAGTCTAGGTAGCAGTTATCTATGTATAATGAATCAAGTCTTCTCATCATTTCCAAACCTCTAGTCGGTCTCACAAAAGTTGAACAGTCGACAACTACAGACGTACAATGTTGTATGTCTCTTTGCAATTGTACGATGTTATGTGCTTATAAGTTATGACCGTACACGTGCTTAATTGTAATTGATTTAGTATTAGGCTTATTATTATTAACTTATTTATGTATACAATATAAAAATATGTATGTTATAAGATCAAGTCGGGTTCAAGACAGGTAAAGCCAAACCTATACCCTACGCGTACCCAATCAACGAGCAATACCCTATTTGATTAAAATAATACCCGGTTAATATTCTATCCGATCGGGTTGGATACGTTGGGTATCCGTCGGGTTCGGTGTGACCCAAAACATCGACACATGCTAGTGAGAATACGATGCAGTGCAGACTCAAATAGAGTGGGTGTTTTATTTCTAATGGGCTCGTGATTCATTACCTCTGTCCTTCACTTAGGCTTTTGTTTTTTGTTTGATACTTTTTGCTTGGTCGCTTGCTCAGTTGCTCCTCCTCTCTCTTCTCTCTGCTCTGCTCACTACTTGTTAACGTTTCTGCGGAGACCATACCAATTACCATAGCCATTAGCCAGCCACCTACTTAGCTTGCAGACGGATCTTCTTCACATTACTACCCTCTCTTCAATTATTTTCTTCACTGTTTCTTATTTCAACAGTAACATCACACACACACCAAACACAAAAGATACCAAAAGCCTGAGCTTTTTTTGTTTCATATCACCAGATAATGCAAAAATCTGTAACCACACCAACACCAGACCCAGAAGAAGCTCAAGCTCTTCACAAATGGCACACCCTCACTCCCACCTCCTTTCTCTTATCCTCCTCCTCTTCACTGCTCTACTCTCTGCTTTGTCTCGAGGTAATCAATTCAACACCTCTCAAGCGGCTCAGGTTGTGACTGCGATTAGGAGGAAGCAGGAGCAAGACAGCGAGCCCTTCGTCGGCGTCAACATCGGCACCGACGTCTCCGACCTCCTGTCTCCGGCGGAGCTGGTCTCCTTCCTCCAGCTCCAGAAGATTGCCCACGTCCGCCTCTACGACGCCGACCCGGAGATTCTCAAAGCCCTCTCTGGAACCAAGATCCGTGTCGTCATCAGCATCCCCAACAACCAGCTCCTCGCTATCGGCTCCAACAACGCCACCGCCGCCTCCTGGATCGACCGCAATGTCGCAGCCTACTACCCCCAAACCCTCATTTCCGCCATTTCCGTCGGCGACGAGGTCCTCACCACCGTCCCCTCCTCCGCCCCTCTCCTCCTCCCCGCAATCCAGTCTCTCTACAGCGCCCTCGTCGCCGCCAACCTCCACACCCAAATCAAGGTCTCCACGCCTCTCGCGGCGTCGGTCGTCCTCGACACGTTTCCCCCATCTCAGGCTTTCTTCAACCAGAGCCTGACCCAATGGATTTCTCCGATTCTCCAGTTTCTGTCGCGAACTGGGTCGCCGTTGATGATGAACATGTACCCTTACTACGTGTTCATGGAGAACAAAGGGGTGGTTCCGATCGAGAACTCGCTCTTCAAGCCATTGACGCCGGCGAAAGAAATGGTCGACCCCAACACTCTCCTCCACTACACCAACGTCCTCGACGCCATGATCGACGCTGCCTACTTCTCAATGAAGAACCTCAACATCACCGACGTTCCGGTCCTCGTGACGGAGACCGGCTGGCCGTCCAAGGCCGACAAGAAGGAGCCGTACGCGACCGTCGACAACGCCGACACCTACAATTCCAATCTAATCAAACACGTCCTCGACCGACCCGGAACCCCATTTCACCCAGAAATCACTTCCAGTGTCTACCTCTACGAACTCTTCAACGAGGACCTGAGGTCACCGCCGGTGTCAGAGGCCAATTGGGGGCTTTTTTACGGGAACGCCACGGCGGTGTATTTGCTTCACGTGTCCGGGAGTGGGACTTTTCTGGCCAATGACACCACCAACCAGACCTATTGCATCGCCATGGACGGGGTCGATTCAAAGACATTGCAGTCTGCTCTCGACTGGGCTTGCGGCCCCGGGCGTGCCAATTGCTCGGAGATTCAGCCAGGGGAGTTTTGTTACCAGCCCAACTATGTCAAGAATCATGCTTCTTATGCTTTTGATAGCTATTACCAGAAGGAAGGCAAAGCCGCTGGTTCTTGCGACTTCAAAGGTGTTGCCATGATCACTACCACTGACCCAAGTAAGTTCCAAACACAATGCCATTCATATTTGCCTCAGCTTAGGACAATGTTGAAGTTTTACTACTGGTTAAGTCAACATTACAAAGTATGGCTTATTGATTTAGCACCAGTACCTGCTAAGAATGATTACTTTTATGCCAAAAGCTTAGTACTAATCGGTACTTTACACTCCTTAACTGCTTGAAAATGTAATGAATTGGTGAATTCTTGAGTTCAGTCACATGTTATGTTACCAAGTAGATGAATTTGGTGTAGCCTATGCCTTGGATTCTCTCTCATTTTGCTCTAGCTTAGTACACTACATAGTGTGGGCTCCTCGAATGATATGAATATCTGTGTGCATTGAGGGACAACATTTGAACTTACTTTACTCAATCTTTTGTAGGTCATGACAGCTGCATATTCCCCGGAAGGTTAGTGACATGCCCCATTATATAAATTCATCTGTCGTGTCATAATTTGCACAACCTAGATAGACCGCGGAGTTCCGAGAAAACATTAGTTTAAAGTAACAAATAATCTAAGTTATGTTCCGACCACAGTATTGTTTACATTGTAACTTCATTGGGTGCAGCAAGAAGGTGGCCAACATGACAAGGCAAGTGGTGAACTCGGCTCGTGTTAGTGCTGCAGCGGACAGGATCAGACTAGAGGGCTTCAGCAAAATAAGCTTCTTGAGAGTTTTCTTAGCAGTTGCATTTTCTGCTGTGGTATTCATTTCTTCTGTGGAGCCTTGTTGAGGTACAAAATACTGTAATTTTTTTTTCCAAGTGTATCATTATCATTTCTTCATTGTTATTACTTATTACCGGGAGTGTATTTTCAGATAGGTTGATGATGGAAATCTTGCTGTGCTGATTTCTTTTTTCTGAGCCCACGATTGGTGAGATCTGTTTTCAAATGGGTTCATGATAGAATATGGAAAATAGCTTTACTTCCAAACAAGTGCGCGTTCATAAAATCAAAGGTTGAAGTGATGATGAATCCGATTCTCATTCTGTGTAGAAATAGATTAGAACTGTTAAAAGGAAAGAGCCGAGTGTGACGTACCATAACGAAAAAGCTAGGAGACGTTTCGTGAGAGAAGCTGTCGTGTGGCTGTAGTTTAGTCCAAGATCAGAGGCGAGCATTTTGTGGTCCTTCAGTTCATGCTTTGGCATTGTGGTCATCTCTTTTTGTATAAACTTTCGGAAAGTAGTTGTTAAAGGAGAGACCACTTCGGTTAAAAAGGATATTGTTTACAAAAGCTAAGAGCACCCACGGTGGTATACAACAACTTGGAAGACAATTTATAGTGGGGTCTCGTCGTCGTTGAATAGATCGTCAAAAGTAAAGGAAAATCAGGTTTTTTTTGTCGATACGTTGAATCGGTATCGTTTGTCACGTCGAATTGGTCGGGGCGCTTTAGACTGTTTATGAATCTGTAGACCGTCTGTAGAGTCGGTTCAGCTGATTCGGTGTTGACCGCTCGAATCAACGAGCGACACGTGGAGCATTTCGACGCTCAGAATATGACTAGGCGTGACAATTCTGCCACGTGGCCAAGTCAGCGGATTCGGTTGACCGATTTTTTATAAAAATTCCAAAATTATTTTCTATAAATACCCTACAAGTTTTTTGAACATTGTATCCCCACACAAGAAATTCAATCGTTTTCTTTGTTATGGATTCATCGAGTAGCAAGGAGTATGAGGACGACAAAATCAAATATGCAATGTTACGTGTAAGGACCCGAAAAGAGTAGAAAGAGATGTTAGAGCCTATACAGACAAAGGTTAGGGAAGCAGTGGCACGAATGACGGTCCATATCCGGGGGAAGTAGAAAAAAAATTATATTTTCAAAGATCGAAGCGCTACTGACGATCGACTTATGTCACGCCCCAAATCCGGATTTGACCAGACTCGAGACGTGACCTGAGTTGAAATGAATAGAAATCATAAACAATTAATAAAACCTTAAAATTCTCATAAAAGCTCCATCAACAAGATATATATATATAAACAAGTAGTTCAAATCCTCGTGAGTCACAGCTCAACGTAAATAGTAAGATAAAGGATGTTCAATACACAAGACCAACATAACTCTACTAAAAACCCCAAGAAGTCCAAAAGCTCCCGAGCCTCGAACTCACTAGACACCCGCCACGCCTGTAACACAGTCAGAAACCAATGGGAGTGAGCTTACGCTCAGTAGGAAAAACCTTAGTAACTCAACCCTTAGGTCAAATAGTAAACTGCTTACAAATGTAACTCGAATCAATAGTTTAATACAATTAACAAGGAAATAATAAAGAAACGGGAATAACTATAATAAGACAATATTCTCAAGGTTACAGTATCATAAGGCATTTCAGAAGAATTACTTTAACGAATCAATAATAGTAAAATGGAAGTAATCAATATCCTGTCAACCACTTGCTTTCTCAAGCCTCCGATCAATGGATAGATTCTGGGATCACCTCGGGTTCCATGTCCCAATCCACCAGAGTATCCATGTCATATCAGATTTTCCCTCGGTCCAGAGGAGGTACATGCTTTGGGGCACCGAAAACCATTCGGATATGCCTCCAAAGGACCATAGATCATAGGGAGCCAAGTACTGCTCCCGTGGGACACACCCACTTGGGTGGAACCTTAGTAACCATAATCAATATACCGTAGGATCTGCCGAGCCATCTGGCCCCAATAATCAATGAATATCCCGTAGGATCTGCCGAGCAAATAAGCTTCTCACATCACTCAATATCCCGTAGGATCTGCCGAGAAATAAGTTCCTCACATCACTCAATATACGTAGGATCTGCCGAGCAATAAGGTCCTCACAGCACTCAATATCCCGTAGGATCTGCCGAGCAATAATCTCCTCACATTACTCAATATCCCGTAGGATCTGCCGAGCAATAAGCTCCTCACATCACTCAATATCCCGTAGGATCTGCCGAGCAATAAGCTCCTCACATCACTCAATATCCCGTACATCTGTCCAACTCCAACCACCAAAACGGCACCGAATTACCCCCCCCCCCCCCCCGGGTGTAGTACCGAACCAAGCAATCATTCAAACATACATCTTAAGAATAAAGATAAAGGAACTAGCATTATCATTCAATCATCATTCAACACTCGTCAAGGCATACGTTCATCATAACAAAGACATCCAATACCATTCCACGCTTGCCGTATACTTACCTGCCACGAACCAGCGGTACATCGATCACCTGATTGTACCCCGTGGCACAACCAGTCATACTCGATCATTCGTTCAATCAACAGTTATATCAATGTAAACACCCAATCAACCAAGTACGCATTCAACCAATCAATCATAATGTGAAAGATCAATTAAACATTCAAACATACAAGCTAAACTAGTTTCATTAGACTCTTAAGTTAACCTAAGACTAGCAACCAAGCATGTGAACCTAGCACACAACTAATCCGAGAGCTCTTCACAGCCTCTCTACCAGTAAATCAAATACCAAGTATTGAAAGCAAACTTCACTAATTGTCATCATCCTAAGCATGCATACTAGACTTATCCGCTTATTAGTAATTGAAAGATGATTATTTTAGTTATTCGCATCCTATAGGCAATTCTAGGACCTTTCAAATTTTATTATCCTAATCATGCATACTAAGCGTTAATTAAGAAATTAAGGCTTTCCCAACCTCGCGGTCTTCCTCTCAACACTCTGATGTCACAAGCGATAGTCACCACACCGTCCTTCACACGGGTACCGGTAAGGTCTTCTTTCTTCAAGGTCTTCGTTCTTCAAGGTCTTGTGGTCTTTGAACACAAAACAAACTTTAATTAGACTCCACTTAACAGTAACAAAAGGTTCCCAAAACCCCTCCAAAGTTCAGCTCCAAACCAAGGTCAAAATGGGGAAAAAAACCCTCAAAAACCCCTCTGAACTGGTCGGTCACGGACACGGTCACGGAGCCGTGACACCGACCCTCACGGAAGACGTCACGGAGCCGTGACGTGTGCTGTCACGGTCTCCCTCACGGAGCCGTGACGTCACCCGTCACGGGATCCGTCACGGATCCGTGACGCTCCAGGGCAGTTCCGCCCTTCTTTAACCTCCAGCTCCTTTTCTCCGAATATCCACCACCAAACTCCATTTTTAACCAATTCCAGCTCCCAAAACCATCAAATACCTCCAAAACTCCTCTACCCATGGTAGGAATCAACAAACACACAAGTTTCCAATGATTTTCCAAATCACAATCAATTCAAAAGCTCCAAAATGCTCATCAAACTTCAACAAAAGCATCATCTCAACATCTTACTTCACTACTCCTCCAATAGACCAACACAAGGCTAGTTCATCAATTTCAAGCAAAAACCCACAAAACCCAAGAATTGGGAGTAGAAGAAATGAAGAGTTGAGAGCATCCATACCTTTAAGAAGATGAGATGAAGAAGAGGGAAGCAAAATGGAGTCAAAAGGATGAAGAACTAGCTCCAAAATCCAAACTTTCTTCACTATCTTCTTCCTCAAGAAATGAGCTTCTCTCCTTCTCTCTCCCTTTGTGATTTTTGGCTGCAACACTATAGTGTGAGCTGATTTTGTGTCATCTAATACTTTAAAAAAGACCTAGAGGTGTAAAAGACCAAAAACCCTTTAGTTCTTATCCCTTTTGTGGACAACTAGTGAGGGTAGAGATGACTTTTGAGCCTCTTTCCTTTCCTCCAAGCCATTAGTGACACTTGGCATAGTGGGGACCACTCTCTTCCATTTAAAATCCAGCAGTCCAAATTTAAATTTAAGGACTCGATAAAAAGCTCGATTTTGACCAAATTTGACTTCCTTCGAAATTATACTTGAATGAATGTAAACGGCCTAATTAAGCCAACCGTGATGACGGCTAAGCTTTTTGGGCCCCGAAAAAGCCCCGAGTGACTTCCCGAGTCCTCAGTTGACTTTTCGGGTAGAAAGTCAACCTTGCCTTAAAAGTCATCGGTTCGACCGTGATCGACTGGGAGCGGTTCTTACAATCTACCCCCTTAAAAGAATTTCGTCCTCGAAATTAAAAGTGAAAGTACCTCAAAGGTCAAACAGGTGGGGGTACTCTTCTCGGATCTCGTTTTCTCGCTCCCAAGTCGAGTCAGCTCCCTGATGCTTCCACTGCACTCGAACCAAAGGTATAATAGTCTTCCTCAAGACCTTCTCTCCCATATCCACAATCCTGATGGGCTGCTCCTCATAAGAGACATCATCTGCTACCTCAATATCTGCCCACTCGATAACATGCGAGGGATCTGCCGTGTACTTCCGCAGTTGGGACACATGGAAAACGTTATGCACGTTCCCAAGCTGCGGTGGCAAGGCTAACCGATAAGCTACAGCTCCAATCCTCTCTAAGACCTCAAATGGTCCAATGAAACGCGGGGATAGCTTTCCTTTGCCGCGGTTGAACCGCAATAGGCCCTTCTTCGGGCTCACCCTCGGAAAAATGTGGTCTCCGACCGGAAACTCAAGCGGTTTGCGCCGTCTGACTGCAAAAACCTTTTTTCTGCTCTGCACGGTCTTTAACCGTTTCTAAATTTACGCGACAAACACTTAATCGTACTTCACTAGATCACGCTAGTTACTCAAACGTCACCCTTAGTGGTACAAAACCGTCTTACCCAAATTCACGAAAACACGCACAACGATTCACCAACTCAAGAAAACCGAGTAACAACACAAGTCGAGAAACATCTAAACACTTAAGAAAACTAAGGTGAAGACCTCGATATCACACATCGAAAATTCTGTCGTCAAAGGTGTCCTGCTGAAACCCTTTACTGTCAAACTAAGTCGAAACCACACAAAACGTAACTCAACCAAATTCTCTTACCGTCGATACATGTCCACACTTCGGACCAAACCATCTTACAAGTCGCTTCGTCTAAGTTATTGTATCTGCGATACCACGGTTTTCAAACTCGGTGTACGGTTCCGTACAACCACGAACTCTACCAACATCTAGCCGGACGAACGGCGCGCAACAACAAGGACGATGGAACCTCGTATTGGCACTCTAATCGAAAGTAGGCGTCCTTCAGATACCAAACAAACGTACAATAGTCACACTCGACAGCGGAACACAATTCAAGGTTTATCAATAAAGTTTATCCTGATCGGTGGTAACCCTTATACTGTTGACACTCGTTCACGAGTTGTCGATCAAAACAACTTATAGTCAAGTCCACCCAAGTCATCCTAAAGGGAGTAATCATCATGTACTGAGATCTCGATAATTTGAACAGTTCAGAAACTAGCGCGGTTCCTTCCACCATTCCTCGAATAACTCAAAACCAACAAAGATTAACTCATAACCTTACCTGTGCCCATGCATGGCACAAAATCCGACCTACCACACAACGCTTCGTTCGGTGCCATCTTGTTACTGGCCTGGAAGCTTGTGGTAGTCGCCCTCGGCTATCTGTTGCCGGGCGTCAACATGAGGTGCTTTCCCTTCCAAGGCGTACCCTTGTGGTTATGCTTAGTCCTCGCGGTACGTTTGGCGTTCGTTCTTCTCTTGCTGACAAAGGTACACCTTGGTACCCAGTTCTCGTTTTTTCCGTATTCTTCTCCGCCGAGAAAATTGTCTGGTCAACTCTCGGTGTCATTTGCCTGTTCCGCGTGAACTGGCGACAACTGTTTGGTCCCTCTGGGACGAATGTAGGGAGCACACCCTAATCCAATCTCTTAAGTACGACACACACTTGTGCAACTTTTCGCTCGTTAAGCGGGATTTTGAAACAAAAAAAATTTCGACGGTTCGAACCTTGTAACTTAAATCCTTTAGTAGGGGTAGAAGGAGTTGTCGATTACGACTCCTGTGGGTACGGGCCCACCACGCTTCCGCTGTGCTACTCTGATCTTGTCGCTGCTCGGTCATCTCCGGTGACCGGTCAGACCGTTTACTAGTCAAGGCTGCAGCTTTCTACTGCTCAACATTCGCTGCTGATGACATTCGATGAACGTCCTCTGTTTTACCCAACGGTTCTTAAAGCTCGATCAGTACTCTCGACGAGAGGAAAGAACTGTTAGTGCGACAAGGTCTGTTACTCCTCCTTCAAACTCAAACTAACATTAATCGGTACCACCACACCTCTAGTCGGTGTGTTAAGATACGGGTAGGCTTACCAGTTTTGAATTCCATTCCAACAGAAAACAACCATGAAAATAACATGACCAAGTGCAAAGCTCTAGTGTTAGCGAACACAATCCACAATGTAAATCGTAAACGGGCACTCTAAGCGATCTCAAGATAGGTATTAAGTCCCTCAGCTCAGGGCCCGACAATCGCGTATGCTCGGCCTTGCTGACACCGAAGTCCTCCTCTCGATGGTGGTGGAAGGATCTGTTGATGTGATAGCATGTCCTCTTATCGGCTCTCGCAGGCTGACCTGCAGGACGGTTTATGAAAACAACATTCCATGGGCAGTTACGGCCCGGATGTCAAAACTGGTTACACTAAGAACAAACTGTGCCACCGGGGCAGGTCCAACTGACGCTGCTGCCCCAACTCGTCGTGTCCCATCGGACCGGGTCCGTGGTTGAAACGATCTTGAGGTCCTCTACCTCGTAGTATTGCGACTCCTTGACGACCTTAGGAAGTCACTCGGCCCCGGCCTGGTCCTCCGCGCTCTGGCGGTATCCCGAAGATGCTTCTTAACGGCTAGCGCCTGATCCACTAGTACAAAAATTCCTCATTCTGAAGGTAACAACTTGATCCGCGACAGTCGGGGTGAGTCCTTTCTCGAACGCCCATGGCAGCTCTCCTCAGTTTGCCCATCTCGACGCAAAGCGGTACAGGAACGTGAACCTTGCTTCAAACTTAGAGACAGTCATCCTTCTCTACTGCATATCCAACAAATGTTGGTGTTGGTCCTCTCGAATGGATCGGGGGAAAGATACTCTTCCAGGAACAATCTAATGAATAGCTAAAAGTCACCTCCAACCCTGATCTGCACATGTTGCCACCCGTATCATGCTTCTCTCTCAAGCTGAACGGTAGCGAAAAACATTCTCAGATGATCACTAGAATACTCTCGAAGTAACACCGTTGCGAGTAATCTGTTCCAACCATACTACAGCCTCGTCGGGGTCTGAACTCCCGAGATTGATTGACGTACTCGAACTACGAAAATTTCTAAGAGCCTGGCCGTATTGCTGTGCATCTGACCTGGCCTTTCGATGGTGACGGTGTCGGCCGTAGGCAGAGACTCTGGTGTCGGTACTGTAGTCTCCCTTTGAGCGCTGGGCGATGCTGGTACTGCGCGAACCACCTCATCCATGGGGGGTCGCCTGAGTCGACTCTGCGACTGGAGGAACTCTAGGTGGTGACCCTGACGGTCCCCTCTCAAACTCCGGTGCTCTAAAGGAGTAGTAACATGGGCACTCGCTGCCCTTGCCTGCTCAACAGCTGGTGTCTGGCTCTGTCTCACGGTTGAACGGCTCCTGGTCCCTCTCGGACCGTAAATACGGAACCTCTCGGGTAATCGTAGCATTTGAAACGTAAGTACACACAACTCAAATTAACTCAAGTGGCTCGATTTATCAAGAAGAGACGTTCTCATGCGTCTTAAAGGGATCTCAGTTGGATCGCTAGTACGAAGTCTCGTTTAGAACAACCGTTTCGATCAAAACACAAGGGCGTTCACGCGGGTCCCACAAAGATCAAATAAAGACCAGCTGCACTTGGCTCAGTAGACATACATATATAATACTTTATATAGGCAAAAAAGACCGCAACTTAGTGCGTCTCACAGCAGCATTCAACGGTGTTCAACCAAACCAATCAACTCCCATAGGAGGAACAATCTCAATCAAATCACACAATTCGCAAAGCAACAAGCATACCCCTCGATTGGGTCTCTTTCCCACACTAGGGTCTAGAATCGCAACATGATAAATCTCACAATTTGAGTCCTTAACTCTTTTCCGTAATCTCCATCTCTTACTTTTTCCTTATAACATTCATGTCGATCTCACGTCGTTACAACCCGATTCAGGCGTCCCCGAATCTCGTTGTAACCACTTGACATCCCTCTATCACGCTCGACTACAGTGGCGCCCCTGAGTCATCCCGTGATAGTGCAAACACTTCAGTTTCTACCGAAAATTCGGCATGACCCGTTTGTATTTTCCTCTAACCATCCGCTTAAGCGGGACATTACAGTAATAACATGTACACAGAGTCCTACCCATAAGATGCACACAAAACATCTCAAACGCACAACCTCTTGAACATCAAAAATAACCCATGCGGGTCTTTAGCAAATAATTCATTATTACCCGGTCAATTTAACCCTTCAGGTTTTACTTAACAATTAACGACCGTCCAAAGCGGCAATTCCCTCAATAATTATTTAATCACGTGTTATAACCAACCCGAGCATTGCTCGTTCATCTGATCTAAACCCGATCTTAATCTCAACCTCAATCTCTGTCTCGACTTACTTTCCGTTTCAAACTCAATTTCAAACCTAAGTTAATCCTTAGCTTCAAACTCGAGGCCAAATTCAAACTCACTAACAAATCCAACTTTAATTCTTAAAGAACGGTGGGCACTTAAACAAGTCGACAATTACCAATTAATTTTCACAAGGCATTCAATACTTAGAGTTTTCATGCTCCGCAAAGTACACAACACAATCAATACATAGAGTTCTCACGCTTAGTAAAGTACACACACAATCAAAGAGGGTGCAAGAATACTCGGGTTCTACTCTTTTCAAAAGTTATCCCAATTGGATCATCTTTTCAACCTTGATTCCATAAACGATTCTGAACGTTATAACCGAGTCAACACTCAAACAATTTCAGAATCATAACAATTCAACCCTTCCATAAATCCACCCTTCACTCAAACACCACTCCGACAGTAACACTCTATTGAAACCAATCTCCAGCCTCATCAACACCCCTCTCAAATAATCCCTCAGTTTAAGCCACATGAAACAACCAACCACAACGGTAATACACTTAACACACAAACACTTCACTCAAAAATCAACATATAACGGTTCGGTCATTGCTTGTTAACCCAATACCGATCTCAACCATTCGGTTTCACCGATCACTGCATCTCACAGTCAATAAGGTAAGGGTACCACTCAAGCGATATAACCGTTATAATCGAAGGAGTTCAAATTGGATCAACAAACAAAACAGTAAGATTCGAGTCGTTCTCACTCTCTGCATCAAATATTTTCACTTGCGTCACTGAGCACACGATTTAGACTCCCTAACTCTACCCACCTAATTAATGTTGGTCCGAGGTTTTGAAAACAAGTTCGAAAATGTCCACCTGTTTCAAATGAAACCAGGTTGTGATACCAAATTGTCACGCCCCAAATCCGGATTTGACCGGACTCGAGACGTGACCTGAGTTGAAATGAATAGAAATCATGAACAATTAATAAAACCTTAAAATTCTCATAAAAGCTCCATCAACAAGATATATATAAACAAGTAGTTCAAATCCTCTTGAGTCACAGCTCAACGTAAATAGTAAGATAAAGGATGTTCAATACACAAGACCAACATAACTCTACTAAAAACCCCAAGAAGTCCAAAAGCTCCCGAGCCTCGAACTCACTAGACACCCGGCACGCCTGTAACACAGTCAGAAACCAAAGGGAGTGAGCTTACGCTCAGTAGGTGTCACGCCCCAATTTCAGTAAACCGAACTCGGGACGCGAACGTTTAGAATAAGAAAACACTTTGAAAACATTTCCATTAAAACACTTTACAATAACAGTTTAGTTCAACAAAAGGATAATTACAACTCAAATTAAAACGTCCCACAAGCGGACAAAAAGGCGAGGTGCCCGTCTCTAGACTAAAAGGACAAAACCCGGACTCCGCTCCTAGCTCCACAAGCTTCGAGAGCTCACCTAGTCCGTCCCACGAACAGTACCTGTAGGAAAAGCAGCTAGGGGTGAGCGTTCGCTCACCACCACGGATAACAGACTGACTACGACATAATTAGCAGACAATGCCGGTAACTCCAACAACAAACTCAACCCCCAGGGATCACTGTCCCCAACCCAAGTACTCTGACTGATAAACACCCACGGTGACCTTCCTCGAACGACTCAATACTCTGACACGTAAGTAGACACGACACGGCGATCACGACCTCTTCCAACGACTCAAAGGAACTACGCAACACCAAACAAGATCACAAAGGATCGCAAACAGCTGCTCAGTAACCTCCCTCATGCCCTTTACCGATCATAGACGTAGTCAGGCGGTCGACCTGTCGCATTTCCTCGACACAAAGTCGGATCAAACTGTCAACCTATCACACTCACAACCACCGAACCACACACGCGCGGCCAGGACCCCTTTACTGACAGGCGGGCCCCCTACCTCGTCTGAACGTGCAGACGCGTGTGATCGAGGACCCCCGTTTAATGAAGCGGGCCCACAACCTCAGGTAACCACAATCACAATCACAATCACAGTTCAACAAACATCGATAACACAGGTTCAACACTCCACAGGCACTCACGGCCTCCCAAAATACCAACCCTAAAACGCGGACTCAACAGCCCCACAGGCACTCACGGCCTCCCAAAATACACCAACAGTGACTCACGGGTCAACGACCCCGCGGGCACTCGCGGCCACACCAAACGACCAAAAGTCAAGACTCGGGTTCAACAACCCCACGACACTCACGGCCACTCAAGACACACCAAAACGACAACACGGGCTCTCATGGCCACCCAAGACTCACTAATAAAATGACGCATAACAACCTCCGGTATAAACGATGCCTCCAACCGTCCCAAGATCACTAGTTTCACAAACAACCTCCGGGCATGGTCATATGCTTCCAGTCAATCAATTAACGCTAAGTTCTCTGCTCCTACGACACTACTAAGTGTCACATGCTTTTCTCATAAACGCTACAGTCCCGTATCATGCTTTTCTAGTATTTAAATTAAACCTACTCAACCCACGACACCCCGATGTCACATGCAAAGCTACTGTTAACTTTCCCTAGTCAGGGCCGAGATCCGGCTACTTTTCCCTACCTCGTAAGCAACTCCAAAAGCGCTCCACTAAACCCGAGATGATCGCAGTCACTCGCCGAGCCTCCCTTTGCCTCGGTCCGCAGCACGATCTAAAAGACACAGATTTAACTCACTTTTAAACTAGAAGGAAAAGCCGAAAATTAAATAACTCAACGCCCAACGTAACCCCGACAATGTCGATAAAGGACCCTTAAAGGCCCGATTCGCCCGACATGGCGAATCTGCCCGGGTTTTGTAAATTGCCTTCCGGGCTCCCCCTCGATCGGAGCAGGACTCTAAATTTAACACAGAGCCCCAAATTAATAACAGTTCCGCCGTTAAGTTAACGGCTTCGGTTTGTCCAGTTTAGATTCGACAGTTGTCGTTTACACCCGAGCGGGATAGAAGTCGGGTTACGACGGATCGGGTTCGAGCACCCACGCACCGAACCCAGGTTTGATCTACACCCAGTTTAAACCCTCCCTTTACTTAAAACCGTCGTTGAACTCCCTTGCTTTAATTAATTCCGTCTTTGATTTTAAAACAAACGGTTTCCCTCTGTTCGTTTCCAAACTCCATATTTCAGTCCAAAACCCTTATAAAGTCGATTTGATTTCGTTTCCCTTTTTCGATTTAATCTTAACTCGAGTTTAACTTAACAGCCGACTTTCGTTTTAAAACCCGTTTAAATCAACCGATTAAGTTTTATCGATAACAAATTTTACGTTCGAAAGGCGAAATCGAGCTTTCGTTCTAAAACAGGTTTTTATTCTAAACTCAAACTAAACCAGATTTACACCGTTAAACAGATCTGAAACCGTAATGAACATAACAGTAATAACGCAAATTTCTTGTTCCTTCTTTACATTTTCAGATTTACACCCTTTTTGAATAGATCTGATTTTCGTTTCAAATAATAAACCTCTTTAATTAACTCTGATTTTGTTCAATTAATTCCCTTTTTAATTCAAAATTAGTTCCAAAATTAATCAATTTCATTACAGGTTTAACAGATACAGATTTTCTCAACAGATCCAATTGGCTCGAATTTAACGACACGGGAAACTGAAAATGAGGTGCTCGGGTTTGAAACCGGCCGGCCACCGACGGAGACGCCGCCGGCGACCAAACCTCGTGGTGAGAACCTCACCGTGGAAGATGAGGTGGTGGAGCACGGCGGAGGGAGTGGCGGTGGTGGCCGGATCTGGACGGAGGCGAGCGTGAGGGGCGGAGTAGGGCGGCGGCTCGGTGGTGGCCGGTGAGGACGAGCTCGGGCTCGGGACGACGAGCTCGGGCTCGAGACTGAGTGAGGACGGAGAGATGGTGACGGCTCGGTGGTGGCCGGAGATGAGGGAGTCGGAGCTGGTGCGTTGGTCGGGACGGCGGCGTGGTCGGACGTGGGAGGTGAGGAAGGAAGAGGGCCGGAGATCGAGCTCGGCCGTGGTTTGGCTTGAAGAAGGAAGAGGCGGAGACGGTGGTGTGGCCGGCGACGGAGTGGACGAAGAAGAAGGAGGTCGGGGATGGGGTTTCGAAGGAGAAGTGAGGGAAGGGAGAGGAGGCGAGGCTTGGTGGTGGCGCGGTGGCCGGACGGTGGAGGGAGGTCGCCGGAGAAGATGGAAGAGAGAGGACCGGTTTCGGAGATGAGAGGGGCGGCGTGGAGAGGGGGAGTGGGTATTAGGGTTTCTGAACCCTAATGCCACCTTATATAGGTTGGACCTGGGCCGGGTCTGCTGGTCGGGTCCGGTCCGACCCGGTCCGACCCATTAATTTTTTTTTTTTTTTTTTTTCAAAAACCTACCTTCAGGTTTTCGGATTGCAATTTAATACCTTTTTGAAGCGAAGCGGGTTTTACAGTAGGAAAAACCTTAATAACTCAACCCTTGGGTCAAATAGTAAACTGCTTACAAAGGTAACTCGAATCAATATTTTAATACAATTAACAAGGAAATAATAAAGAAACAGGAATAACTACAATAAGACAATATTCTCAGGGTAACAGTATCATAAGGCATTTCAGAAGAATTACTTTAACGAATCAATAAGAGTAAAATGGAAGTAATCAATATCCTGTCAACCACTTGCTTTCTCAAGCCTCCGATCAATGGATAGATTCTTGGATCACCTCGGGCTCCATGTCCCAATCCACCAGAGTATCCATGTCATATCAGATTTTCCCTCGGTCCAGAGGAGGTACATGCTTCGGGGCACCGAAAACCATTCAGATATGCCTCCAAAGGACCATAGATCATAGGGAGCCAAGTAGTGCTCTCGTGGGACACACCCACTTGGGTGGAACCTAAGTAACCATAATCAATATCCCGTAGGATCTGCCGAGCCCTCTGGCCCAATAATCAATGAATATCCCGTAGGATCGGCCGAGCAAATAAGCTCCTCACATCACTCAATATCTCGTAGGATCTGCCGAGAAATAAGCTCCTCACATCACTCAATATCCCGTAGGATCTGTCGAGCAATAAGCTCCTCACAGCACTCAATATCCCGTAGGATCTGCCGAGCAATAAGCTCCTCACATCACTCAATATCCCGTAGGATCTGCCGAGCAATAAGCTCCTCACATCACTCAATATCCCGTAGGATCTGTCGAGTAATAAGCTCCTCACGTCACTCAATATCCCGTACATCTGTCCAACTCAAACCACCAAAACGGCACCGGATTACCCCCCCTCCCCCCCGGTGTAGTACCGAGCCAAGCAATCATTCAAACATACATCTTAAGAATAAAGATAAAGGAACTAGCATTATCATTCAATCATCATTCAACACTCGTCAAGGCATATGTTCATCATAACAAAGACATCCAATACCATTCCATGCTTACCGTATACTTACCTGCCACGAACCAGTGGTACATCGATCACCTGATTGTACCCCGTGGCACAACCAGTCATACTCGATCATCCGTTCAATCAACAGTTATATCAATGTAAACACCCAATCAACCAAGTACGCTCAACCAATCAATCATAATGTGAAAGATCAATTAACCATTCAAACATACAAGCTAAACTAGTTTCATTAGACTCTTAAGTTAACCTAATAACTAGCAACCAAGCATGTGAACCTAGCACACAACTAATCTGAGAGCTCTTCACAGTCTCTCTACCAGTAAATCAAATCCCAAGTATTGAAAGAAAACTTCACTAATTGTCATCATCCTTAAGCATGCATACTAGACTCATCCACTTATTAGTAATTGAAAGACGATTATTCTAGTTATTCGCATCCTATAGGCAATTCTAGGACCTTTCAAATTTTATTATCCTAATCATGCATACTAAGCGTTAATTAAGAAATTAAGGCTTTCCCTACCTCGCGGTCTTCCTCTCAACACTCTGATGGCACAAGCGATAGTCACCACACCGTCCTTCACACGGGTACCGGTAAGGTCTTCTTTCTTCAAGGTCTTCGTTCTTCAAGGTCTTGTGGTCTTTGAACAAAAAACGAACTTTAATTAGACTCCACTTAACAGTAACAAAAGGTTCCCAAAACCCCTCCAAAGTTCAGCTCCAAACCAAGGTCAAATGGGAAAAAAACCCTCAAAACCCCCTCTGAACTGGTCGGTCACGGTCACGGTCACGGAGCCGTGACACCGACCCTCACGGAAGACGTCACGGAGCCGTGACGTGTGCTGTCACGGTCTCCCTCACGGAGCCGTGACGTCACCTGTCACGGGATCCGTCACGGATCCGTGACGCTCCAGGGCAGTTCCGCCCTTCTTCAACCTCCAGCTCCTTTTCTCCGAAAATCCACCACCAAACTCCATTTTTAACCAATTCCAGCTCCCAAAACCATCAAATACCTCCAAAACTCCTCTACCCATGGTAAGAATCAACAAACACACAAGTTTCCAATGATTTTCCAAATCACAATCAATTCAAAAGCTCCAAAATGTTCATCAAACTTCAACAAAAGCATCATCTCAACATCCTACTTCACTACTCCTCCTCCAATAGACCAACACAAGGCTAGTTCATCAATTTCAAGCAAAAACCCACAAAACCCAAGAATTGGGAGTAGAAGAAATGAAGAGTTGAGAGCATCCATACCTTTAGGATGATGAGATGAAGAAGAGGGAAGCAAAATGGAGTCAAAAGGATGAAGAACTAGCTCCAAAATCCAAACTTTCTTCACTATCTTCTTCCTCAAGAAATGAGCTTCTCTCCTTCTCTCTCCCTTTGTGATTTTCGGCTGCAACACTATAGTGTGAGCTGATTTTGTGTCATCTAATACTTTAAAAAAGACCTAGAGGTTTAAAAGACCAAAAACCCTTTAGTTCTTATCCCTTTTGTGGACAACTAGTGAGGGTAGAGATGATTTTTGAGCCTCTTTCCTTTCCTCCAAGCCATTAGTGACACTTGGCATAGTGGGGACCACTCTCTTTCATTTAAAATCCAGCAGTCCAAATTTAAATGTAAGGACTCGATAAAAAGCTCGATTTTGACCAAATTTGACTTCCTTCGATATTATACTTGAATGAATGGAAACGGCCCAATTAAGCCAACCGTGATGACGGCTAAGCCTTTTGGGCCCCGGAAAAGCCCTGAGTGACTTCCCGAGTCCTCAGTTGACTTTTCCGGCAGAAAGTCAACCTTGTCTTAAAAGTCACCGGTTCGACCGGGATCGACTGGGAGCGGTTCTTACAACTTATGTCCGAATATTTTGTAGCAACCCCGATAACCGATGAAAAAATGTTTAGTCGGCGTTTCAGAATGACGCAATCTGTTTTCATGAAAATTGCAGATGACATGTCCGAGTACGATGACTACTTCAAACAAAAAGTTGATTGTCGTGATCGGCTGGGTTCTCAACAATTCAAAAGTGTACCGCAATTATACCAATGTTGTGCTACGGCTGACAGCCTTGACGAGTACTTGAAAATGGCTGAGACAACAATCCTCGAGTGCATGCATCGTTTTTGCTTTTCCATAATCAACGTTTTTGGTGAAATCTACCTCAAGAAGTAGAACAGTAATGATACTGCTTACATTACGCGTATCAATAAAATTCGTGGTAGTCCAGGTTGTATCGCAGCCTCAATTATATGCATTGGGCGTGGAAGAGTTGTCCAAAAGCGCATAAAGGGATTTACGAACGGGGCGATCATTTTGGACCTACGGCTATGCTTGAAGCAGTTGCGGGGCCAGACACCTGGATTTGGCACGCATACGTTGACATGTCGGGTTTGAACAACGATATCAATGTTTTGGACCAATCGTCCATATTTGCTCACGTCTATCGAGGTAACCAGCCTCCGATCGTATTTCAGGGCCAATGGTACATACCACAACACTCCTTACTACTTAACTGATGGAATTTACCCACTGTGGGCATGCTTTGTAAAGTCAATCCATGCACCACAACTACTGAGGCACATGTTATACGCAAAGAAACATGAGGCCGCAAGGAAGGATGTGGAGAGAGCATTCGGGATCCTGCAAGCTCGTTTTCATATCATTAGTAGGCCTTCTCGAGGATGGGACGATAGAAAATTGTTTATGATCATACGAACATTCATTATTATACACATTGCATCGGATCTTATTGAAGTCTTTGGAAGAGCCAATGTAATGTTACCAAATGGTACACAATTTATTATCAATGATGCAATGTTCACAACCAGATAAAAAAACTTGTTAAGTTCCAAAGATATTTGTCGAAATGATTATCATATTGAGACAACAAATGAAAATGACTTTGAATATTTATACATCACGTCCATGGTCTCGTAGAGAAAAGAAATTGTGGAAAAACTCCCTTCATATAGTTTTGGATTATATTATACTTTAATCAATTCAATTGAATCCAATATGGTGATAAACCAAAAATCAATGGACCCATAAAATTTTATGATATGACATGATCGTTTAGGCCATCCGAGTTCTTTAATGATGCGAAGAATTATAGATAATTCACATGGACATACCTTGAGGAGTAAAAATGTTCTTTTGTCAAAAGATTATCCATGTGTTGCTTGTTTTCAAGGAAAATTGATTACAAGACCATCTCCAATAAAGTTGCGACTAAATGTCCAATATTTTTAGAAATAATTCACGGAGATATATGTGGACCTATTACCCCGACAAGCGGGTCATTTCAGTACTTTGTGGTACTTGTTGATGCATCGACACGTTGGTCACATTTTTCTTTATTGCCCACTCCCAATGTTACGTTTCCAAGACTCATTGCTCAAATAATTAGGTTAAGAGAACAGTTTCCAGATCATGCGATAAAGACTATCGTTTGGAAAATGTCGGGAAATTTACATCTCAATCGTTTAATGACTATTATATGTCAATTGGAATCATGATTGAACACCCTGTGGCTCATACTCATACCAAAAATGGGTTAGAAAAATCGTTTATTAAGAGGCTTAAATTGATTGCTAGGCTTTTACTTATGATTTTTTTTTACTGAATTCTGCTAGGGGACATGCAATATTGCATGCTGAATCATTAGTACGAGTAAGGCCAACTACATGTCATAAAATTTCCCCTTTGCAGCTTGTCATTGGGCAAGAACCAAATATCTCTCATTTGAGAGTATTTTGGTGTGAAGTTTATGTCCTTATATCCCCTCTCAATGTAGCAAAATGGGAACCAAAAGAAGATTATGAATTTATATTCGGTTCGAGTTTCCATCCATTAAATATTTGGAACGTATGACAGGTGATATGTTTACGACACGATTTGCCGACAATCAATTTGATGAGACAATCTTTCATGCATTAGGGGGAGATAAAGAAATGTCTTAAAAACAAAGACAAGAAATTTCATAGAATGCATTGACATTGTCTCATTTTGATCCTCGTATGAATCAATGTGAACTAGAAGTTCAGGAAATTATCCACTTACAAGAGGTTGAAAACACATTGCCTGATGCATTTATGGATGTTAAGACTGTAATAAAATCACATATACCAATTGCTAATATGACTTGAGAGTAGTAATCTTACAGTTCCTCTTAAGATTATTAATCATTCTATATGAGTTGAATTGTAATCAATTCATTACATGTTATGAGTTGAATTGATATTCTTACATTTGTTGTTTTGTGTATTGAATTCAAGATGTCAGGAAAATCCGCCTATATGACTGGCAGGAACATCTCGATGGTCTCTGGGATTCCTGAATCGTCCACTCTTGCGTCCACTCCTGCGTCCACTCCTGCTTCCACTTCCGCTTCCACTCCCGTTTCCACTCCTGTATCCACTTGGCCGGGAATACATGCGTTGTCTAGCAGTCCTAATGAGGCGATGCCTATCAGTGCTGTTGTTCGGAAAGCCGCCCCAAGCATCCGCAATCGTGCTGAAGTTGAAAATGATGCCTCAAGTATTGAGCGGTTGAATATGGCGAAAAACACGAAGAAAAAGGGGGGTGGTCGTAGAGGAACGGTCTTTATAAGGATGACCGAGAAAAAAAAATCTCTCATAACTCTAGGATTCGTATGAACTATAATGCATACCTCGATGAGCCACTATGTACGACTATTGCGCCTGCCGAGATCGTACTGAACATCGGGTCGATCGTTCGGGCATTCGCCCCGATGAACTACATAAAATGAAGCAAGCTTCCGAAAACGGACAAGGGTTGGACTATTGCACTATTTTCTCAGCTTGCCATAAGTACATTAATTATAATATGCAACGTTTGATTTTTTTATATGTTTTATTATTGTTACTCATGTTTGAGCTATCTTGTCTTCACATAGTGTATGTACGAGATCGACTACGAGTGTTTTATGTTTTTGGATAAACTCTAAAGGCAGGGAGTGTTTCAACGGTATTGTTCATCGTCTTCGAGTCACCTCTCTCGCCCCTCTCTCTCCCAAGCTCGCGACCTCGTCCTCTCTCAGACCTGATCACCCTCGCCGTCTGAACCACGCCAGAGAACAAAAAACCCTTTCCGGACTTTCCCTTCCACCCACGACTCCCCTCATCACCATAAAACCCTCACCCCCTTTCTTCTTCGCTGGACCAAAGTAAATCGTCGTCGCCGTTTTCCGTTCGAGCATACCCACGCCTGCAACGGCCGAAATCGGGACGGTGAGCCTTCGTCACGGCCGAGTACTTCTCCTCCGACCGTCCTCTTCTGCAAATCATGAGATTTGGCGAGCGTTTGGGTCAGATTTGACCAAAACCGATGCTGGCGAAACCCTCGTCCCGCCAGATCTGAGACACGAGACGTTGGACCGCGCGGTGGCCGTCGTCTCGTCTTCCTGACGCTCTCTCAGTCACGGCCGCCTCTTCTCCGGGCTTTCCCACCACCAGCGTCGCCCTGTCGAAGCTGGGGAACTCGTCCGAGCAGCCTCGAACACGCCGGAGACGTGTTGCCGCCGTCGTGCTCGAGCTGGCTCGATCAGGACAGAATTTGGGCCCTTGAGCCGGTTCAGAATCAAGGACGGGCCGTGGCCTAGGAGTGAAGACGGGCCTTGGGCCGGATAACCCAGGCTGGGTGTGGATCAGGGCTGGAGCTCGGGCCGGACCCTAGGCCGGGTCGGGTCATGGTCAGAACCGGATCTGGGTCCGGGTTTGGGCTTGGATCCGGGTCGGATCCGGGTCAACCCGGTTTCAAAGAAAAATATTAAAGAAATCAGATTAATTAATTTAAGGTGAGAAATTAAAAGATTTATTTCTACAGCAAAGGTCCTTTGGACAAATACCGGAACTGATTCGACATTTTATCTGTCAAACCCAGACTGGACTTCGCCCGAGAAGACTGAGACCACTTCGGAACCCGTGTGAAGAACGGAGGAGAGACCGATCGAATTTACAGCAGAGTATTATTAGAGGAAGACCGCAAGGTAGGGAAAATCTTAACTTCTCGTTTAAATAACGCTTTAGTATGCCTATTAGGTTAATAAAATTGGAAAGGTCCTAGAATTGCATATAGGATGTGAATAACTAGAATAAATGTCTTTCAATTACTAATAACCGGATGTGTCTAGCAAGCATGCTTAGGATGAGAATCACTAGTGTAGCTCGCTTTCAATACTTGGGAATTGATTTACTGGTAGAGAGGTCGTGATGAGCCCTCGGATTAGTCGTGTTAGCTTCACATGCTTTCTTTGCTAGTCATAGGATAAGCAAGAGTCTAATGAAACTAGATCGAACGCATGCTTGAATGTTTGAATGTTGAACTTGAATGCTTGAATCATTGATTGATTGATTGAATGCTTAAATGATTGAATGGTTGATCGAGTATGACTGGTTGTGCCAAGGAGGCACGATCAGGTGATCGATTGACCAGTGGAGTGCAAATGGTAAGTATGATGGTAAGTGTAATTATGGGTATGAATCCCGTGTGGTGTGTATTGATGAACGTGTGTATCTCTATGATTGGTTATTGAGCCTGCGGGCAATAGTTATGGACCCTGCGGGGCATTATTTGAGTAATCCTGCGGGATATTGATTGTGGACCCTGCGGGGCATTGTTTGATAGATCCTGCGGGATACCGGTTAGGGTACCCACACCGTTGAGGATTCCGGTGTGGGGATGGTTTATGGGAATGATTAATGGTGATTTGGTATGGTACTCGCACCGTTGAGGATTCCGGTGTGGGGGAATGGTTTACCCTACGGAGCATTGGTTATTGGATATAGACCGTGGAGGATTCCGGTGCGGATAATGGTTTACCCTGCGGGGCATTGGTTAGTGGATATACACCGTGGAGGATTCCGGTGCGAATAATGGTTTACCCTGCGGGGCATTGGTTATTGGATATACACCGTGGAGGATTCCGGTGCAGAGTATTGTTGTTCCCTACGGGGCATTGGTTGTTGGACCTATACCGTGGAGGATTCCGGTGTGGGTATTATTGGTCCCTGCGGGGCAATTGGATGGTTTACCCTGCGGGGATTGATTTTCTTGTTATTTCACCCAAGCGTATGCGTTCTGCGGGAGTATTACCTTGGTTCCCTATGACATATGGTCCTTTGGAGACGTTTCCGGGAATCCCGATGATAAGCGCCTTCAGGGGTTGTTACCAGTATTCCCGACGTTAAACGTCTTTGTGATGTCATGCGTCTCCTCTGGACCGAGGGAAAATCCGATATGACACAGAGAGTATTGTGAATCGGAGGGTGGCGACTTCATGTCCCACGACATTATTCTACTTTGTCCCGATGACATATGGTCTTTTGGTGACATTTCCGGAGATTACGACGTTATGTACCCTTCGAGGGATACTTCCGGTAATCCGATGTATGTGTCTCCTCTGGGCCGAGGGAAAATCCGATATGACACAAAGAGTATTGTGGATCGGAGGGTGGCGACTTCATGTCCCACGACATTACTTGAACGCTCTATCTTTTATTGACTGCTAAGAAATTTTTTGTATCCCTAAATTTCTATGATTATTGTTAGCTCTTGGAAAGCATTAAATACCATGTTTTACTTCCCGTATTTCAACACCTTCTTAGTTCTTCGAATTATTGAGTCTCGAATGAAATTGTGGATTGCTGTTTATTAAACTTAAAGGCATGCCCTGGTTATGCATTTTCCCTACTGAGCGTAAGCTCACCCCTATTCTGTTTATGACTGTTTTACAGGTTTGCGTGATGATTAGTGGACTCGAAGCTCGAGAGCTTGAGGGTTTAGCTAGTTTTAGAGACGTGTACTCCTTTATGTTGGATATTGTGTTTTACCGTTTGAGCTGTGACTCTTTACCTTTTGAAGGATTTATATCATTTGGAAACTTTATTTTATTTTATCATTCTTGTTTTACTGTAAATCTTTAGTCACGTCTCGAGTCCGGGCAAAACCGGATTTGGGGCGTGACAACACTTGTGGTAGTTTTTTAAACTTTATACTTTTGTTTTATTATTGTATTTGATTTTCAATACACAAGTTTGATTACATTTTCAATTTCTGATTTTCTCAGCAAGATGCTAAAGCTAAACTCTTACGTCCTTGACATGAGGCCGAAAAAGGCGATAACCCATCTGTTTACAGACTGCCTCGAGGTGAGGAGATGGACGTTATCCTCCAAGTGGCAGGAAAGCAAAAAGAACGATTCCAGCCGGGACTTGGGAAGAAGGTCAATGTTCCAACGCCGAGCGAAGCGGGTCTTGCGAGTAGCTCATCCTCGCATACCTCTAAGGAGCTAGCACAAGTGAAGAATCATATGAAGCAGTTTGAGGAAATCTTTGCTCAATAGGCGGCAGAGACATCATAACTAAAGGCTATTATATTGTCTATGCAAGGCCATATTGCATGATCGTCATCGAGGCAGGGCGTTTCAGGACTCTCGCCAGGACATGGCGTTTCTGGACTCTCATCAGGACATGGCGGTAGGTCATTTCACTTAGATTAAGTTGTGAAACATCTAACGTTCACATAGTTAGATTATGCTTTTGTGGGATTATGGTTATGCTTTTGTATGGGGTTATGATTATGCTTTCGCCGAATGACTTATAGAACATACTAGACTGTTGAAATTGTATTAATACATTGTGGAATTATGGCGATGCTTTTTGTATAGGATTAGAATTATGCTGCTTTTTGTATGGGATTAGGATTATGCTTTTGCTGAATGACATATGGGACATGCTCGACTGTTGAAATCGTATTAATACAGGTAATGCATGTTTGGGTGCAATATTTCCTGAAACATTTTTCTTTTAAAATTTGTTTCAGTACTTAGGCGACCAAATATCGTAAGTGGTCTAGGTAAACCTGTGTGACCCTTTTATATTAGTCGCCTAAGTTATCTTACGAGACTAAATTATGTTAGTCGCCTAACTAAGCTTGTGTACTCTTTTGAAACGGTCACCTAAGTATTTTGCGAGACCAATTGTTACAGTCACCTAAATAAACTTAAGAGACCAGATTGTATCAGTCACCTAAGTAAACTACCGAGACCAAATTGTATCGGTCACCCAAGTAAACTACCGAGACCATATTGTATCGGTCACCCAAGCAAACTAACGAGACCAAATTGTATCGGTCACCCAAGTAAACTAAAGAGACCAAACTGTATCGGGCACCCAAGTTTGGAAATTGAGTGACCGAATCCGTTGATCAATCGCCTTAGAACTTGGGCCACTACCCTTCGGCGACCAAACTCGGGCCACCGCTATTCGGTCAACTAACCACTTGGGCAACCATTTTATAAACTTAGGTGACTGCATCTTTTAGTCACCTAAGACCCTTTATGCAGTTTGAATGTTACTTGTAGAATTACTCTTCTTGATGAAGTAATGAGAAATATGCTGGCAAATGAGTCTAAATCACGCCAGAAGCATGTTAGACCTATTGGATCCAAAGATAAAAAACCCCAATAAAGAAAGGAACAAGTTCAGAAAGTTGGTACATCAAATGATATCACAATTCCCAAAGAAATAAATATGATAAATGAAGAGACGTCTTCAAAAGATGATAATGAAGAGATCTCGATTAACTATGTCACTTTAGGTGAAATATGGAATAGAAAAGAAAATATTGTGGATGATATATTTGCACATGCATTTGCATTAGATATTTCAAAAGAAAATGAGGATCGTGAGCCAAGATCGGACAGTGAATGCCGACGAAGAAATGGTTGGCCGATATGAAAACGTGGCATTGAGACGGAATTGAATTCACTCAATAAACATGGGAAGGCTATCCCGGGGACGAACTGGGCTTATCTTGGAGGGGTTTCTGGAGTGGCAGCTCAGACTTTTAGCCTAGGGACACCACGGCGGAGCCAGGAAAAGGGGGGGCATAGAGCTCAGGAGGACCATGATGAGGATGTCCCAATTGGATGGTTTCCAAGGGACCCTAACACATCGGTCTCTGGAAAGAAGCGACTGGAGCGGGAAAGGGAGCCTGAGGAAATAGAGGGTTCGACGGCATCCGACGGGGCGTCATACACAGCAGCGGCGGGGACCACAAGCACCCCCGCCTCCAGGAATGAGTCCCTGGGGGTCCAGGGAGGGGTCGATCGGCTGCACCGCCTCCCTAGACGTATGGTGACAGAGATTCCTCCAACAGTCGACAAGATTCTCCCCTACCAGTTCGGGGTCAGCACACCCGCGTTTAGGAGCCCTACTAGTATCAGTCAAGGGAGGACGACGCACGCTGACTTCCCGTGGGAGGTATCGGTCCACCACGACAAAATCTACACTTGGTCTGCTCGATCAGTGCCTTTTGGTTGGATTATGCTGTATCGGTGTCTATTGATGCTACCGCAGTTCTCCCCTTCGACCACCCCTATGTCTATGAGCAACATTTACTTTTCAGCTATTATCTTTCAATTCTAATGTAGTTTACTTTGGTTTCCCGGTGTTAGCAGTTTTTCGAACACCTTAAAGTTTTAATAATATTTCCGTTTCTACTAAAAAAAATAAAAATAATAAAAGCATGTACATATATTTATTTTTTGAAGGAAAGCCAAGCATGTAGATATGTGTATGTTGCTATAGTCATTGGAAAGAGTGGGCCAAACATACAAATATGTGTATATTGAAAAGAGTGGGAGTAATTAATAGGGTGTTCCATTCTTTTGAGAAAGGAAAATACCAAGGTGTTCCATCGTGGGAATCGAACCCAAGTGGACAATAAAAGACCACCATCCTTTAACCATCACACCATTTATCTATATGTTTAGGGTGTTCCATGGAACACTCTAAGCCCTTCCTAATGTCGCCCCTGATGTATGTCATTAAGATTATTTCTTTCCTTTTACATGTTATGAGCCTATAAATAGAGGTTATTGTAAAGTATGGACATACGTAAATACAATGATATATAAATACAGATTTTCACGAGGCATACTAATATGTGTACGTGTCATCTAAATGGAGTGTTATAAATATATGTGTTGGATGACTTCTTCAATTCATGGAGTCTTCTAGATTTATGTTACAAGTCCTTTGACTTTCCATTTCTCCTATTTATATATGTATTAGTGTGTATGTCATTGAGATTATGTCTTCCCATTTACATGTTATGAGCCTATAAATAGAGGCTATTGTAAAATAGTTGTCACGCCCCGAATTCGGTAGAACCGAGCCCGGAACACGAACGGTGAAACAGTAAAATAATTTTTAAACATTCTAATAAACCACTTAAAATTACCACTTTGAGTTAAACAAAATAATATTTTACAACTTAAAATACGTCCAAAACAAGCGGACAAAAATCAACATGTACGTTGCTAGACTCCCAAAAAGAAACTCGGACTCCCGCTCCCAGCTCTTCAAGCTTCGAGAGCTCCCCTAGTCCGCCTCGCGACCAGTACCTATAGGAAAAGCAGCTAGGGGTGAGCGTTCGCTCACCACCACGGATACCAGACTGACTACGGCATACTAGCAGAAAATGCCGGAAACACCAACAACAGATAAAACACCGGGGACTACCATCCCCAAACTCAAATGACCCGACTGTCACACGAAAACTGTTACTTTCCCCAACCAAACTAAACACCCGTACACGTAATGTAGACCCGACACCGTAATGATGACCTCAAAGAACACAACACAGAAGTGATAAAAATCACGCAAACCACAACCACAAGCCTCAGCACTTTACTGATCACGCGCCGGAAGGTGCTACTCACCTGATGGGGACACAGCCCTCTGCTCTTTACCGACCGCGCACCGGAGGGTACGACACACCCCTCGGGCATAAATCCAACCTAACACTTCACCAATCACGCGCCGGAAAGTGCTACTCACCTACGGGGACCACAACCCTCTGCTCTTTACCGACCACGCATTGGAGAGTACGAAACACTCACGGACACAGCTTTAACCTCACACTTTACCGATCACGCGCCGGAAGGTGCTACTCACCTACGGGGACCACAACCCTCTGCTCTTTACCGACCGCGCACCGAAGGGTACGACACACCCACGGGCATAGCTCCACAATCATCACCAGAACAATCACAGTCACAACCAAATGGCACACAACACCCCGCAAAGAAAGAGAATACGACAACACGACTAACTACCACTCGGCAAGTCAGTCAACCAACACGGGTTCAACTCTCCCACGGGCACACATGGCCACCCATGACACACCAACAGTAATATACGGGTTCAACACCCCAACGGCACTCATGGCCACCCACAAACACAAACAATAACATACGGGTTCAACACCCCAACGACACTCATGGCCACCCACGATACACCAACAGTAATATACGGGTTCAACACCCCAACGGCACTTATGGCCACCCACAAACACAAACAATTCAATCAACCTCTGGGCACAACCAAATGCCACCAGTATTTCCATTGTTCGATAAGTTCACTTATCCTACGACACTACTAAGTGTCACATGCATTTCTATTGTTCGATACGTTCACGTATCATACGACACCACTAAGTGTCGCCTGCATTTCTAGTGTTCGATAAATTTACTCATCCTACGACACCACTAGGTGTCACATGCATTTCTACTGTTAACTTTCCCTAGTCAGGGCCGAGATCCGGCTACTTTTCCCTACCTCGTAACGCTTTCCCAAAAGTCCACGCCCAAGCTCCGGCGTGCTCGCGATCACTCGCCTAGCTTCCCCTTTCCTCGGTCGTCGGCACGATCTAACAAGATCACAATTAAACACTTTTTAAGTTCGCAGGCAAAAACTGAATTTAAAGAATTAGACGCCCAAACGCAACCCTCGTAATGCCGATCACTCCCGAACTCCCCAATTACTCGACATTGTCAGTAATGGGCCCAGAAAGGCCCGATTCGCCCGGCTCGGCGAATCTGACCGGGATTGGAAAACACCCTTCCGGGGCTCTGAAAATTCCCGTTTTTGTTTCTACGATCTTAGAATAATTCAAGGGTTCCAATGCAATTGACGGAATCAATTTCCGACTTCCGAGCGATTTTATTCGCTTTTAAAGTTTCTAAACCCGATATTTCCAACTTTCACAGTTTAATTCCAAAATTCGTTCCGGGTGTGAATTATCGACTTGGGGTTCGTCCAAAACCACCCGAACACGAAAACCCGAGACTCGAACATGTGGGCCCCACCCGGCCACCACTAGCCGTTGGTGGCTGGACCGGTTTTGGACCGGTTCACCACAGTGGTGGCCGGTCCTAGCTCTGGCCAGCCACCACCCACGGTGGCCGGAGCCCCCCTGAGCCTCCGGTCACCGGAATCCGGTCATTCTTCACCCCAAAACGTCCCCAACGAACCCCACACCTCAACTCATCCATATTTAACTCGTTTAAACTCAAACCCTAACTTTCAAACGTACCAAAACGAAAATCGAATAGGTTCTCACCGTAGGGAATGACGATGGGGGCTTGATTCTTTGACCGTTGAGACGATCCGTTGGTTGGATCGTCGGAAAACCGTCAAAACCTAACCCTTTTTCTCCCTTTTCCCCTTTTCTTCTCTCCTTCTTCTCTCTTCTTTCTCTTTCTATTTTTTTCTTTTTTTTTGCTAAGTGGCCGAACCTCCCTCACCTCTCATCCTTTTTGTTTTGTTCAAAAATACCTAACACCAGCACTTGTGTGACATGTGGCAAGTGGGTCCCACCCTTTCAACTAAATATCTTGTGGATATTTTCTGTCAGATTCGCGAAATTCGACCGTCTCGGGCCCCGAACTGGCCCATTTTCCAAGAAATTACGAAACTTCACGGGCTACAAGGAAACGGCCCAACTAAGACCGCTGTAATGACGGATAAGCTTTTTGGATCCAAAACGGACCTCGAACGGACCAAAACGTCGCTCGGTTGACTTTTCCGGCAAAAAGTCAACCTTTCCCAAATTAGTCAAAAAGTTGCCCTGAGTCCCCCAGAACTCACTTTGGTCGATATCGGGGTCAACTTAAGTCCGATACGACCCTCGGGGTCAAATTCAGGTTCATTAAGTGTCTGTCCCAAAAAATTTAAATTTTTCTGTTTTTCGCCGATTTGACTGGCGTTGACAGGGAGTGGTTCTTACAATGGAGATATATAAATACAATGATCTATTTTATTCTCTCCATGTTCTCTTATGCTCTCTAACATAGTTCTTCCATTTACAACATATAGTTTAGTATTTAGGCATCCATAAATTTTTTTAATTGCAATAGTATAATTATAATGTTGTAATATTTATGTGTTTTGTGGATCTCGATGATAGAGCTATATGTCTTCTTCCGTTTTTTCAATATTTTTTCTTCATACTCTACCTTTATCTTTACTCTCCAACCTTTATCTTCTTCTTTATTTATTATTCTTCATCACTTCGTACTTTCGTATTTTATAACTTTTTTTTCCATTCAGCTTGACTCAGTCTAAATTGACTCTGATCAATGTCGTTGTCAATGAAAAACTGGTCACCTTTTTTATGATTGGTATTGATATCCATATGAAAATCCTATGACCGAAACTCATTAATCCAATTGATTATAATAAAGATATCGATCCAGTTAACCGACCTAGAATCACCCCTTCAATATTTTATGATTCCTTATTAGAATTGCTTAAAAGCAGTGTGGCTTGAAACGTAAACTTACTTTTCATTAACATAGACATCGAAAAGTCAAAATCAAGGAGACCGTTTGATAAAGCACAAGCAGAATTAAAAGAAGCTCCAAGGAAGATGTGCACAAAAACACACCCTACAAACTAACATTCATAAGACCAGATTCTAAGAGACTAACCGATCCTAACTTCTCGCTTTTAAGGGTGATCTCCCAACCTAAGTACTTGTTCCCCATGGTGAGAGCCAAGAAAATTTGTCTAGGACTGGTGAGAGTCATGAACATCCATCAAGGGATAGTTTTTGGGTGCCGCCTTTCCGATGAATGCCAGGTACGAGTCTCGCCTGTCCCCGTCGTTGTCGTCTTTCATACGACGGCCACCAGATGAAAATGACTGAGGAAGGCACCAGAGTTATCAGACTAATAGATTTGGATCTGGGGTGGGACGGTAAGATGGTTTATCGTTCCACGACACCCCATGTCGAGCTACCCCAACGAATCAAGATGACAGACCGACCGGTCCCCGTTAGGCGGAGCATCCCAACCTACTCCGGAAAACATGATCTACTAGGAGGCGGTCAAACATTCACCTATGCATCCCTTCTCAAGGTTCCTTAGACAACTTCGAACCTGAAACAATATTTCGTTTTCTGCCGTTTTATGTGTTCTATTTAAATTCGTAGTATGTTGGTATTACCCCATTTCATCTATGTGCAATATATACTCTTTCTACGAGTCTAAGAGCATAAAAAAAACCTACAAGAATCTCGAACATATTCCGGAGCCCAAGATCGTTGACCTAGTTTTTGTCATTATCGATTGATATTATAAATAAAAATCCTATGTCTCCCCATTTCAAAAAAAAAAAAGAAAAAAAAGAAATTGCTTAAATTATGGATGTTCAGAATAAGGACCCATATATTTCAAGCCCATTAGAGCATCCACATCAGTGGGGGCAGAACCCTGAACCCTAAGGCAGAACCTTCTGCTCACTGGGCAGAGTTCAGACCCCTGCCCCCTTAAAAAAAATGTGATGCACATCAGAGGGGCAGGTATGGGGAGCATGATTTTCAGAAATACTGACTGTGTAATTAATTAAGCTTTTAACTGAATTGTTAACGTTATTTTTAAATCGACAACTACTAAATAAAATAGGAATAAAATTTCACTAATAGAAATAAAAGTTCATTAATAAAATGCAAAATTTAAAAAGTACATAACTTAAAAAAAATACATAACTAAAAAAAATACATAACTAAAAACCAAGGAATTATCAATCGTCCGAATCGTCGGAGTTGTAAGTCCCGCCCGACCGATTCCATAAGTGCTCCATTAGGTCTTCTTGAAGTTGCCGATGAGTCGCATCGTTGATGACACTAACTCGCGCTTGGAGTTCCCGATGGTACGACAAGGGCATGGATCGGTTCCATGCTTGAGGTGGTGCGAAACCCTGAGGTAATTCCGGAGGGGGCTCAAAAAACAAATCGTTATCCCCTGCTTCATAGCGATCACGTTCGTCCTCCATGATCATATTATAGCGATCAAAAAACAAATTTTTTTCGAAAATTGGAAATGAAATGTAGAGAATTAGAGATGAAATGTAGAAAGAAAATGTAGAAATGGTGTTGTGGATTTGATGAAATGGGGGAGGGATATTTATAGTTGGGGGAAAATAATTTGTTTTTGTATTATGTATTTTAAAAAAATCATAGCCGTTTCAGACCGTCAGCAACGATCATTTTTTTTTGCCTTGGACATGTGTCGCGCCCTTACTGGGCAATAGAGAGGCAGAGGAGCAAGGGGCAGTGGGGCTGATTTACGCCCCGCGTCTCTGCCCCCCGAACCCTCCTCCTTCCCCCCTCCCCGCGCCCACCACGCCCCGCACGACCCGTACCCCACACCAACGAACCCCGAACCCCGGTGCTTCTCTGCTGCTGCTCCCGCCCTTGCTTCGCGCGCACGGCCCCCTTGATGTGGGTGCTCTTAAGTTCATGTAGGTCAGTGTACACGTGTGCATAACCGGTGGGCCATATCAAGATCAAGGGACTAGAAAATAGGACCTCAGATCCGAAATGGGCAGGTAAGTTAAAAATGGCAACTTTGCGTTTGAAATCGATGTTATGCCGGTCTCTGCTCCACCTCTTCTCGTCCTTAAACCCTAGAAAAAACATTCCTCTTCCCTCCAAAATAATGTCTTGGTCCTGCAAAAAATGCACCTTTCTCAACTCTCCATCTGAGAAATCTTCATGCCAGGTCTGCTTATCGCCCTTTCTTTCGTCCTCGCCTCCCGGGTCTTCTTCTTCCCCTTCGCCTTCCGCCCCCAAATGGCCGTGCAAGGCCTGCACTTTCTTAAACCCATATAAGAACTCCAACTGTCAGGTCTGCGGCACCAGGGCCTTGGCGTCGTCGCTGTCGAGTTTCCAGGATTTGTACGATACGGCCGCCGACGGCGACCTTGACCCTTTGGTGGGCTCCGTCTTCTTGCCCCTGCAGCGTTGCCAAAAGAGGGTTCGTGATGATGATCGGGATTGTGTTAAGTTGGTTGGGTTTCGTGGGTTCAAGGCATTGAACAAGGATAAGGAAGTAATTACTGTTGGTGAGTTCATCGCTTTGGCCTTTTGTTTTTGTGAAGCTATTTGTTCTTCTCTTGCCTGACTTGTGTAAAATGTGCATCTCGTTTGTGTCATTTTGGGCTTTGATGATTGTAATTATAGTGATATTATTTGTCTTGTTTAGTATGTAAAATGTTTATTTTGGGGGTTTTTAATTATTTATCTTCACCTATGTGGTTTGTGAACTAATATGTCTTTATTAGTATGTTGGGTGATTGTGAAGTGAAGTGCTCATACTTAGCATAAGGCATGTATTAGGGAATCATTCTGGTGAAACAACAATGCTCACTCCTGTAGTTGGTTCATAGGACTGTAAGGAACCATCTGAATTTTGCCTCTCTAACATCAGCAGAGATCCTAATATTTATCAATTCCATGGTATGTGAATACATTTTGATTGTTGGCAGATCTTACTGATTCAAACCCTATTGCGAGCTCAATCAAGATTTTAACTTACAATGTTTGGTTCCGGGAAGACCTGGAGGTTCACGGGAGGATGGAAGCACTGGGCTACCTTATCCAACTACATTCCCCTGATATCATTTGTTTCCAGGTATCAGCATTTTAGTATGCAGTGTGTTTTTTTTTATCAGCAAAAGAAACGGATTTTATTCAACCAATCAATACACTCCATGGGAGCATTACAATCGAAAGGAAGAAGAGCATTGAATATGTAGTGTGTTATTAGGCGATCACTTGCCTACAACTTGCCATCTCGTTTATGGTGTTCCTATCTGTCTGCAGGAGGTTACTCCAGATATATACGACATTTTTAAGAGGTCCTTCTGGTGGAAGGCATATCATTGCTCACTTTCATCTGAGGTCGCCTACTCAAAACCATACTTCTGCATGCAGGTAACATGTTGCTCGGTTCAAAACCTGAACAAAAGCGTTATCAAATACATGTATGATATATTGTGCTTTTTGACCAATATGCAGTTAAGCAGATTGCCAGTCAAATCTTTCAGCTGCAAACCATTCAGCAACTCTGCAATGGGGAGGGAGCTCTGTCTTGCTGAGGTTGAAGTTGAAGGAAACAAAACTTTGGCTGTTGCCACAAGCCATCTTGAAAGCCCTTGCCCTGGTCCTCCAAAATGGGATCAGATGTACAGCAAAGAACGGGTAGCCCAGGCAAAAGAAGCCATCAACCTCCTCAACAAACATCCAAATGTGATTTTTTGTGGAGACATGAATTGGGATGACAAGTTGGACGGTCAGTTTCCTCTATTGGATAGCTGGGTGGATGCTTGGGTGGAGACAAAGCCTGGAGAAAACGGGTTTACGTATGACACCAAGTTCAACAAAATGCTGTCTGGAAACCGGACTTTACAAAAGCGACTGGATAGGGTTTTATGCCGGTTCAAGGATTTCAAGATTGGTGAAGTCGACATGATTGGGATGGAGGCAATACCGGGTTTAACACATGTCAAGGAGAAGAAAGTGAAGTCGGAGGTGAAGAAGCTAGTGCTTCCTGTTTACCCTAGTGATCATTTTGGATTGATCTTAACAATCAGAAGCCAGTAAAATTGTTGATGTTGAGATGGAAGAACAAATACTTGTAGGCGAGACCTGACTTGTGGTGCAGAAGAGAAGGGAATAGAAACACTTGTAGATATAGTGATTTGTTGATCACGGACAACATGAATTGCTTCTGTTTCCTTACTCATATCTTTCTAGTGCCTATGATATCACAAAATGTATAGTCATGCGCCCATATTATTCCCCTGCTATGCTCACGTTATCATCTAGCTTCAACTCACAAGTTCACACTCACGTATGAATATGAGAAATTGTGAAAAATAAAACAAGGAAAATTCCATTCGAGTGATTGACAAAATACCCTTAATTATTTTTCAAATTTTAAATGAGTTGTACTTATCTTTGTTTGTTATTTATTTATTTATTTATTTATTTATCCCCTCTTTGGTGCGATCCCTATCATACTTTGTCATTACAAGAGTACCTCTTTTGTTGATTGATTTTAGGGTTAATTATTTTTAACACCTCTATTATATTGGTAACACTCCTTTAGTACCCTGATGTATTGATAACGTTCTAGACAAAATTTTGGTCAAGTTTATGCCATTTTGATGGTCTGTGATCAATTCATAAGGGATATTAAATGTTCTAATATCAATACATAAGGGGTATTAAATAATCTGTGACCAATTCATAAAGGGTACTAAATAACAGTTACTAAAACGGAGGGACTGTTACTAAACATTACAAAACGCAGGGCTACAAAAGACATGTTACCAATTGGAAAAAAGGGGTACAAAAAATAATTAACCCTTGATTTTAAATAGTAACAAGCACCTACCAGTCCAATTGGTCATTCCACGAATGGGAAAAGTAGAGACAACCTATCTTCACCCCCTCTTTCCATTGTCTTGCAAACGCGCTAGAGGCAATTCGATTTGACAAAATCATATTGCACAAAACGTTTAAAAAATGTTATTTATACATTTCATGACCGTCAGAATAGTTTGTTCCAATTTACGAAGATTAATATAAATTTAGTTGTAAAGTCACTAATTTGGTTAAAGTTGAAGATGAAAGGAAAAAATCTATTTTTTTAGCATAACGAGAATTCTGTTATGATATTACATGTGTATGCCATGTGAGGCCACCACAATTCACATACCACCACTACTTGTATGCAATGGGTTATATGGTAATATCTCATGACTTAGTTGTTCTTATAAATAGATGTACCAACTCCTTGTATTAGACACAACTCAACACCAAAACACACATCATCATCTTGTAAGACACTTTCTAAGATATGAATAGAAATTCCCTATACTCTTGTACTCTCAAGCTCAAGTGTTCTTTCTTGTTTGCTCGGTAGACACAAAACTTTGCATTCTTGTTATTTTGGGGCATCAGTGTCTTGGTGTTGGTTCCATCCAAACTCGATTTTACAAACACGATTTTACAACACGTTATCAGCATGATTTGCTCTGTTGTCCAGCTATCAAAGCTTCATGTTAACGTGAACTTATTTATACTTAAGTCATGCTTGTTTAGGCATTTTTAGTTATGGTTTTCGATAACTATGCTTCGTGATCGCCAATTTACATTGGATCTTTCACATCAGAAATTTGATGATTATTATATACTTGTGTTTTATTATTGATACCAAAAAATTTGAGACTTTGAAACTGAAGCATTTGGACCTGAAGTTCGAAGATGCAGAACTGCCAACATGTAACATGCAGCTTGGCTTAGGGCCTGAAGCTTGCAAATTGTAAGAACCGCCCCCGGTCGATCCCGGTCGAACCGGAGGTTTTTGGCGAAAGTTGACTTTTTGCCGGAAAAGTCAACTGATGACTCCAGGAGTCATTTGGGACTATTCCGGGGCCCAAAAAGCTTAGCCGTCATTACGGTAAGCTTAATTGGTCCATTTCCTTTCAAATGACTGTAATTGTGAAAAAATCAATTGTCGGTCAATTTCAGGTCAAACATCGGTTAATTAAGGACTAAAGCAAATAAATTAGAAGTGCTGAATCCTAATGTGATTAGAGATGGTCCCCACATGGACACTTGTCCATGTTGGCTTGGGGGAGAAAAAAGAGGGTAGGAATGACCCTTTTACCCTCAAAAGTAGGCATGAGAGACATTTGGACATAGGGGTATTTTGAGAACTTCCCCTTTAGGGTATATGACTCACCTTTGAGGCATTTCAGCCCATTATTGTATTGTTGGCCAAAATTTAGAGAGAGGGGAAGAAGAAAATGAGTTTTGGAAGCTTGAAGAAGAAGAAAGGAGGAAAAAGAGTGTCTTAAACCCATTTTATACCCAAATCCTCCCCAAATCTCTTGTTTCTTCATCTATTCTCCATTCTCAAGGTAAATCCCCAAACCTTTTTCGTTCTTATTGAGTTTGGTTCATGGGTTTTGAGGAGAAATGATGAACTTGAGTGGGTTTTGGAGTGTGGTGTTTGGATGATGAATTTTTGGAGAAAAATGATGTTAGATGATTGATTTTATTGAGTTTTGTGGAGTTTTGATGAAGACCCATGGTGGATGTTGAAGTAGAGACGTTTTAGGGTCTATTTTGGAGCTTTGGGAGGTCATCAATGGAGGTTTTGAGGGTTAAAATCGTGAAAACCGAAGCTGGAGGAAGAAGAAGGCGAACAGTGCCAAAGCCGTCACGGATCTGTGACGGGCACCGTGGCGGGAGACGTCACGGCTCCGTGAGGGAGACCGTGACGGCGTCAGTCACAGCTCCGTGAGGAGAAACGTGACGGCGCAGCCAACGGATCGTGACCAGATACGTTACGGAGCCCGTCAAGGCTCCGTGACCAGAACCGTGACAGACCTGAATTGGGCCTTTTGAGCCCATTTTGTTGAATTTCGAGTAATTGGGACGGTTATCTATAACCGAGTCCTTTTATGGTTAATTAGGAGTGTTTTCCTCTTTAAACCTTTGTGAATTACTCTTGGTTCGCGAATTCTTTTGTGCTCCAAGACTTTGGACCCGAGCTTGACGGAGGAGGAGACCCTTGGATCTCGTGAAATGGAGGAGGAAGCTAGCCAGGTCGTCCGCAGCTAGGATTGGAGTGCTTTTGAGGTAGGGAAAGTAGCGAATACCGGTTTAGTTACGGAAAGTTACTAGTATGTATATAGGTTGCGAATACATGATTTAAACAGTGAGGGTCTTGTCTAAGTGTCTAGAGACGTACTGTTTATTTTGAACTAAACACTTTATTACTGGTTTTTATGAGCTGTTGACTCATTTGATCGGATTTATGGATTTCAGAGTATTATTTTAAACTTATTTCCTTTAAATTGCTTTAATTATTTATTACTTTTCGTTCACGTCTCGAGTCCGGTCAAAACCGGATTTGGGGCGTGGCAAATTTGGTATCAGAGCCTGGTTTCATTGAAATTGTTTTTCAAAAACCTCGGACCGTACGTCAATTAGGTGGGTAGCGTTGGGTCGTTAAGTTACCGTGTGTCGGTTACGCAAGTCGGAGATGTCCTACGCGTAAAAACGAGAAGGAGAGAGTCTCGGGTTAGTGAAATGTCCGGTCTAAGTACTGTGTGCTTTTGGTGAACCATTGTGGTTGGTGTCACTGTTTGAGTTAACTGTTTTTTCGAGTGTGGACTTGGCCAGGCGGTAAGAGTGAAATTACCGGTACCCGAGGTGTATAGTTGCTATAACTGGCTGTGTGCTGTGATTGTGTTGAGTGTTGTGTGCAGGTTGTGATTGGTTGTCCCGCGTAAACGGATGGTTGGTGTAATTTACGAATGCCCAATTTTCTGCAGAAACTGAAATGTATGTACCATCACGATTCGGTTATAGGGGCCACTGTAGCCGGACGTGAATGGGGGGATGTCATATGGTTACAACTTAATTCGGGGACGCCTGAACCGGGTTGTAACGACGCGATGTCAACATGAATGTTATGTTAGAAAGAGGACATGTTAAGAATTTAAATCTAAGTTGATGTTGTTTAAGGTGTAATTGATGTGTGATGGGTGCCTTGTGGAGTGTGTGATTGGGTGTAACCTCGCTATTTGAGTGTGTGATTTATGCGATGCACTAGTGTGCGGACTTCTCTGATTGTGTGAAATTGGGTGACTATACTATACTGAGTATAATATTAGTACGAGTACTACTGCGTTGAATTGTGTGTGGCGTTAGTTATTTTAAGCGCGTCGTTTTACACGAGTTAATAAACTGAACATGTGCGTTATCCGTGCAGCGGGTATACGACATGACACCGACTTGGTACCACGAGGCACGATGAGACGACCCGCTAGAGGCCGAAGACAGCCATCGACCGCTGAGTCGGCAGAGGGGACTAATGCCCAAGGTGCACCTGCTGAGGGGCACGAGAGGGTTGAGACTACCCAGGCGGCAGCTCTGGAAGAGCTGACCCGCACTGTTCAGGCTTTTCCGGGGCCCAAAAAGCTTAGCCGTCATCACGGTTGGCTTAATTGGGCCGTTTCCATTCATCTAAGTATAATATTGAACGAAGTCAAAATCGAGCTTTTTTAATCGAGTCAATACAATTAATTTTGGATTGCTGGTTTTTAATTGGAAGAGAGTGGTCCCCACTATGCGAAGTGTCACTAATAGCTTGGAGGAAAGGAAATAGGCTCAAATGTCATCTCTACCCTCATTAGTTGTCCAAAAAAGGGATAAGAACTAAAGGGTTTTTGGTCTTTTTCACCTCTAGGTCTTTTAAGGCATTAGATGACACAAATTCAATTCATTTTCTCTAGTGTTGGCCAAAATTTGAGAGAGGAGGAAGAGCTTGGAGCTCCCATGGTGGCTTGAAGAAAAAGCAAGAGAAAAGAGAGACCTTTTGTGGCAATCTTCACCCAAATCATCTCCAACTTACCTTCATCTTCATCAACACATTCTCCTAGAGGTATGAATACTCTCAACTCTTCATTTCATCTACTCTCATCTCTTGGGTTTTTGTGGGTTTGGCTTGAAGTTGTTCAACTAGCTTGGTTTTGGCTATTTGGAGAAGAAGTGGTGAAGTAGGAGGTTTAGTTGGTGCTCTTGTTGAAGCTTTGATGAACCCATTTGAAGGTGTAGTTGTTGGATGAACTTTTGGGAGTTTTTGTTTTGATTGTGATATGGAGAATCCTTGGAAACTTGTTTATTTGTTGATTCCTACCATGGGTACAGGAGTTTTGGAGGTATTTGATGGTTTTGGGAGCTGGAATTGGTTGAAAATGGAGTTTGGTTGTGGTTTTTCGGAGAAAAGGAGCTGGAGGTTGAAGAAGGGCGTAACTGCCCTGGAGCGTCACGGATCCGTGACGGGCGACGTCACGGCTCCGTGAGGGAGACCGTGACGGCACACGTCACGGCTCCGTGACGACTTCCGTGAGGGTCGACGTCACGGCTCCGTGACAGTGTCCGTGACCGACCAGTCTGGGGGATTTTGAAGGGTTTTTCCACCGTTTCGATCTTGTTTTGGAGCTGAACTTTGGGAAGGGTTTTGGGAGACCTAATTCGGGGTTGTTTTGTGTTCAAAGACCACAAGACCTTGAAGAACGAAGAGCTTGAAGAACGAAGACCTTACCGGTACCCCGTGTGAAGAACGGTGTGGTGACCCTCGTTTGTGACATCAGAGTGTTGAGAGGAAGACCGCGAGGTAGGGAAAGTCTTAATTTCTTAATTAACGCTTAGTATGCATGATTAGGATAATAAAATCGGAAAGGTCCTAGAATTGCCTATAGGATGCGAATAACTAGAATAATCGTATTTCAATTACTAATAAATGGATGAGTCTAGTATGAAAGCTTAGGATGATGACAATTAGTGAAGTGTGCTTTCAATACTTGGGAAATTGATTTACTGGTAGAGAGGCTGTGAAGAGCTCTCGGATTAGTTGTGTGCTAGGTTCACATGCTTGGTTGCTAATTGCTAGGTTAACTTAAGAGTCTAATGAAACTAGATTAGCTCGTATGATTGAATGCTAAATGGTTCGTTCACATGATGATTGACTGGTTGAATGTATACTTGATTGATTTAGTGTTTATATTGATATAATTGTTGATTGAACGGATGATCGAGTATGACTGGTTGTGCCATGGGGCACAATCAGGTGATCGATGTACCGCTGGTTCGTGGCAGGTAAGTATACGGTAAGTATGGAGTGTGTTGGATGTCTTTGTTGTGATGAAAGTGTGATCTGATGAGTGTTGATTGGTGACCCAGTTATGGTATTCCTTTATTCTTATTCTTGTTTGAATTGCTTGTTTGGTTCGGTACTACACCGGGGGGGGGGGGGTAATCCGGTGCCGTGGTAAAGGTGGAGTTTAATAGATACAATGAGATACTGGTTGAGAATTGGAGCCTGAGGGCATTGATTACTGGATAATACGAGTATGGGTTTTTGGCAGATCCTGCAGGATATTTAGTGATTATTGATAGATCCTGCGGGATATTTATTGATTATTGGCAGATCCTGCGGGATATAGAATGATTATGAGCAGATCCTGCAGGATATTATTTTGGGTTACTTCTTGAGAGATGGTTGTTAAGGTTCCACCCAAGGATGTGCGTCCCTGTGGAGCACTACCTTGGTTCCCTATGACTTATGGTCCTTTGGATGCATTTCTGGGAATCCCGATGATAAGCGCCCATTTGGGATTGTTTCTGGTGCCCCAACGCATGTGCGTCCTCTGGACCGAGGCAAAATCTGATATGACATGGATACTCTGGTGGATCGGAATTATGGGAACCGAGGTGATCCCAGAACCTGTCCATGGATCGGAGGCTTGAGGAAGCGAATGGTTGGCACGAGATTAAATCCTCCCATTTTACTCCTATCTTTTCGTGATGGAACTTTTACGAACTCTTTCAAATTTCGGTCATCTTCAAGAGGGTGATATTGCTTGATTATATAAATTATTCATTCGTACTACTTGATTAATCTTATTATTATGTTTTATTCTATCTGTTTGAACAGTTTAAGTATTGATCTAAAGGTGGAGTTATTGAGATTTTTCCTATTGAGCGTAAGCTCATCCCCTTTATTTCTCTTACTGTATTACAGGAGCACCAGATGTCTAGAGTGGGCGAGGCTTGGGAGCTTCAGTTCCTTTTGGGATTCGTTTTGGATTTATGTTGCTCTTTACTGTTAAACATTTTATACCTTACTTTGTATTACGAGCTGTGACTTGTGGAGGATTTCGAACATTTACCTAGATCTTTTGATGGAGTTTTTATGAGATTCGAGCACTTTTGTCGATCATTTATTATTTAATCTATTTTAACTCAAGTCGCGTCTCGAATTCGGGCAAAACCGGATTTGGGGCGTGACAAAACTTGCTTCAACCCCAACCTTAGTGAAAGAATGAAGAACACATTGTTTCATTAGGACTATGGATCTCTCACAAAGAGAGGATGACGATCATTAACAAGTCGGTGGCCAACAGAATAAACTATAGAGACAAATCCAGTGGGCTACACCCACTAGAACTCACTATACCTTTAAAAAGATTCTGTGAGAAACCAGTCAATGGGTATAACTGCCCTAATCACAAGTTGACGGCCAAAGCATAGAAACTAGCAAGCCCTTACCACCGAGAGAAAGGAAACAAGAGAAATCCAAACATAAAATGATTAAAAGGACAGATAAAGGTTTAACAAAACTTAAGCTCAAGAAAAGGAGTGCAAGCGTACCATCGAGGCATAAAGAGCAACACCCATGTTCGGCAGAAACACCTACAACTAACCGGATCGATAACACATTCCCATGGCCAACACCAGGAAGGAGTAGATCAACCACACTCGAACCGAACTTCGAACGATGGCCGGAGAGAAGTCCCATAACTTAGATTCTTGAAATCAGCGTACGAAAACACCCACCACGAACGAAGAATCCACTATCAGTCAAAACGAGCCCAGATTTAGAAACAGAAGGGCTGGCTGGAGAGAAGTGCTACTCTGCCAGTGCTCTCGAGTCAGAAAAGCCGAAGCAACGACAACCCAACGATCGAGAAACCAACCAACAGTCCACCAAGACCAAACGAAACCAGATCGGAGAAAGCCCCGATATGATGACCAAAATAAAGAACGACGAGAGGTTGTGATCTGGCGAAAGACTTTGTTGAGATTAAGCGAGGAAAAAAATGGATCCGGTCCTGGCAAAGTCAGATATGATTTCGGACCCGAGAAGTTCGACGAACAAACCACCCGAACTCCGGCGAACGAACCATAACAACCCACCAGCACTACCACTTCTCACACGCACCGACGACCAAAACCTCTGGCTACCCAAGCTAGAGGAAGGACTCACCCAGAGATCCTCGATCTCCGGTTACCTAAACACCGGCGAGAAAGGGACCAAAAGATCCAGCCCAGTACGAGAGGAAGCTGCAAGTTCCGATGACAGTAGTCAAAAGACCGCCCCACTAAGAGCAACCCACACCACACGCCGGAGTGGGCGAGACGCTCAGAACTGAACCACAACGACCCGACCTGAAGGAGATGAAGATGCATGAGGTAGGACGCAAAGGCAGGCCAAACCGATCAAGGACAACAGCCAGCACGACTCAAAGTAGGTCTAGACGCCACCACCAAATAGAGCGGAAGGAGGTGTAACCACGAGTGTCATTGAAGTGAATCTCCAAAACAAAAACAATAGGGACAACCTGTCAAAGGAGGCCGGAGGGAGGAGAAGGAGGAAGAGGAGGAGAAGAGAAGAAAGGTGAGAAAGGGATGGCTTTCGCCAACAACTACCATGACCAGAACCAAGACCATCAGGTGAGTGGCGACGGGTAGAGTTTTTACCCACGAAACATGTGCTAGAGAGAGAAAGGAGTTTGTCTTATTTCGTCCATTTTTTGTTCATAATTTTGTTCTATACTTACGATTGTCAATGACATACTGTGAACTGTAATCCTGACTATTCCCCTTACTCATGTGATAATAAAGCGAACACAAAAACACTGCATTGGAGAGTGTTTTTGGCCGGAATACGGTGAAGTTGGTATCCAAAACGAGTCATTACAATTTTGGTGTCATTTATAGGGTACATACAGACATGTAATGTATGTTTCGGAAGTGACATGCCGAGGCTCGGGTCATTAAGTCCATGTTTTCTGTTCTTTTATTTATTTATTCAAAGTATGGGTTATAGAGTTGTTGTGTTGTGTCGTAAGAAAAGCATTGTCTTCACTCCTGAAGGAAGCTTGATTGGTCTAATTTGGTAAGTTTCGTGGGAATTTGGTATGGAATCTCAGACTTCTCTCTTTCTTCTTTTCCGTTTCAGGAGACCTCATTTTTTGTCTCTTCTCAAAAGGAATATATGACCTCCTTTATCCAATGCCAAACGAAAACTGCACAATGCTAAATGCGAAACCCACCAAGTACCAATATACGTAACCGATTAATATCATAAGGTTTTACCTTCAATTATAACTCCATTATATTATGTTGGTCAACAAATAAAATAATATTAAATAAAGATCAAATGTGGCAAACTGATTATTAGCTCCATTCCCAGGTTTCAAATTAATTAATCTGGTTTTAATTCAAAGGTTTATACAAGAAAAACTTTAATCAGAACAATTATATTTCAGATAATAATCATATCATTTTATAACAACTTGTTGTAGAATATTGAAGTATATATTTACCATATAACATGACAAAAGTTTACTCCTTTTTCCTCTCCCTAAGAGCCATAAGAGTTACAAAATAAAAAAGCATAAGAAACTCATAAGCAAAAGGAAAAGTAGAAAACAATACACTAATTCTTGTTTGACCAAACAATTGGTAAAAAGATATCGTTTACTTCCATGGTTAATTAATGATTGAAAGACTCCCTTTCAATTTTACATACAAACCCTAGTATATTTTGGTTCAATTTTTTTTTTACTATAAATATTCCTAATATAATAAATCACCTCTCCTAATTGTATCATGATTAATCAACCATTGCCTCAATTATAAGTTTGTAACCTTAGTCCATTTAAGAACAACAATGTCTGAACTTGATTATAATTAAGGCGAAAGTTGCAGTAAAAATAATATATTGATGGAGAGATATCAGTTGTATATTTCAGTAAGACTTGTCCAAGAAGATGAACACAATCAACTAATCATATTGTTACAGTGTTATTGTAACTTAATCTTGGATTATTAGGTTAAAAATACAAACACTTAAACATCTAATTAGCAAGAATGTTTTGGAGGGGCAAGAATGTGTAAAGGAAGATAAGATAGGATTGAGAGTTTAGAAAAAAGGAATTGATTAAGCTCCCATATTCAGCCAATGATGAATGGAATTTGGTGAAGTGCAATGCCTGAAATTTCGTGTCCATCTATTTTCCACTATCCAATCGAAACTGGAAAGGACCAAACAAACCTCTCTGGAAAGCTGCAGCAACAAGACAAGCTTGTTGACAACATAGTCTTGTTAGTATTTATTCCCATTTTGCTCCCAACATCTCCACCATATGCATCTGCTCTCTCTCAAATACCAAACCACCTAACCTATCATCAGAGATACATAGAATAGAGAAGCATGGATCATAAGGGCTCTTCTGTTTCAGGTGATCATGCCAAGGTTGTTGAGAATATCAGGCCAGTTAGGCCTTATGTCCGCTCCAAAATGCCCAGGCTCCGCTGGACGCCCGCCTTGCACCGTTCATTTGTCAATGCCGTCCAGAGGCTCGGCGGAGAAGACAGTACTATATAATACTTAACCTCGCTCTCTCTTTCATTTTTCATCAACTTACACCAAAATATATAATTAGTATTTAATTTTGCAGGAGGTACCCCAAAGATGGTACTTGAGCTAATGGGTGTCAAGGGCCTTACCATTTCTCATGTGAAAAGCCACCTTCAGGTCATTACTTCTTCTTGTTTGAAAAGAGGGTTGATAGATGATAAAAGTTAGGATTTGTATGTACAATTTCTTGTAATTGTTTCAGAATTTGTAACTTGTTGTATGTATAGTGATCGTTGTAATATTTTTCAATGTTGATTGTGATGGCAGATGTACAGAGGCATGAGACACGAGCAGATGGTACAAGGTATATATATATAATATATGCACATCAACACCAATTCTATCCAGTGCAATTTTTGTTATAGATCCGAGTTTAATTGGGTGTGTTTGGAGCAGCGGCTTTGGCAGCGAAGAGGAGTAAGAAGGCCATACAAATGGGCATCAACTACTACAACAGCAATAACCCTATGTACCTCCGGCAGCTCAATCAGAACAGCATGATGATCAACAAAGGATTACCAAGCAACTGGTCTGTACTTGGCCATTGTTATTACATATTTTTTTATATACATGATGATTTTATTGATTATTTTGACTTACCAATAATGTAAACCAAATGCGGGTGATACGACTCACAAAATAAGGATCTATCCAAAGATCTTAAAGAAGAAAAAAAACATCAGAATCGCAAAAACACTACAATCCTGAAGATTTGTCGAACTATCAACCATGAGCCAAAACAATAGCCCGAGCCCAACACGTCTACGATTCCAGCTTTTTTGGAGACCAGAACTCCTCAACCCGAAGTATGTTGAAGCCCAGAACTAAGAAGCAAACCACTTTTGCTCTTTTGCTTCAAAAACTCTCACTCCTTCTGTCGAACCTCCCTTTCACGACTAATTCACAATTTAATGACACAATTATATTTAATCACATGTGATGTCACGCACGTAGCAGTAGGTTAGAGAAGAATATAGAGATATAGTCAAAGAAATGCATGATGATGATGAAGGTGTGGGAATAAGAATCTAAGAGATGAGATGTGATAATCAGTACGTGTATATATAGCTATAGCTTGCGCTCTAGGTGTGCATGCGTTGAATCATATGAATTTATAAGTCGAGAATCTTATGTTTACATGTACACAAACACACTACTACACACATGCATATATGATATATATATATACTAATGGGGTGTGTAATGTGTTTGTATTTTCATGCAGGAAAGGGAAGCAACCAATATTCTGGGCTGGTGATGGTACTGGGTCGTGGTCGGCTTCGTCGTCATCAGTATCCTCGTACGAACAAGCAACCTCGACGACAACAACTGGATGGGAGAAGCCAACTTCTTACATCATCTTCAAGGACATCCTCAACACCTGCACCTCCACTTCCACCACTACAACTCATGTATAAGTTAATTATAAGCATTTCATTCGTTATTATTTACTGGTTATATATGTTCGACTTGAATATGATCAATTTAACATCACCGGGTTGATGTTTTTCAGGAGATGAATAGTGGATGGGTTAATGAGTCATCATCAGCTGGGACTTCAACTGTGAAGGGACTCAATCTTGATCTTACTCTTGCTTAAATCGTTCATATATAGATCTTCTTCATGATCATCGTTATACGGTAATGTATAAATTGTCAAGAGTCGAGCTATATAAATATATAGATCCGTCTCTAGCAACCTACTCTAATGTGATGAGCAACTGTAATCGTCATCATGGTAATGAAAACCCGTAATGCTACATTCTATGCCGAGACTGGTCTGCGCTTTTCTTTATGTGTGGGCTCTCTAGTGAATATACATGATTACAAAGCATGGCTAGTAAGAGGTCCAATGTTCAAAGCAAGCACTACATTTACTAATAATTTCAGTATTCCAAACCCAGTGTGTTCAATTGAGAGAGGGGTAAGATTGTTATAAGATTTATTACTTTACGCGCGTATAATAATAAAAAAAAGCAGTCTACTTTTTTTTTTTGAGCGAAAAGTACAGATTTTATTAATTAAAATATAGAATGACAATAAGGTGCATCAGAGACTCTCTGACTACAAGAACAGAGCAAGAACACTTAAGAGTGTTCAATGTTCTTTTTACAGTAGAACCGTTCAAGACGATTTTGAATTGGCGTCATATGGGTAAGGACAGAATACGGGTGGGGGGAACGGGATACCGGAGATCAGAGACCTCGATGGTAGTAATGATGGTGGGAGGCAAAGAATCGACTAGGGACCCCTCCCAAGGCGAGTCCCCGATGCCTAGGCATGGCCTCATCCCTCCTGACAGGGTTTCTTCCCCGCGTGTGACTGAACTCCCCATCCAGTTGTAGACGGCCCCTTCCTCCGGCCTCCAACATCTGCTCTTCCCCCAGCCTGGGTTGTTTGTACTTCTAGAGCTCCTCCTCCGCCCATCCCACCGCTTCCTATGGGTGAGAGGTCAGTGATGGACTCAGCCGAGAGCTTATTCCCACCAGCCGGCCATAGGATCTTCGTGTGTACAAAAGCTGGAGCATGGGGGCTGGACCATCCACGGAGGCCTAGCTTCTCAGGCAGAACACGGGGACCCTGGTTAGGTACCGGGTCCATTGTTACGCCAGGTCACATCCCGCGACGTGATATAGCAATATGTAACGAGTCCATTGTCAGCGGGGCCGGGTCCGGATCCTCCCGTACCCCATCGAGGGTCGCCCTCTCGCCACCATATGCCCTTTGGGGTTGCGGCCACATCCCCGAGACCCTGTAACCATCTCTCATATGGGTAGGGACGGGATGAACCCCATCCGGGGAACCCACATCGTTGTCCACCGGCAAGTCCAACGTCGACGAGCAGCCATGGAAGAAGTCTCAACCATGATCATCCGTTCCCCATACCGGCCACGAATACAGCATTGACGACGAGTCCTGATCCTCGTGACCCTAGTGAATGCCATGCACTCTATCACTTCCACAACTGTACCCCTCCCAGGGATCCTAGCGGGAGCCAATCCCTAGCCCTTGGATCACCCATCCCAGGTAGTAGGCGCGGAGTTGGATGTCGCAGCGCCACTGGCAGCGGCAGAGCCCTAGCACGGGGAGTAGGCGCCCTAGACACCAGAGCAAGGTCTTGGTGACTGTGGGCCCTAAGAGGCATGATACGGGTTGCCAACCTAGAAGAGGACTTGTAACTTGGATTCGAAGTCATCAATGAAGCACCCTGGGGGTTGGTGACCGATCCCCGCGGAATGGAGAACCCCGGTGCTCCCAACGAGGCCGAAACCCGGGTCATGAAGGGCGCCAACAGAGGAGACCAGGGCGAGGTACGTGGGAGGGAAGAAGGTGGGTGTGGTAGGGACCGTAGAAAAGGTAGAGGGGGAAGTCCAACCGAATCCGGTAGAGGAGGCATGACAATCGGTGTAGGGGTTACCGGTGGCGCAAGAGAGGCCGAAAGAGGGAGAGGCGGCGAGGGCTGTGGAAAACCCAGCCAATCCCACCGGTATTTAAACCCCGCACCAGGCGTGGTCTACGAGGTCAACATGATGGGAAAGGAAAACACCGAGACAACGAAGCCGACAGGTCCAGGCGGCGCAGCAACAACATCGACAAACGGGAGCTCCATTGTCACGCCCCAATTTCAGTAAACCGAACTCAGGACGTGAACTTTTAAATCAATAAAACTTTTTGAAACCTTTTACAGTAAATCACTTTGAAATCACCATTTGTTCAACAAAATAATATTTGCAACTTAAAACACGTCCCAACAAGTGGACAAAAGTATGGTATCCGTCGCTAGACTCAAAATACACCCAGAATCCCGCTCCTAGCTCTTCAAGCTTCAGAAGCTCACCTAGTCCAACCTGCGACCGGTATCTGTAGGAAAAGCAGCTAGGGGTGAGCGTTCGCTCACCACCACGGATAACAGGCTGACTACGTCATAATTAGCAGACAATGCCGGTAACACCAACAACCAACTCAACACCGGGGATCACTATCCCAGACTCAAGTAACTTAACTGACACATAACCCGTTACTTCCTCAACAGACTCAACACTTGGACTCGTAATATAGAACCATCACAACGATCACGACCTCTTCCAAGGACTCAAAAGACCACCACACAACACCCAAACAAGATCACAAAGGATCGCATACCAGCTGCTCAGTAACCTCCCTCAATCACGCGCTTTGTCGAACCACTCAGGCCAGGCGGTCGACCTGTCTCAGTAACCTCTCTCACTCACGCGCTTTGCCGAACCACTCAGGCCAGGCGGTCGACCTGTCTCACTCACGCGCTTTGCCGAACCACTCAGGCTAGGCGGTCGACCTGTCTCACTCACGCGCTTTGCCGAACCACTCAGGCCAGGCGGTCGACCTGTCTCACTAACCTCTCTCACTCACGCGCTTCCCTGACACAAAGTCGGGCCAGGCGGTCGACCTGTCTCACTAACCTCTCTCACTCAGATAACCACAATCACAATCACAAACAAGTTCAACAAACAACAACAACACAGGTTCAACACTCCACAGACACTCATGGCCACACCAGACACCAACAGTAAAACACGGCTCAACAACCCCACGGGCACTCACGGCCTCCCAAGACACACCAACCATAACTCACGGGCTCAACAACCCCACAGGCACTCATGGCCACACAAGACACCAACAGTAAAACACGGACTCAACAATCCCACGGGCACTCACGGCCTCCCACGACACACCAACAGTAACTCACGGGCTCAACAACCCCACGGGCACTCACGGCCTCCCAAGACACACCAACAGTAAAGTAACACGGGTTCAACAACCCAACGGCACTCACGACCACCCAAGACACCAACAATAAAGTAACACGGGTTCAACAACCCAACGGCACTCACGGCCACCCAAGATACCAATAATAAAGTAACACGGGTTCAACGACCCAACGGGCACTCATGGCCTCCCAAGACACCAACACTAAAGTAACACGGGTTCAACAACCCAACGGGCACTCATGGCCACCCAAGACACAAACAATAAAGTAACACGGGTTCAACAACCCAACGGGCACTCATGGCCACCCAAGACACCAACAATAAAGTACGGGCTCTCATGGCCACCCAAGACACAACAATAAAGTACAATCAACCTCCGGGCATAATAATGCCTCTAGCAGTTCTAATATCAACAGTTTCACAATCAACCTCCGGGCATGGTCATATGCCTCTAGTACTCTAATATCGATAAGTTCTCTGCTCCTACGACACTACTAAGTGTCACATGCTTTTCTGATATTCGGTACGTTCCCGTATCATGCCTTTCTAATATTCGATAAACCTACTTAACCCACGACACCCCGGTGTCACATGCAATTCTACTGTTAACTTTCCCTAGTCAGGGCCGAGATCCGGCTACTTTTCCCTACCTCGTGCATGTTCTCCCAAAAGCCAAACAACGAGCTCCGGTGATGATCTCAGTCACTCACCCAGCTTTCCCTTGCCTCGGTCCGTGGCACGATCTAAACGAACACAATTTAAAGGCACTTAACAACTTGTAGGAATAAACTGAAAATCATTAAACTCGATGCCCAAACTTAACCCCGACAATGTCGATCACTCCCAAACTCCCCAATTACTCGACATTGTCGATAAGGGACCCGTCAAGGCCCGATTCGCCCGACATGGCGAATCTGCCCGGGTTTTGTAAATGCCCTTCCGGGGCTCCAAAAATTCCCGTTTTCGTTTCTACGGTCTTAGAATAATTTAAGGGTCCCAATGTACTTGACGGAATCGAATTCCGACTTCCGAGTCAATTAATTGACGTTTAAATTTTCTAAACCCGATAAATTACAACTTCTCCAATTTAATTCCAAAATTTCGATTCGGTTAAGGATAATTAGTCCGGAGAACGTTTTAAACCTCCCGAACACTAAACCCGAGCACCCGAGCACGTGGGCCCCACCCGGCCCAACCTAGCCGTGGGCCCTAGGGCTTAAATGAGGCTCGGCCACCATGGTGGTGGCCGGCCCTAGTTCCGGCCAGCCACCTCCTATGGTGGCCGGCCACCTCCCATGGTGGCCGGGGCTCCTCCCGAGCCCCCGGTCGCCGGAAAACGTTCATTCAACCATCCAAACACCTCTAAAACGTCTCCAACAATTACCCCAACACCAAAACCACCTCAAACTAATATTTTTACAAAAACCTAACTTCCAAAATTAATCAAAACGAGAATCGGTTCGGTGTATACCGTAGAGGAGAACGAGGGGAGTACACTTTCACCTAGCTTTGAGACGATCCCATGGTTGGATGAGCGTGAATAGTGCTCCAAACCTCCCAACTCCCTTCTTCTTCTCTCCCTTTCTTCTCTCTTCTTTCTCTTTCTACAAACTAACACCATTTTCTATTTTTTTTCTTTTTGCCAAACATGGCCGGCCACACCTCCTTATCCTCTCTTAATTTCCCCCCAAAACTAACACCACCACATAGTGGACAAGTGTAAAGGTGGGTCCCACACCTTTTGAAAAATATCTACTTGATATTTTCCAATCAGATTCGCGAAAAACGGACGTTTCGGGCCCCGAACGGGCACTTTTCCCAAGAAATTACGAAACTTGGCGGGCTACAAGGAAATGGCTCAACTAAGACCGCTGCGACGACATCTAAGCTTTTTGGATCCAAAACGGTCCTCGAATGGACCAAAACGTCGCTCGGTTGACTTTACCAACGAAAAGTCAACATTTCCCAAATTGATCAGAAAGTTGCCCTGAGTCCCCCGGAACTCACTTTGGTCGATAACGGGGTCAACTTAAGTCCGGTATGACCCTCGGGGTTCAATTCCGGTTCAATTCAGTGTCTGCTCAAAATTTTTAAATTTTCCTGTTTTTCACAGGTTTGACTGGCGTTGACCGGGAGTGGTTATTACATCCATAGTGGTGGCGGGGCTAAGATTAGGGTTAGGGTAGGCTCTCAACTCGAGAGAGAAAAAAATCGTGTAGGTTGGACCTTCTATAAAATATATATAAAAAACAGTCTACTAAATAAGTCACTCATCTACTTTTTTTGATTAGTAAAGTTTTTGCTCTATTAAAAAAACAGAGGACCTTATTTTTTAAAATAAAGCAGAGGTGGGGGGACAAACCATTAGAATACAAACAGAAGCTGTCAAATAGACACCTCGAACCACAATACCAGATCCATTTAAAGGATCAAATCAATACAAATTTAACCACCGAACAATTCCAGCTTTATAACCGAGAGATGGAGACACACCTCAGTCTAAACCTAAGAACCAAGAAAGGTCTGAAAACATAAATTTTCCTACCATTAAACTCAACCAGAAAAACTATAACAAAAGGTCTATGAACCAAAATTTTCCAACTATACAGCCCCAAAAGTTATAAAAACAAGATCTGGTACCTAGAGTTAAACATGAAGCTCAGAAGTACAAAACAAAATCCCAAGCACGCCTTGAGCCCACAACCTCCAACTCGGGAATGTCTCTCACCGAAAACTCAAACCTTAATATAACACACCGAAAGAACTCACCACCGCCACAACGCCCAGATGAAAATATCGAACATTGCTTGGATCTTGCAAGAAGATCCCAACCGAGGCCTACACCATCGGTCAATCTAAAGAGGGGAGTCGAATATGAAAGAACCTGAAATCGTCGTCGGAAAAACGAAAAGAAAGGAAGCAGATCCAAGCTCAACCAACCACCTAGACGATGGAACACACAGAAAAGAACCGAAAGTCTATGCAGAAACTTCAAAATCAACCCTCCATATACTTCTCAATTACCATAGTTAACTCATTGAATGACAACACAGTCCAACGATCCAATAGGAGAGTTAGACCCACTTTAACTACGAGTTCTTCTTTGATAAATATTTGAAGTACAAAAAGATCTAAACATGGAAGAACATCAAAAAATAAACATGCAAAGACTAAGTCAACGACAAAAGATCAGCGCTGTAAGAACCTCCCCCGGTCGAACCGGTGATTTTTGGCGAAGTTTGACTTTCGGCCTAGAAAAATCAATCGATGACCCTGGGAGTCATTCGGGACCTTTCCGGGGCCCCAAAAGCTTAGTCGTCGTTGCAGTTAGCTTAATTGGGCCGGTTCCTTTCCTTTGACTGTAAGTTGTAAAAAGTCAATCGTCGGTCAATTCCGGATCAAACCTCACTTAATTAAGGACTAATTTAATTTAAAACCTTTTGTGCTGAATTCTTCTAAGCGGAGAGGTGGTCCCCATTTAGACAAGTGTCCCTTTTAGCTTGGGTGAGAGGAATGAGGGCATAATGGTCATTTTACCCCTAAATGAATGGGCATGGGAGACATGTGAGCATGAGGGTAGTTTGGGGTTTCTCCCTTTAGGGTATATGACCCAATTTGGGGGCATTTTAGCCCAAACAACTAGTGTTTGCTGAAATTCACCAAAGGAGAAAGAAGAAGAAGCTCTCAAAGCTTGGAGAAGAAGAAAAGAGGAGAAAAGAGAGGTCTTGAACCTATTTGCGACCCAAATCTCCCCATTTTTCCTTGTTTCTTCATCTAATCTTCATCCTCAAGGTAAATCCATCTACCTTTTTCGTTTTGAACATTTTTGGTTCATGGGTTTTGAAGAAAATGATGAGCAAGGGTTGGGTTTTTGAGTTTGGAGTATTGGATGATGATATTGGAGTGAAAAGGAGATTGGTTGATGAATTTAAGTTGGTTTTGTGGAGTTTTGATGAATACCCATGTTGGGTTTTGAAGTAGAGACGTTTAGGAACTGTTTTTGGTGCTTTGGAAGGTCATCCATAGAGGTTTTGGGGGTTAAAATCGTGAAAACTCGAAGCTGAAGGAAGAAGACGATGAACAGTACCAGACTGTCACAGATCCGTGACAAGAACCGTGACGGAACGCGTCACGGCTCCGTGAGGAGAACCGTGACAGCGTTTGTCACGGCTCCGTGGGGAGAACCGTGACAGACCTGTTTTTGGGCCTTTGGGCCCACTTTGCTGGAATTCGACTCTTAGGACGGTTATCTATAACCCAGTCCTTTTAGGGTAATTCGGAAACGTTTTCATCTTTAAGCTTTTGTGGATTAATCCTAATTCACGATTTGTTTTGTGATTCAAGACCTTGGACCCGAGCGTGACGACGGAGGAAGCACTTGGACATCGAATAGTAGAGGAGGAAGCTAGCCAGGACGTCAGCTGCTAGGAGTATTTGAGCGTTGGAGAATTCAAGGTAGGGAAGAGTAGCAAACTCCACTCTTAATTTAAAGAATGCTAATAGTATGCCTATAGGATAATAATAACCGGAAAGGTCCTAGTTTGCATATAGGATGTGATTCACTAGAATAATCGCTTTTCAATTACAATAATAACCGGAAGAGTCTTAGTATGCATATAGGATGTGATTCACTAGTTAACCGCTTTCAATACTTTGGTAAATTGTCGTGCTGGTAGAATGACCATGTCGAGCCTTAGGATTGCTTGTTGAATGTACTTGTTGATGATTGTTCGTCCTTAGTATTGATGCATGCTCCGTCTTTAGGTTAATATAAGAGTCACACTAAACTAGGTGAATTAAGATGATTGTGATATGAATGATTGATCCGCATTATGATTGGTCAATGAATGAAATGAATGTGATATGATTGGTTGAATGGATGTGTGAATGTGTATTGATTATGCCTAATGATATGATCGGGTGAGTGATAGACCGATGAGACGTGGTTGGTAAGTAATGCTGGTAAGCTTGGTTTGACAATGTGTGTGGTGGTATGGTGTTTGATATGTTATTGTGTGGTTTGCGTGTGTACCCCGAGGTGGACATGCCGGGAAGATTCCTAGTCTGATGTGTGGTTCCGGTATGGTATATGAGTGTGGTTGTTTACACCGAGGTGGTAATTCCGGGAAGATACCTAGTCCGATGTGCGGTTCCGGTATGGTATATGATTGTGTACCCCGATGTGCGTTTCCGGGAAGACGTCTAGGCCGATGTGCGTTTCCGGTATGGCGTGTGGTTGTTTACCCCGAGGGAGTATTTCCGGGAAGATATCTAGGCCAATGTGCGTTTCCGGTATGATATGCTACTTGTTCTACCCCGATGATCAGTGGTCCTTTGGGGACATTTCCGGGACTCCCGATGATATGTGTTGTTGGGAACATTCCCGAAGCCCCGATGATATGTGCCTCCTCTGGACTGAGGGGCTTTCGGATATGATACATTGGTTATATGTGGGTCGGGGTATGGTGGTTTAAATTATCTATGTTCCGTCATTTTTGTGTTATTTAGCTGTTTCTATTAAATACTAAACTGTTTCTCCGTGGATTTCCTTGAGTTACTATTTTTATTAAGTATTGTAATTCTTGTTGGTCGTTAATTATGGTATCTTTTGGATAAACTTGTTTATTGAGGTTTCATTGTCAAAGTGGGGGTTCTTTTACTTTATTACTTTTTTTCCTACTGAGCGTAAGCTCACCCCCTTTGTGTTTACTGTTGTTTTACAGGTTTCATTGCTGAGTAGGCTGTAGGACGTCTCTGGGCTCGGGAGCTCGCTAAGGGTCCGGGTGTTTACCTTATTAGAGACGTACCTTCGCTTTTGCTTTAACTATGTCGATTTTGTTCCAGTTTGAGTTTTGACTCGTTGGTTGGACTTGGATTGTATGTTTCTCAGAGATTATTTTACCACAATTTATTTAGTTATTTTTGTTATTCATCTTTATTTTTAATTCACGTCTCGAGTTCGGTCAAAACCGGATTTGAGGCGTGACAAACGCCACACACCAAGACGACCAAATCTAAGGCCACCATAGAGGGTGGATCTGGAACCAACACAGAAAAAACCACCCCAACACAGAATGTAGTTTCAACAAAGCCAAATCGTGGAAAAACACCACCACGACAGCCAACACCACACGTGGATCTCCGAAAACAACCAGAAATAGAGGAAGAGAAGAAAAGTATACCAAAATCAATGAAGCAGATGCCGGAGACCAAACCCATCAGACTTCTCTAGAATCGAGGAAGATACCTCACCGTCGACCAACTTTCGACTCCTTAAGAGCAGCCACCAAAAACGCCACAATAAATCCTCAGGGTAGATTCGCAACTGGTGTAGACTACCACCGACTAAACCTCAACCAACCACACCCACACAAGATAGGACCAAAAACAACCCCCGAGAAGACTCGCCACCAGAACTGTCAATGGCCAAATGAAGGCCGGAAGAGGACAACCACCATCACGATAGAGGCAAGTAAAGGGGGTCAGGGCAGAGAAGAACCCAATACACACCATAAAAAAGACCACAATAGGATCGGATCGACTTCGAGCATTGATCAGGAAGGACCACTCAGCCATCACTACACAACATGACCAACTAGCCTCCACGGATAAGGAGACGAGGACGCCTAACTGAGCCACCAGATCCAAGAAATGAGGGAATAAGAGGGAAGAACGAGAGAGAGAGAGAGAGAGAGAGAGAGAGAGAGAGAGAGAGAGAGAGAGAGAGAGAGAGAGAGACGGGAATGAGAGGAAGGAGTGTCGACGACGACGTCTGGTCACAAGGACCGACCAGCCCAATCGTCGACGACAAAACCGATGCAGATCTAGGCTTTGGTGAAGGAGAAATTCTTTAGATAACGTTTAACTTAACACACTCCACTCATCTACCTTTCATTTTAGTTGAATAAAAGTGAATCAGATTTTAATCTACATGGCCTATCAACATTGAACTCAAACTCATTTAATTTATCAATATTTAGATCAACTAATAATGATTAGTTTTAAAAACAACTTAAATATTACCTTAAACTAGTTAACGCACTACGAATTGATATAATCTACACTTTTTTTTGTTCATCAGTCAATATTTGAGGTATAAAATTATACATTGAATAAAAATAATATTGTTTTACATAAGAGACAAAGGATTTCTACTAATTGCGACAATCAATACTAATATAATCTAGGTCAATAATCTTAGGTTTCAGAATATGGCCGAGACCCTCGAATATTTCTCGGTGCTCTTGGACCCGTAAAAAATGTCTTATTTGCATCTTAGACAACCAAAAACAAATCCAACATCTTACCAGCAGAACAAACAAAGTCTAAAAAAGAACGAACAAACATAAATTGAAAGACCAACTAAACCGCAAATAACACGAGGGTACTCCTGTTGGGTCTCGAGGTATGGTTGGAGATGAACCAACTCGCAGCGGAAAATCAATGAAAACCAAGAGACGATTAAAACCATGAAACAACTAACAAAGAATGGATTCACAAGAGAAAAAATTCAGCACTATTTCTTACCAAAACAAGAACACCGGTTAACGAATGATTGGCTTGAGTCTCCAAGACGCCTATGTATCCACATGGGAATCAAAGCCACGTAGTTCTTCTCTCTGAGGACTCAAGAACACAAAAATGGAGGTGGAAACTTGCCAAACCCGAAATTGCAATGGAAGGGGGAGAGAAGTTGTGTTTCCTATTCTTGTCTTGTGTTTGTTATGTTGAAAAAAAATGACTTAAACATAACAAAACTCATACTTGTCCAACTAAAGGCATGGGACAAGTATGGTGTCAAGTAAGGTGTAAATAGGACAAAGTATGGCAAGACAAGATTGTGTTAGGTGGTGAATCACCAACACCTTAATCCTTGTCTTGCTTACTTAGCACTAATTAATCAAGACTTGATTAATTAGTTCCATGGGCCTTGGTTGCATGGGCCTTTCATGGGCCTCTTGGAACATGGCCCGTGGCCATTTCCAACGAGGTCCCGTGATTCGCTCATCGCCTCCAAGCCTTCCATACCGGAAATGTCCAACATTATCCGACGCGATCAATCCCAAGACTCCAAGCCTTGTCTCGATCCGTAAAGTCCTATTCACTTACGGGCACATGACCCAAAACCCAGTTTTGGTCATGTCCCGAGACAACTCCCTTTTGGCCATTCTCCATAAATGTGTCAATGAGTTTCATCCTCCGGTGTGACCCTTAGGTTTATGCATGTCAATAGATCAACGTAAAATCCCATTTTACTTGATCCTATTTAAGTGGCAACTAACGAGACTTTAGTATTGCCTGACACTGCATAACGAATCGACCATGTCGATTCTAACCTTTCCGTCGTCCCTGTCATTATCCTTTTATCTCCGATATATTGATTGAGATAAGGCATAGAGCCGTCATCCTTATTATTCTCAATCATTGTTCCTTGATATGTGAGATGACTGAATATATGATACCCAGTATCGTGTGCATGGCCATGCTATTCTTTCAGTCACTCTCGATCAAGCAGCCGAGAACCGATATCTTTCTCATGCCTCAGTATGAGGGATAAATCCCTTAGCCGTCTTTCGTGTCACTCATGTAGCCCATCCCCAAGCAAATCCTGGCCGTTATGGAAGCCCTATTACAGACAAAGTTAGGCTCAGGTCAAACTCAGTTGTTGACTACATAGCAATCACAAAGACTCCTTGGTCTAAGGATACATGACAAGCTACGACACTAAATATGTTCATGACTTAATCTATGGCTCATATTCAGGGCGGGTCGTCCAATATCATGTCCCAAATGATATCTATGATCAGACTCCGGAATCCCATTTCAATGACTAACAGAACGTAAGCCAATAAGAGCCATCTTTCATACTAGTCGCTTCTAGTGAAACTTTGTTGACTAGGGACCCATCGAGTGTGATCTGTCTCGATCTATGGTTCTATTCGCATGGTGGGCATAGATCAGAGCACACATCGATATATTACTCCAACACATAAGTAATATAAAGCCACTTTAATTTTATTGCTAACGATGATATGTACATTTGGACATTAAGGATTGAACTACGGGCACTAAGACTAACACTCCTCTGGGAAAGGCTAGTGGGGCCCGGTTTCGGGTCATGGTTGGTAGGCCACCAAACACCTACCACCCTATCACGGGCCAACTCATGGCTCTTGGCGGGGCTGTTTGGCAGTCCTCGTCTAGAGGAAACAGTCTTTCCCTTCACTAGCTTCATATTCGTCTTCATCTTCCTCTAATGAGAACGCTCCGAAGTGGCTCTGGATATCCTCTACCTCAGTCAAACGCGAGAGGACGACCCAAAGAAATGGTGTCGATCTTGTGATAGCCCTTGGCAGGACTGGACTTCCCCGCTGTACGGTTACCAGTTCAGTGGTTGCCAGCGCCTCCGCGTCTGTAGGAAGGTCTACATGTTGCTATTGGGACGGGACTAGTCTGCATATTGTTGTGGGGATGGTGGCTGACTTCGACTGGCCTGAAATATAGTCTGCGATGGTGACCCTGCCAAGATGCTTGTCATCGATGGCCCTCGAGGAGTGACCTCGCTACTCAATCGCGTTGAGTGGGAAGAGGCATGAGTGAATCCCGAAGGTAGCACGGCTCTGATACCACTGTTGGGTCTTGAGGTAGGGTTGGAAAGGAACCAACTCGCAGCAGAATAATAATCAAAACAATAGACCATTAAAGCCATGAAAGAACTACCAAATAATGGAATCACAAGACAAAAAAAATCAGCATTTCTTACCAAATCAAGAACATCGGGTAATGGATGATCGGGCTTGAGTCTTTAAGACCCCTATGTATCCTCCAAGGAATGAAATCCATGTAGTTCTTGAGTTTGAGGACTCAAGAACACAATAATATGGAGAGAACAAGCCAAAACCGAAATTTAGAGAGAAGAGGAAGTGTTGGTGTTTTTTCTCTTTGTTTCTTGTGTTTGTTATGTTGACAAGGATGACTTATATCACTTAATCTCATCAACACAATAAAATAATAGTAAATAAACAAGGATGGTGTAAAGTAGAAAGAAGTTAGTGGTAAGTTGGTGGATTGAATTACCAACTAGCTAATCTAACTAGTTTAGTTAAGACTTAACTAGTTGGTTCCATGGGCCTTTGGTGGCATGGGATGCCCATAGGCCTCGCGGGTGATGGCTCGTGGCCATTCTCGACGAGGTCTCGTTACATGCTCATCGCCTCAACGCCTTCCATTCCGGATATGTCTCACATTATTCGACGCGATCAATCCCAAGATTCCAAGTCTTGTCTCGATCTGTAAAGTCCTAATTACTTACGAGGACATGACCCAAAACCCAGTTTTGGTCATGTCCCGTGTCAACTTCCCTCTTGGCTATCCTCCATAACTGTGTTAATGAGTTTCATCCTCTGATGTGACCCTTAGGTTTATGCATGTCGGTAGATCAACGTAAAATCTCATTTGACTTGATCCTGCATAAGTGGCAACTAACGAGACTTTACTATTGCCTGGCACTACATAACAAATCGACCATGTCGATTCTAACCTTTCTGTCGTCTATGCCATTATCCTTTTATCTCTAGATATCCTGATTGAGATAAGGCATAAATTCGTCATCCTTATTATTTTCAGTCATTGTTCCTTGATATGTGAGATGACTGAATCTTTGATACCTTGTATCATGTGCATGACCATGCTATTCTTATTTCAGTCACTCTCGATCAAGCAAATGAGAACCGATATCTTTCCCATACCGTAGTATGAGAAATAAATCTCATAGTCGTCTTTCGTGTCACTCATGCAGTCCTTTCCCAAGACAATCCTGGTCGTTATGGAAACCCTATCACATGCAATGATTGGCTCAGGTCAAACTAAGTTGTTTACTGCATAGTAATCACAAAGACTCCTTGGTTTAAGGATACATGACAAGCTACGATAATGAATATGTTCATGACTTGATCTATGGAAAATATTAAAGTCGGGTCATCCAATATCATGTCCCAAATGATATTTATGATCAAACTCCAGAATCTCATCCCAATGACGAACTAAACGTAAGCCATAAACAACCATCTTTCATACAAGTTGCTTATAGTGAAGCTTTGTCGACTAGGGACCCATCAAGTGTGATCTATCTCGATATATGGTCATATTCGCATGGTGGGCATAGATCAGAACACACATCGATATATTACTCCAACACATAAGTAATATAAAGTCGCTTTAATTTTATTGCTAACAATGATATATACTTTTTGATGTTTACGATTGAACTACGGGCATTAAGACTAACATATATACCTATCCCTCTTGTGTAATTTAACAAGTGAGTAAGAACATTTCTTATTTCTACGTGGTATCAGAGATTTGATAATCAGCTATGGGGATTAAGGTAAGGCTGGAGCAAGCCTCCATTGTGCCTCGGTGTGCACAAGGCTATCTTATCACCCCCCAAGTGTGCAGTTTGGTGTCTTTCTGAAGAGAATCATTTCTCACCACCTTTTACATAAGATAGAGGAATTTCTGGGCAGCTAACATCTTAAATTTTAGCCTCGTATGACCACCACCAGAGTCTCGCTCGCAGGGAAAAGAAACTAGAGTTTTCAATATGTTGCTTCCGATTTGCAAGGTTTTTTTTTCATCTTTTCTTCTCACCTCCGGTAAGTGAAGCTTCTTCATGGTATTTTCGACCATCTAGAGTTTCAGGGAAATCATGCCACCACCCACAACCGCGCGTGTGCCCCATGTACCGCCATCCACCGCCCCGAAGAAAAAAAATAGTGCCACAATTTTTCCTCAACTACCAGTCTGGTCCGAGTATGTCCAATCATCTATTATTCGTTTATACTCTTTACTTTTAAATGACCGAAGACGAGATGGTAAGTATCCCCATGATATATTGAGTAACTATGGGTGACCAAATATCCGGCCATCACCAAAAACCGACTGTCACCGGCCGTCCCCATCACCGGAATCACCCAAACCGGTGCTACCGATGACGGTTACGATTAAACAAATACCAATCAGACGACATTTTGGGTGGGTACGATTTTTTAACTTTCAAACCGGTAAAAAACCGACCGACCGGCTTTTATTTCATAAACCTATTATTTTTCCGTTTTTATTGTGCATCCCAGACTTAAGCCCAAATTGATTTAATTTACATTAGGTTACTTTAGGCCCTCCCTTGGCTCCACATCTCTTATCGAAATAATATAAGTTTATGGGCTAAACACATTTTACTTTTATACCATTTAATTTTCAATCACCAACTAACCCATTTTCATTTAAGTCCATTTATTTTACTACTACTAATTAACCTTAACCCTAATAATTGGGTGGGTAAAAACCTGATCGTCACCGAAAACCTTGTTAACTTATTTGAAAAATATTCAAAAATGATGTAACAAATAGAAATGAAGTATAAATTTTGCGAAATAACTTAAATCATGGTTCAAATTTGAAGGTTAAAATGAAGGCCCAAAAAAGCCCAATGAGCTTGGTTGACCGAATAAAAATCGTAACCGACCGATCCCATAACCGATCAAATTCTTAAATAACCGTCGATTATGGGGGCGGTGACGGTTATGGATCTTAGTAAACTGGTAGTCACGGTCCGGGTAACGGTTTAAGGTTAAAAGGGTGATCACCGGCTGACGCCCACCCCTACGAGTAACTGATCACAAATTGACTGGACCCAATTATCCGGGTTGATCAATGAGTGTTCGCATATATTTACAAAGTATTTCAAAGGATGATCACTTTTTTGATGACCCCCCAATTGATGAAGAAGCTAAGAAATAATGGGTATGTGATGATGCATGCTTGTTCCTTCTAGGGATAACGCCGGATCCTAACTGTGTTTGAAATGTGTTTTTCACGTCCTAACTGAGAGTCACCTTTTGTTACATGTCCTATACCAAAGTTCACCTTTTGTCACATGTCCTATACAAAAGGTGGTTTTTTTTACAAAACATGAAAAATGACACAAAAAAGTGTTTTTTTTGGTAAATTTATACCACTATGAGTATGTTAAAGAGTTGATGGATTATTTAGACTATTTTATTCCGGAAAAATGAATGTTGTACGTATCTATGATGTCTGTCAGGGCGATTACCATGTTGAGCAAAGAGAAAAATCCCTACAAACCTATTTTACAAACTTCAAGAAGAAATATAAGGAACTAAATGTAGTGATGACTTTCAGCGCATGTGTTAAAGTTCCACAGACATAACGGGAACAAATAAAGATCATGAGTTTTCTTATATGGCTTGGCTCTCAGTTTGAGTCATCCAAATCTCAGATCCTTTATAGCACAAAGCTAACCTCGTTAGTCGAGGTGTTTAGCAAAGTTCTTCGTACAAATAATGAGCCTTATTGTCCTTTACCCCTCAGGTTCACAATGCTCTTATTCGTCATTCACAGGGTGCTCTCAGTTCTCGCCCCTATGGGAGAGGCACTCACAAGGGAGGTGGACGAGGAAGCAAACTTGTTCGTTGGAGTAATCGGAATCAGAAGGCTAGTTGGGGAAATCGAAATCAAGAGACGAGGGAGTTATCTGCTTTCATTGTAATGAACAGGACATACCAAAAGATCGTGTCCGAAGTTGCTCCTATGATCATATGCTAATGTTGCTGCTACTCCTTTTGATCAAACCATCTCTATATCTGTTATTGAGTATGAGCACTTCTGCCAATACCAAGATACATTCACGCACCCATCTCACTATGTCGCTTATACCGTTGAGTTAGGTTGTCTCCTGATGTGCCTCATTTCGTCACAATATACCTCTCAATGGGTCCTTGATTCTAGTGCCATATATCACATGATAGGTAACCCTAAAATACTTTACACTTATGAGTCTCGTACTTCATGTTCTTCAGAAACCTTAGTTGATGGTTATGAGTGTTGTATTCTCGGGTTTGGGATGGTTCATCTCACACCATCCATTTCCTTACCTTCTGTCTTAAGCTTACCTGTATTTTCTTTTAATCTGATATCCATTAGTAAAGTTACCCGTGCCCTTAATTGCTTTGTCTTATTTTACTTTGATCATTGTCTGTTTCAGGATCTTTTGACGAAGTGGATTATTGGTAAAGGACATGAATCGGGGGGTGGGGGTGGGGGAGAATACATTATGGATATCGAGAAACATGAACCATTGGTTGCATGTTCAGCCTCCTTAACCTTATTTGAAACCCATTGTCGTTCTGGTCATCCGTTTCTTATAATTTTGAAGCAGCTTTATCCCCAGTTTAAGAAGGCACAATCTTTCGATTGTGACGGCATGTCGGTTTTTTAAACACCATTGTCTCCCCTTTACTCCTCGAGTAAAGAAAAGAGTCTTCTCTCCTTTTGAATTAGTGCATTCTGATGTTTGGGTTCCATCTCCCGTAGTGTCTAAAACCAGTGTTCAATAATTTGTCTCTTTTGTGGATGATTTTTCGCAGACTACATTGCTTTATTTCATGAAAAATCGTTATGAGTTATTTTCTCATATTAATTATTCTTTTGTTAATTACAAACGCACTTTGGTACTAATGTTTGTATGTTGAGAGGTGACTAAATAAAAGAATACTTTTCTAATCCATTCAATACTTACATGACTAAGAATTGTATTATTTATGAATCATCTTGTGTAGATACCTCATCTCAAAATGGGGTTGCTGAAAGAAAGAATAGAAATCTTCTTGAAACTACGGAAGCTCTATTATTTCAGACTCATGTACCAAAATATTTTTTGCCTGACGCTGTCTCCACTGCATGTTTTCTCATTAATCATATGTCTTCGCCTGTCCTTCAAGTGATATCCCGTATCAGGTCTTATTTCCTACCAAACCTCTTTTCCCTAATACTCCTCTTACCTTCAAGAGTACATGTTTTGTTCGTGATGTTCGTCCTAATAGGACGAAATTGGATCCTAAGTCTATCAAGTGTGCTATCTTAGGGTACTCTTGTTTAGAGAAAGGATATCGTTATTATTATCCCAATCTCCACCGATACCCTATCTCCATTGATGTCACTTTTATGGAGCACTATCTTTATTTTTCGAAAAATCCTCATACTGTTAGTTTTCCAAATCTCTCATCGAGCACCGACTATGCTTGCACCACCTATTCTACCATCTACTACCACACCGACGCAAGCTATCCCCGTTGTTCTGGATCCACCAACGCCACTGCCGATCTGTTACATTTATTCCCGTCGATAGGCCCCTTCCGCTACATGTCCAAAGCCAAGTTCCTTGTCGCCACCCGACCCTAAAGACCTCCCCATCACCCTCTTCCCAAAGGTAAAAAGAAAATTTATATATCCTCTATCTTCCTTTGTGTATGATCAATTGTCTCCCTCGTCATGTTCCTTCATTGCCTCTCTTGATTCAGTCTCAACTCCTAAAGCTGTTCATGAGGTATTGTCCAATCTTGGATGGCGTTTAGGATAAGAGAAGAAATGAGTGAACTGGGTGCAAATGGTACTTGATATTTGGTTCTATTACATCCTGGGAAAAGACTATTGGTTGTTATAGGGTATTTTCTATTAAATTAAACTTTGATGGCTCTGTAGCCCGCCTTAAGGATCGACTCGTGGCTATGGGATTTTCCCAAACCTATGGGGTGAATTACTCTGATACTTTATCCCCTGTTGCCAAACTAACTTCCATGGGATTATTTATATCTTTGGCAAACACTAATGACTGGCCCTTATACCAATTGGATATCAAAAATATATTCTTGCATGGGGACTTGCATGAGGAAGTCTATATGGAGAAACCTCAAGGTTTTGTTGCTCAGGAGGAGTGTGTACTGATATGTCATCTTAAAATATCGTTATGTGGACTCAATTTGAGTCCTCGATCTTAGTTTGGAAAGTTAGGCCCAACAGTTGAAAAGTTTGGAATGAATAAGAGCAAGTACAATCATTCTATGTTATACAAAAGCACTCCAATATGTTTTATTCTTCTAGTTGTATATGTGGATGAAATTGTTATCACTGAAAAAGATAATTTGGGAATCTCTTCTCTAAAGTATTTTCTCCATAGTCAGTTCAATACCAACCACTTGGGAGTCTTGAAGTACTTTCTGGAAGTAGAGGTACTAAGAAGCAAGAAGAGAATATTCTTGTCTCAGAGAAAATATGTGTTGGATTTGTTAACGAAACTGGGATGCTAGGAGTCAAACCATGTTCTTCCACAATACCTCAGAATGCGAAACTAATGAAAGAAGGAGAATTATTTGAGAATCAAAAGAGGTACAAAAGAATTGTGCGGAAATTGAACTATATTACAGTAACTCGATCTGATATTACATACTTATTATGCATTGTAAGTCAATTTATGTCATCCCCTATAATTGAACATTGTAATGCTCTTGAACATATCTTGGCTTATCTGAAAGGAGTATATGGGCGTGGTATAATCTACTAGAACCACATTCAAACTCATATAGAATGTTTTACATGTGCAGATTGTGCAAGGTCCAAGATTGATCGGCAGTCCACATCAGGATATTGTGTATTTGTGGGAGGAAATATGATCTCATGGAAAAGTAAGAAACAAAACGTTATATTATGCTCTAGTGCAGAATAAGAATATAGGGTCATGGCTCAATTTGCCGCTGATATAATGTGGATTTATCAACTACTTTTAGAGCACAACCTCCAAGTTTCCATACCCGCAAAGTTACGGTCTGACATTCAAGATGCTATTCACATTGCCTCAAATTCTATGTTCCATGAACGAACCAAGCATATTGAGATTGACTGTCACTTTGTCCATGAAAAAATTCAGCAGAACTTGATTACTATCGCGTATGTAAAGACCGGAGAACCACTTGGAAATCTGTTTACTAAAGCACTTTTGGACTCTTGGGCTGATTTGGGTCAAATGGTTTCCTCGTCAGCCTGATCTCCTCCCCGTTGAGTCAAGTATGCTTCAATCTTTTTTCCGTTCCCTCTGATGCTATCAACAAAATTATTGATCCATGCCTTTGCTAATCGTTCCTCCACATCAATGCTCCATTTGATCCTCGGATGTGAAAATGATGTTGATTTTATCTCTCGGCTCCTCGAGGGCTTAGACGACGCCGATTGAGAAGGTTTCTCCGGGTTGAATTGTGACGGCGCTGATTGGGTGGGTTGGATGAGCTAGGGATCAGATTTGAGAGTGCAGTTTTTCTTCATTCACATGCTCGTTCAACTCCATATTTTCAAGGAGTAACTCGTAGTCTTTGGTGTCGGCCATAAAAGAAAGCTTGTGTATATAGAAGGAGTTTGTAGAAAAGAAAATGTGTGGTTTTAAGTTTAGGGTAGGTAGTGTATTCATAGGAAATTGGGGGTTTTTTGTTTTCAACAATGATGGGACACATGTCGTCGTGTTATCGGGTCGACGATTTAGCCGTTGGGCCCAGTGCTGACTTAGCCTTTAAGCCACTTAAGCAGTGGCTTAAGGACCCAACAAACCAAGGCCCCATATTTATGGTAATATATTTTAACTAATATCAGGCCAATAAATCTAACATTGTTCATTTCTAATTTAACCTATTTATGTACAAATTAAAATTGAGAAATAAATGTAGAGGTCTGCGGCTTGATTTTACCATTTCTGAATCAATGTTCGGCTCCTATTTCAAAATATGGTGATTTATACTACACTTCACTAATCTTATTGTGGTTATTTATTACCGAAATTTCTATCATATAAGTCCAAAATATTCATTTTTATGGAATTCATCGGCATTAATTTTGATTTTTAGTTTAGTAATAATGGCCATAGTCACTTGCATTCTAATTGAAAAAGGGGGTGGTACGCGCTGACTCACACGCCCGCTTTTGCGATCTTCGTTCTCGGCAAAGTCCTTCCTTCGTGATTGCAATATTCAACGTTTCAGCAGATGCTCTTGAGAGAGAAACCAGTCTCATCTCTCTTGTGGATACACAATCAACCATCGCCTGTAAAAGTCATGGAAGAAGAGACAAGAACTCCGTCGGAATCGCAGCCCAGTCAACGATGGGTTATGGTTAATCAATTTCAACATCCTATCACAGGAGATTCTCAGTCCCGAGTTGCTTCAACTGTCGTTCGTCTTGAACAAGGGGAATTCGATAAGATTGAGGCAGAGCTCTAAGATCCGATTCAGGAAAGGTACCCGCCTAGGGATCGACCTTCAGAGGCAAAGTTATTTTTTGCAATATCCCTCCTGGGAAGAACTCTGCTTGGCTCTCTAATCTAATTGAACCCTTTGGTTCAGTATTGTCCTCTTTTGTTTGCAATCGTACAAACAGAAAAGGGAAATATTTTGGCTTCGTTCGATTGTTGGATTCTGAGGCAGGGTTGGTGCGGACAGAATTCAATCGGAAGGAGATTGAAGGTTACAGGTTATTTGTAGCTAATGCTTGGCCGATCAAGCACAAGAAAAACTTAAAGTCAAGACAGGTTTGGGTCCCAAAAGTCCGTCCTCAATCTTCATCAAAGGCAGAGTTAATCAAGATTCAGGGCCAAGATGTTGAAGGACTGAAGTTCATGGCAATGGCAGGTATACTTATTCTTGCTAGAAACAATGGCTCAACTGCGTCGTTTGTTCAGACTTTAGAATCTCATGGTCTATGCGACTTTGTGCTAAGAGATTTTGGTAATCGGGTGTTCCTCCTCATGTTCCAAAATCCTACCATCCGAGATGAATTGGAAAAGGAGAACTGGACCTTTCTAAAGCCCTGGTTTGACGTAATCAGCAATTTTGGAATTTTAACAACTTTGGGAGGATTCTTTGAATGGGTAGCATTGGAAGGTATCCCTTTCCATGGCAGAAGTCGGGAAACCTGCCGGAGGGTGGGCAATGAACTGGGTTTGGTTCTAAGCATTATCTGCGAAGATAACCCTCTCTCTGCTTCCTTTGAAAAAGCCATTGTCTTAGTGTATCGAAACTCCAAGCTACAGTCTACTTCAGTAGAGCTTTGTCTAGGCAATTCTTCTTTTGGCATTGATGTCAGGTCAATTTTCAGTTCAGCTCTGCCGGCCATTGCCGACTCTCCGACTCCGGAGCCGAAAGTGTTGGGAGATGATTGGGTGCGTCCGGAAAGTCAGGCTGTTTCTGCTGAAAATCAGGATAAGAATATTTCAAATTTCCCCTCTGATCCTATTCCCATTTTTAGTCGGGATACTCTCATTACTCAATTGGAAGATAGTGTTGATCCTACTCTCTCTCTTGCATCCGAATGCAAGGATTCTGTTCCTGATTCAAATCAATTGGTCGCATGCACAATATCCCCTCCCAGTTGCCGTAATTCACAAGCTTCTATGTTACCGGGTAATATTCTAAAATCAAGAGGCAAAGGCAAAGGTAAATCTCCAACTATAGTCTTGTATCAAGCACCAATTAAGAAATTCCCTCTACATGCTTATCGCCGGGCAAGGAGATCGGATTGGGAGTATGTGAAGTCCGTTGGTATAAAAGCTTTGACTAAGGGAGATTTGGTTCTAGAGCAGTTTAACGCTTTGGACGTTGAGGTACCTGAAAAGGTGGATTTTGGAGAATCAGAGTCAGAAGACTAAGAAGATTTGTGTGAGGAAGAGGGATTGGAAATTTCTAATCCCGATCCCTTACTCCTCCATTGATCCACTATGAAGTTCCTCTCTTGGAATGTGAGAGGAACAAACTCCTCTCTTAAAGAGAGGAGCATCAAGGAGGTTGTGCTGAAACAAAGACCAGATTTCGTTTTTCTCCAAGAAACGAAGTCTGATTTAATTTCTCCAGCCTTCATTCGTGCTTGTGGCTTGTCTGTGAATTGGAATTGTGAATTTGTCCCTGCTATCGGTGCTTCAGGTGGTTTGTTGTCCGTTTGGAATCATAATTTCCAACAATCTGCCTCTATTCCGCTGTCTAATGCTCTAATCTGGTTAGGATCTTATGGACCTCAGCATATTCCGATTGCTCTTGTGAATGTTTATGAGGCCTCTAATCCTTTGGATCGTATGTTATTATGGAATTCTCTGAGAGAACATATCCATACTCTGGGGGATAATGTTCTTTTTTGTGGTGACTTTAATTCTGTGCTATTACCTGAGGAGCGGAAAAATTGTTTGTCTTCGGAGACTGATACCTCAGCTTTTGTGGATTTTGTCTCGGATATGGGACTTTTAGACCTTCGTATGGAGGGATGCAGTTACACTTGGTACATGCCCGGCTCAAAAGCTTCGAGGTTAGATCGATTTTTGGTGTCTCCATCTTTTCTCCTATTGTTTGATAATCTTTCGCAGCGGGGGTTGGAGAGGAAATGTTCTGATCATAGACCTATTACTTTAGCTACAAGTATTTTAAATTGGGGAGTCAAACCATTTAAATTTTTGAATGTTTGGATTCAACACGAGAGCTTCCAACATACGATTCAAGACCTTTGGGATTCTTATGAATGCTCAGGTTCAGCTAGTTATATTTTATGGTTCAAACTTAGTAATCTCAGACAAGATCTAAGGGTGTGGAATCAAGAAGTTTTTGGTAGGGCTGATCATGATATTTTGAAATTGAGTTCTGAAATTGAAGCCTTGGATCAAATTCTGGAATCCAGAAATTTAACAGATGAGGAAAGTATGACCCGTGCTCTTCTTAGGGTGGAACTTACTCAAAAGTTTAAAATTATGGCTCAAATTTGGTGTCAGAAATCTAGAGCTCGCTGGTTTAAGGAGGGGGACACTTGCTCCAGTTACTTTCATAAACTGGCCAATTATAGAGGGCTTTTAAATCAGATTACAATAATCAAAGATGGAGATAATTATTTACAAGAGCCAGAGGAAATCAAAGCCAGTGCAGCCGCCCACTTCAGCTCTCGTTTTCACCAGCCGACTTCTCCAAGATTGAGTCTCCCAGATTTGCCATTTCAGCGTCTTTCTCAGGTACAAATTAATTTATTGGAAGAAGACTTCTCCTTGGCTGAAATTAGAGCTGCAATTGATGCTTGTGGTAGTGACAAATCGCCTGGTCCTGACGGTTTCACACTCTTCTTTTTTAAATCTTGTTGGGATATTGTTGTTGTGGATGTATTTCATTTTGTCAGAGAATTTCAGCTAGGTGGGAAAATTGGCAAGGGTCTAAACTCTACTTTCTTCACCCTGATTCCTAAGGTACCTAATCCGGAGACTTGGAATGAGTTTCGACCGATCAGCCTTATTACTGCCCCATACAAGATCCTGGCCAAGGCTTTGGCTCTCCGTTTAAAATGTGTCTTGTCTGATTTAATTAGTGACGTTCAAAGTGGTTTTATTGTGGGGCGTCAGATTGTGGATGGGGTGTTAATAGCATCAGAAGTGATTCAAATGGTGAAGAGGGACATATCAGAGATAGTTTTGTTACAACTCGATTTCGAGAAAGCTTATGACAATCTCTGCTGGGATTTCATAGATGATGTTATGGTGGCCATGAACTTTGGATTCAAATACCGTTCTTGGTTATTTAATTGTTTTCAAGCTTCAGTCTCAGTTCTTATTAATGGAACCCCTTCCAAGGACTTTAACCTGTGCAATGGGCTTCGGCAAAGATGCCCTTTATCCCCCTTTATCTTCCTTATAGCAGCAGAAGGATTACACCAAGTCTTGAATGACGGAATACGTTCAGGTGATTTTGGAGGGGTTAGAGTGGGTAGGGATAGTTTTCTGCTATCCCACTTACAGTTCGCAGATGACACTATTTTGTTTGTTTCTGGACTGGAAGCACAGTTGAGAAATTTAAGAAATATTCTTGATTCTTACCAGTTTATGTCGGGTTTGAAGATAAACTACACCAAGTCGAGAGCGGTCTTGCTTAATGGTTCAGCTTTATCTGGTGAGTTAATACATGAGATCCTTGATTGTGATGTGACGGAGCTACCTATCAATTATCTGGGATTCCAGATTGGGGTTAATCCAAATAGAGTTAGCTCTTGGTCTCATATTGTGAAAAAATATAAAGCATCTCTAGCTCTCTGGAAAGGGAAGCTCCTTAATTCGGCGGGAAGATTGGTTCTTATTAAATCAACCTTGTCCGCCCTTCCTATTTATTATATGACACTCTTTAAAGCTCCTAAGAGTGTGATCAAAGATCTAGAAGCTTGGCAACATAGATTTTTGTGGAAAGGGGTATCTGAAGGACGAGTCCTTAATAAAGTTGCATGGCACAATGTGATTAAGCCTAAAGCAGAAGGTGGTTTGGGTATTCGGAGTTTAGAGCATGTTAACCTTAGCCTTTTAACTAAATGGTTTTGGCGATTCGCATTTGAACAAGACTCTCTATGGAAGCGGTTTATCTGTGAACGTTTTGGGTGGAGCATATCTGATTGGGATTTGACTAATTGTCCTATTTCTCGAGAGTCTTCTATTTTTTCTCATATAAGGAATCTGGCTCGAGACCCATCTTTTGCTGCTCTTTTCGGCAATCAAAGTCTATTTTGGAGGCTTTGTAATGGATCCAAAATCAAATTCTGGGAGGATCCTTGGTTGGGAGAATGCTCATTAAAGATCAGGTACCCAAGGCTATATTCTTTTACTACTACTAAGAATAAGAAGATTAGTGAGGTTTGTGCTTCAGGTTCTTGGTCTATTGGATTTAGACGAGATTGTTTTTTATATGAGGATTCACAAGCTTTGCAGTTACTTGGGATTCTTGGCGAGGTTGTTTATGATCCCTCAGGTCCTCCTGATTCTCTTATTTGGCTGAAAGCTGCTCGTTTTTCTTCTAAGGAGACATACAAGCTCCTAACTCATATCCCCTCTCCTCCTCCATCCTGGGCGAAATCTATGTGGATCAAGCACTGGCCTCCCAAGTTTGGAATGCTTGTCTGGTTGATTTTGAATCGTGCAATACCTTCTCAGGTTTTCCTAGCGAGTAGAGGTATTCGTATTTCACTGGCTGATATGTTATGCAAATCATGCTCTATAGTCTTTGAAGATGCAAATCATATATTTTTTTCATTGTGATTTCGCTTGGAAATTTGGTCAAAGATCTAAACTTGGTGGTCTTTTTTCTGGATAGTGCCTGCCTCAATAGCAGATCTGCTTGTTGTTTGGTTGAACTCGAGAAAGAATACATTTTTGGGAAGATGGATAAAGATCAGTTATCTTGCTTTATGGTTGCTTTGGATCCGCAGGAATTCGCTTATGTACTCTGACTCTGCAGACTCTTTACAGGAGCTGTTCATTAAGCTCCAAACACAAGCTTTTGGCCTCTTCAGATCGGCGGGACTTTTGGATTCTTCTGCTTCTTTCGTACAATGGCAGGCTTTCCCGTCCAACTGCTTTCTGTGATGTATTTCCTAACCTCTTCAGTTTTCGGTTTACTTACTTGTTTTGTAAGTAATGTTTTTACTGTTTTTCCCACGGGATTGAGTTAATCTCTCCTGATTCTTTGTACCCATTTTTAGTACATTGAATAAATTATCCCCGCTTATCAAAAAAAAGTAATAATGGCCATGACATTTAGTATTTTTTTTGTTTGTTTATTTTTTTGTTTGTTTTCTTTTTTTGTTTATTTATTTCATCAGCATCAACGGTGCCTGGATTTTCACTTTTTCCATCGCTTATCTGAAACCATAAATCTTCAAAAAAAATTCTTCTGGAAATTGTCAAATTCTCTATTTTTTTTCTCATGGAAGCTCTCAGATTCTCAACTCAGTCAATTAAGTGTGGGCATAAAAATCCACACCGCCAAAAATCGACCAACCCGACCATTATCGAGACCGTAAAAAAAAGAAAACGGTAGATTGTGGTGAGTTTCCGGCGTCATAAACACCAAACCGACGATAATGTGGTCGGAGTCCGGTCTATGAAAGGCTGAACCGGTGGTGGACCGAAACCGACCAGCCCAATAACTATGTAGTATCAGCCCATTTGATAATTAACATATACTTTTATACCTAATCTGTTTGCTATTTCCTTTGTCATTATTAGCTTTTTGTTGTTATAACTCAAGTTTCAATTAAGCCCAATAATGATTTTTATAATTTGGGCCCAATTTTTCATAAAATTACTCATCCAACCCAACAAACAACGCACATTTAACCCTAATTACCACTCATCTCACGCAGCCACCCACTATACCCAATTCTGCAATTCATCTCCTTTTTCCTTTTTCTTCTCATCTTCTCTCACGTCAACCATACCGATATTTGGAAGGATTGAGAATGTGATTCCGGTGATAAAGCTTCATATGGACGATTAAGCGTAGATCTGAGCACCTCTTCTCTCTCAGACTCGCCGGTACATTCTCCTCTCTCACCGGCGTGTTGATGGTATTATACGATACGATTTGGTACTCGAGTCACGAACCAGCCCTACTGAATATTGAGAAATTGTAGGAGAATTGAAATGGGGAGAGGTCAATTATGCGGTTGGTCGGTCAAAACCGGTAACCGACCGGCACCTAGTATGGTCGGATTTAATGGCCAAGTTTCGGTTTCGGTGCCGGTCCCGGTTAGGTTTTTTCAGAAACCGTTGTTTCAGTTGCGGTGGATGGATTTGGGGAAATGGTCGACTAAACCGACCATGCCCATCCCTGCAGTCAATCAATTGTACTTTTCAATGGTAGCGATAAGTTTGATTGGTTTTGGTGTAAGTATCACGTTTCTTCTTTTCCTGCTTATATTCTTATGTGTGTTTTTATTGATTGAGAATCGAAGAAACTAAGGCCTCAAATTCAACAAGATATTGATACTAGAAGTCCCAACCCAATCCATAGGCCAGGACTACATCAGTGAAGCATAAATTAAAAAGTACTGATTCGCACTACTCAAGATAGGGCCTGGATACTGTTGGGTCACCCAAAGGTTACGCTTTTCTTTTGTTGTAAAACTGAACCTGTGATCATCAATACTGAAGGAAGGACTGGCTTGATTTAGGGGTCCCTTCCAGAATTCGATCGTGAATCCCGTGGATAGAGGGTGTGGTGGTGGAGGCCAGGGCGGAGGGCGTGGCGGTTGCAGGGACAACGGCGGGGACTTCCGACGCGTCGACTATGGCGATTTCAGAGACCCCATATGATCCAGAGGCAGTGGTGGAGCCTAAGGAGGAGGGTGTGCATGTGGTAGTGGTAGGGATGGCGGTAGCAACTTCCGAGGCGGCTTCGACGACTTCAGAGACGGCGTTAGGGTTTGATGTCGAGGTGAGCCAGACGCCACCATCGGAGTAGCAGATGGGGCACCGAATCAGATCGGGAGAGCTGGTGGACCGAATCAGATCGAGAGATGCTCCGTTGGTGGCTGGAGGAAGCCAACGTCGCGGTGGCTAGAGGCGGTTTGAGAGGAACCTTAGCAGAGAAAACCTGCACAAGACCTAAAAAGAAGGTGCAGGAGAGAGTATGAGTGGAAGAGAGGAGCAAAATCATGGCATAAGCCATGACAAAGGCCATGAGCATAGCCATGACTTTGCTTTTGTGGCGAGAGAGAGAAAAACCCTAGCAGAGCAAAAAATTGTACTGCCTAAAACTTTTAAGTTGTATGTCAATTTAGTGTGAACTTCCTATTATGTATTTGTTTTTCTTTTTTTGAGGAAATGTGTTTGGTTAATTACTGAGCATGTTATGTTATGTGCATTACAATTTCGTCATTAAGAATAAAGGTCTTTGACGTAACCTGTAATGTTACTGCAAATTAAAGACAATCATTAAAATTGGCTTTTCTATAAAATGTCTTGGAAATTTATTTTCTGTCATTTTTGTTTTGTTAAGTAGACAATTGTTTATCGTATTAACTATTTGTGTTGACAAGAATGTTGAACGAATTTGTTTTTGTTTGGGGTTGCTTGTATGTTTTCTTTAACTTGATTAAAGTTTAGATGGTGATTTAAGAGATGGTGGAGTTTATGATTGTATCATTTTATATATTATGTTAATAAATTATAGGAGTAGCATAAACTTTTCAAGAAGAAAAAAAGGCCTCCGCACAACCTCGCAGAGGTTCCCTTTTACCCTACTCGGGTCACCGCCGTCGCCGCACTGCTCATCCGCTCCGTTCGCCGGTCTTCAACCCTTCCACCGCCACTACGTCTTATCCCTCTGTCACCGGACCACTGGTTCTGAGATCATCCCCGACCTCTCTCCCCTTCGCGTGATTCGTCTCTGTCGGTCCCCGATTGACCGCCCATCTCAGACGAAGACGATTAACGTCCTCTCCCCGGAGTCCGTCGGACATGTCGTGTCACTCCAGCCCGGATTCTCCCAATTTCGCCAGAGCGTCGGTTTCGCTCGGTGATATTGACTGCTACCTCGCAATCATCGGTGTCTGCTGCTCCACCGTTTGGGCAGCCGAGGACGTACCTGCGGAAGCAACAGGCCTTTGGACCTCCTCACCCTTCAGGAGCGCCGACAGGTACCGCTTTTCTTTGCTGTTTTAGGGTTTCTGCTTTTTGCTGCTATGTCGAACCTGCTGGCCTGGAAATGTAGAGGCCTAGGAACGAATCATAACCGTCGCCAATTGAAGGATTTGGTGAAACGGTTTAACCCTGATATCTTGTTTTTGACGGAAACCCGCCATGTGGAATCCCAGAATTCGAGATCGTGCCTCGCTATTCTGCGTAGAACGCTAGGGTTTCATGGTGGTACGGGTATTCCGGGCTTTATACCACAGGCCACCTCAGGCTCCCGTTCCCCGACAAATAAAGGGGTGTTATGATGCTTTGGGGGGAACAATGTAAGGTTATGATCTTGTCAATGCAGCAGTCACATATTGATACGATCGTTTAGATCGGTCAGGAAGCACCTATTCGTTTCACAGGTATTTATGGCGAACCAGTTTGGGAGAATCAGGATCTGACATGGACCAATTTGAGGCATCTGACCACAGCTCTGGCGCCGGTGGATTGGATCCTAATGGGGGATTTTAATAGATTTCTATGCCCGTCAGAAAAAACGGGGTGGGAGGGCGTACCCACTAGCCCTCATGCAAGGCCTCCAATAGGCCATATCGGATATAGGGGTGAAAGAGGTGCCTCTACAAGGCTACAAGTTCACGTGGGCCCAGGGCCAGGACGCTGAGTCTTTAGTGGAAAGTCAGTTGGACATGGCCTTTATTTCCCCACAGGCTCGAGACTGCTTTAGGGATGTGTCCCTTCAGAACTTGGGCATCTCGACATCGGATCATAAACCCATACTCCTTCAAATCCAGAAGGATCCGGTGGAACGTCGACCTCGCCAATTTCGTTTTGAGAACATGTGGATTGATCACCCCGAATGTGGTACGTTGATCCAGTCAGAGTGGGGTCAGCCTGGGGATCGTCACATCAAGCATCATATTAAGGACATCGGGGTTTCGTTGGATGACTGGGGCCAGACAATATTCAGGGACAACATTAACCAGATTCGACGTCTACAGCGGACTCTTGCTGAATTGAATGGCCGAACTGATAGACAGGGCATCAAGCGAAGATTGGCGATCCAGAAACAGTATAACAGGGCCCTGGCAACACGGGAATAGTTTTGGCGTCAGAGGGCGAAACAACACTGGCTTGGGGAAGGAGACCGGAACACAAAGTTTTTTCTAGAGATTGTCTTCGAAACGTCAGGCTAAAAACAAGTTAAAGTCCCTGATTAATGATGAAGGAGTGAAAGTACAATGGAATACAGGAATGAGTGACCTGCTCCATTCGTACTTTGCTAATATCTTCACTGCGGGAGATATTGAAGACTATGATCTCCCCATGCCTGTCCCGTGTATGATCACCTCAGCACAAAACATGCAATTAACTAAGAGGGTAACGGACCAAGAAGTGTGTCACGCAGTCTTCCAAATGGCACCGTCGAAATCCCCAGGCCCTGACGGACTCAATCCAAAATTCTTCCAACACTACTGAGATACCCTGTCCCCGGAGGTCATAGACTTTGTCCGTACTACAGTATCGACTTGCACCATCGACCAGGACATCAATAAGACTACCCTGATTATGATTCCGAAGGTCCCGGGGGCGAAAAAGATTGCGGAACTGAGGCCTATCGCCCTCTGTAACGTGATCTTCAGAATCCTCTCTAAGGTTCTAGCCAATCGGATCAAACCCCTTTTGGATCCGATAATATCAACGAATCAGGGGGCGTTTGTCCCGGGCAGACATATCCAGGATGATGTCATTATCTCCTATGAGATTATTCATACCCTCAGGCGTAAAACACAAGGGCAACGAGGATTTATGGCACTGAAGTTAGACATGAGTAAGGCCTACGACAGAGTGGAGTGGTCTTTCTTGTTATCCATGATGGGAGCATTTGGATTCAACATGGGGTGGCGAGCTATGGTGCTCGCGTGCATGCGATCAATCGAATACACGGTAAGCTCTGACGGGAAGCATACGACCCCTTTTACAGCAGGACGAAGTATCAGACAAGGCGACCCTCTATCGCCGTATCTGTTTCTCTTCTGTATGGAGGGTTTATCTCGGATGCTCAGTCAAGCAGAGAGGGCTGGACAGATTCATGGAGTCTCAGTAGCTAGAGGAGCTCCGCGTGTCTCTCATATCTTCTTTGCGGACGATTGCTACATTTTCTGCAGGGCAGATCAAGAAGAGGCGACCCATTTGAACAACATCCTCCAAACGTTTGGTCGCCTTTCGGGTCAAGTCATCAATAAAGGTAAATCATCTATATTTTTCAGCACTAATACGACATCGGCCTACAGATCGGCATGTTGTGACATACTAGGGATTCAGGAAATCTCGGGTCCGACTAAGTATTTGGGAGTTCCCAACATGCTGGGTCGCAAAAAAGGCCAGAGCCTTCAGTTTTTATGCGACCGGATTGTAACCAAAATTGGGACATGGGATGGTCAGATGTTGTCGGCAGGGGGGAAGGAGGTGATGATCAAATCAGTTCTCCAGGCTATGCCAATCTATACGATGAGTGTGTTCCTGTTTCCAAGGGAATCCATCAATAAGATCCACGTTGCATTAGCTCGGTACTGGTGGACGGGTACTCCCAGGGGCACGAGACCGATTATTTGGTAGGACTGGGCAAAACTGTGTAGGCCAAAGGAGGATGGAAGGATGGGCTTCAAAGACATGAGGGACATGAATATTGCAATGCTGGCAAAAATGGGGTGGAAACTGGTTACTCTACCCAACTGTCTGGTGGCTCGCATTCTTAAGGCACGTTATTACCCACAGGGTGATTTTCTTTCGGCGGGAGGAGGGAATGGACCCAGCCAAATATGGTCGGGTCTTCGTGGCACCTAGGGACTGCTCCGCGGAGGTTTGATCCGGACTATTGGTGACGGTCGCTCTACTATGGTTGAGGGTTCCCCATGGCTTTTGGGGAATAACCCAGTCATCCCCCTGCACACGTGTATCACCCCGGCCCCTTATGGTGTCGGATCTAGCCAACGCCGATCATGAATGGGACGTGCAGAAGCTACAACTAAACCTCCCTCCGACTATTGTTGAGGATGTCCTTCAGGTGCCCCCGCCTCTCCCCCGACATACAGATAAATGGTCCTGGAAGTTCAATATCAGAGGGGAGCATTCAGTGAAAGAGGGATATAGGGCACTCTACAGAGAGAATGGACGCTGGCACGTCTCCACGGGGACAACGGTTTGGACAGGTATTTGGGACCAGGACATTCAGCCACGGATCAAGGTATTCCTATGGCGAGCTATCTCTGGTACACTACAGGTCGCAATGAATCTCCGCACTAAGTTCGTCCCAATTCCGGCCACCTGCCAAATGTGTCAATCCGTCCCGGAATCTACGGACCATCTTCTGCTCTCCTGCCTATTTGTGAGGTCGGTTTGGGACAAAGCAAGGTTACCCATCCCTGATCCTTTATCGTCTTCTCTGACTGATTGGTTGTTGGCCCTATTCCTGATACCGGATGCTTCGATCCAGAGCAAAGTTTGTCTCGTCTTATGGGAGATATGGAAAGCGAGAAACGCTATGGTTTGGGATCAGGCTACCTCCACCCCACAAGAGCTGGTTGGCACGGTCCTCAGTAACCAGCATAGCTGGGCAGAAGCACAATTGGGTCTCCCGAAGCCCGTTACTACCCCCCAATACAAACAGACTAAATGGAAACCCCCTCCCCCTACCTGGTCCTTGATCAACGTTGATGGAGCGAATTTTGCGGCCTCAGGTCAGTTTGGATGGGGTTGGATATGCCGCACGGACACGGAAGGGTTCCGGGAAGCACAACATGGTTATGGAAATGGGGCACTCAATCCCGAATATTCGGAGGCAATGGCGATCTGGCAGGCCCTGGAATGGATACAAGCATCGCAATCGTCCAGGGTCATCATACAGAGCGACGCCCAGTACCTGGTACACCTGATCCAAGGCACACACCAGGTCTTCTCCCCTTTGGGCCGGTTGGTTGACGACTGCAGGTCCCTGTTAGCTACTCTCGAGGATGTCAAACTCGAGTACATATCTAGGTCAGCGAACGGAGCAGCCCACTGGCTAGCCCGGGAAGCCCGTTCTTTGCCTGTCCTTTCGTGGTCCGGATTCACCATCCCGAACGCGTTTATGTCTATCTTACAAAAGTTCAATTAATAAAATTCGTATCTTGTTTCAAAAAAAAAAAACTTTTCAAGAAAAAAACCTTGTATAAAAGTTTGTTTTAGGCCCTCAAATTTGTTGGGCCGATCCTGATTGGGCCACGTCGCTCCCGCCATGATGTTGCACGTAGTTCAAGACTCTACGTCGAGTAGCATTACACAAGCGTCTCCTACTGACAAATGATGTAACAGCGTCTACGTCAAATGCCCTACATCATATCTACTACAACCACGTGAGGTGCTCTAAGTAATAGGTAGGGTTATTAGTGAGTAAATTACAAAATGTATAGTTGCTAATTATGGCGGTGTGGCCATAACCTTGGAAACTGATGATAAATGAGAATGCACTGATCTGAGCTTTATAGCAGACACTTCATTAAAGCCATGTACGTACTCTTAATTAAATGTTTCCATTTCCATATATAACAAGTTAACCTGTCGGCAACTTCATCAATCATGGTAAAATTCCACTGATCTGTGCATGTTGTATCATGTATGGTTAATATGATTAGCTACTAATTAATTAATATTAACTCTATGCATCCACCTATTACAGCCTTCAAGTTTCTCCACAGTTCTATTGAACCCATGAACAAATTGATTAGGAGGCTCAGATAGCTTGCATTCGTCTAATTATCCGTACTGTAATTGTAATTAACTGACAGTGGGATTTTGTTGCTGAGTCGTCAATTAAGAAACATTTTTATTTGCATAATCTTTTTTTTATCGGCGAAAACATATTTAAATTAACCTCTTTTGAGGAAGAAAAGATTACACAAAAAACACAAGCTTCCTAAAACTTGCACATGACCAAAATAAGGGTACACAGACCCGAGAGCCAAGTAAGGGTACACAGACCCAGAGTCAAAGACAGGGTACACCGACCCAACAGTCCCACGGCGGGAAGGACCAACCACAGACAAGAAAGGGTACACAGACCCAAAAAACAAAGAAAGGGTACACAGACCCCGAAAAAAAGAGAGGGCACGCAGACCCAGAAGTAAAGAAAGGGTATGCAGACCCAGAAACAAAGAACGGGTACGCAGACACGGGGGCAAAGACAGGGTACGCAGACCCAGAAGCAAAGAAAGGGTACGCAGACCCAGAAAAAAAGAACCGAGAAAGGAAAAGGGACCAAAGTCCCGGAAATCCAACCCTAAAGCGCTAAAAAAAGAAAAGGTCTTTAACCCTGACTAGTCAACCAATAAGCACAATACAAACCGATATACAACCTAAGAACGGCCTAGGCAAGTAAAACACCCTGTCTCATTAGTATCATCGACCAGTCACACAGGCTGGAAGACGATCACTAACACAACGACGGTCAACACCGCAAGCGATAAAGACAGTCCCAATGAGTGAAACCCACCAGAACATATAAAACTCAAATATCGAAACTGCAAGAAAACTACTGAATGGCACGAAGGCCTAGACCATCACCGGCGGCCAACACTTTAAACTGGCGAGTCCTCCCCACAAAAGTGGGAAGAAGCAATCGCATATCAAACATTAAACGATAAGGGGGCAATGTGGGGGCACATAACTTAAGCTGTAAAGAGGGATATACCAGTGAAGATACCACGATGAACCGCTAGACCCACGACGATCATCACCCGAGAGTGAAGAAGCGCGTCCCACGACCGGATCTAAAGCGAAACAACAGGTAAGCAGACGAACCACCAAAAGCAGGAAGAAACAGCTCTGCAACGATCCCCACCGGGCAGGATGAAGAAACGCGTCCCAGGACAGGAGCCGTTACTCGAAGCCTCCAAAGATCCGTAAGAAACACCACCGACCCGCTGCCAACCAAGCAAACCAGCAAAAACCGGGTCTGCTGGGTAGACCGACCGGGATCAGACCCGACCCGAGTCAACCCGCCCAATCTGGACGGTCCGACCCAGACGAAGTGGGCTTGCCCAGGCCCAACCCAAACAGCCCGGTCAAACCCAGACAGAGTCGGACCCGGGTCACAACCACAACCCGGCTTGCCCCAGCACACGTGATCCAGCCCAGCAATCTCCCGGCCCAACTCGTCCCGGCCCAAACCGCATACAGCCCAGAATTCAGCTGGTCCAAATCGATTCTGGATCTGAGAAGACTGCGCGGACGGACGCGAGACCCAAACCAGCGACGAGCAACTCCGGTGACCGGCGAGAAAACCCGACGACCAGCACCTGCGACTGCAGAAACCAGCGAGCACAGGGGCAACAACAAACCAGGGAGAGGAGCTTCCACCGCCGGAATCCGAGCAAACGAACAGAGCTAGATCTGACCGGGACACCGGCAGATCTGGCCAACACGACTCCAAAACCGGCTGTCGGCGAAGTCTTAACCACTCAGGCTTGACAGGAAGCAGCAGAAGAAGGAGGAGAAAGGGGAAGAGAAAAGGGCTTTGGATTCACGGGGGAGGGATCGAAAAGGAAAGGAACTCAGGCGAGGCCTCATCGGCAACAGCCCCAGCCGAGGAGGCAGAGGCAGTCACCGGCGAGGGGGAAGGGCGGCGAAGCTGGGTGTAGGGTTAGACGAAGATGCACGGTTCCCAAGTCAGAGAGAAAACCAAGCTCGCTGTAATATCTGCATCACCTCTATTTTCTAGTACTGAACTCATCAGTGCACGGCTCAGTTACCTTCATTAAACTTCAAATATTTAAGAAGACAATTTGTATAGTATTGTTGCCTATATTGTAAAAGAACATCATTTTTTTACACTAATCTATGTTCCCATGATTAAGGAGCTTTTAGATTAATAAATCCAAGGTAATTATAATTAGAGTGTGAAACATGTCGTTATCGTTAGTTGCAGTTGAGCTTATTATTAAGTATAAGGAAAATGCCATACACCCTCTTCTTCTTCTTTTTTTCTATTCTTGTGGCCAATCTGATCATTTTCCTATAAATTCCCTCCAAACACTTGTTTTTTTTTTCTCATCATCCAAACAACAATTGTTCTTTACTTTGATCATTTTGGGAGATGAAATGATGATTAGTATGGAAGTTATATTGGTGTGGTGCTTGTTGGTGCCCTAATCTGCTCCCCAAGCAGCAATGCGAGGAAGCAGTTGTTGACGACCGGGTATGCTCCAGTTAATGACCAAAAAACATTCAGCTGGTTCCACAATCCTCTATCCGGCGACTTTGGGGTGGTTATGGCGGAGGTGTGGGTGGTGGAATAGGAGGTGACGCTATCTTTTTTTTTCTACGAGAATAAGAAATAGTTTTTACTAATAATGGAGGAATCATTATAACGGTAAGTGCCCTCAATAGAGCGGTGATCCAATAATCTTTAGATACAAACCGTTCTAAAACAGATTAGATTATAACAGTCAGGGTAATACATGAAACATAACTAAAACAAACAAAGTAACTAATAAAGAAAAGGAAACCAAAGCTAAAACTGAAAAGGAAGCCAAAAGGTGTCATATGTTAGGAACAGTTCAAGGTGAGACCTAAACGCTGCTTAGTCCCTACTCTCCAAGGACTCGTCTTGTCGACTGGTGGGTCGACTGAACCACCGAACTTGAATCCGGCAATACGGAGGGGAGGAATGACTCTCATCAAGGACCATCCCGAGGTAGATCCCTGGAGCCATCAAATCCTTTCATCCCTCTTGGTGGGGATGTTTCCCAGCCTTCGCCTGATCTTCTCACGGCTCTCCCTCCGTCTCCTCTTCTGACCCCCAGGGCCTAGTAGCGTCCCAGATGGGCTAGATCCAGGGAATCCTAATATACGTACATCGTTACCTCGTTCTTTTGATAGAGCTATACCTTTGTTGGTCTAGTTTTATAATTAGTAAATCTAAGAAAATATTATATTTTCGTTATAAATATGTTATATGGGATGAAATCTTGCCCTTTTTATTCTGCAGATTACAAGCAGTATTAGGTTTAGAGGAATACTTACATCGTATGCCATGCCATATTTTTTTCTTGGAGATTTTTAAAAAATAGACTATATGAGTTATATACACAATGTCAAGGATTGTCACATATAATAGGTCAAAAAGTCTAAATTTCATAACATTGTCGGGAGTCTCGTAAGCGTATCGGTACTCTTTGACCCGTAGAGAAAATCAATTTTGCGTCATAGACATTAATGGACAACAAAAATGTACTAAACAATGAAAACACAAAAAACAAAAAAAAAATACAAGGAAAAGGTTATCCCGCCCGTTGGGGATCGGTCAAGAGGACTCGGTCCCGGGTCATAGGGGGTAGGCTTCCATCCACCCACCTCCCAACCTTGAACCCGACTTATGGTTCCTAGTAGGGCTGTTTGGCCGATTTTTCCTGAAGGAAGTATCCTTCCCCTTCTTCGTGCAGTTAGTAAACATGGAGGGTGGTGGATTCTGCTAGGTCGAGGGCCCGTTTCAGGCGACACGTTCGGGTGTAGAAATGGCTCGTCCTCTCTCACCCCTTCGATTCCATCCCTTCGTCTTCTTCGGCCATAATCCCCAAGAATTCACTTGAGGCTCCTTCTTCTTCCCGTCTGCTAGTAGGTTGGGCTATGTCTAGCTCCAATGTCCCCATGGGATCGTCGAGGATGATTGTCTGCATCCGAGTAGGGCTCGTAGAGGCATTTGGTTGATACGCCCCTCCTTTTGGGCCTCGTTAGCCAGGTCACAAATCTTTGTGATCCTGAATGTCCCGAAATCCGATTTAGGATACGCCTATTACAATCCTAGAGCCACTTAGCCGAGTCACATCTCTGGTGTTTCCTTCCAAGTCCCGAGAGAGGGTAGTTCTGGAAAACTCGGAGAGGACCCTCAACAGCCATGAGCAAAATCCCATCTCCCCCCCCCCCCCCAAACACTTGTGCTTCTCGAGCGAGGCCGAGTACGTCAGCATCACCCTGTATCTGCGGTTTTCTCTCCAAAGGTGCTCTGTACTCCATACGAAGTAACTACGTCGCATTAGCCCCATCGGAGCTCTAAGGGAGTCATAAATCGGATCTTCTCTCGTCCCACTCCCAAAGCTTGGAATTTCCCGATGTGGTGTGTCACGCCCCAAATCCGGTTTTGACCGGACTCGAGACGTGACTTAAGGAAAATAATAGAAATCCACGATAAAGCAGTTTATATAGTACTAAATAAGTCTCCAAATTTAGTTTCAACTAAAAAAGCCTCAAGAAATACGTCTACAATAAGGTTTAGAAATAAAGTGTTTATAAATAAGACGACCACAATGTCTCTAAGGACAAGCACCCGAACTGACGAAGCTCCCGAGCCTCGAGTCCTCTACTCATCAAGTAAGCCTGAAACAATAGTAAACAAAAAGTAGGGGTGAGCTTACGCTCAGTAGGGAAAATAACTAGTAAGGGCATCCTTTAAGTTTAACAATTGGAAAATTCACAATTTCGTTCAAATCTCAATAATACGAGGAGCTAAGAAAATATTCAAATATGGAAATAAACCGATATTCAACGCCCTTAAGAGTGTAGTAAATAATTATAGAAGTAAGGGAAAACGATACACTTCTTAACCATCAAAGGAAGATAGAACTTTTAAGTACCGCCGTGGGACATGAAGTCACCACCCTCCGATCCATAATACTCTTTGTGTCATATCGGATTTTCCCTCGGCCCAGAGGAGACGCATGCCATTACAAAGACGTATAACGTCGAGATAGCGGAAACATCCATATGAGGACGCATTCGTCGGGATCCTCGGAAACGTCTCCAAAAGACCATAAATCACCGGGAACCGAGATAATGCTCCCGCAGGACGCATATACTCGGGTGAATCAACAAGTAACCATTCCCCGCAGGGTAAACCATCCAATTGCCCCGTAGGATCCGAATACCAATGCCCCGCAGGGTCCAATAATCAATGCCCCGCAGGGTCCAGTAATCAATGCCCCGCAGGGTCCAATCCACCGGCTATGATACTACCCCACACCAGCATACCCTTTGGTGTAGGTACCATACCGGATCACAAGTCATCGGCTTAGGTACTACCCCACACCAATATTCCCTTTGGTGTAGGTACCTTACATGCACTACCCCACACCGCAGTGTGGGTGACATACCGATAGAGAACCTAACTCAAAGATCCACAAGAGAGTAACATACTAAACAACCATAGAACAACCAAAGCTTAGCACATCACAATTCTATCACAACAAATCACATGAATCACTGCAACTTTACACTTACCAATATACTTACCTATCGCACTCCATCGGTCTATCATTCACCCGATCATATAACATTTAGCACAATCAATTACACTCAACATTCATACAATCATCCATCCAAGCATTCGATCAAGTAACCATTCAAGCATTCAAGTTCAACATGCAACCCATCTAGTTGTATTAGACTCTTATCTTAACCAAATTAGGCAACCAAGCATGTGAGGCAAACACAAGTAATCCTAGGGCTCATCTCGGCCTTTCTACCAGTAAATCAATTCCCAAGTATTGAAAGCGAGTTACACTAGTTCTTCACATCTTAATCATTCATACTAGACACGTCCGGTTATTAGTAACTGAAAGACGATTATTCTAGTTATTCGCATCCTATATGCAATTCTAGGACCTTTCCAATTTTATTAAACTAATAGGCATAATAAATATTGAAATGCACGAGGAGTTAGTACTTTCCCTACCTTGTGGTCTTCCTACGAACAAATACTCCTATCAACAGCGGTCCGACTATCCTCCTCTCCGTCTTCTCGTGGGTCGGAGTCTCCTTCTCTCCTCGAGCTCGGGTTTCCGGTCTTGGATCATAATAATACCAAAATTAGTAACCCAACGGATTGCTCCTCAACTTAAAATATAGAACAGTCCTCAAAGAATAGAAATAAAGCCAAAGGAATGATCTAGGAACCGAAATGGACTCAAAAGGAAGGGTTTTGGTTTTGGAAATTAGATCCGGAATACGGTCCGGAACGCATCACAGACTGTGCCGCAACCTGGCACGGACCGTATCACAGACCGGCCCGGTATCCAGCACGGACCGCGCGACGCACCGGTCCGGAGTCTGACACGGACCGTGTGAGGTACCGTGCCGGACTCAAGCCCGTTCCGCGCCGTGTATTGTGCCGGTACCTGGCCCGTCCCGTGCGGCCTGCCGTGCCAGCACATGGCTCGGTCCGGGTCACCTTCCGTATCGAACCAGTCCAGGACCTTCCCCTTTCTTCCCCAACTCGAGTTCCATGAAAATCAGACCAAAATCTCCATTTCTAACTTCTCCCAACTCCAAAATAACCATCAAAAGCCTCCAATTATCAACACCCTCAATGGGTTTCATCAAAACTTCAATAAACACAACAAACCCAACCTAAACTTCACTAATTCTTCTCCAACAACAACCAAAAGGGGTAGTTCTTCAACTTCAAGCCAAAATCCCACAATACCCAAATTGGAAAGTGGATGAAATGGAAAGTTAAGAGCATACATACCTTGAAGATGAGAAGATGATGAAGATGGGAGGGAAATGGAGAAGAAATGGTAGAGAACAAGGTTAAAGTTGGTTGCTTTTCCTTCTTTCTTCTTCCTCAAGAAATGAACTCTCCTCTCTTCTCTTCCTATGGTGATTTTCGGCTGCAACAACACAATATGAGCTGAATTGTGTGCTCCATTTGCTTTAAATGACCTATTATGTCCATTTACTTAAAGGCCCTTAAGGTCTTATCCCTTTAAAGGTCAGTTGGGAGGGCATAAGGGTCAAAGGAAGCCCCTTTTTCATCCTCCAAACCAAAAATGACAAGTGGCAAGTGGGGTCACTTTCACTTAAATAAATTTCCAGCCGTCCAAGATTATATCGGAAAAGAACCGATAAAAAGTTGACCTAACCAATAATACAGTCAAACTGAAGGAACCGGCCCAACTAAGCTAACCGTGATGACAGCTACGCTTTTTGGGTCCCGAAAAGGTCCCGAATGACTTCCTGAGTCATCGGTTGACTTTTCCGGCCGAAAGTAAAACTTGTCTAGAAATCACCAGTTCGACCGAGATTGGCCGGGACGGTTCTTACATGGTGGTTGAGACGCTCAAACTGAACACAAAATCAAGAAATCAGTTCGTACCGAATCCCGATACATGTAGGCTTTAGATGGTCCGAGAACCTAAGATGAATCCAACAGCGAAGTGGAATGTCCACGTCCAAGCTGACCCGAAACCCAAATACTCGTCCCAATGATGGTGACCTGGTCTTGGAGCCAAGACCACTTCCGTTCCGATAGTATTGTCCCAGAGAGACAAGATGAGGTCTGTCCTCGCAACGTCGGGAACGTTGAACGCCCTCACTCCAATCTCTATGGACTTTAACGGGGTTACAATATGACTAATAATTTGCAGGCATTCATGTTTACATGTGCGGACAAGGTTTGTTTAAAGGCAACGTAAGTTCTCTCAACTAGTCCTAAACATCTCTCGATCGAATTAGGACCATATTATAATCTAACCGTCTAGTTATCTCTAATTTAGGTGTAGAGAGATATAAACTATTAAGATTCATGAACTACTCTAACTTCCGGGGTTGTACACCTATAGTTGTTGCACTCGTGTTAACCTAACTTTACTAGAGACTAGATTTAAACCCGAGTTGCATAATCCTTAGTCCTTCTAGCCATTCTCATCTCTCGATTGTTGAATGCTAAAACCTGCTTATCTATCAAGTGATCAATTTGATGAAGCATTAAGTTCAAATCATGCAAAAAAAAATACTCTAAACACAAATTGCACATAATAAACATGAACTCATTGAATTAATTTATCGTATTGTTTCCCATAGACCTAGATCATTGAAAATTTAGCTCATGGAGATGAAGGAAGAACAAAAAGAAGAAGATAAACAAGAGAAAAACATATTTCAAAGGTAAAGTTGATACAAAGTATCGATTCAATGATGAAAATCTCAAAGTTGCTTCAATCCTTGCACCTAAACAATTTTCTCTCACAAAAACTCCAACACTAACTCTCAATCTCTCTAAAATTATGCCCGATACAATTTCTCCTTCTCCAAATTCGTGCTCCTCTATATATAGGACTTCAAGAACCTATTTTCCTTCTCAAATTCGGATTCGGAATAGGAAAATTTCCTTTTTATAGTACAAAACCCGTCTGGAAGACGGCAAGCCTCACGCGGGCCTGATAGAGGGCCGTAACGGCTTTGGGCCCTTGGAAAAAGTTGTAGATCTCTGAATTCCCTTCGATTTGACATAAAATATGAGAATTCGTATGAAGAAGTTATGCCCTTCGCAAGATCAGCGAGCTTCCAAAACTCCTTAAACTGTTTTTCCCTTTGTTTTAGCCCTTTTCCGATCAAAGCACCTATAAAACACAATGAGAGGAAAATTACGAGTAACGAGAGAAAAGTGTACCAATTTTTACAACCCCGAGACTAAAAAGCTCAAGAATGTGGACTGAAAACATTCAAAGCTGATGCATTTTATGTCCACATCAGTGGGATAATAATCCATCAAAAAAATATGAACAACGAGGTTTGAGAGAAGAAGAAGAGAAGAGAGAGTGTGTGTGTAGAATAGGAATGGGTTTGTTTTTTGGGTAGGATTCAAAGTGTATTTATAGGAAAAATTAGTTTTTTTTTAAATAACTCTACGCTGTCATGCGTTGGCGTGTGGTTGGCTCGTCGAATAGTCTTTGGGCCTGCACCGACAAGTCATGTCGTTGCAGACATATGAGGCGACCCGCTACATCGGCACACCAAACAACGACTCATGCGTCAATTAACCGTTACAGTGCATGCGACGACACACAAACAACGACTCTCCAACGACCGTTAGAGGTGTTTTATTAATGTCCTCAATGTATTATGCATGTATATATATATATTTGAACGAAAGGTGCAATTCATTAATTTAACTTCAAATACATCCGAGTGCATCAGGAATAAATCCCTGGCCACGAAGAACAAGAACAGACAAAAGACACAATGGTGTCGCAGTTCTTGGCATACTATAACCGTCACTAATGGTATTGGATGGGCCAGCAATCAATGAGTTGGGATGTCGTATAGGCAAGTGATTCCCCTTGGGCAAAGAGAGGAGACGGTGAGGAGGAGCGGGGTACCGAAGATTCTGAGGGACCTCAACAGCAATGGTAGGGCATTGGATTCCTGTCGTCATTGAACCTGCAAAGACGAAGTCAGAAAAAATAACGAAGAGCCACCGATTAGCCAGATCCATAATCGAGAGAGGGGTCGAGGAAGGAGCGGAGGTGGAGGCTAGGGAGTAGGCGGTTTCAGGGGCGACGGTGACGCCTTCAGAGGCGACGACGGTGGCGGAGGCTATGGAGAAGGACGCACCGGAGGATTTAGTAGCGACGGGAGCTGATTGGGAGAGATAACCTGATACCGCGGAGGCCCAAGTGAAGGCGCAACCCTAGGAAACGCGTCGCCCGAAGCAAGAACCAGAGCAAGGCCGTGGTAATCCCGGGAACTCGACGATCTAGGGTTTAGAGGGAGAGGGACAGGGCCGTTGCTTGGGGTGGAAGTAACCCAGGGCCGAAAACGTCATAGCAGCGGAGAAGAGAGACCGAACCTACACCGAGAGAGGTGAAGACAACGTCGGAATAAGACGCGACGAAGAAGAACTGAAAACCTAGATTTATCCTCCATTGGAGGCTCTAGCCCTAATAAAGACGTACGCTTGCCGAAGAGTCTATTGACTGCTCTGGTTTCTGATTTGTTCTATGATAATGCCCATATATATCTAAAGTAAGACAATATTGGGTTTATGTATTAATGTTTGTCAGCCTTATATTATATTTCACGATAAATACGTGGGATCTATGTATATATAGAATACAAATAAAGCTCAACCAAAGTGAACCCAACACATTTCAAAACTAAAATTGTTGGAATAAAAGTTCAAACATCATGGAATCCAATAAAAAAATAAACAAACAACTGAATAAAATGTTAAGGAAACCGAATTGTTCCACTGAAATGTTCGAAAAAGGATGTTACGATGATGTCCGAAGACACCGATACGGCGGATCCGAACAAGAGCTAGAACAGAGCCAACCCTTTTCTGGATTAGCGCCTAAGAGCATCCACAGTGCCACCACCGGCTGCTGGCGGGGAGTGGCTGGCGGTGAGCAATAAAATATTATTTTTTGTCTCCTCGCCTGCGGTAAACACCAGCAACTTGCAGTGGAAACTTTTTGCAGGCGGGGAGCCGCTGGCAGTAAGAAAAAAAATATTTTAAATCATAATTTTTATTTAAAATAAATAAAAAAATTATCACACACAAGATCGAGAATAACAGAAACGAGATCGTTACACAAACTCGTGAACGGTAAAGTACACGTTATTATAACCGAAAAGGGAAAGCCAACTGAGCATGCTCACGATTTACAGTTCGTGAACGTACTATAGGAATTTTGGATGGTCTTTAGTGATCTCCCAAAGCGAGAACTTCGTGATATGGTGGCCATGTTGGGCAAAATACTGGTCCGCCGCTGTAGTTCGAAGAAAAGCTTCAGTTTGTCCCGGAGGGCGAGCATGCACTGCTTCACGGTAACATAAATTGAAATGGTGCATCTTTAGGAATATCCTCTGCCAATGGTTCTTGCACTACTTCTGTGTGCGCGGGGGGGCATCGGTCGGTGCATTTCCGACATAGTTTGCTGACACTTCCTGCCAATACCTATTATTTGGCCCCGGGCGGGCATCGTGTAGCCAACATAACACCAAAACCATCTCTTCCTCATGGCGCCATGGGTAGGCTGCTGTGTCGGCCATTTTCCCTTCGAAAAAAAGAAGAAAGCAAGGATGGGGTTAAAAGGAAAGAAGCTCGGGGAGGAAGAGAGGTTGTGGATTGAAGAGGTGTGAAAATAATGGAAGGAAGAGGTGACTTTTATAGCCACAAAACCGCCGGCCTCCAAAGGATAATTTGGTCATTTTGCATGGTCATGGCAATAATTTCACGCAAACCAAGAATTAGAAAAGGCTACCCTTCATTAATTAAAAAAATAACAAGTAAAAAAACAACAAGTAAAAAAACAACTAATTAAAATAAAATAGCACGGGGGAACAGCAGATAATTCGGGAGGCGACACTACTTCATCAAATTGTGCAACATCGCAAGGTTCACAAAGTATGACTCAAGCTCGGTGGGGGTCATGGCCGACTTGTCCTTCGCTTCCTCTTGCACCCATCGATCGAAGGCCAAGAGCTTCAACTTCACTGTGTTTGCTTTTTCTGCCGCTGCGTTTGCTCTTTTCGCCGCTAAATGGGCCTACTACACACTCTCGACAAGCTCCTTCTTGGATGTTAAAGTTCCTTTACCTTTGAGCTTCGCAGCTTTGGCCGCCTTCTGACCCATAGGCGGCTTGTACGCCATTGGGCAGTTGGAAGTAGCACCTGTGTTGCGCTCACTATCATCCCCATGCGTATCTTCACGAGTGCGCTTGCCCGAGTCGGTAGATACCTCTAAATGACTCGCCGATGTGCTTTCGCATTCTTCATCGGGTTGGTCGACGGAAAAATGTTTAGAAGTCCACTTCGGCTCGTTTTCCGACGAGCCTCCACCAACGTTTCTAAGTGAATGGAGCTTTTTCGTTCTTTGCGTACATTTCCTCGGCCAATTGTGTAACTTTATCATCGGAACGGCCGCTCATGTGGTCATTCATGCACCGTGTGTAGTACCCATGGAACTTCGTCACTCTCAGATTGACTTGGCCCCAATAGTCATTACACTACTTCAGTGACCTTATAGGATCATCCGGTCCACGCATAGCAGCAACTTCGTCGACGGTGGCCCCCCAATACTTCATATTATGCTTCTCATTCCCTTGAATTGAATCGTAGAAATGGTGCATCCAATCACGAACTAGACGCTCATCCTCATCGACGCTCCATAGTATTCGCCTCGCTTTAGGTTTAAGTTGAACCCCGGCGCCGACCTCGGTAACCGTTGGAGATGACTTGGTTGTCGCTCCGGATAAATTGCCCGCAGGGAACAATTGTTGCGTTGTCGGGTCAAACGTGTCGTCGCCCAAATCGGTGAACATATATATATATATATATATATATCCAATAGTTAAGATCCAAATCCATTGCAAAACGAAAAAATATAACTCGTGGAGGAAGAATAGAGAGGTAGAGAGGAACTTGTGGATGTAGATTGCAAAATAAGGGGTGCTATTTATAGAGGATAAATGCAAAAAAAAAAAATTGAATGTGTGCCTGCCAGCGCCTGTCACGTGTCGCCAGCGCGTGCTTGTCCAACGGTTGGTGTGGTCATCGAGAAAGACCAGTTGTTCACGCCAGAGATAAGTGCTGGCGTGGAGCTCAACGGCTCCTTTCCCCGCCAACGACTAAAAAGGAGCTTCCCGCCAGCTCAACGCCTCCTCCACGCTTGCTCATCGCCGACGATTTCTCCACGCCTGCACCTCCCCTCCAGTGAAACGTCCACCATTGTGGATGCTCTAAGCGGACTATATACTCTCTCGGGTTTCCAGCGTACGTCGTCCTCCCTGAAATGATAAAGTAGGGCTCCAAGAATGTGAGAGTACTGGCCTCCGAGGTGGTAGGAGAGAACTGTGCCAAAACTTGGTGGGACCATTGCCATCATACCTCCAATGGGTTGGTGTTGCTGGCCGACCCCCCACTGGATAACGAATTCTTCATTGATCAAGGCGAGGGTACTTGTGCCCCCTCCTTTAATCGAGACATACCCTCGGGACGTGTAGAGCCCTCGAGCTCGGACTGTATGTCTCCTATCAAACGTTTCTGAGCCGTCGGTAGGGAAATCATAGTTGTCCTTAGAATCAACCCCAATCGTCCCAGACTCCCAACGCCAGCCGAAGATGCAAACAATCCCCTTTTACTTAGAAGAACACGTCTAGTCTGGTAGGATGAAATTGCCTCCATTTTTTGTCTCCGCCTCCGTCTTGATTTCTACATTAACTTCCTCCACGGTCGAGCCCCGCTCCTGATCTAGGACCCCAGTCTGAGTAACCCCATAGCCGTGCAAACCTGAGGCCGGTTTTGGAACGCCTTCTCCAACCATGTGTGCCGGAGAGGCCCAACGGGGAGAATTCGATTGCGTCCTCATCGCCTCCCTAGCAAGCCTCGTCCGTGTCCCCTTATCGGAGTCCTCCGTGTTAGCATTTATGCCCGTAGCCCAATCGTAAATGTCCAAATGTAAATATCATCGTTAGCAAAATAAATCGACTTATGATATTACTTAAGTGTTGAAGTAATATGTCGTATGTGTTTCCGATCTATGCCCACTATGCGAATAGAACCATAGATCAGGATGGATCACAGTCGACAGGTTCCTAGTCAATAGTCTTCGCTAGAAGCGACTAGTATGAAAGATGACTCTTGATGGCTTACGTTCTATTGGCCATAAGAAAGGTTTCCGGAGTCTGATCATAAACATCATGTGTGGGACATGATGTTGGACGACCCGACCTGATTATGTTCCATAGATTAAGTCATGAACATGTTCAGAGTCGTTGCTTGTCAGGTATCCTTAGACCGAGGAGTCTATATGATTGCTATGCAGTAAACAACTAAGTTTGACCTGAAAGCCCAACGTTGCACCGTGACTGGGCTTCCATAACGGCCAGGATTGGCTTGGGGAATGACTGCATGAGTGACATGATAGGCGGCTAAGGGATGTATCCATCATACTGCGGTATGGGAAAGATATCTAGTTCACGGCCGCTTGATCGACAGTGACTGACGGGAAAATGCATGGCCATGCGCATGATATGTGATATCATAAAGGTCAGTCATCTCACATATCAAGGAACAGTGATTGAGGATAAGAAGGATGACGGCTCTATGCCTTATCTCAATCAGGATATCAGTGATAAGGGATAATGACAAGGACGGCTGAAAGGTCAGAATCGACAAGAGGCGATTCGTTATGCAGGGTCGGGCGATACTGAGTCTCGTCAGTCGCCACATTAATAAGATAAAGTAAAATGGGATTTTACGTTGATCTTATTGACATGCATAGACCTAAGGGTCACACCGACAATACGATGCTCAATAAGAACATGACAAACTTGAGTTGGAGGGAGACATGGCGGGAGCGCCATAGTGGACCGGCTAGCATATTGGGTTCGGGATGGGCTCTCTTGGAGAGGCCCATGGCTGATCCATATTGGCTAGGCCCAACAAGGAATCAAGTCATTAGATGACTAATTAGTCTTGTTGACTAAAATTGGGTGGGACCCAATTTCCACTAAACTAATAAACTTGGATAGTTTATTAGTTCCACCTTGCATCTAGACTTGGACACTTGTCTAGTGATGGAAACTAAGTGATTTGACTAAATGCACTTAACTCCACATGCAAGAGGGGTTGGAAGATATAACATGCAAGTGTAGAGAAAGAGAGAGAACTAGTTCTTCTTCTTCTCATACCTTGGTCGAAAATCTCCTCCAAGCTTCAAAGTTGTTTGTGCATGTTCTTGAGTCATCAAAATCAAGAACTACGTTGGCTTTGATTCCATCTCGGATACGTAGGCGTCCAAGGGACTCAAGACGAACCATAGTTGGTGTTATTCATCCATTATCTCCACCAAAACAACAAGGTGATGTTCTTGAAACCTTGCTGAATTTTTCAGTTTTGTTCTTCATATTTGGTAGTGTTAATTTACTTGATTCGTGGTTAATTTCCGCTGCTATTCTTGTTTATCTTGTACACGACATCAAGTTCCAACAGTGGTATCAGAGCTTGGCTACCAACGGGAAAAACAAGAGCTGAATTTTTCAGATTTGGTGCTGGAAAATTTGGAGTGCTTGCTGGTTTTTTTATTTAAAGTGCTTAAAAATGCATGTTAGCTTCTTAATTTCATGCTTTTGCATATATGGGTGCATGCTTGATTGATAACATGTTTTAAGTTCTTGCATGTGGGTTTTATGCATGAAATTGGTGATTTTCAAAATAAAATCAAATCTGATTTTTTCGAACAATGTTTAATTTTGGGGTCACGAGACCGGGACTCTCGCGGAGCCGATCACGTGATCGGGTGGGGCTCCGTTGGACGGAGCTAGGCCGAGTCGTGACTATTGGATAGTCAGAACGCCGGGGCTAAACCATTTGGGAAATTGTGACGAGTTTGGAACCGTCATGATGAACCACAAAATTAAACGTTTGGAAAATTCATTTTTGAAACCGGTTTCGATAAACCGTGTAATAATTTTCGAAACTTGGAAGCTAATTAAAATCAGTCATATCTCGTTGTTTGATAACACGATGTATGATGTGATGATTATGCATGGTGCACGTTATTAAGCCCCGGGTACTTTTATCGTTTTTCTCGGACTGCGTGCCGATAGTGTTAGCGTGTAATTATTCTTTTAAAGGTGTGGTCGTCGTACCACTTGTTTGTAATAATTATTATTTCCCGACTTGCGAGTCGTGTATTTTATTGTAACCGGTTTCGCCTGCTTGGAGACGAAGAAGCTCAAGAGGCGAGTGGGAGACCGCAGGAAACGGCTTGGAGTAGATGGACGTCAAGAGGCGAGTAGGAGGCTCACGTCGTCGGCTTGAAGTCAAGATTGCTCAAGACCGGGTTGGGATTAGTTTAAGGGGCTATAACGTGCACGTATTTATGCTTGATGCTTGGTTTAAATTATGCATGATTGTATGGTTAGGTTGCATGCTTAGATTTAAACTTTCAAGCAAATCACCTCACATGCAAAGATAAAATTGGTTTTAGATCGATGGTTAGGACCCCTTGAACCGTCTTTGCATTGGATGTAGTAGACGGGTTCGAAGGAAGAATTGCATTGGATGTAATTGGAGAAGTCATTACATTTGGAATGTAGTTGACGTTCTCATCGCATCGATGATGTGCCAAAAGTTCAAACACGACGAGACAAGTAAAAATGGGTCATGTCAGATACCTCCCAATTTATCGACAACTTCCTACTTCATCAACCTATGGATGTCGTGCGCATTATGTTGGGTCTCGAGGTAGGGTTGGAGATGAACCAACTCGCAGTGGAAAATCAATAAAAACCAAGAGACGATTAAAACCATGAAACAACTAACAAAGAATGGATTCACAAGAGAAAAATTCAGCACTATCTCTTACCAAAACAAGAACACCGGTTAACGAATGATTGGCTTGAGTCTCCAAGACGCCTACGTATCCACATGGGAATCAAAGCCACGTAGTTCTTCTCTTTGAGGACTCAAGAACACAAAAATGGAGGAGGAAACTAGCCAAACCCGAAATGGCCATGGAAGAGGGAGAGAAAATGTGTTTCCTATTCTTGTCTTGTCTTTGTTATGTTGAAAAAAGATGACTTAAACATAACAAAACTCATACTTGTCCAACTAAAGGCATGAGACAAGTATGGTGTCAAGTAAGGTGTAAATAGGACAAAGTATGGCAAGACAAGATTGGGTTAGGTGGTGAATCACCAACACCTTAATCCTTTTCTTGCTTACTTAGTACTAATTAATCAAGACTTGATTAATTAGTTCCATGGGCCTTGGTTGCATGGGCCTTTCATGGGCCTCTTGGAACATGGCCCGTGGCCATTTCCAACGAGGTCCCGTGATTCGCTCATCGCCTCCATGCCTTCCATACCAGAAATGTCCAACATTATCCGACGCGATCAATCCCAAGACTCCAAGCCTTGTCTCGATCCGTAAAGTCCTATTCACTTACGGGCACATGACCCAAAACCCAGTTTTGGTCATGTCCCGAGACAACTCCCTTTTGGCCATTCTCCATAAATGTGTCAATGAGTTTCATCCTCCGGTGTGACCCTTAGGTTTATGCATGTCAATAGATCAACGTAAAATCCCATTTTACTTGATCCTATTTAAGTGGCAACTAACGAGACTTTAGTATTGCCTGACACTACATAACGAATCGACCCTGTCGATTCTAACCTTTCCGTCGTCCCTGTCATTATCCTTTTATCTCCGATATCCTGATTGAGATAAGGCATAGAGCCGTCATCCTTATTATTCTCAATCACCGTTCCTTGATATGTGAGATGACTAAAGATATGATACCCAGTATCATGTGCATGGCCATGCTATTCTTCCAGTCACTCTCGATCAAGCGGCCGAGAACCGATATCTTTCCCATACCTTAGTACGAGGGATAAATCCCTTAGCCGTCTTTCGTGTCACTCATGTAGCCCGTCCCCAAGCCAATCCTGGCCGTTATGGAAGCCCTGTTACGGACAACGTTAGGCTCAGGTCAAACTCAGTTGTTGACTACATAGCGATCACAAAGACTCCTTGGTCTAAGGATATATAACAAGCTACAACACTGAATATGCTCATGACTTAATCTATGGCATATATTCAGGGCGGGTCGTCCAATGTCATGTCCCACATGATATCTATGATCAAACTCCGGAATCCCATTCCAATGACTAACAGAACGTAAGCCATAAAGAGCCATCTTTCATACTAGTCGCTTCTAGTGAAGCTTTGTTGACTAGGGACCCATCGAGTGTGATCTATCTCGATCTATGGTTCTATCCGCATGGTGGGCATAGATCAGAGCACACATCGATATATTACTCCAACACATAAGTAATATAAAGCCGCTTTAATTTTATTGCTAACGATGATATATACATTTGGACATTTAGGATTGAACTACGAGCACTAAGACTAACAATCTCCCACTTACCCTAGTTCCAATCTAAACTCCAATATGTCCCCATCGACTTTACATGTCTAACATGTTCAGGCAGTGACACTGCCTTAGTCAAAGGGTTGGCTATGTTATCATCTGTTGCAATATCGATTATCTTCACTTCACCTCAGTTCAGTATTTATCTGATGAGGTGGATACGCCGCAGTACATGTTTGGATTTGTTATACGATCTAGGCTTTTAGCTTGCGCAATGGCCCTTGTGTTGTCGCAAGATGGATTCACCGGGCTGGATGGGTTTTTAATTACACCCAGCCCTGCCATGAATTTCCAAATCCACATAGCCTCCTTAGCTGCCTCTGCAGCATCCATGTACTTGGCCTCTGCCGTAGATTCGGCAATGATATCTTGCGTTACGCTGTCCCAGCTAAAGCTCTGTCATTCAGCGTAAACACATATCCTTATTGACTTCTAAAGTCATCTGGATTTGTCTTGGAAAACTAGCGTCTACTCATCCTTCGATGACTAGTTCAGCATCATCTTTCCCCCGTGTTAGAATGATGTCTACTGGTACAACATAAGGCTTACGAGACGTCTGGTCTCATACATGTCATGGCATATATGATCGATCCTGCCCCCAGGCGCATAGGATTTTCATCATCCTTTTCAGCTCATCAGGTGTCTTAGGACACTGAGTCTTGCTGAGATGAATGCCATGACTAGTGGGTAAGAGTCCTTTCTTTGAATCGAGCATTAAGAACCTACTCAATGCCTTGTTCACATAGGTTCCCTGACTTAAATCCAAGACTCTCTTGGTGCGATCTCTACATATCTTAATCCTTAAGATGTAAGAAGCATCGCCTAAGTCCTTTATTGAAAAACACTTCCTCAACCAAGCTTTAGTCTCGTGTAAGGTTGGGATGTCGTTTTCAATGAGAACCAGAAAGGTAATCTTGCTCCCACTAGCCTTCTTATAAACGCAAGATTCATCCTCGCTGTTGATTAAGCCAAATCCAATTACAGCTTCATCAAAACGAAGGATCCAACTCCGAGAAGTTCGTTTCAATCCATAAATGGATTTCAACAACTTATAAATCTTTCCTTTATTCTTCGGATCGTCAAAACCTTTGGGCCGAGACATACAAACGTACTCAGTCAAATTTCCATTTAGGAAAGCGGTTTTGACATCCACTTGCCATATCTCGTAATTATGATACGCAGTTATGTCAAGAAGAATTTGGATCGATTTTGACCATAGCCACTAAGGAGAAGGTTTCCTCATAGTCAATCCATGCCTATAACCTTTCGCCACCAGTTGAGCTTTGTAGGTCAGAGGTTTGCCGTCCATGTCCATCTTCACCTTGAAGATCCATTTGCATCCGATGGTCCTCACACCATTGATGGGATCAACCGGTTCCCAGACTCGGTTCTCCGACATGGATTGCATTTCCTCCCTCATGGCTCACAGCCATAACTCGGAGTTGGGCCCATCCACGACTTCCTGAAAGGTGGCTGGATCATCGTTATCCACCATGACTTCATTGTCACCTCCGGATACCATATCTTGGAGGAGGAAGATTGATCCTTTCAAATCGCCTTGGACCTTCCGGAATTGTAACAGGAATTGGTTCTTACTCTACGACAATCTCTGGCTTCTTTCTACTGGGTTGCCAATTGGTTTAGACAGATCTGTACCATCCTGAATTTCTTCGAGATGCACAGTCCTCCCAATGACGTCTTTGGAAACAAAACTCCTTTTCCATAAAGACCCCACCCCATGCGATGAACACCATGTTCTCACTGGGATTGTAGAAGTAGTATCCCCTTGTTGCTTTGGGATACCACACGAAGGTGCATATCTCAGATCTTGGTTCGAGCTTAGTCAAAACCAAATGTTTCACATAAGCCTCTCAACCACAAATCTTTAGGAAGGACAAAGCGGGCATCATCCCATATCATTTTAAAATGGTGTCCCTTCCACACCCTTCGTCGAAGCCCGATTCACTATGAATGCGGTCGTCTCTAGAGCATAATCCCAGAAAGAGATTGGGAGATCAGTCCAACTAATAATGGAACGGACCATTGTCTAACAATGTCCGATTTCTCCGTTTGGCTACACCTTTCATCTACAGTGTCCCAGGAGGAGTCCATTCCAAAAGGATCTCATTCTCTTTTAGATGATCTAATAACTCTGTGGTCAAGTATTTTCCACCTCGATCCAATCGAAGTGCCTTAATACCTTTGTCGAGCTGGTTTTCTACTTTAGTCTTAAACTCTTTGAATTTATCAAAAGCTTCAGACTTATGTCTCAGCGAATAGACATAACCATATTTACTGTAATCATCAGTAAATGTGATAAAGTAGTTAAAACCCCTCCTGGCAAGTGAACTTATTGGTCTACACACATTCGAGTGTATCAGCCCCAATAATTCACCCGCCCTTTCATCGCGATCGATAAAAGGGCACTTTAGTCATTTTGGCCATCAAACAAACCTTGCACCTATCGATCGAATGGAATTCGAATGAACCTGAAAGTCCGCACTTCTGAAGTGCTGATAGGTGCTTCTTGTTTATGCGACATAAATGACAGTGCCATAACAGAGTTAGGTTTAAATCGTTGGATTTAGACCTCTTGGTATTAACGGAATATATAGAACTTGAGGCATTGTTACCCATATCTAATATGTACAATCCTCCAACCAAGTCAGTACTGGTATAAAACATATCATTGCATAGAACATTGAAAACTCCATTTCCAATATTAACATTATATCCTTCCTTGTCAAACACGGATACAGATATAATATTCCTACTAAAAGTAGGTATGCAATATACATTATACAGTACTAAGACAAGGCCTCTTGGCAAAGCAAGACTCATGGATCCTACAACAGTTGCCACAACTCTGAGGTCCACTTCGTGCTTTCCAAACCTCTCCTACTTTCAGCCACCATATATAAGTGCATGTGTGAGATTCAGTCCTGGTATCTAATACCCATGAATCTTTGGAAGTAGAGAGATGTAGCTCTATAGAGTTAATACCAGATAAAGGCACGGTCCCACCGCCCTTCCTTAGATCATCCAGGTTTCCTGATGAAGGCGCAGTCCTACTGTCCTTCTTCAGATCATCCAGGCTATTTGATGAAGGCGCAGTCCCACTGCCCTTCTTCAGATCAGCCGTGAACTTCCTGTAATCCCGGTTCCAATGACCAGGCTATTGGCAGTAGAAGCAGACATTCTCATGTGTCTCATCTTTCCTTCCAAGTGCGCATGGGCCCCGCCCTTGCCACTTCCAATTCCCTTGTTGACCATCAGAATATCCTTGGATCCCAGATCCCTGATATATTCTTCTCAGCAATTAATGACACTTCATGTAACTCTGATATGGTCTTAGAGACAGCCTTGTCAAGGACATATTCTTTGCGTTCAGACTTGAGGACTATCCTCAAAATTCTGTACCAGTCCAAATAGTTTGTCCCATTTAGCTTGACCCTGTCAAGAATGGTTTTTAATGACAAACTATTAATGTTCGCTGAATTTGCCATTTGATCTACAACAGATAAAATTCAATCAGTAAACTGAATAAATTTTATGAAGATCAAGCTTAAACACCAACAATCGATTCTAAACCTTTAGAATCTGAAACCAAGATCCTTGATTCACTCGATTAAGCTGAACTAATGCTCACCACTTAATCGAGCTATGTAGGTAGGACTCCATCCAATCACATCCAATGTGACTCCTGGCTAGGGTATGTACTTATGTACACGACTTACCCTATTTGTTACCCTAGCTCAACCTCAGGCTGAGAATCGTAGTCGGGTCCACCAATTTTCAACTATGGCTCGTCACTATGTAGGTGCTCCGCTAATGCGCACGACACCCACATATGTCGTCCAAACCTACTACCCCGCTTCCCCATGGATGCTCCGCTAATGCGCACGACACCCATAGGACGGGGAGGTAGTAAGGTGTTGATGATTGGGAGGTATCGGACATGACCCGCTTTTACTTGTCCAGTTGTGTTCAAAACTTTGGCACATCCTAGATGCGATGAGCACATCAACTACATTCCAAATGCAATGATGCCTCAAATTACATCCAATGTAATTCTTCCTTTGAACCCGTCAACTACATCCAATGCAATGAAGGTTCTAAGGGTTCACACACAAGGATTAAAATTCCAATTTTATCTTTGCATGTGAGGTGATATGCTCGGTAAATAAAGTTAAGCATGCAATTCTAAAACACATAGAATTAATCATGCATAAACTAAACCAAGCATAAAGCGATAAATGTGCACATAATAGCCCCCTAAACTAACTCCCACTAGCTTCTTGAGCTCCACCGACTCCAAGCCGATGCCAACACCCGAAAAGCCACCAAATGACCTTTTCACCCTTTCTTCGTCTTGAGTAAAATATTACAATTTAATGAACGACTCGCAGGTCGGGAATAAATAAATATTACAAACAAGTGGTTCGACGACCACACCTTGAAATAATAATTACACGCTAACTCTAACGGCTCGCAGGCCGTGAAAAGCGATACATAATTAAATTGAGCTCGGGGCTATTATGTACACCATGCCAACATCACATCACACATCGTGTTATCAAACAAGCATGTTATCAAACATCATGTGATTTTCCGGTTTTAATTAATAGCCGAGTTTCGAAAATTTTTGATGCTCGGTTTATCGAAACCGTTCAAAAATGAAACTTTTGAACATTTGATCTTCGAGTTCGTCATGACGGTTCCAAACTCGTCATAACTAACAAAACGGTTTAGCCTTGGCATATCAACTATCCAATGGTCATGCTTGGCCTAGCTCCGTCCAACGGAGCCCCGTTCGGTCCCGGTTTCGGCTCCCCGAGAGTCCCGCTCCCGAGACCCGAAAAATCAAAAAAAAATTTCAAAATTTCCAGATTTGAAATAATTTTCAAAAATTAATTTTACATGCATTAAATCCATGAACAAGAATTTAAAACATGTTATCAAACAATTTAGCAAAACAACATGCCAAAAAACGAAACTTTCAAGCAAAACCGAAACTTTGAACACCGTCTTGTGAATCCCGAAGGTAGCACGGCTCTGATACCACTGTTGGGTCTCGAGGTAGGGTTGGAGATGAACCAACTCGCAGCGGAAAATCAATAAAAACCAAGAGACGATTAAAACCATGAAACAACTGTTAGTCTTAGTGCCCGTAGTTCAATCCTAAATGTCCAAATGTATATATCATCGTTAGCAATAAAATTAAAGCGGCTTTATATTACTTATGTGTTGGAGTAATATATCGATGTGTGCTCTGATCTATGCCCACCATGCGAATAGAACCATAGATCAAGATAGATCACACTCGATGGATCCCTAGTCAACAAAGCTTCACTAGAAGCGACTAGTATGAAAGATGGCTCTTTATGGCTTACGTTCTGTTAGTCATTGGAATGAGATTCCGGAGTCTGATCATAGATATCATGTGGGACATGATATTGGACGACCCGCCCTGAATATGTGCCATAGATTAAGTCATGAACATATTCAGTGTTGTAGCTTGTCATGTATCCTTAGACCAAGGAGTCTTTGTGATCGCTATGTAGTCAACAACTGAGTTTGACCTGAGCCTAACGTTGTCCGTAACAGGGCTTCCATAACGGCCAGGATTGGCTTGGGGACGGGCTACATGAGTGACACGAAAGACGGCTAAGGGATTTATCCCTCATACTAAGGTATGGGAAAGATATCGGTTCTCGGCCGCTTGATCGAGAGTGACTGGAAGAATAGCATGGCCATGCACATGATACTGGGTATCATATCTTCAGTCATCTCACATATCAAGGAACGGTGATTGAGAATAATAAGGATGACGGCTCTATGCCTTATCTCAATCAGGATATCGGAGATAAAAGGATAATGACAGGGACGACGGAAAGGTTAGAATCGACAGGGTCGATTCGCTATGCAGTGTCAGGCAATACTAAAGTCTCGTTAGTTGCCACTTAAATAGGATCAAGTAAAATGGGATTTTACGTTGATCTATTGACATGCATAACCTAAGGGTCACACCGGAGGATGAAACTCATTGACACATTTATGGAGAATGGCCAAAAGGGAGTTGTCTCGGGACATGACCAAAACTGGGTTTTGGGTCATGTGCCCGTAAGTGAATAGGACTTTACGGATCGAGACAAGGCTTGGAGTCTTGGGATTGATCGCGTCGGATAATGTTGGACATTTCCGGTATGGAAGGCTTGGAGGCGATGAGCGAATCACGGGACCTCGTTGGAAATGGCCACGGGCCATGTTCCAAGAGGCCCATGAAAGGCCCATGCAACCAAGGCCCATGGAACTAATTAATCAAGTCTTGATTAATTAGTACTAAGTAAGCAAGACAAGGATTAAGGTGTTGGTGATTCACCACCTAACCCAATCTTGTCTTGCCATACTTTGTCCTATTTACACCTTACTTGACACCATACTTGTCCCATGCCTTTAGTTGGACAAGTATGGGTTTTGTTATGTTTAAGTCATCTTTTTCCAACATAACAAACACAAGACAAGAATAGGAAACACATTTTCTCTCCCTCTTCCATGGCCATTTCGGGTTTGGCTAGTTTCCACCTCCATGTTTGTGTTCTTGAGTCCTCAAAGAGAAGAACTACGTGGCTTTGATTCCCATGTGGATACGTAGGCGTCTTGGAGACTCAAGCCAATCATTCGTTAACCGGTGTTCTTGTTTTGGTAAGAACTAGTGCTGAATTTTTCTCTTGTGAATCCATTCTTTGTTAGTTGTTTCATGGTTTTAATCGTCTCTTGGTTTTCATTGATTTTCCGCTGCGAGTTGGTTCATCTCCAACCCTACCTCGAGACCCAACAGTGGTATCAGAGCCGTGCTACCTTCGGGATTCACAAGACGGTGTTCAAAGTTTCGGTTTTGCTTGAAAGTTTCGTTTTTGGCATGTTGTTTTGCTAAATTGTTTGATAACATGTTTTAAATTCTTGTTCATGGATTTAATACATGTAAAATGAATTTTTGAAAATTATTTCAAATCTGGAAATTTTGAAAAAAAATTGATTTTTCGGGTCTCGGGAGCGAGACTCTCGGGGAGCCGAAACCGGGACCGAACGGGGCTCCGTTGGACGGAGCTAAGCCAAGCATGACCATTGGATGGTTGATATGTCAATGCTAAACCGTTTTGTTAGTTATGATGAATTTGGAACCGTCATGACGAACTCGAAGATCAAATGTTCAAAAGTTTCATTTTTGAACGGTTTCGATAAACCGAGCATCAAAAAATTTCGAAACTTGGCTATTGATTAAAACTGGAAAATCACATGATGTTTGATAACATGCTTGTTTTATAACACGATGTGTGATGTGATGTTGGCATGGTGTACATAATATCCCCGAGCTCGATTTAATTATTTATCGCTTTTCACGGCCTGCGAGCCGTTAGAGTTAGCGTGTAATTATTTTTTCAAGGTGTGGTCGTCGAACCACTTGTTTGTAATATTTATTTATTCCCGACCTGCGAGTCGTGTATTAAATTGTAATATTTTACTCAAGACGAAGAAAGGGCGAAAAGGTCATTTGGTGGCTTTTCGGGTGTTGGCATCGGCTTGGAGTCGGTGGAGCTCAAGAAGCTAGTGGGAGTTAGTTTAGGGGGCTATTATGTGCACATTTATCGCTTTATGCTTGGTTTAGTTTATGCATGATTAATTCTATGTGTTTTAGAATTGCATGCTTAACTTTATTTACCGAGCATATCACCTCACATGCAAAGATAAAATTGGAATTTTAATCCTTGTGTGTGAACCCTTAGAACCGTCATTGCATTGGATGTAGTTGACGGGTTCAAAGGAAGAATTACATTGGATGTAATTTGAGGCATCATTGCATTTGGAATGTAGTTGATGTGTTCATCGCATCTAGGATGTGCCAAAGTTTTGAACACAACTGGACAAGTAAAAGCGGGTCATGTCCGATACCTCCCAATCATCAACACCTTACTACCTCCCCGTCCTATGAGTGTCGTGCGCATTAGCGGAGCATCCATGGGGAAGCGGGGTAGTAGGTTTGGACGACATATGTGGGTGTCGTGCGCATTAGCGGAGCACCTACATAGTGACGGGCCATAGTTGAAAATTGGTGGACCCGACTACGATTCTCAGCCTGAGGTTGAGCTAGGGTAACAGATAGGGTAAGTCGTGTACATAAGTACATACCCTAGCCAAGAGTCACATTGGATGTGATTGGATGGAGTCCTACCTACATAGCTCGATTAAGTGGTGAGCATTAGTTCAGCTTAATCGAGTGAATCAAGGATCTTGGTTTCAGATTCTAAAGGTTTAGAATTGATTGTTGGTGTTTAAGCTTGATCTTCATAAAATTTATTCAGTTTACTGATTGAATTTTATCTGTTGTAGATCAAATGGCAAATTCAGCGAACATTAATAGTTTGTCATTAAAAACCATTCTTGACAGGGTCAAGCTAAATGGGACAAACTATTTGGACTGGTACAGAATTTTGAGGATAGTCCTCAAGTCTGAACGCAAAGAATATGTCCATGACAAGGCTGTCTCTAAGACCATATCAGAGTTACATGAAGTGTCATTAATTGCTGAGAAGAATATATCAGGGATTTGGGATCCAAGGATATTCTGATGGTCAACAAGGGAATTGGAAGTGGCAAGGGCGGGGCCCATGCGCACTTGGCAGGAAAGATGAGACACATGAGAATGTCTGCTTCTACTGCCAACAGCCTGGTCATTGGAACCGGGATTACAGGAAGTTCACGGCTGATCTGAAGAAGGGTAGTGGGACTGCGCCTTCATCAAATAGCGTGGATGATCTGAAGAAGGGCAGTAGGACTGCGCCTTCATCAGGAAACCTGGATGATCTAAGGAAGGGCGGTGGGACCGTGCCTTCATCCGGTATTAACTCTATAGAGCTACATCTCTCTACTTCCAAAGATTCATGGGTATTAGATACCAGGACTGAATCTCACACATGCACTTATATATGGTGGCTGAAAGTAGGAGAGGTCTAGAAAGCACGAAGTGGACCTCAGAGTTGTGGCAACTGCTGTAGGATCCATGAGTCTTGCTTTGCCAAGAGGCCTTGTCTTAGTATTGTATAATGTATATTGCATACCTACTTTTAGTAGGAATATTATATCTGTATCCGTGTTTGACAAGGAAGGATATAATGTTAATATTGGAAATGGAGTTTTCAATGTTCTATGCAATGATATGTTTTATACCAGTACTGACATGGTTGGAGGATTGTACATATTAGATATGGGTAACAATGCCTCAAGTTCTATATATTCCGTTAATACCAAGAGGTCTAAATCCAACGATTTAAACCTAACTCTGTTATGGTACTGTCATTTGGGTCGCATAAACAAGAAGCGCCTATCAGCACTTCAGAAGTGCGGGCTTTCAGGTTCATTCGAATTCCATTCGATCGATAGGTGCAAGGTTTGTTTGATGGGAAAAATGACTAAAGTTCCCTTTTATCGATCGCGATGAAAGGGTGGGTGAATTATTGGGGCCGATACACTCGAATGTGTGTAGACCAATAAGTTCACTTGCCAGGAGGGGTTTTAGCTACTTTACCACATTTACTGATGATTACAGTAAATATGGTTATGTCTATTCGGTGAGACATAAGTCTGAAGCTTTTGATAAATTCAAAGAGTTTAAGACTAAAGTAGAAAACCAGCTCGACAAAGGTGTTAAGGCACTTCGATTGGATCGAGGTGGAAAATACTTGACCACAGAGTTATTAGATCATCTAAAAGAGAATGGGATCCTTTTGGAATGGACTCCTCCTGGGACACTGTAGTTGAAAGGTGTAGCCAAACGGAGAAATCGCACATTGTTAGACAATGGTCCGTTCCATTATTAGTTGGACTGATCTCCCAATCTCTTCATGGGATTATGCTCTAGAGACGACCGCATTCATAGTGAATCGGGCTTCGACGAATGGTGTGGAAGGGATACTATTTTAAAATGGTACGGGATGATGCCCGCTTTGTCCTTCCTAAAGATTTGTGGTTGCGAGGCTTATGTGAAACATTTGGTTTCGACTAAACTCGAACCAAGATCTGAGATATGCACCTTCGTGTGGTATCCCAAAGCAACAAGGGGATACTACTTCTACAATCCCAGTGAGAACATGGTGTTCGTCGCATGGGGTGGGGTCTTTATGGAAAAGGAGTTTTGTTTCCAAAGACGTCATTGGGAGGACTGTGCATCTCGAAGAAATTCAGGATGGTACAGATCTGTCTAAACCAATTGGCAACCCAGTAGAAAGGAGCCAGAGATTGTCGTAGAGTAAGAACCAATTCCTGTTACAATTCCGGAAGGTCCAAGGCGATTTGAAAGGATCAATCTTCCACCTCCAAGATATGGTATCCGGAGGTGACAATGAAGTCATGGTGGATCACGATGATCCAGCCACCTTTCAGGAAGTCGTGGATGGGCCCAACTCCGAGTTATGGCTGGGAGCCATGAGGGAGGAAATGCAATCCATGTCGGACAACTGAGTCTGGGAACCGGTTGATCCCATCAATGGTGTGAGGACCATCGGATGCAAATAGATCTTCAAGGTGAAGATGGACATGGACGGCAACCCTCTTACCTACAAAGCTCAACTGGTGGCGAAAGGTTATAGGCAGATCCAATGGATTGACTATGAGGAAACCTTCTCCCTAGTGGCTATGGTCAAAATCGATCCAAATTCTTCTTGACATAACTGCGTATCATAATTACGAGATATGGCAAGTGGATGTCAAAACCGCTTTCCTAAATGGAAATTTGACTGAGTACGTTTGTATGTCTCGGCCCAAAGGTTTTGATGATCCGAAGAATAAGGGAAAGATTTATAAGTTGTTGAAATCCATTTATGGATTGAAACGAACTTCTCGGAGTTGGATCCTTTGTTTTGATGAAGCTGTAATTGGATTTGGCTTAATCAAGAACGAGGATGAATCTTGCGTTTATAAGAAGGCTAGTGGGAGCAATATTACCTTTCTGGTTCTCATTGAAAACGACATCCCAACCTTGCACGAGACTTAAGCTTTGTTGAGGAAGTGTTTTTCAATAAATGACTTAGGCGATGCTTCTTATATCTTAGGGATTAAGATATGTAGAGATCGCACCAAGAGGGTCTTGGATATAAGTCAGGGAACCTATGTGAACAAGGCATTGAGTAGGTTCTTAATGCTCGATTCAAAGAAAGTACTCTTACCCACTAGTCATGACATTTATCTCAGCAAGACTCGGTGTCCTAAGACAACTGATGAGCTGAAAAGGATGATGAGAATCCTATGAGCCTAAGGGCAGGATCGATCATCTATGCCATGACATGTATGAGACCGGACGTCTCGTAAGCCTTATGTTGTACCAGTAGACATCATTCTAACCCGGGGGAAAGATGATGTTGAACTAGTCGTCGAAGGATGAGTAGACGCTAGTTTTCCAAGACAAATCCAGATGACTTTAAAAGTCAGTCAGGATATGTGTTTACGCTGAATGGCAGAGCTTTAGCTGGGAGAGCGTAAAGCAAGATACCATTGCCGAATCTACGACAGAGGCCAAGTACATGGATGCTGCAGAGGCAGCTAAGGAGGCTATGTGGATTTGTAAATTCATGGCAGGGCTGGGTGTAATTAAAAACCCATCCAGCCCGGTGAATCCATCTTGCGACAACACAAGGGCCATTGCGCAAGCTAAAAGCCTAGATCGTATAACAAATCCAAACATGTACTGCGGCGTATCCACCTCATCAGATAAATACTGAACTGAGGTGAAGTGAAGATAACCGATATTGCAACAGATGATAACATAGCCAACCCTTTGACTAAGGCAGTCTCACTGCCTGAACATGTTAGACATGTAAAGTCGATGGGGACATATTGGAGTTTAGATTGGAACTAGGGCAAGTGGGAGATTGTTAGTCTTAGTGCCCGTAGTTCAATCCTAAATGTCCAAATGTATATATCATCGTTAGCAATAAAATTAAAGCGGCTTTATATTACTTATGTGTTGGAGTAATATATCGATGTGTGCTCTGTTCTATGCCCACCATGCGAATAGAACCATAGATCAAGATAGATCACACTCGATGGATCCCTAGTCAACAAAGCTTCACTAGAAGCGACTAGTATGAAAGATGGCTCTTTATGGCTTACGTTCTGTTAGTCATTGGAATGAGATTCCGGAGTCTGATCATAGATATCATGTGGGACATGATATTGGACGACCCGCCCTGAATATGTGCCATAGATTAAGTCATGAACATATTCAGTGTTGTAGCTTGTCATGTATCCTTAGACCAAGGAGTCTTTGTGATCGCTATGTAGTCAACAACTGAGTTTGACCTGAGCCTAACGTTGTCCGTAACAGGGCTTCCATAACGGCCAGGATTGGCTTGGGGACGGGCTACATGAGTGACACGAAAGACGGCTAAGGGATTTATCCCTCATACTAAGGTATGGGAAAGATATCGGTTCTCGGCCGCTTGATCGAGAGTGACTGGAAGAATAGCATGGCCATGCACATGATACTGGGTATCATATCTTCAGTCATCTCACATATCAAGGAACGGTGATTGAGAATAATAAGGATGACGGCTCTATGCCTTATCTCAATCAGGATATCGGAGATAAAAGGATAATGACAGGGACGACGGAAAGGTTAGAATCGACAGGGTCGATTCGCTATGCAGTGTCAGGCAATACTAAAGTCTCGTTAGTTGCCACTTAAATAGGATCAAGTAAAATGGGATTTTACGTTGATCTATTGACATGCATAACCTAAGGGTCACACCGGAGGATGAAACTCATTGACACATTTATGGAGAATGGCCAAAAGGGAGTTGTCTCGGGACATGACCAAAACTGGGTTTTGGGTCATGTGCCCGTAAGTGAATAGGACTTTACGGATCGAGACAAGGCTTGGAGTCTTGGGATTGATCGCGTCGGATAATGTTGGACATTTCCGGTATGGAAGGCTTGGAGGCGATGAGCGAATCACGGGACCTCGTTGGAAATGGCCACGGGCCATGTTCCAAGAGGCCCATGAAAGGCCCATGCAACCAAGGCCCATGGAACTAATTAATCAAGTCTTGATTAATTAGTACTAAGTAAGCAAGACAAGGATTAAGGTGTTGGTGATTCACCACCTAACCCAATCTTGTCTTGCCATACTTTGTCCTATTTACACCTTACTTGACACCATACTTGTCCCATGCCTTTAGTTGGACAAGTATGGGTTTTGTTATGTTTAAGTCATCTTTTTCCAACATAACAAACACAAGACAAGAATAGGAAACACATTTTCTCTCCCTCTTCCATGGCCATTTCGGGTTTGGCTAGTTTCCACCTCCATGTTTGTGTTCTTGAGTCCTCAAAGAGAAGAACTACGTGGCTTTGATTCCCATGTGGATACGTAGGCGTCTTGGAGACTCAAGCCAATCATTCGTTAACCGGTGTTCTTGTTTTGGTAAGAACTAGTGCTGAATTTTTCTCTTGTGAATCCATTCTTTGTTAGTTGTTTCATGGTTTTAATCGTCTCTTGGTTTTCATTGATTTTCCGCTGCGAGTTGGTTCATCTCCAACCCTACCTCGAGACCCAACAACAACTAACAAAGAATGGATTCACAAGAGAAAAATCCAGCACTATCTCTTACCAAAACAAGAACACCGGTTAACGAATGATTGGCTTGAGTCTCCAAGACGCCTACGTATCCACATGGGAATCAAAGCCACGTAGTTCTTCTCTTTGAGGACTCAAGAACACAAAAATGGAGGAGGAAACTAGCCAAACCCGAAATGGCCATGGAAGAGGGAGAGAAAATGTGTTTCCTATTCTTGTCTTGTCTTTGTTATGTTGAAAAAAGATGACTTAAACATAACAAAACCCATACTTGTCCAACTAAAGGCATGGGACAAGTATGGTGTCAAGTAAGGTGTAAATAGGACAAAGTATGGCAAGACAAGATTGGGTTAGGTGGTGAATCACCAACACCTTAATCCTTGTCTTGCTTACTTAGTACTAATTAATCAAGACTTGATTAATTAGTTCCATGGGCCTTGGTTGCATGGGCCTTTCATGGGCCTCTTGGAACATGGCCCGTGGCCATTTCCAACGAGGTCCCGTGATTCGCTCATCGCCTCCATGCCTTCCATACCGGAAATGTCCAACATTATCCGACGCGATCAATCCCAAGACTCCAAGCCTTGTCTCGATCCGTAAAGTCCTATTCACTTACGGGCACATGACCCAAAACCCAGTTTTGGTCATGTCCCGAGACAACTCCCTTTTGGCCATTCTCCATAAATGTGTCAATGAGTTTCATCCTTCGGTGTGACCCTTAGGTTTATGCATGTCAATAGATCAACGTAAAATCCCATTTTACTTGATCCTATTTAAGTGGCAACTAACGAGACTTTAGTATTGCCTGACACTACATAACGAATCGACCCTGTCGATTCTAACCTTTTTGTCGTCCCTGTCATTATCCTTTTATCTCCGATATCCTGATTGAGATAAGGCATAGAGCCGTCATCCTTATTATTCTCAATCACCGTTCCTTGATATGTGAGATGACTGAAGATATGATACCCAGTATCATGTGCATGGCCATGCTATTCTTCCAGTCACTCTCGATCAAGCGGCCGAGAACCGATATCTTTCCCATACCTTAGTACGAGGGATAAATCCCTTAGCCGTCTTTCGTGTCACTCATGTAGCCCGTCCCCAAGCCAATCCTGGCCGTTATGAAAGCCCTGTTACGGACAACGTTAGGCTCAGGTCAAACTCAGTTGTTGACTACATAGCGATCACAAAGACTCCTTGGTCTAAGGATACATAACAAGCTACAACACTGAATATGTTCATGACTTAATCTATGGCACATATTCAGGGCGGGTCGTCCAATATCATGTCCCACATGATATCTATGATCAGACTCCGGAATCCCATTCCAATGACTAACAGAACGTAAGCCATAAAGAGCCATCTTTCATACTAGTCGCTTCTAGTGAAGCTTTGTTGACTAGGGACCCATCGAGTGTGATCTATCTCGATCTATGGTTCTATCCGCATGGTGGGCATAGATCAGAGCACACATCGATATATTACTCCAACACATAAGTAATATAAAGCCGCTTTAATTTTATTGCTAACGATGATATATACATTTGGACATTTAGGATTGAACTACGGGCACTAAGACTAACACATTAGTGGAGCACCTACATAGTGACATGCCATAGTTGAAAATTGGTGGACCCGACTACGATTCTCAGCTAGGGCTGAGCTAGGGTATCGGATAGGGTAAGCCGTGTACTTAAAGTACATGCCCTAGCCAAGAGTCACATTGGATGTGATCGGATGGAGTCCGGCCTACATAGCTCGAGTGAGTGGTGAGCATTAGTTCAGCTTAATCGAGTGAATCAAGGTTCTTGGTTCAAAGATTCTATAGGTTTAGAATCGCCTGTCGGTGTTTGAACTCGATCTTCATGATTTATTCAGTATACTGATTAAATTCATTTTTTCGTGTAGATCAAAATGGCTAACACATCAGCGAACACTGGTAGTTTGTCTTTGAAACCCATTCTTGACAGGGTCAAGCTTAATGGTACAAACTACCTGGACTGGAACAGAAACTTGAGGATAGTCCTCAAATTCGAACGCAAGGAATATGTCCTTGACCAGGCTTTCCCTGAGGAGCCAGCTAATAACGCTACAAGGGTCGTCAAGGATGCATACCAAAAGCACCTAAGCGATGCCATTGATGTAGCGTGTATTATGCTGGGCTGCATGGAGCCTAATCTCCAAGAGCAGTTCATGGAGTACTCTGAGGATCCTCATGCTTTGATGGGGGTCATCAGAGACATGTTCAAGGAGAGGGCACGTATCGAAAGGTACAATGTCCTCAACGAACTTCTCTCGTGCAAAATGTCAGCAGGGAGCTCCGTGGGTCCTCATGTCCTGAAAATGAAGGGGCATCTCGATCATCTTAATAGACTGGGTCTTAAGATTGAAAACGAGATGGCAGCGGATGTGGTTCTGCGCTCCATTCCTCGTGCATATAGTGGGTTCGTCATGAACTACCACATGCATGATATGGACAAGACCATTACAGAGTTACATGGCATGCTGGTAACTGCTGAAAAGAACATAAGGGATCAGGGATCCAAGGATGTTCTGGTGGTCAGACAGGGAAACAGTTTCAAGAAGGAAACTGTGAGAGGCAAGGGCAAGGCCCCTATGCAATTGGCAGGAAAGATAAGAATTCTGAACCGTCCTAACACTCCAAGGACCGGTGAGTCCTCAAGGAAGAGGAAGGAGGTCGAGAATGTCTGCTTCTACTGACATCAGCCTGGTCACTGGATGATCAAAGGAAGGGCAGTGGGACTGCGCCTTCGTCAGGTATTTACTTTATAGAGCTTAATCTCGTTACTTCCAAAGATTCATGGGTATTGGATACCGAGGCTGAATCTCACATTTGCACTAATGTGCAGTGGCTGGAAGGTAGAAGAAGATTGAAGAAGGACGAGGTGGACCTCAGAGTGGGCAACAAGACCAAAGTTGTGGCGACTGCTGTAGGATCCATTAGTCTTCTTTTGCCAAGTGGGCTAGCTTTTGTTTTGAAAGATGTATATTGCGTACCTACTTTCAATAGGAATCTTGTATCTATATCTTTGTTGGACAAGGAAGGATACAATTTTGATGTTGGAAATGGAGTTTTCAATATTTTACACAATGGTATATTCTATGCTAGTGCCAAAATGGTTGGAGGATTGTACGTATTGGATACGAATAACAATGCCTCATGCTCTATATTTAATGTAAATACTAAGAGGTCTAAGACTGAGGAGTTCGACCAGACTCTGTTATGGCATTGTCGTTTGGGCCACATTAATGAGAAACGTGTATCAACACTTCATAAGTGCGGACTTCTTAGTCCATTCGAACTCCATTTGATTGATAGATGCGAATCATGTTTGATGGGCAAACTGACTAGAGCGCCCTTCATCGGTCGGGGTGAAAGGGCGGGTGACTTGTTGGGGCTGATACACTCGGATGTGTGTGGACCAATGAGTGCACTTTCCAGGAGTGGTTTTAGCTACTTCATCACGTTTACTGACGATTTCAGTAGATTTGGTTATGTCTATTTGATGAGACATAAGTCTGAGGCTTTTGATAAATTCAAAGAGTATAAGACTGAAGTAGAAAACCAGCTCGGGAAAAGTATTAAGGCTCTTCGATCGGATCGAGGAGGAGAATACTTAACTACAGAGTTTTTAGATCATCTAACAGAAAGTGGGATCCTTTCGGAATGGACTCCTCCCGGAACACCACAGTTGAATGGTGTGTCCGAACGGAGGAATCGGACCTTATTGGATATGGTTCGGTCCATGATCAGTGGGACTGATCTCCCTATCTCCTTCTGGGGTTTTTCTATACAGACGGCCGCATTCATTTTGAATCGGGGTCCTACGAAGGCTGTGGAAGGGACACCATTTGAGAAATGGCACGGGAGGAAGCCCGTTTTGTCCTTCCTAAAGATTTGGGGTTGCGAGGCTTATGTGAAGCGGTTAGTTCACAGTAAGCTCGAACCAAGATCTGAGAAATGCACCTTCGTGGGGTATCCCAAAGAAACAATGGGGTACTACTTCTACAAACCTAGCGAGAACAAGGTGTTCGTCGCTCGAAGTGGGGTCTTTATGGAAAGAGAGTTCATTTCCAAAGACGTCAGTGGGAGGGCCGTACATCTCGAAGAGGTTCAAGATGGTATGGATGCCTCAGAGCCACTGGAAAACCCTGTAGAGGAGCCTGATGTGGTCGTAGAGCAAAGACCAGTTTCTGCATCGATTCCTGAGGGTTTAAGGCGATCTGAAAGGGTTAGTCGTCCACATCCGAGATATGGTTTCTTTGTATCTGGGGGTGACGGTGAACTTATGGTGGATCACGATGATCCAACCACGTTTCAGGAAGCCGTGGACGGGCCCGACTCCGAGTTATGGCTGGGAGCCATGAGGGAGGAAATGTAATCCATGTCGGATAACCGAGTCTGGGAACTGGTTGATCCCATCGATGGTGTGAGGACCATTGGATGCAAATGGATCTTCAAAGTGAAGATGGACATGGATGGAAAACCTCAGACCTACAAAGCCCGACTGGTTGCAAAAGGTTATAGGCAGATCCAAGGGATTGACTATGAAGAAACCTTTTCCCCAGTGGCTATGGTCAAATCTATCCGCATTCTTCTTGCCATAGCTGCGTATCATGATTACGAGATATGGCAAATGGATGTCAAAACTGCTTTCTTGAACGAAAGTTTATCGGAGGACGTTTATATGTCTCAACCCGAAGGTTTTGTCGATCCCAAGAATAAGGGAAAGATTTGCAAGTTGTTGAAATCCATTTATGGATTGAAACAAGCTTCTCGGAGTTGGAATCTTCGTTTTGATGAAACTGTAATTGGATTCGGTTTTGTCAAGAATGAAGATGAGCCTTGCGTTTACAAGAAGGCAAGGGGGAGTGTGATTACCTTTCTGGTGTTGTATGTCGATGACATATTACTTATCGGAAACGAAGTTGCCACTTTAAACGAGACAAAAGCTTGGTTATGGACGTGTTTCGCGATGAAGGACTTAGGCGAGGCTGCTTATATCTTAGGGATTAAGATATATAGAGATCGCACCAAGAGGGTCTTGGGATTAAGTCAGAGCACCTATGTGAACAAAGTATTGAGTAGGTTCTCAATGCTAGATTCCAAGAAAGGACTCCTGCCTGCACGTCATGGTGTTCATCTCAGCAAGACTCAATGTCCTAAGACACCTGATGAGCTGAAAAGGATGAGTCGGATCCCCTACGCATCGGCGGTAGGATCGATCATGTATGCCATGATATGCACGAGACCGGATGTCTCGTTTGCCTTGAGTTGTACCAGCAGACATCAGTCTAACCCTGGCGAGGAACACTGGATAGCGGTCAAAGCGATTCTCAAATATTTGAGAAGAACTAAGGATGCGTTCCTGTTGTACGGGGGAAAAGATGAGTCTGAACTAGTCGTCAAAGGGTATGTTGACGCTAGTTTCCAATCAGATCCAGATGACTTTAGAAGTCAGTCGGGATATGTGTTCACGCTGAATGGCGGAGCTTTCAGCTGGAAGAGCGTGAAGCAAGATACCATCGCTGACTCCACGACAGAGGCCGAGTACATAGCGGCTGTAGAGGCAGCCAAGGAGGCTGTATGGATTAGGAAGTTCATGGCAGGGTTGGGTGTAATTAAAAACCCATCCAGCCCGGTGGACCTATTTTGCGACAACACGAGGGCCATTGCTCAAGCTAAAGAGCCCAGATCGCATAACAAATCCAAACATGTATTGCGGCGATATCACCTAATCAGAGAGATTCTGAACAGAGGTGATGTGAAGATCACGTATATTGCAACGGATGATAATATAGCCGACCCGTTGACTAAGGCGCTTTCGTTACCCAAGCATGAAAGACATGTAAGGTCAATGGGATTAGATTGGAGTTTAGATTGGAGCTAGGGCAAGTGGGAGATTGTTAGCATTTATGCCCGTAGCCCAATCGTAAATGTCCAAATGTAAATATCATCGTTAGCAATATAATAAAGCGGCTTATGATATTACTTAAGTGTTGAAGTAATATGTCGTATGTGTTTCCGATCTATGCCCACTATGCGAATAGAACCATAGATCAGGATGGATCACACTCGACGGGTCCCTAGTCAATAGTCTTCGCTAGAAGCGACTGGTATGAAAGATGACTCTTGATGGCTTACGTTCTATTGGCCATAGGAAAGGTTTCCGGAGTCTGATCATAAACATCATGTGTGGGACATGATGTTGGACGACCCGACCTGATTATGTTCCATAGATTAAGTCATGAACATGTTCAGAGTCGTTGCTTGTCAGGTATCCTTAGACCGAGGAGTCTATATGATTGCTATGTAGTAAACAACCAAGTTTGACCTGAAAGCCCAACGTTGCACCGTGACTGGGCTTCCATAACGGCCAGGATTGGCTTGGGGAATGACTGCATGAGTGACATGATAGGTGGATAAGGGATGTATCCATCATATTGCGGTATGGGAAAGATATCTAGTTCACGGCCGCTTGATCGACAGTGACTGACGGGAAAATGCATGGCCATGCGCATGATATGTGATATCATAAAGGTCAGTCATCTCACATATCAAGGAACAGTGATTGAGGATAAGAAGGATGACGGCTCTATGCCTTATCTCAATCAGGATATCAGTGATAAGGGATAATGACAAGGACGGCTGAAAGGTCAGAATCGACAAGAGGCGATTCGTTATGCAGGGTCGGGCGATATTGAGTCTCGTCAGTCGCCACATTAATAAGATAAAGTAAAATGGGATTTTACGTTGATCTTATTGACATGCATAGACCTAAGGGTCACACCGACAATACGATGCTCAATAAGAACATGACAAACTTGAGTTGGAGGGAGACATGGCGGGAGCGTCATAGTGGACCGGCTAGCATATTGGGTTCGGGATGGGCTCTCTTGGAGAGGCCCATGGCTGATCCATATTGGCTAGGCCCAACAAGGACTCAAGTCATTAGATGACTAATTAGTCTTGTTGACTAAAATTGGGTGGGACCCAATTTCCACTAAACTAATAAACTTGGATAGTTTATTAGTTCCACCTTGCATCTAGACTTGGACACTTGTCTAGTGATGGAAACTAAGTGATTTGACTAAATGCACTTAACTCCACATGCAAGAGGGGTTGGAAGATATAACATGCAAGTGTAGAGAAAGAGAGAGAACTAGTTCTTCTTCTTCTCCTACCTTGGTCGAAAATCTCCTCCAAGCTTCAAAGTTGTTTGTGCATGTTCTTGAGTCATCAAACTCAAGAACTACGTTGGCTTTGATTCCATCTCGGATACGTAGGCGTCCAAGGGACTCAAGTCGAACCATAGTTGGTGTTATTCATCCATTATCTGCACCAAAACAACAAGGTGATGTTCTTGAAACCTTGCTGAATTTTTCAGCTTTGTTCTTCATATTTGGTAGTGTTAATTTACTTGATTCGTGGTTAATTTCCGCTGCTATTCTTGTTTATCTTGTACACGACATCAAGTTCCAACACTCCGTACCAGGATATTCTGGTGTAGAGCCCGACCACCCGTCACCGGAGGAGATACATCATCTCCCACCCACGCCTCAAAAATATCCCTCAACCCCGCCGCTTGTCACCAAACCTACTGGCAACACAACAAGAGAGGGAAAGAGGGAATCACCGAAAGTACTTTGTGCCGCTGCTGCCATAGAAGAAGAAGAGGTGCACAAAAACGCTACAAACTTTTGTCCTTTCAGAGAATGAGACCACGCGTAGCATCGTCGACAACTTTATCTACATGTCAAGTACTAGTACAGTAAAGATCATATACCTCTTCATGGTGGTTGGCGACGTTGTGGCCTATCCGCTCAAGAAGAGAGCGCCACCATCCCTACATATATTTATAATAAGTCAACAATTTGACTTACAAAAAAAACGACAAAGGCATACTTATTTTCTGGAAAATGACCGGTTTTTAGGTGACTATCAAAAAGAGTTCTCTCAACCGAGTTATTCGGACATAGGGATTAGGGTTTCGTCGCCTAGCGTGTGGATTTGTACCGGCACTATCGTCCGTTTTTGTGAGGTATTTATGGTGCGATGGTGTCGGTATTGGATGAACTGCATTTGAAGATACAGGGTATAGTTATTGACGAGGATGATGAAGGAGCAACGGTTCCGAAGGAAGTTCTGGTTAAGGTGGGTGATAGGTATCGGTTTGGTTGGCTGCAAAAGTTCTGTCAGACAAGCCCTTAAGGGTTACGGTCTTTCGAGATGTGATGAGAAATATTTGGAACGCAAAGGGGATCCCCACGCAGACTCTGGGGCCAGGAATCACTGGTTTCTTCTTTTCAAATGAGAAGGATCGCAGGAGGGTACTGGAAAAGGAGCCTTGGACTTTTAATAAGGCATTAGTAGCCCTAACAAAGTATTCGGGAGAGGAAGAAACGAATGATCAGGTGTTCGATCATACGACATTATGGGTCCAGACATCAAATCTGACGTTTGATGCACTGACTAAACCAGTTGGAGAATTGATTAGTGAAAGGCTAGGGGGTGCTGGAAGTGGACTGTAATGGAGAGGGTCGAGCATGGGAAGACTATTTTCATATCACAGTGAGATGGTGCATTACTAACCCTGTTTGGAATACCCTGAAGCTTTGGTTGGGAGAGAAGGATAAACTCGTATATGTTTGGTTGCAATACGAACGATTACCTGACTTCTGCTATGGTTGTGGCAGGATGGGCATATTGAGAAGGACTGTGAAGATGAATTGAAGGAATACAATACAAATATGAAGAGGTTCGGGTCCTATATGAGGGTCGAGACTCCAAGGGAGAAGGGGCAAGAGTATTATCAACGACCATCTGAATTGTGGGATACACGATTAAGCAGTCGGCCTCAAGGAAGTAGGAAGGTGGGGGAGAATAGAGGTCAGATTATGAGGTTCGAATCCCCTATTGAATCGAGGCATATAACTAAGTTAGGGGTGAACGCAGGGAGGCTAAAATTTCCTCGGAAGGGACAGAGGGAAGGGGAGTCGGAGAAGGATATGCAAACTCATAATGATGGTATGTTGGTTGATGAGGTGCGGAGGCTAGAGGACCAGAATAATACAGTGGACGAAGGGGAGTTAGACAAAGAGCACGGTGCTTTAGGGCAGACGAATGTGGTTGCTCTGGTAAGTGGAGGGTCGGGGAGTAAAGGGACAACACTGAAAAAATGGAAGCATAAGGCAAGGCCTTCTCAGGTACATATTGAATCTAAGGGTGCGAATTTATTTTCTGGTTTATTGGGAAAGAGGAAAAGTTGTGGTAGAATTGTAGTTGAGGATGTGCTGAAGTCTGGATATGTAATTCCTGCGACAGTTGCGGAGTCAATGAACGTTCTGGCGAGGGTTGCTAAGCAACACCGCCAAGAACAATGATTTTCCTTACTTGGAACTACCGGGGGCTTGGGAACCCCAGGGAAAAATAGTTCCAATTGAGCTGGTAGCTCAAAAGAAACCCAATGTGGTGTTTTAATCAGAAATGAAGTGCAGGAGAAATATGATAGAGGGCTTGAAGGGGAGTCTGGGGATGGAAGGGGCGTTTTCGGTTGACAGTAACAATAATGGTGGAGCAGGGCTAACCATGTTATGGAGGGATAAGGAGAATTAGATGTTACTATCCTATTCCCCTAATCATGTGGGTATGAAGTTGTTGAATGAGGAAGGGGTTACAGTCCGTTTGACCGGGTTATATGGAGAACCGAAGTGGGATAGGATACATGTGACTTGGAATTTATTGAGGAGATTGGGGGAGAGAGGTACGGGGCCGTGGGCGGTTATAGGAGACCTAAATAACACATTAACTGTGAGGGACAGAAGAGGTAGAGGCCATTACCCGATTTCTCTTCAGAACGGGTTCAGGAGTGCGTTGGTGGAGAGTGGCCTAAGGGATGTCGGTATTCAGGGGTACATATTTACCTGGGAGAATAGTAGAAGGGGATCGAACCGGTTGGTAGTTCAATTGGATAGGCTGGCAGTGAACAGGGGTTGGGATGCTTTGTATCCTGATTCTTCTTTGTAGCATGGGGGGTTATCCACATCGGATCATGCCTGTCACGCCCCAAATCCGGATTTGCCCGGACTCGAGACGTGACCTGAGTTGAAATGAATAGAAATCATAAACAATTAATAAAACCTTAAAATTCTCATAAAAGCTCCATCAAAGATATATATAAACAAGTAGTTCAAATCCTCGTGAGTCACAGCTCAACGTAAATAGTAAGATAAAGGATGTTCAATACACAAGACCAACATAACTCTACTAAAAACCCCAAGAAGTTCAAAAGCTCCCGAGCCTCGAACTCACTAGACATCCGGCAAGCCAGTAACACAGTCAGAAACCAAAGGGAGTGAGCTTACGCTCAGTAGGAAAAACCTTAATAACTCAACCCTTAGGTCAAATAGTAAACTGCTTACAAAGGTGACTCGAATCAATAGTTTAATACAATTAACAAGGGAATAATAAAGAAACAGGAATAACTACAATAAGACAGTATTCTCAAGGTAACAGTACCATAAGGAATTTCAGAAGAATCACTTTAATGAATTAATAAGAGTAAAATGGAAGTAATCAATATCCTGTCAACCACTTGCTTTCTCAAGCCTCCGATCGATGGATAGATTTTGGGATCACCTCGGGTTCCATGTCCCACTGCACCAGAGTATCCATGTCATATCAGATTTTCCCTCGGTCCAGAGGAGGTACATGCTTCGGGGCACCGAAAACCATTCGGATATGCCTCTAAAGGACCATAAATCATAGGGAACCAAGTAGTGCTCCCGTGGGACACACCCACTTGGGTGAAACCTCAGTACCCATAATCAATATCCCGTAGGATCTGCCGAGCCCTCTGGCCCCAATAATCAATGAATATCCCGTAGGACCTGCCGAGCAATAAGCTCCTCACATCACTCAATATCCCGTAGGATCTGCCGAGCAATAAGCTCCTCACATCACTCAATATCCCGTAGGATCTGCCGAGCAATAAGCTCCTCACATCACTCAATATCCCGTAGGATCTGCGAGAAATAAGCTCCTCACATCACTCAATATCCCGTAGGATCTGCCGACCAATAAGCTCCTCACGTCACTCAATATCCCGTACATCTGTCCAACTCCAACCACCAAAACGGCACCGGATTACCCCCCCCCCCCCCCCCTGGTGTAGTACCGAACCAAACAATCATTCAAACATACATCTTAAGAATAAAGATAAAGGAACTGGCATTATCATTCAATCATCATTCAACACTCGCCAAGGCATACGTTCATCACAACAAAGACATCCAATACCATTCCACGCTTACCGTATACTTACCTGCCACGAACCAGCGGTATACCGATCACCTGATTGTACCCCGTGGCACAACCAGTCATACTCGATCATCCGTTCAATCAACAGTTATATCAATGTAAACACCCAATCAACCAAGTACGCATTCAACCAATCAATCATAAAGTGAAAGATCAATTAAACATTCAAACATACAAGCTAAACTAGTTTCATTAGACTCTTAAGTTAACCTAATAACTAGCAACCAAGCATGTGAACCTAGCACACAACTAATCCGAGAGCTCTTCACAGCCTCTCTACCAGTAAATCAATTCCCAAGTATTGAAAGCAAACTTCACTAATTGTCATCATCCTAAGCATGCATACTAGACTCATCCATTTATTAGTAATTGAAAGACGATTATTCTAGTTATTCGCATCCTATATGCAATTCTAGGACCTTTCCAATTTTATTATCCTAATCATGCATACTAAGCGTTAATTAAGAAATTAAGGATTTCCCTACCTCGCGTTCTTCCTCTCAACACTCTGATGTCACAAACGATAGTCACCACATCGTTCTTCACACGGGTATCGGTAAGGTCTTCTTTCTTCAAGGTCTTCGTTCTTCAAGGTCTTGTGGTCTTTGAACACAAAAAAAAAACTCTAATTAGACTCCACTTAATAGTAACAAAAGGTTCCCAAAACCCCTCCAAATTTCAGCTCCAAACGAAGGTCAAAAAGGGGGGAAAACCCTCAAAAACCCCTCTGAACTGGTCGGTCACGGACACAGTCACGGAGCCGTGACACCGACCCTCACGGAAGACGCCACGGAGCCGTGACGTGTGCTGTCACGGTCTCCCTCACGGAGCCGTGACGTCACCCGTCACGGGATCCTTCACGGATCCATGACGCTCCAGGGCAGTTCCGCCCTTCTTCAACCTCCAGCTCATTTTCTCCGAAAATCCACCACCAAACTCCATTTTTAACCAATTCCAGCTCCCAAAACCATCAAATACCTCCAAAACTCCTTTACCCATGGTAGGAATCAACAAATAAACAAGTTTCCAATGATTCTCCAAATCACAATCAAATCAAAAGCTCCAAAATGTTCATCAAACTTCAACAAAAGTATCATCTCAACACCCTACTTCACTACTCCTTCTCCAAAAGACAAACATAAGGCTAGTTCATCAACTTCAAGAAAAAACCCACAAAACCCATGAATTGAGAGTAGATGAAATGAAGAGTTGAGAGCATCCATACCTCTAGGATGATGAGATGAAGAAGAGGGAAGCAAAATGGAGTCAAAAGGATGAAGAACTAGCTCCAAAATCCAAGCTTTCTTCACTATCTTCTTCCTAAAGAAATGAGCTTCTCTCTTGCTCTCTCCCTTTGTGATTTTCGGCTGCAACACTAGAGTGTGAGCTGATTTTGTGTCATCTAATACTTTAAAAAGACCTAGAGGTGAAAAAGACCAAAAACCCTTTAGTTCTTATCCCTTTTTGTGGACAACTAGTGAGGGTAGAGATGACATTTGAGCCTCTTTCCTTCCCTCCAAGACATTAGTGACACTTGGCAAAGTGGGGACCACTCTCTTCCACTTAAAATCCAGCTATCCAAATTTAAATGTATCGATTCGATAAAAAGCTCGATTCTGACCAAATTTGACTTCCTTCGATATTATACTCAAAATAATGGAAACGGCCCAATTAAGCCAACCGTGATGACGGATAAGCTTTTTGGGCCCCGGAAAAGCCCCGAGTGACTTCCCGAGTCCTCAGTTGACTTTTCCGGTAGAAAGTCAACCTTGTCTTAAAAGTCACCGGTTCGACCGGGATCGACTGGGAGCGGTTCTTACAATGCCCCCATCATTATGTTTTGCTAAAGCAGAAAGCAGGGAAAGGAGGTCGCGGTTTTTCAGGTTCGAGGAAGCTTGGAATAGGGAGCCAAACTGTGAACGTCTAGTCCGAGCGGTTTGGGAAGGAGGGGGAAAGTGCAGCGTGGTGGACCGCCTAACCAGGACAGCCGAGGAGTTGGCAAAATGGGCAGCGCCATCACCTGATTCACTTCAAACACGAATCAGGAGATGCAGATAGGAGATGAATCGGCTCAGAGGAAGATAGGATGCAAGAAGTGGGTCTAGAGTTCACCACCTACAGGTTGAGCTCAATAGATTATTAGCTCAGAAAGATGATATCTGGAGGCAGAGAGCTAAACAACATTGGAATAGAGGAGGGGGATATGAATACGAAATATTTTCATTGTAAGACTACGAAACGGAGGAGGAGAAACCGTATCCACACATTGGTGGATGACACGGGAGTGACTTGTAGTTGGGGAACAGGTTTGGAGGAGGTAATGGTGACGTATTTTGAGGATCTATTTTCTGAAAATGCAGGCAATCTGGACGAGGTCAGTAAGCTAATTCCAAGGTTGGTGTCGGCCGTCCAGAATATGGAGTTATTAAAACCGGTTGAGGAGGAGGAGGTCAGACAAGCGGTGTTTAGCATGCAACCACTGAAAGCACCAGGGCTTGACAGGTTCAGTCCGGGCTTTTATCAGAGATTCTGGTCGGTGATTGGGAAGCATATTTGTAAACAGGTTAAAGAGGAATTTGTATCGGGGGTATTACCTAAGGATTTGAATGACACCAATTTAGTTCTAATCCCTAAAGTGAGATCACCAAGAAGGATGGGGGAATTCAGGCCAATAGCCTTATGTAATGTGCTTTACGAGGCGGTGACAGAGGTGATGAGTAAAAGAATGTATTGTATTTTGCAGGGAATCATCTCAGAGTAGCAAAGTGCCTTTTTGAAAGGTAGACTTATAACAGATAATTTAAGGGAACACTATATAAAACAACTATTTTTCAACTTCCTAGTACAAATTACAACTATAGAGGTTCTTATCTATCATAGTACACAGTTACGTAAGTCAATTGTCAAAAAACATGAATTCCGTCCAAAAACAGACGGCCACGTTACCAAATCAGTCATTTGCTACGCACGTGAGCAGTTGGTTAAAAAATGGCAGAAATGCCCTCATGAAGGTAGTGTTTTAAGATGGATAAACCATCTATTTTGACTAGTTTTAGAGTGTGGAAGAACGATTGAAGAAGGAACGAGTGAAGGAAGGTGAAGCGCGAAGATGAAGGACGAGATCGCAGGAAGAAGAGGGTCGAGGTCGCAGGAAGAAGAAGGCGCGAAGGTAAGATCTGAAACCTTACCCGTGGTTATTTTTGTGTGAAATTTGAAATCCCCAAATGAAAAGCATAAACCCGAAATTTGAAATTCCCTCATGATGTTTTTGTCTGTAAAATGAAAATCCCCAACTGAAAATCATATCCCAAACAACATGGGTCAGATTTAGGTATGAAGCAGTTTTGGTTTGAAACCCTAATCCTTAAAAGCAACCAAAAATATGTAAAAGGGCTATGATTTAATGTATGAAGCAGTTAGGGTTAGGAAAATTGTAAATAGAGCAATTATGATTCAATGTTGATTGAAATGTAGTTGTTAGGAACATTTGGCTAAAGGGTTATGACAGTTAGGGTTAGGAAAAATTGGGGATGAATATAAATTGTGTGTATTATTTTGATAAATGTCAGTTTTAGTGAAAAGGGCTCTAACAGTTAGGAGATTTTGGTATGTTGTTACATATTGTTGATGTGAGCTGATAATTTGTTTAAGGTCGTTGAATTTGGAACGCAAAGCATAGTGCTATGCTGTTGTGGTGTTTCAGCTCCTATGCTCACATCATACTCAATCAAAAATCCTGGTAGACGATTTTATGGTTGTGGGAAATTCAATGTAAGAAATCCAGTTCCAATTATGTAATGATAATTGTTATTTGAGATTTAAACTTTGTGAATTCATGAAAAATAGTGTATGATGCAGGGTGAAAGAAGTTGTAATTTTTTCCTATGGGTTGATGAATTAGTGCCTCAACTGCATGAGAGGATCACATCATTGGAAGAAGCACTACGACACGAGAGAAGAAAGAATGGGAAAGGGGCCAAGTGTTTTTCCAAATGTATTTGGTTTGTGTGTGGTATCTTGTTTTATATAATGATAGTATTTCTGATTAAGGATGTTAAGGATGTAGGTGATAAGGAAGACATGTAGCTTATGTAAACCTAATTCAGTCTGTCAGTGTTAGGCTTATGTAAACTTAAATTAATATGTGACTGTTATGTACTCTTTATGCACTAGTACTTAAAGTTTGTATTATAAGCACCTTTTAATAGTATTGTAATGAACTAATGCCATGACATAAATTAATATGTGACTATTTTTGGTACCATGTCTCTCTGTAATTAATTTATTTTTGGTACCATGTCATGACATAAAATACACAAGTTAACATAAAACATAGATATGAAGTTCATAATTGTTCAGATGCAGCACATACAACTAGAAGTAGGAACTTTATCATACAGACGGTTTACGAAATAGACTTCGGGTTGTGGTACTACCTTGAGATGAAACAATGTCCTGTTGGGTCTCGAGGTAGGGTTGGAGATGAACCAACTCGCAGCGGAAAATCAATGAAAACCAAGAGACGATTAAAACCATGAAACAACTAACAAAGAATGGATTCACAAGAGAAAAATTCAGCACTAGTTCTTACCAAAACAAGAACACCGGTTAACGAATGATTGGCTTGAGTCTCCAAGACGCCTACGTATCCACATGGGAATCAAAGCCACGTAGTTCTTCTCTTTGAGGACTCAAGAACACAAACATGGAGGTGGAAACTAGCCAAACCCGAAATGGCCATGGAAGAGGGAGAGAAAATGTGTTTCCTATTCTTGTCTTGTATTTGTTATGTTGGAAAAAGATGACTTAAACATAACAAAACCCATACTTGTCCAACTAAAGGCATGGGACAAGTATGGTGTCAAGTAAGGTGTAAATAGGACAAAGTATGGCAAGACAAGATTGGGTTAGGTGGTGAATCACCAACACCTTAATCCTTGTCTTGCTTACTTAGTACTAATTAATCAAGACTTGATTAATTAGTTCCATGGGCCTTGGTTGCATGGGCCTTTCATGGGCCTCTTGGAACATGGCCCGTGGCCATTTCCAACGAGGTCCCGTGATTCGCTCATCGCCTCCATGCCTTCCATACCGGAAATGTCCAACATTATCCGACGCGATCAATCCCAAGACTCCAAGCCTTGTCTCGATCCGTAAAGTCCTATTCACTTACGGGCACATGACCCAAAACCCAGTTTTGGTCATGTCCCGAGACAACTCCCTTTTGGCCATTCTCCATAAATGTGTCAATGAGTTTCATCCTCCGGTGTGACCCTTAGGTTTATGCATGTCAATAGATCAACGTAAAATCCCATTTTACTTGATCCTATTTAAGTGGCAACTAACGAGACTTTAGTATTGCCTGACACTACATAACGAATCGACCCTGTCGATTCTAACCTTTCCGTCGTCCCTGTCATTATCCTTTTATCTCCGATATCCTGATTGAGATAAGGCATAGAGCCGTCATCCTTATTATTCTCAATCACCGTTCCTTGATATGTGAGATGACTGAAGATATGATACCCAGTATCATGTGCATGGCCATGCTATTCTTCCAGTCACTCTCGATCAAGTGGCCGAGAACCGATATCTTTCCCATACCTTAGTATGAGGGATAAATCCCTTAGCCGTCTTTCGTGTCACTCATGTAGCCCGTCCCCAAGCCAATCCTGGCCGTTATGGAAGCCCTGTTACGGACAACGTTAGGCTCAGGTCAAACTCAGTTGTTGACTACATAGCGATCACAAAGACTCCTTGGTCTAAGGATACATGACAAGCTACAACACTGAATATGTTCATGACTTAATCTATGGCACATATTCAGGGCGGGTCGTCCAATATCATGTCCCACATGATATCTATGATCAGACTCCGGAATCTCATTCCAATGACTAACAGAACGTAAGCCATAAAGAGCCATCTTTCATACTAGTCGCTTCTAGTGAAGCTTTGTTGACTAGGGACCCATCGAGTGTGATCTATCTCGATCTATGGTTCTATTCGCATGGTGGGCATAGATCAGAGCACACATCGATATATTACTCCAACACATAAGTAATATAAAGCCGCTTTAATTTTATTGCTAACGATGATATATACATTTGGACATTTAGGATTGAACTACGGGCACTAAGACTAACAATCTCCCACTTGCCCTAGTTCCAATCTAAACTCCAATATGTCCCCCATCGACTTTACATGTCTAACATGTTCAGGCAGTGACACTGCCTTAGTCAAAGGGTTGGCTATGTTATCATCTATTGCAATATCGGTTATCTTCACTTCACCTCAGTTCAGTATTTATCTGATGAGGTGGATAGGCCGCAGTACATGTTTGGATTTGTTATGCGATCTAAGCTTTTAGCTTGCGCAATGGCCCTTGTGTTGTCGCAAAATGGATTCACCGGACTGGATGGGTTTTTAATTACACCCAGCCCTGCCATGAATTTCCAAATCCACATAGCCTCCTTAGCTGCCTCTGCAGCATCCATGTACTTGGCCTCTGTCGTAGATTCGGCAATGGTATCTTGCTATACGCTTTCCCAACTAAAGCTCTGCCATTCAGCGTAAACACATATCCTGATTGACTTCTAAAGTCATCTGGATTTGTCTTGGAAAACTAGCGTCTACTCATCCTTCGACGACTAGTTCAGCATCATCTTTCCCCCGGGTTAGAATGATGTCTACTGGTACAACATAAGGCTTAAGAGACGTCTGGTCTCATACATGTCATGGCATATATGATCGATCCTGCCCCCAGGCGCATAGGATTCTCATCATCCTTTTCAGCTCATCAGGTGTCTTAGGACACTGAGTCTTTCTGAGATGAATGCCATGACTAGTGGGTAAGAGTCCTTTCTTTGAATCGAGCATTAAGAACCTACTCAATGCCTTGTTCACATAGGTTCCCTGACTTAAATCCAAGACCCTCTTGGTGCGATCTCTACATATCTTAATCCTTAAGATATGAGAAGCATCGCCTAAGTCCTTTATTGAAAAACACTTCCTCAACCAAGCTTTAGTCTCGTGCAAGGTTGGGATGTCGTTTTCAATGAGAACCAGAAAGGTAATATTGCTCCCACTAGCCTTCTTATAAACGCAAGATTCATCCTCGTTCTTGATTAAGCCAAATCCAATTACAGCTTCATCAAAACGAAAGATCCAACTCCGAGAAGTTCGTTTCAATCCATAAATGGATTTCAACAACTTATAAATCTTTCCTTTATTCTTCGGATCGTCAAAACCTTTGGGCCGAGACATACAAACGTACTCAGTCAAATTTCCATTTAGGAAAGCGGTTTTGACATCCACTTGCCATATCTCGTAATTATGATACGCAGTTATGTCAAGAAAAATTTGGGTCGATTTTGACCATAGCCACTAAGGAGAAGGTTTCCTCATAGTCAATCCATTGGATCTGCCTATAACCTTTCGCCACCAGTTGAGCTTTGTAGGTCAGAGGGTTTCCGTCCATGTCCATCTTCACCTTGAAGATCCATTTGCATCCTATGGTCCTCACACCATTGATGGGATCAACCGGTTCCCAGACTCGGTTGTCTGACATGGATTGCATTTCCTCCCTCATGGCTCCCAGCCATAACTCGGAGTTGGGCTCATCCACGACTTCCTGAAAGGTGGCTGGATCATCGTGATCCACCATGACTTCATTGTCACCTCCGGATACCATATCTTGGAGGTGGAAGATTGATCCTTTCAAATCGCCTTGGACCTTCCGGAATTGTAACAGGAATTGGTTCTTACTCTACGACAATCTCTGGCTCCTTTCTACTGGGTTGCCAATTGGTTTAGACAGATATGTACCATCCTGAATTTCTTCGAGATGCACAGTCCTCCCAATGACGTCTTTGGAAACAAAACTTCTTTTCCATAAAGACCCCACCCCAAGCGACGAACACCATGTTCTCACTGGGATTGTAGAAATAGTATCCCCTTGTTGCTTTGGGATACCACACGAAGGTGCGTATCTCAGATCTTGGTACGAGCTTAGTCGAAACCAAATGTTTCACATAAGCCTCGCAACCACAAATCTTTAGGAAGGACAAAGTGGGCATCATCCCGTACCATTTTTAAAATGGTGTCCCTTCCACACCATTCGTCGAAGCCCGATTCACTATGAATGCGGTCGTCTCTAGAGAAAAACCCCTAAAAGAGATTGGGAGGTCAGTCCAACTAATCTTGGAACGGACCATTGTCTAACAATGTCCGATTTTTCCGTTTGGCTACACCTTTCAACTACAGTGTCCCAGGAGGAGTCCATTCCAAAAGGATCTCATTCTCTTTTATATGATCTAATAACTCTGTGGTCAAGTATTTTCCACCTCAATCCAATCGAAGTGTCTTAATACCTTTGTCGAGCTGGTTTTCTACTTTAGTCTTAAACTCTTTGAATTTATCAAAAGCTTCAGACTTATGTCTCAGCGAATAGACATAACCATATTTACTGTAATCATCAGTAAATGTGATAAAGTAGCTAAAACCCCTCCTGGCAAGTGAACTTATTGGTCTACACACATTCCAGTGTATCAGCCCCAATAATTCACCCGCCCTTTCATCGCGATCGATAAAGGGCACTTTAGTCATTTTGCTCATCAAACAAACCTTGCACCTATCGATCGAATGGAATTCGAATGAACCTGAAAGCCCGCACTTCTGAAGTGCTGATAGGCGCTTCTTGTTTATGCGACCCAAATGACAGTACCATAACAGAGTTAGGTTTAAATCGTTGGATTTAGACCTCTTGGTATTAACGGAATATATAGAACTTGAGGCATTGTTACCCATATTTATATATGTACAATCCTCCAACCATGTCAGTACTGGTATAAAACATATCATTGCATAGAACATTGAAAACTCCATTTCCAATATTAACATTATATCCTTCCTTGTCAAACACGGATACAGATATAATATTCCTACTAAAAGTAGGTATGCAATATACATTATACAATACTAAGACAAGGCCTCTTGGCAAAGCAAGACTCATGGATCCTACAGCAGTTGCCACAACTCTGAGGTCCATTTCGTGCTTTCCAAATCTCTCCTACTTTCAGCCACCATATATTAGTGCATGTGTGAGATTCAGTCATGGTATCTAATACCCATGAATCTTTGGAAGTAGAGAGATGTAGCTCTATAGAGTTAATACCGAATGAAGGCACGGTCCCACCGCCCTTCCTTAGATCATCCAGGTTTCCTGATGAAGGCGCAGTCCTACTGCCCTTCTTCAGATCATCCAGGCTATTTGATGAAGGCGCAGTCCCACTGCCCTTCTTCAGATCAGCCGTGAACTTCCTGTAATCCCGGTTCCAATGACCAGGCTGTTGGCAGTAGAAGCAGACATTCTCAGGTGTCTCATCTTTCCTGCCAAGTGCGCATGGGCCCAGCCCTTGCCACTTCCAATTCCCTTGTTGACCATCAGAATATCCTTGGATCCCTGAGATATTCTTCTGAGCAGTTAATGACACTTCATGTAACTCTGATATGGTCTTAGAGACAGCCTTGTCAAGGACATATTCTTTGCGTTCAGACTTGAGGACTATCCTCAAAATTCTGTACCAGTCCAAATAGTTTGTCCCATTTAGCTTGACCCTGTCAAGAATGGTTTTTAATGACAAACTATTAATGTTCGCTGAATTTGCCATTTGATCTACAACAGATAAAATTCAATCAGTAAACTGAATAAATTTTATGAAGATCAAGCTTAAACACCAACAATCAATTCTAAACCTTTAGAATCTGAAACCAAGATCCTTGATTCACTCGATTAAGCTGAACTAATGCTCACCACTTAATCGAGCTATGTAGGTAGGACTCCATCCAATCACATCCAATGTGACTCTTGGCTAGGGTATGTACTTATGTACACGACTTACCCTATCTGTTACCCTAGCTCAACCTCAGGCCGAGAACCGTAGTCGGGTCCACCAATTTTCAACTATGGCTCGTCACTATGTAGGTGCTCCGCTAATGCGCACGACACCCACATATGTCGTCCAAACCTACTACCCCGCTTTCCCATGGATGCTCCGCTAATGCGCACGACACCCATAGGACGGGGAGGTAGTAAGGTGTTGATAATTGGGAGGTATCGGACATGACCCGTTTTTACTTGTCCGGTTGTGTTTAAAACTTTGACACATCCTAGATGCGATGAGCACATCAACTACATTCCAAATGCAATGATGCCTCAAATTACATCCAATGTAATTCTTCCTTCGAACCCGTCAACTACATCCAATGTAATAACGATTCTAAGGGTTCACACACAAGGATTAAAATTCCAATTTTATCTTTGCATGTGAGGTGATATGCTCGGTAAATAAAGTTAAGCATGCAATTCTAAAACACATAGAATTAATCATGCATAAACTAAACCAAGCATAAAGCGATAAATGTGCACATAATAGCCCCCTAAACTAACTCCCACTAGCTTCTTGAGCTCCACCGACTCCAAGCCGATGCCAACACCCGAAAAGCCACCAAATGACCTTTTCGCCCTTTCTTCGTCTTGAGTAAAATATTACAATTTAATACACGACTCGCAGGTCGGGAATAAATAAATATTACAAACAAGTGGTTCGACGACCACACCTTGAAAGAATAATTACACGCTAACTCTAACGGCTCGCAGGCCGTGAAAAGCGATAAATAATTAAATTGAGCTCGGGGCTATTATGTACACCATGCCAACATCACATCACACATCGTGTTATCAAACAAGCATGTTATCAAACATCATGTGATTTTCCGGTTTTAATTAATAGCCAAGTTTCGAAATTTTTTGATGCTCGGTTTATCGAAACCGTTCAAAAATGAAACTTTTGAACATTTGATCTTCGAGTTCATCATGACGGTTCCAAACTCGTCATAACTAACAAAACGGTTTAGCCTTGGCATATCAACCATCCAATGGTCATGCTTGGCCTAGCTCCGTCCAACGGAGCCCCGTTCGGTCCCGGTTTCGGCTCCCCGAGAGTCCCGCTCCCGAGACCCAAAAAATCAAATTTTTTCCAAAATTTCCAGATTTGAAATAATTTTCAAAAATTCATTTTACATGCATTAAATCCATAAACAATAATTTAAAACATGTTATCAAACAATTTAGCAAAACAACATGCCAAAAACGAAACTTTCAAGCAAAACCGAAACTTTGAACACCGTCTTGTGAATCCCGAAGGTAGCACGGCTCTGATACCACTGTTGGGTCTCGAGGTAGGGTTGGAGATGAACCAACTCGCAGCGGAAAATCAATGAAAACCAAGAGACGATTAAAACCATGAAACAACTAACAAAGAATGGATTCACAAGAGAAAAATTCAGCACTAGTTCTTACCAAAACAAGAACACCGGTTAACGAATGATTGGCTTGAGTCTCCAAGACGCCTACGTATCCACATGGGAATCAAAGCCACGTAGTTCTTCTCTTTGAGGACTCAAGAACACAAACATGGAGGTGGAAACTAGCCAAACCCGAAATGGCCATGGAAGAGGGAGAGAAAATGTGTTTCCTATTCTTGTCTTGTATTTGTTATGTTGGAAAAAGATGACTTAAACATAACAAAACCCATACTTGTCCAACTAAAGGCATGGGACAAGTATGGTGTCAAGTAAGGTGTAAATAGGACAAAGTATGGCAAGACAAGATTGGGTTAGGTGGTGAATCACCAACACCTTAATCCTTGTCTTGCTTACTTAGTACTAATTAATCAAGACTTGATTAATTAGTTCCATGGGCCTTGGTTGCATGGGCCTTTCATGGGCCTCTTGGAACATGGCCCGTGGCCATTTCCAACGAGGTCCCGTGATTCGCTCATCGCCTCCATGCCTTCCATACCGGAAATGTCCAACATTATCCGACGCGATCAATCCCAAGACTCCAAGCCTTGTCTCGATCCGTAAAGTCCTATTCACTTACGGGCACATGACCCAAAACCCAGTTTTGGTCATGTCCCGAGACAACTCCCTTTTGGCCATTCTCCATAAATGTGTCAATGAGTTTCATCCTCCGGTGTGACCCTTAGGTTTATGCATGTCAATAGATCAACGTAAAATCCCATTTTACTTGATCCTATTTAAGTGGCAACTAACGAGACTTTAGTATTGCCTGACACTACATAACGAATCGACCCTGTCGATTCTAACCTTTCCGTCGTCCCTGTCATTATCCTTTTATCTCCGATATCCTGATTGAGATAAGGCATAGAGCCGTCATCCTTATTATTCTCAATCACCGTTCCTTGATATGTGAGATGACTGAAGATATGATACCCAGTATCATGTGCATGGCCATGCTATTCTTCCAGTCACTCTCGATCAAGTGGCCGAGAACCGATATCTTTCCCATACCTTAGTATGAGGGATAAATCCCTTAGCCGTCTTTCGTGTCACTCATGTAGCCCGTCCCCAAGCCAATCCTGGCCGTTATGGAAGCCCTGTTACGGACAACGTTAGGCTCAGGTCAAACTCAGTTGTTGACTACATAGCGATCACAAAGACTCCTTGGTCTAAGGATACATGACAAGCTACAACACTGAATATGTTCATGACTTAATCTATGGCACATATTCAGGGCGGGTCGTCCAATATCATGTCCCACATGATATCTATGATCAGACTCCGGAATCTCATTCCAATGACTAACAGAACGTAAGCCATAAAGAGCCATCTTTCATACTAGTCGCTTCTAGTGAAGCTTTGTTGACTAGGGACCCATCGAGTGTGATCTATCTCGATCTATGGTTCTATTCGCATGGTGGGCATAGATCAGAGCACACATCGATATATTACTCCAACACATAAGTAATATAAAGCCGCTTTAATTTTATTGCTAACGATGATATATACATTTGGACATTTAGGATTGAACTACGGGCACTAAGACTAACAATCTCCCACTTGCCCTAGTTCCAATCTAAACTCCAATATGTCCCCATCGACTTTACATGTCTAACATGTTCAGGCAGTGACACTGCCTTAGTCAAAGGGTTGGCTATGTTATCATCTATTGCAATATCGGTTATCTTCACTTCACCTCAGTTCAGTATTTATCTGATGAGGTGGATAGGCCGCAGTACATGTTTGGATTTGTTATGCGATCTAAGCTTTTAGCTTGCGCAATGGCCCTTGTGTTGTCGCAAAATGGATTCACCGGACTGGATGGGTTTTTAATTACACCCAGCCCTGCCATGAATTTCCAAATCCACATAGCCTCCTTAGCTGCCTCTGCAGCATCCATGTACTTGGCCTCTGTCGTAGATTCGGCAATGGTATCTTGCTATACGCTTTCCCAACTAAAGCTCTGCCATTCAGCGTAAACACATATCCTGATTGACTTCTAAAGTCATCTGGATTTGTCTTGGAAAACTAGCGTCTACTCATCCTTCGACGACTAGTTCAGCATCATCTTTCCCCCGGGTTAGAATGATGTCTACTGGTACAACATAAGGCTTAAGAGACGTCTGGTCTCATACATGTCATGGCATATATGATCGATCCTGCCCCCAGGCGCATAGGATTCTCATCATCCTTTTCAGCTCATCAGGTGTCTTAGGACACTGAGTCTTTCTGAGATGAATGCCATGACTAGTGGGTAAGAGTCCTTTCTTTGAATCGAGCATTAAGAACCTACTCAATGCCTTGTTCACATAGGTTCCCTGACTTAAATCCAAGACCCTCTTGGTGCGATCTCTACATATCTTAATCCTTAAGATATGAGAAGCATCGCCTAAGTCCTTTATTGAAAAACACTTCCTCAACCAAGCTTTAGTCTCGTGCAAGGTTGGGATGTCGTTTTCAATGAGAACCAGAAAGGTAATATTGCTCCCACTAGCCTTCTTATAAACGCAAGATTCATCCTCGTTCTTGATTAAGCCAAATCCAATTACAGCTTCATCAAAACGAAAGATCCAACTCCGAGAAGTTCGTTTCAATCCATAAATGGATTTCAACAACTTATAAATCTTTCCTTTATTCTTCGGATCGTCAAAACCTTTGGGCCGAGACATACAAACGTACTCAGTCAAATTTCCATTTAGGAAAGCGGTTTTGACATCCACTTGCCATATCTCGTAATTATGATACGCAGTTATGTCAAGAAAAATTTGGGTCGATTTTGACCATAGCCACTAAGGAGAAGGTTTCCTCATAGTCAATCCATTGGATCTGCCTATAACCTTTCGCCACCAGTTGAGCTTTGTAGGTCAGAGGGTTTCCGTCCATGTCCATCTTCACCTTGAAGATCCATTTGCATCCTATGGTCCTCACACCATTGATGGGATCAACCGGTTCCCAGACTCGGTTGTCTGACATGGAGGTTGTTTGTAGGGTTGTTGTGGTTGCACCTTGGGATGAAAGAGCCTCCTTTTTGTTGTAGTAGTACCACCTTGTTGGAGTGTTGGTTGGTGTAGCGTGCTCTGAACTTCATCATCAAATGGATGATCGTATGGAGGTTTGTATTTTAGTTCTGCTTCATCTGGATAAGGGTATTCCCAATCGGACAATTATTCTTATGGGTGCACATATGGTGGTGAGGGAGGAGGAGGACCATAAGATGGTGCTTTGTTCCATTGGTCTGTGTGCTCAGAAGAGGATTGGGGTGAACCATGCCAACCTTTTAACTCCCATTCCAGAAACCTTCTCTCATCCTCCTCAGTTAAAACTTATTTCTTGTCCATACCTTTGTGTGGTCCTAACAAGTGAAGCACATGGCTTTTATAGCCAAAATTGTAATTTGTTGAAAAACCTAAAAGGCTTGGTAAATAAGTACACGACATACACAACAATTTTACCATTCTAAGATTCTCCATCATCTCATACACAGTTAAAGCATTATCAACCCTTACAAAAGCTCCCTTACCTGTCATGGGAGAGGGAATCCTATTCCCATTGGGTTGCTCAAAAGTGATAAATTGTCACATGGTGTCTGCCACCATTTACCAACACTATAACTATAGTCCAAAAGCTAGTGGCCATTATGGCATGTACCAACCAAAATACATCAGAATTTATGGCTCACAACAAAGCCCTATATCCTACGGCTGAGAATTGTGGAGTGGTTTCATCTGAACTCCTTTGTGCAAAGGTTGGGTGGAAGTTCCTATTACTCCAGCTTCTCCTCTTCGTGCTTCTTTCCTTGTTGATTGAAGCCATTTCTCAAGTCCTGCAGCTGCCTGTACAAGTGTGATTGAGGTAAGTTTAAGATGTGTTGTCTAATTGATTGAGGTAAAGAACTTACACAAACCAATTTCAAATGCTAATTTATATTGTGTAGAATATAAGGTCAAAATCTTCAAATTTCGATTCTTAATTTCTGGTTCAGAATATAAAGAATTAAGATCTGTTTCTGATTCTTAATTCTTTATAGGGAAAATTTCAATTTAATACCCTGGCAAACATTTATTTGCAATGTAATACCCTAACTTGTTTTTTTTGCAATTTAATACCCTGGCAAACATTTATTTTCACTTTCATACCCAACCGTTAACTTTCCACCCAAAATGGATGGAAAGTAGTCATGTGCTTTGCACATGACCTTTTTTTTTCAAAAAAATACCCAAAACACCCTTCAATCTTTGATTATTTTAAATATATAAAATCCGATTTAAAAAAAATATTTTTTGAAATAAAATATAATTTTTTTGAAATATATAAAAATCTGTTTTTTTAATATATAAAAAACTGGTTTTTTTTAAATAATTCTGTTTTTTTGAATTACATAAAAATATGATTTTTGAAATATATAAAAATTTATTTTTTTGAAATATATAAAAAGTTATTTTAAAAAATTATTTTTTGAAATAAAATCTAATTTTTTTTAAAATATATAAAATCTGATTCTTATAATATATAAAAAAACTGATTTTAATTATTTTTTTGAAATAAATCTTCTTTTTTAATTATATAAAAATATTATTATGAAATATATAAAAACTTATTTTTTAAATATATAAAAACTGTTTTTTTTATAAATATTTTTTTGAAATAAAAACTATTTTTAAAAACATATAAAAATCTTTTTTTAATATATAAAAACTGATTTTTTAAAATATTTTTTGAAATAAATCTGATTTTTTTAATTATATAAAAATATGATTTTTGAAATATATAAAAACTGATTTTTTAAATATTTTTTGAAATAAAATATAGTTTTTTGAAATATATAAAAAATCTGATTTTTTGTGGTAGGTTTTGAAAATATGATTGGTCTCAAGGGGTATTTTGGACTTTTCATCCATTTTGGATGGAAAGTTAACGGTTAGGTATGAAAGTGAAAATAAATGTTTGTCAGGGTATTAAATTGGAAAAAAAAACAAGTTAGGGTATTATATTGCAAATAAATGTTTGCCAGGGTATTAAATTGAAATTTTCCCTTCTTTATATTCTGAACTAGGAATCAAAACATTATTGGGTATGAAATTTTCCTCTTTGTCCAACATAAAAAAAAAATTATTTCAGACACAAAAATACATAGGGTATCCAACATCATATCAGTGGGAATCTAGAACAATGTTCCTGGTCATATACTTATGGGTAGTTTTGGGTAAAATAGAATCTAGTTGGTGTTTAAAAACAAGGTTTCGTTAATCTTCAATCGGCACCAAGTTTTGCATCTCTACTGATTTTCGCCTGAGAGGAGAATTTAGGTTAAGTGAATTAAAAAGGCATAGTTTCTAATTCTACATTCTAAGAGCATATTACAAAAGTATTACAGTTTCCCTATAGAAGCTATAAATTCCAGTTTGTAAGTTCAAAAGGCACAGTTTCCAATTCTACATTATATGAGCATATTATAAGTTAAAAAAGTATTACAGTTTCCCTATAAAAGCTATAAATTCCTAATTGTAAGTTACACTGTGGAGGCTCTAAATATATAGCAATATAGAAGCTCTAAATTGCTTTGTCTAAGTTCTAATGTGCAGGCTCTAACTGTGGCAATGTCTAAACTATAAATTTCAGTCAACCATGTCTACTGTTAATCCTATACATTTCCTAAATTCAATACGTAATACATATGACCTTAGTGGTACATATGTAGTAGGAGATAACCAACCATACCTTAGAGTTTTTCCATTGTGCCTCGCCTACACAATTCTTTTCCACATCCTTTGGTTCACTTGCCTTTGCAGTACTGGTGATCGTAGGTTTGGCATAACTTGTAGTGGGTGGTACTGTTAGTGACATTAAGAACGTCACCTGCTTCTTCACCCTGTCCTTACTCTTCTCGGTCACCTTGTTTGTGCCCACATCAGCCACCTTGGCACTAGGCTTCGTGGTCACCTTGTTTGTGCTCACATCAGCCCCCTTGGCAATAGGCTTCGTGGTCACCTTTTTAGTAGCCACCTTGTCCCTAGGCTTCTTTGTGACCTTCTCAGTTGTGACCTTGTCAATCGGCTTCTCAGCCACCTTCTCAGTACCCTTCTTAGTCACATGTTCAGTACCCTTCTTAGTCACCTTCTCAGCCACCTTGTCAATAGGCTTGTTAGCCACCTTAGTCTTCTTCATCACCTTCTCAGTAGGATTCTTTGGCACCTTCTCAGTAACCTTCTTGCTGACCTTCTCCTTAGTCTTCTTCATAATTTTTTATCCTTAATGCTTGTCAATGGCTTGTTCCTTGGGGTACGCTTCTTGCGGATCACTTTGGCAGTTGCCATGGACACATATGAATTCTCGATGTTGCGAATAGCTTTATGACTTGCCCGAAGTCCCCCCAACACAGCCTCTTTTTGTGCCGATGTCCAGAATGCATCTCCAAGCACTTCGAGAAAGTGTTCCACTTCTTGAACAACCTTGTCCTGCTGAGTAAGAGCCTCACTGTCAACAACTTGACTTCGTTCATTGTCACGCCCCAATTTCAGAGAACCGAACTCGGGACGCGAACATTTTAAAACATAAAAACACTTGAACCTGTTTTTGAATAAAAGCTCTGACATTTCCATTCACTTCTCAAGATAATAGTATTTACAATACAAAAACGTCCCAACAAGTGGACAAGGTACAATATCCGTCACTAGACTCAACAAAATAAAGACCAGACTCCGCTCCAAGCTCCACAAGCTTCAAGAGCTAACCTAGTCCATCCGGTGATCAGTACCTGTAGGAAAAGCAGCTAGGGGTGAGCGTTCGCTCACCTCCACGGATAACAGACTGACTATGGCATAATTAGTAGATAAAGCCAGTAACACCAAAACTAAAACCAACACAAAACCAACACCAAAACCAACACCAACTCAAGTACTCAACCTCAAACTCGCAAGTAAAACAACACAACCAACAATGACCTTCCCCAAAGACAAGAACACGGATCAGGCTAGCCGAAGAATGCTCAGAAGCTGCCGAGCCTCGTACGCGGTCAGGCCAGCCGAAGAATGCTCGTAACCTGCTGGGACCCGGTCGCGGATCAGGCTAGCCGAAGAATGCTCATAACCTCTCAGGATCCGGACACGGAACAGGCTAGCCGAAGAATGCTCAGAACCTGCCGAGGCTCGAGTTTGGTCAGGCCAGCCGAAGAATGCTCGTAACTTGCCAAAATCCACACCACTCCCCGACACACAGTCGGTTCGGGCAAACACAACCACAAACACAAGCAAGTTCAACAAACAAGCACTCAAGGCCACTCAAGACATCTCAACAGTCAGGACTCGGGTTCAACAACCCCACGGGCCATCATGGCCTCCCAAAACACCAACAATTATAATACGGGCTCTCAAGGCCACCCAAACTCAACAACAACTAACACGGGCTCTCAAGGCCACCCAAACTCAACCAACAAATAATACGGGCTCTCAAGGCCACCCAAACTCAATCAACAAATAACACGGGCTCTCAAGGCCACCCAAACTCAACAATAAATAACGCACAACAACCTCCGGCATACTCGATGCCTCCAACAGTCCTAAGGTCACTAGTTTTACAAACAACCTCCGGGCATGGTCATATGCCTCCAGTAATTCAATTATCGCTAAGTTCTCTGTTCCTACGACACTACTAAGTGTCACATGCTGTTCTCTTAAACGCTACAATCCCGTATCATGCCTTTCTAATATTTAAATAATTCTACTCAACCCACGACACCCCGGTGTCACATGCAATTCTACTATTAACTTTCCCTAATCAGGGCCGAGATCCGGCTACTTTTCCCTACCTCGTATATAAATCCAAAAGCGCTCCAACAACACCCGAAGTACACCCAGTCACTCGCCGAGCTTCCCTTTGCCTCGGTCCGTAGCACGATCTAAAAGAACACAAATTCAAAGTACTTTTAAACTAGTACGAATAAACCGAAAATTAACATATATCGCCCAAACGTAACCCCGACAATGCCGATCACTCCCAAACTTCCCAATTACTCGATATTGTTGATAAAGGACCCGTAAAGGCCAGATTCGCCCGACATGGCGAATCTGCCCGGGTTTTGGTTAATTGCCTTCCGGGGCTCCAAAAGTCCCCGTTTTCGTTTCTACGGTCTTAGAATAATTCAAGGAACCCAACGCACTTGACGGAATCGAATTCCGACTTCTAAAACAATTTATTGACGTTTAAAGTTCCTAAAACCCGTTAATTACAATTTCTCCAATTTAATTCCAATTTTCGATTCGGTTTAGGGTAAATGGTCCGGGGAACGTTTTAAACCACCCGAACATTAAAACCCGAGCAACCGAGCACGTGGGCCCCACCCAAGAGGCTTGGCCGAGACCCTAGGGTTTGAGGGGGGGCTCGGCCACCATGTGGTGGCTGCTGCCAGCTCCGGCCAGCCACCTCATGGCCGGCCGGCCACCACCCACGGTGGCCGGAGCTCCTCCCGAGCCTCCGGTCACCGGAAAACGTGCCATTACACCCTCAAACACCTCTAAAACGTCTCCAACACCTCCAAAACGTCCATACAACCCTAACCCATAGTTTATAACCAAACCCTAGCTTTTGAGAAATAATCGAAACGAGAATCGGGTTAGGTCTTACCAACGAGGAAGACGAGGGGAAGACGTTTTCTCCTTGCTTTGAATCGATCCAACGGTTGAATAATCTCCCAAACCCTAGCTTTTAATCTTCTATCTTCTTCTCCACCTTCTTCTCTCTCTAACTCTCTCCTTCTCTCTTCTCTTTCTAATTAACACAACTAACAACTAACTAAAAACTATTCTTTTTCTCTTTAAAACCCCATAATTTCGGCCATCACTCTCCACCACACAATTTCCCCCCAAAACTAACACCACCACCTTTAGGACATGTGTCAAGGTGGGTCCCACACCTTTTGGAAAATATCTAGTTGATATTTTCCAATCAGTTTCGCGAAAAACGGACGTTTCGGGCCCCGAACGGACACTTTTCCCAAGAACTTACGAAACTTGACGGGCTACAAGCCCAACTAAGACCGCTGCGACGACGGTTAAGCTTTTTTGATCTCAAAGGGTCCTCGAATGGACCAAAACGTCGCTCGGTTGACTTTTCCAGCAAAAAGTCAACATTTCCCAAATTGATCAGAAAGTTGCCCTGAGTCCCCCAGAACTCACTTTGGTCAATAACGGGGTCAACTTAAGTCCGGTACGACCCTCGGGGTCAATTTAGGTTAAGTTAAGTGTCTGTCTTAAAATTTTTAAATTTTCCTGTTTTTCGCAGGTTTGACTGACGTTGACCAGAAGTGGTTATTACATTCATCCTCAGTTGATACAAGGTTAGCATCCATGTCCTCATCAGTGGCAATGGGAGTATATCCTCCGAAGGTAGCTTCTCCTCCAACATTAGCATCTCTGTCCTCATCCCCGACAATGTCATCATCTTCAAGGGAAACATGACCGTCAACAAAACCCTCATCTCCCATAAAATTATCACCTCCAAAAAAATATTCATCTCCTAGACAACCATCATCCCAATGCATCTCATCACCATTGGCCTCATGAGCACCCCTAACCTCATCACCGTTGGCCTCATCAGCTACATCCTCATCAGCCCAAACCTGATCACCATTGGCCTCAACTGCTGCTTCCTCACCACGTTGCCTCCTCAACCAAGCTCTGGTTAGAGCCTTTGACTTCTCCAACCTAGCACGGCTGGCAGCCCTTTTCCGGTCTAAAATTTTAGCTAGTTCACCATCACTCTTCTTACCCACACGGTGCAATGGTTTCTGGGGTCCTGATTTCTCGGCCTTCTGTGGCGGTGTTGGGTTCGACCCATAGTCCTTTGTGGTGCAGCTACGGATATTATGCCCAACATTCCTGCATCTCCCGCAGCGAAGGACAATCCCTTTCCTGGTAACGGTTGTCTTCCTCTTCTGAGATGATCCTTGCTGCTCCAAACATCCCTTTGACCTGTTTGTCCTTGGGCGACCAGGTTGCTTCCGCACGTTGGGAGGTTGTATACGTCCTTCTAGAGGCACTCTTATGCAGCTATCTAATCCAACCAGTGGGTAAATCTGCCCTTCGTAAGTCTTACGAAAGGCAGGAGTCTTGTAGTAGCTGTGCACACCATCATAAACCTGCTTCTTGGCCTTCATCAAAGCTGCAGCACCATGCAAGCTTGGAGTGCCGGTCAGTTGCCAATCCAAACAGCTGCATGTCTCTTCCAATATGTTCACCCCGTACGTGTCCTTGTACATATCCACCTCGAATAACACAATCTCACTTTGAACAACTTTACACTTCTGAGCCTTGGTAATTACCAAGTTAAGGCGATCTTTAATCCTTGGGCATAGGAGAACATCATCACTGGTGACCAACTTCCCTTTTTTGTTGAACCATTCCATTAGCTTCTTCCGGTAGAACTCTAAAAAATGCAGAATTGGAAGGTCCCTCCCCTTCCCTATCCATGCATTCACAAATATTATTCGTTTGAGCCCCACATTTGGGAGTGGTCGAGAAGAACGCCTTGCACCAGTTCTTAGGTGGTCTATCCTGCAACCAATCAAATGCCTTCTCATTCATACCCTTAAGCTCCTCCATACCACTTTCTAACATCTCAACACTTGTCGCTCTAGAGCACTTCCACAGTTGCAACTTTAGGCCATGAGACTTAAAATGTTTGAACCAGTTCTAAAAAAGATAGCGCATACAGTGCATGTCACGCCCCAATTTCAGCGAACCGAACTCGGGACGCGAACATTTAAAAAGATACAATACTTGAAACCTGTTTTCATTAAATCACTTTAAAAAGCTAGTTTAGTTCAACCAAATAATAATTACATCTCAAAAATAAGTCCCAACAATTGGACAAAAACGTGGTACACGTCACTAGACTCAAACACCCAGAAACCCGCTTCAAGCTCTTCAAGCTTCAGAAGCTCACCTAGTCCAGACTGCGAACGGTACCTGTAGGAAAAGCAGCTAGGGGTGAGCGTTCGCTCACCACCACAGATAACAGACTGACTACGGCATACTTAGCAGACAAAGTCGGTGACACCAACAACGACTCAAAAGACACACACACGACCAATACTTTCCTCAACCGACTCAACACTCGGACACCTGATGTAGACCCCACACACACAACGATTGACGACCTCCTCCAAAGACATGACTGACAACCACGCAATACCAAACAAGATCACAAAGGATCGCAAACCAGGTGCTCAGTAACCATCTCTGTCTCTCGCCCTTTCCGATCCCAGTCGGGCCAGGCGGTCGACCTGTCGCGCAACTTCTCCCGATCCCAGTCGGGAGGCTAACCCACAACCTCTCCGCTTCACCCGATCCCAGTCGGGTGGTTAGCTACACCCGCGCGTCCTTCCCCCGATCCCAGTCGGGGAGCTAGCCCACAACCTCTCCGCTTCTCCCGATCCCAGTCGGGAGGCTAGCTACACCACACAACCTCCACCAGTATCAAGTAACCAAACACAATCACAAACAAGTTCAACAGACAGTAACGACACCAGTATCAACTCCACAGGCACTCAAGGCCACCAAGACACCAACAACAAAACACGGGTTCAACAACCCTACGGGCCCTCATGGCCACCCAAGACACCAACGGTTCTACCCCAAACCCTAGATGACCTTAACTCAGACCGCACTACCTCCTGAATATACAAGCCGCTCAACTAGTCGACCGGGTCAGTCATCCTCATAGCCAGGAAATGGGCCGACTTGGTCAACCAGTCGACTACCACCCACACGGCGTCGTTACCCTTCGGCGATCTCGGTAGTCCACACACGAAGTCCATCGTAATGTGCTCCCACTTCCACTAAGCAATCGGTAGTGGCTGCAACAATCCTGCGGGACGCTGATGCTCGGCTTTCACCTGCTGACAGACGAGACATCTCGACACAAACTCTGCTACAGCTCTCCGCATCCTGTGCCACCAGAAATGTCGTCTGAGGTCGCGGTACATCTTGGTGCCCCCCGGGTGCACTGTAAGACACGAATGATGTGCCTCTCGCAACACGTCGTCTCTACAGTTAACCGGCACGAACAACCCTCCCCGGTACCGTAGCCCCCAATTTGTACTGATCTCCCAGCCTACCACCTCGTCACCCCTGACGACTCTCTCGCGGATCTCTGATGCTTCGACGTCCTCCGTCTGCGCCTCCAACGCTTGGGCGAGCAGTGAGGGCTGAGCCACCAATGAGCACATGGCCACGCCGTCAGTAATCTTCTCCAGCTCAAGCCTGAACGTGCTCAACTCCCCCATCATGTCCCACTCTCGGACTGATATGCTGGCGAGGCTCGGAGCCGACTTCCTACTCAAGGCGTCGGCGACCACGTTCGCCTTGCACAGATGGTAGTGTAGCTCGAAGTCGTAGTCCTCGAGTAGCTCCATCCACCGTCGCTGACGGATGTTCAGGTCTCGCTGGGAAAATATGTACTTGAGGCTTTTGTGATCCGAGAACACCTGAAACCCCTCTCCATACAGATAATATCGCCAGCTCTTTAGCGCAAACACGACTGCTGCTTGTGCGTCTTCAACTGCCTGGAGCCATAAGCCATAACTCTGCCCAAGTGCATCAGTACGCAGCCCAGTCCCTCTCCGGACGCATCACAATAGACATCATAACCGATCCCTCGCTCGGGCACCACTAATACTGGAGCGGTAGTCAATCGAGTCTTCAACTCCGCGAATGCACACTCACAGTCCTCTGTCCACACAAACCCGACTCCCTTGCGCGTCAACAGAGTCATCGGTGCGGCTAGTCGTGCAAAGTCCTGTACGAATCGCCGATAGTAGCCTGCCAACCCCAGGAAGCTGCGGATCTCGAAGACACTCGTGGGTCGTGCCCACTTCGAGACCGCGTCGAGCTTCGACGGATAGACCAGGATACCGTCACGGGACACGATGTGGCCGAGGAATCTCACCTCAGAGAGCCAAAACTCGCACTTCTCCCGGTTGGCATAAAGCTGATGCTCGCGCAGTAGTGTCAGAACAGCCCTCAGATGTGACTTATGTGCCGCCTCATTCTGCGAATAAATCAGGATGTCGTCCACGAACACCACCACAAACTGATCTAGGTACGGCCGGAAGATGTTGTTCATCAGGTCCATGAACGCTGCAGATGCGTTCGTCAGTCCGAATGGCATCACCAGGAACTCGTAGTGCCCATAGCGTGTCTGGAATGCAGTCTTTGCGACGTCCCCCTCACGGAATCGCAACTAATAATAACCGGATCGCAGATCGATCTTCGAGAAGTAGGTCGCCCCTCTCAACTGTTTGAACAAGTCATCGATCCTCGGCATCGGGTATCGGTTCTTCACCGTAACCCGGTTCCGCTTCCGGTAATCTATACACATCCGTAGTTCTCCACTCTTCTTCTTCACGAAGAGTGCTGGTGCTCCCCACGGTGATGCACTCGGGCGGATAAACCCCTTCTACTGAAGCTTCTCTAGCTGACGCTTCAGCTCAGTTAACTCTGCCGGCGCAAACCTGTAAGGCGTCATCGATATCGCCGCCGTTCCTGCCACCAGGTCAATCCCGAACTCCACCTCACGAACCGGTGGCAACCCGCTCAACTTCTCAGGAAAGACATCGGGGAACTCGCATACCACTCGCGGTAACTCTCGGCTCTGCACAGCGGATACTTCCTCCTCTGCGGACAACGCCGACAGGAGGACCCCGCTCTTACTACACAGAACACACGTCACCTTCGTACCACCCACTGACACTGTCACTCGTCGTCTGTAGCAATCGATATTGGCTCGGTACCTCGACAGCCAATCCATACCCAAGATCACATCAAAGGTCGTCATTCCCAGCACAAGAAGATCACCAGGGCAAGGACAGTCTGCGACTCTAATCTCGCAGGCACGACATACTCTAGTCAACGATGCACCACCCCCAACTGGGGTGTCCAGGCATAGGGGTGGACTCAACGGTTCTAAGCTCAACCCCAACCTCTCGGCACAACCCGACGAAATAAAAGAGTGCGACGCCCCGGTATCAAACAAGAATAAAGCCCATAAATGATACAATAAACACGTACCCTGGATGGTCTCGCGGTACGTGCTAGGTCCTGGGGTTTTGGAGTCGGTGACTGCATACACTCTCCCCTACAAGGCCTGCTGCCTCTGACCCGACGCACTGGCCGCTGAATACCCATGACTCTGCTGCTGTCTCGGAATCGGTGCACTCGTAGAAGGTTATGATGGTCTGGACTGCTGACTCTGACGAGGACGACCCCTGGGCGACTGTACTGTATGAGACCGCTGCGGTCGCTGCGCTGACGTTGCCCTCGACGGCTCACGACACCACGCAATGGTGTGCCCAACCCGGCCGCATCGGAAACAACCGATCTCGTCGGCTCTCGACTCCGTGCCCTGACTGGTCCGACTGGTCGCTGGCAGCGCCGTAGGCCCTCCTTCCATCGAGCACTCGCGACGGAAGTGGCCTTGCTGCCCGCAGGTAAAGCACGTCGATGCCCTCTCTGACACGGCTGGCCCAACTGATGCCACTGACCCCCGCTATCTCGCTCCACCCTGATGAGTCGGTGGTCGGAAGAACCCCATGGTCCTCTACCTCCTCGGGTCTCACGACTCGGACGGCCCTGCAAAGCTAGTCGGCCGCTGTCGGACCTCACGGGTCCTGGCCGCATCCCGGACGCCCTGCTCCACTGTCGCCGTGGTATCCACGAGATTGGTATACTTCCGCAGCCTCAAGGCGAGAACCTGGTTCCGAATCTCCGGCCTCAGTCCTCCCTGGAACCGCAGACAACAGTTCCGCTCGGTCATCACCATCTCCGGCGTGAATCTGGTCAAGGCCGTGAATCTGGCCTCGTATCCCGCCACTGTCATCCCCCCTGCTCTAGGTCTAGAAACTGCCGATGTCGCTCCAACCGAGCCGACTCGGGAAAGTACTGCGCCAGGAACACCTCCTGGAAGATGTCGTAGTCGTGCCCGACCGTGTCCTTCACACGTCCCCACCAATGGTAGGCGTTGTCTCTCAGCTGGTGAGCTGCGAAGGACACCCTACGGCGGCCATCCTCGACACCTGATGTATCCAGGTCTCGCGTGACCTGCTCTAGCCACCTCTCGGCTAGGTCGGGGTTCGGCTCCCCAACAAATGTAGGTATCCCGAGCTTCAGGAAATCTAGTAGTGCTCGGGATGTATGATACTCTGTCTGAACGGCCCTCACCGGGACCGCGGTTGCCTCCGGTGCTGGTGAAGCCGACTCTCGGCTGGCGATAACCGCCACCAAACTCTGGACTGTCCTGGTCAGCTCATCCAGGGTAGTCATGACGGGAGGGTCCGCGACGGGCAGAACACTGGGTGTGCCTGTAGACGGTCCCGCGTCGCTTCTCCTGTCTTCTCCGACAGGAGTGCCCTGCGCCTCCGCGTACTCGGCGGGCTCAACGGTTGGCACCCTTCCCGGTGTCCCCGCTAACCGTCCCCGCCGGCCTCGCGTGGGCGCCCGACCCCGTGTTCCCGCTGCTCGTCCGCGTCTACCGCGAGCCATAAGTCAGTATCCTCTGCACGGATACACGCAAACGTTCAGTTTGCGAACTCATAAAAAACACAAAAAGCTCAATTACACTAACGCTCACATGGTCCAAGTTTACTCTAGCGTGCTTAATACTGATACGTCACGCCGCTCACGCTATTAGTACTTTAAATATTAGTATTAGTAAAAGAAACCTCAAAGAGACCGCACCAAAACACGCGACGACAAACCTAACCACACAACGAAACGACAACAACAACCAATTCGACCACTCAAGACCGACCTCAAACATAAGCCAACACGGCCGAGCAACAACAATACACGCCCACCGGGCCAACCAAAGTCACACACGCCCACCGGGCCAACCAAACCCAAAACGCGCCCACAGGGCCAACCAATTTTAAAACTTTTTCCACTCCATTAAAAGTCTCATTTCTCGACATCAGGTAGTCACAACCCTGTCCAGGCGTCCCCGAATTACGTTGCACCCACTTGATATCAACACCGTCACGCTCAACTGCAGGAGCGCTCCTGAGTCGAGTCGCGACAGTTTAAAAACATTTCACGCAGCAACACACAAAGACTGTGCCAGTAACCCCGTACTGCACAAGCACAAAACAAAACAGGACTCAGATCCTAACGGGTCTACACACGAGTTCCGACTTGCGTACCCAACGCACGACGGGACTTTACTGACTCGACTCTCCCACCTAATTGACGTGCAGTCCGAGGTGTGAAACCTCGAGCTCTGATACCAAGCTGTCACGCCCCAATTTCAGCGAACCGAACTTGGGACGCGAACATTTAAAAAGATACAATACTTGAAACATGTTTTCATTAAATCACTTTAAAAAGCCAGTTTAGTTCAACAAAATAATATTTACATCTCAAAAATAAGTCCCAACAATTGGACAAAAACGTGGTACACGTCACTAGACTCAAACACCCAGAAACCCGCTTCAAGCTCTTCAAGCTTCAGAAGCTCACCTAGTCCAGACTGCGAACGGTACCTGTAGGAAAAGCAGCTAGGGGTGAGCGTTCGCTCACCACCACAGATAACAGACTGACTACGGCATACTTAGCAGACAAAGTCGGTGACACCAACAACGACTCAAAAGACACACACACGACTAATACTTTCCTCAACCGACTCAACACTCGGACACCTGATGTAGACCCCACACACACAACGATTGACGACCTCCTCCAAAGACATGACTGACAACCATGCAATACCAAACAAGATCACAAAGGATCGCAAACCAGGTGCTCAGTAACCATCTCTGTCTCTCGCTCTTTCCGATCCCAGTCGGGCCAGGCGGTCGACCTGTCGCGTAACTTCTCCCGATCCCAGTCGGGAGGCTAACCCACAACCTCTCCGCTTCACCCGATCCCAGTCGGGTGGTTAGCTACACCCGCGCGTCCTTCCCCCGATCCCAGTCGGGGAGCTAACCCACAACCTCTCCGCTTCGCCCGATCCCAGTCGGGAGGCTAGCTACACCACACAACCTCCACCAGTATCAAGTAACCAAACACAATCACAAACAAGTTCAACAGACAGTAACGACACCAGTATCAACTCCAGAGGCACTCAAGGCCACCAAGACACCAACAACAAAACACGGGTTCAACAACCCTACGGGCCCTCATGGCCACCCAAGACACCAACGGTTCTACCCCAAACCCTAGATGACCTTAACTTAGACCTCACCTACATACAATAAACCCTATCTCGAATTCACACAAACCTTCAATGCAACACTCAATCCATTCTCCAAGCTCATCTCTACAACCCCCATCGATTTTCAGCTTACTTACAACCAATTTGTACCATCTTAAAGCGAACCCTAACTCGATTTCAACCACATAATGCAAACCCCTCTCTTCTACAACCTCATCCTTACTCAAAATAACTCCCCCAACACTACATTTCACACAGAGATCAACGAATTTGAAGTACAAATAGACCCAAAAACCAAAACCCTAACTTATTCAAGTTACTAAATATTCGTAACATAGATAGTTTAAGGCTTCTTACCTAAGTGTACTGGTACGATTTTCTGTGTAGATCGAGCTGAATCCGAGGTTGAAGACGACAAAGAAGTTGAACGGTTCGGGTGGAGAGAGCTTGCGATGGTCGTGTCTGAAAATGAGAAGTGTTTCAACACCAACACTTTCCTTTGACTTATCAAACTTCTTGAGGGTATTTAGGTCATTGCACGCACTCTGTTAGATGGCCATCTGTTTTTGGACGGCAGATTATAGTTTTTGACAATTGACTTACGTAACTGTGTACTATGATCGATAAGAACCTCTATAGTTGTAATTTGTACTAGGAAGTTGGACAATAGTTGTTTTATGGAGTTTTCCCATAATTTAATGATATCAGGAGAAGTATTGAATGCACAGAAAAATAGGAGACAGGGAAAAGTGGGGAGTATGGCCATCAAAGTAGACATGCAGAAAGCTTATGGAAGGGGCGATTGGAGCTATCTGGAGAGTGTACTCACACGGATGGGGTTTGATTCCCATTGGGTTCGGCTGATCATGGAGTGTGTACAGACGGGTAAACTCTGGGTTTCTTCGGAGGGGCGTAGGTTGGGCCCAATAACCCCAAGGAGAGGCATATGATAGGGTGATGCTCTATCCCCATTTCTTTTCATAATTTTTGCAGAAGGTTTATCCATGCTTATTGACAATTATGAATCGAGGGGTCTGATACAGGGGACTAAGGTAGTGCGGGCGGCACCTTCAGTTTCCCATTTATTTTTTGCGGATGATAGCTTCGTTTTTGGCAGGGTGTTTGAAGAGGAAGCTCAGAACTAGAAACAACTGTTGGATCTGTATGAAAGTGCGTCAGGACAAAGGGTAAATGCTTCTGAATCCTCGTTGTCATTTAGTTCGAACATTGGTGAGGTCTTACAAAACCGAATTAGTGGGATTTTGGGCATGCCCATTGCTGAGATCGAGGGTACCTATCTCGGTTTACCCATGGTCTTAGGGAAAAACAGGTATAAGGCGCTTCAGTTTATAAAGGATACGAGAATCGGTAGCTAGGAGGAGTTATTGTTGAGCTAGGCAGGGAAGAAGGTCCTTTTGAAATCAGGGGGTACATGCTTTGCCTACCTATACCATGAGTGTGTATTTAGTACCTAAAACATTTATCAGTGAGAAAGAGGTGGAGCTGAATAAATATTGGTGGGTAAATGATGTTCGGACAGGGAAAGGAATCAGGTGGCGGAGTTGGAATGGGTTGTGTGATCATAAACTCAAAGGAGGTATGAGTTTTAAAATTCTGAGAGATTTTAATTTAGCTCTGCTAGGCAAATAGGGTTGGAGACTAATGAACCCGGTAGTTTGGTGGTTCGAATTATGAAAGCCAGGTACTATCCGATGTCTGAGTTTATTCACGCAGAGACAAGGCCGAACGTCATCCCTATTTAGAACAATGTCTTGGCAGCATATGAGATTGTGGCACGAGGTGTCAAAAGAATATTTGGCTCCGGGGAGGACACAAGGGTCCTTGGGTCGGCTTGGTTACTTTCTGACTCAGGATTGATTCAGGTAAAGCCGCCTGGTATTGAAAGTTGGTCAGTCAATGATTTAATGGTGGGGGGGCACGAGGACTTGGAACGCGAGTTTGGTTACCAGAATCTTTGACCCAATTGAACTGTGCAGTATCTTACGGGTTCCTCTGAGCTCGAGCCTGACTGAGGATGGATGGTATTGGCAAGGGACCCGAAATGGTCAACATAGTGTCAAGGAAGTGTATCGTGCCTTGCAGGTTTCGGGAGGGAGATGGAATGATACGGACAAGGACGTTTTTTGGAAACACTTATGGTCTCTGAAAGTGTAAGAACCGCTCCCGGTCAACGCCAGTCAAATCGACGAAAAACAGGAAAATTTAAAAAATTTGGGCAGACACCTAAATGAACCTAAATTTGACCACGAGGGTCATATCAAAATTAAGTTGACCCCGATATCGACCAAAGTGAGTTCGGGGGGACTCAGAACAACTTTCTGACCAATTTGGGAAAGGTTGACTTTTTGCCGGAAAAGTCAACCGAGCGATGTTTTGGTCCGTTCGAGGTCCGTTTTGGATCCAAAAAGCTTAGCCGTCGTTACAGCGGTCTTAGTTGAGCCGTTTCCTTGTAGCCCGTGAAGTTTCGTAATTTCTTGGAAAATGGGCCCGTTCGGGCCCCGAGACGGCCGAATTTCGCGAATCTGATTGAAAAATGTCTACAAAGATATTTTTCTAACTCATGGGACCCACAAGACACTAGTCATAAATGTGGTGGTAGTTGGTTTTTTAAAATAAAGAAAAAGAAAAGATGAGTGTTAGTTTGGTAATTAAATGGTAGTTGTTGGTTTTTGAACAAAACGAAAGGGAGAAGAAGTGTGGTGTTCGGCCATTTAGAAAAAAAAAGGAGAGAAGTAGAGAGAGAAAGTGGAGAGAAGAAAGAGAAGGAGGAAAAGGAAAAACAAAGGAGAAAGTGTTGGGGTTTTGGGATTTCCCGACGATCCAACCGGCGGATCGTCTCAACGATCGAAGAATCGAGCTCCCATCGTCATTCCCTACGTTGAGAACCTATTCGATTTTCGTTTTGCTACGTTTAAAGGTTAGGTTTTGTGTTGAAACGGGTTAAATATGGATGAGTCGAGGTGTAAGGTTCGTTGGGAACGTTTTGGAGCGAAAATTGATCGGTTTTCGGTGACCGGAGGCTCGGGGGAGCTCTGGCCACCGTGGGTGGTGGCTGGCCGGAGCTAGGACCGACCACCATGGTGGTGAACCGGTCCAAAACCGGTCCATCCACCCACGGCTAAGGGTGGCCGGGTGGGGCCCACGTGTCGGGTCTCGGGTTTTTCGTGTTCAGGTGGTTTAGGACGATCCCCAAGTCGTTAATTCACACCCGGTACGAATTTTGGAATTAAATTGTGAAAGTTGGAATTTCGGGTTTAGAAACTTTAAACGCGAATTAAATCGCTCGGAAGTCGGAAATTGATTCCGTCGATTTCCTTGGAACCCTTGAATTATTCTAAGATAGTAGAAACAAAAACAGGAATTTTCGGAGCCCCAGAAGGGCGTTTTCCAATCCCGGGCAGTTTCGCCAAGCCGGGCGAATCGGGCCTTTCCGGGCCCGTTATTGACAATTTTGAGTAATTGGGAAGTTTGGGAGTGATCGACATTACCGGGGTTGCGGTTGGGCGTCTAATTCTTAAATTTCAGTTTTTGCCTGCAAACTTAAAAAGTGTTTTAATTGTGATCTTGTTAGACCGTGCCGAGGACCGCGGAAAGGGAAAGCTAGGCGAGTGATCGTGAGCACGCCGGAGCTTGGTTGTGAACTTTTGGGAAAGCGTACGAGGTAAGGAAAAGTAGCTAGATCTCGGCCTTGACTAGGAAAAGTTAACAGTAGAAATGCATGTGACGCCTAGTGATGTCGTAGGATGAGTAAGTTTATCGAACACTAGAAATGCAGGCGACACTTAGTGGTGTTGTATGATACGTGAACGTATCGAACAATAGAAAGGCATGTGACACTTAGTAGTGTCGTAGGATAAGTGAGCTTATCGAACAATGGAAATACTGGTGGCATTTGGTTGTGCCCGGAGGTTGATTGAATTGTGTGTGGTTGTGGGTGGCCATGAGTGCCTTTGGGGAGTTGAATTCGTATTTTACCGTTGCGTGTCTTGGGTGTCCATGAGTGCCCGTGGGGAGTTGAGTTCGTATTTTACCGTTGCGTGTCTTGGGTGGCCATGAGTGCCCGTGGGGAGTTGAATCCGTATTTTACCGTTGCGTGTCTTGGGTGGCCATGAGTGTCGGTGGGGAGTTGAACCCGTATTTTACCGTTGTGTGTCTTGGGTGGTCAGGTGTGCCTCTGGGGTGTTGAACCCGTGTGTTACTGTTGGTGTGTCATGGGTGGCCATGAGTGCCTTTGGGGTTTTGACCCGTGTATTACTATTGGTGGGTCGTGGGTGGCCATGTGTGCCTTTGGGGTGTTGACCCGTGTATTACTGTTGGTGTGTCGTGGGTAGCCATGAGTGCCTTTGGGGTGTTGACCCGTGTATTACTGTTGGTGTGTCGTGGGTGGCCATGTGTGCCTTTGGGGTGTTGCCCGTGTATTACTGTTGGTGTGTCGTGGGTGGCCATGAGTGCCTTTAGGGTGTTGAACCTTGGGTGTTGATTGTGATTGCCTAAGGTTGGGGGCCCGCCTGACAATAAAGGGGTCATGTGGTCGCGCGCGTGGGGGTTAGCTAGCCTTCCGACTAACCATCGGTAAAGTTGTGCATTCTTCTGCATGAGGTTGGGGGCCCGCCTGACAATAAAGGGGTTTTGTGGTCGCGCGCGTGGAGGTTGGCTAGTCTTCCGGGTTAACCACCGGTAAAGTTGTGCATTCTTCGGCGATGGAGGGCGGCTCCCCTTCCGACCAGCTATCGGAAAAGTATTGCGGCATATATCGCTAACAGGTCGACCGCCTGGCCCGACAGAGATCGGGGAAAGTTGCGTGGGGCAGGCTCGAGCCCAGCCAGTTAGCAACCGACACTGAGCAGCTGGAGTGCGATCCTTTGTGATCTTGTTTGCCGTGTGCGATCCTTTGTGATCTTGGGTGTTGCGTGGTTATTTTTTGAGTTTTGGGTTGAGGTCGTAACCGTTGTGTCGGGTCTACATTACGCGTCCGGGTTTGAGTCGGTTGGGGAAAGTAACTGTTTTCGTGTGACAGTCGGGTTACTTGAGTTTGGGGATAGTAGTCCCCGGTGTTTGGGTTGTTGTTGGTGTTTCCGACATTTTCTGCTAAGTATGCCGTAGTCAGTCTGATATCCGTGGTGGTGAGCGAACGCTCACCCCTAGCTGTTTTTCCTATACGTACTGGTCGCGAGGCGGACTAGGGGAGCTCTCGAAGCTTGAAGAGCTGGGAGCGAGAGTCCGGGTTTTTGGGGGTTTAGCGACGTACGCTTTGTTTATTTTGTCCTCTTGTTTTGGACGTACTTTTAAGTTGTAAAAGATTATTTTGATTAACTAAATGGTGATTTTAAGTGGTTTACTTAAAAGGGTTTGAAAATTGTTTTATTGTTTCACCGTTCGCGTTCCGGGTTCGGTTCTACCGAATTTGGGGCGTGACAATTGAGCTCAATTGGTGATAGCATCACTCAAGGAAATGCTATAAAGGGTGAGATCTTGGGTTCAAGTCTCACCAACAACCTAGTTTGGTATTTGTCTGTGGGCAGTACACCAGAGGGGTTGGGGTGTATTGGGCTGCAGACCTAACATCGTCGCGCGTGGGGCCCGGGTCTGGCACGGCGGGATGTTACAGAAAGTTCCTCCTAAGATCACGCATTTTTAATGGCGGGGGGTGCTAGGCTTTATCCCTACGAATGATAACCTAAGAACTCGTATGATGGAGGTTGAACCAGAGTGTGTGGTTTGTGGAGCCGAGGAATCTGTTGTTCATGTGATGTTTGAGTGCCTGGTGGCGAGGGCGGTTTGGAGCAGATTTTCTGGGATGCAGGGGTTGGTGGCAGACACTTTCCGGGAGTGGTTGGAGAAAGGATTGGGGGTGGACGGAGGGACTCAAGTCGATTTAATTGCAGTGACCTGCTGGGAGCTGTGGAAAGCTCGCAACCATATGGTATGGGATGGGAAGAGTCCCACTGTGGAGGGGATTTATCGAGGGGCGCAACATCTATTGGTGGGATGGGTGGATGCACAATTCCCGAGGGTGTCAGGGTCAATGGGGGAGGCGCTAAATAGGGACAGGTGGAGGAAACTGGCTGTGAATGGGTGGAAAATCAATACCGATGCTGCAGTTTTTTCAGGGTTCGGGGAGGTGGAGGTGGGGTATGTCATGATGACATGGGTGTGCCTATTTTTCTCAGGTGCTGGGAATTTAAGGACATTCAAGACCAAGAAGTTCTGGAGGTTTTAACTGTGAATGAGGCGTTGAGAGAGCTCACGACCCGAACAATGGAGCATGGGGTGGTTGAGTCGGATTGTTTGGGCATCATTCAGGTAATTAATAGTACCCCGTCCTTGTTTACTCTATTAGGAGCTATCATTGATGACTGTAAGCAGATTTTATGTGATTTAAATAATGTAAAAGTAGTTCACATTAGAAAGACTGCTAACAGCACAGCTGTTGAACTAACTAGAAATGTCGGTGCGTAGGTTAATAAGGTGTGAGATGATTTGCCAGAACCTATCTGGCAAGGGATTCTATTCAATAAATCTAAACAAAAAGATGATTATCAAAAAGAAATTAGGTATCATAATTATGCAGTTATCCCTTTTATAATCGGTTAAATTTATATAAATCATCTAATATATTATTCTACAGAAAAGCACATGGTTTCATTTAAATATGTCATTTTATTTTATTTTTCATTTTGTAACTATTTGAAAATAGAAATTATCACCAGTTTTTGTATGAAAACGTGTATTTTTTTTTTAAATGAGTTGGCCCCACCAAGCACGAGAAGGACCAATAAATAACCGATGATGCTTTAGTGTCCGTGCTTCTCTTGTCTCATTCCATTTCGTACTGTGTGAATTGTCTTTTAGGGAACACCAATAATATTTTTTTTGAGGATATGGAAGACCAATAATTAATGCATCACCATCAGCAAAATGATAATTGATGGGCCATCCAATTCACACACTCAAGAATGAGTTTAAATGGAATTACACAATTCCTGCCCTGAATAAACAAATTTGGTATCAATTCAACGTTTCTAAATACAATTATACATGCACTTACTGTTAAAACATATAGTCAGACCATCAAAAGAATGACTGTCTAAAGAGCTTTTTCGGAAGAACCATATATATATAGACCTTGGTTATTAAATTCATTACATTTTCTTGTTTTGGGAAAATGATTTTATGAACTTTAATTCATTGCCATATGTTTGTTTTATAAATTTTCAATTGATGCAAACGGTTACACTTTTATATTTCTTTATTAAAAATGATTATTTTTTCAGTTAGGTTCGGCCATTTTTTTTTGAGTAAATATTGCAATTTATAATAAATCATGAGAAACGAGTTTGGTAGGTACTGAAATGTACCCCACCTACATAACATCCAACTAATAAATTGAAATGAACTGAAAGCAATAAAATCGGCTCTGATAATGGGTTTTGCGGACGAAGGGGAAATCTGCGGTAGCGTCTGGTGACACCGATACAGCATGCTTCTTCCAACATGGGACGAGGCGAGCCAACCAAGTTTAGGGGAATACTGGTGGACCTACATCTCCCCCGGTGTGTCAGCGTGCGTCGTCCTCCCTTGAATGATAATGGTAGGCCTCCTGAACGCGGGATTGCTGACTCCGGACTGGCAGGGGAGATAAAACTCAACTGGTGATGGTGCCGTCTCCATCCATCCTCCGGGAAGGGGCCAAAGTTGACCCACCCCTCCCCGGGCCACCGAGGCCTCATTTCTGCAGGCGGGGGTGCTTGACGCCCCCCACCTCAGCCTGTGAGTCCCCATCTGCCTCTGTCGAGCCGTTCGACTCATCCTGATCTTCCTCCCTGTCCAGTCGCTTCTTCCCAGACAACGACGGGCTTCCTTCCTTCGCCACCCAACCCAACGGGGTGTCCTCCGAGTCTACTTCATCAGTGTCCCCCTGATCCATTCCGGGGTCCGAGTCCATGGCTGGGGTACGGAGACTACCCCGAGCCGTAGATCTAGCCTCCAGATAGGACCAGTTCGTTCCCGGGATCGCCTTCCCGTGCTTGGCCTTTTCAAAAGCAGAACGCGGGTCCGCCGGGGCTCGGAGTGAGTGGCCCCGTGTACCTCCCGCAACCGGGCACGACGGAAATCGGTGCCCCGCACAGCTGCACCCATAGCAGTGGTCCGGTAGGTGCTCATACGACACAGAGAGTAGCATACGTACCTGTGATTCCGACAAGCGGAACCAGATCTGACTCTGTAAAGGAAGACGGATATCGGCCCGAATCCGGACCCTCATGAAGCCCCCCCCAGCAATGGCCAGCAGCGTCCACATCCACCGCTTGACACACTCCCAAGGCGCTCCCGATACGAAACCCTACTGCCCTGTTCCAGGCCCCCACAAGCAGGTTTGAGATCCTAGCCCAGACCGAAAATTGGTGAAAACTCAGCTCACCCACCTGCATGTGGGCCCTCAGGTCAGTAAACAGGACCATGGACTCCCAAAACGCCCAGGGTTCCCCCGCGAGCACCCTCTCCCGTTCTCTTGCCGTGCGGAAGAAGAAACCTACTAGTCCCCCTTCCAGGGGTCTAGCATCCACCTTCATTCCCCACAAGTCCTCCATCCTCTCAACCAGGGATCTCCAGAAGAATCGCTTCGATGTCAGCACTTTCGCTGCCAGCGGGAAACGGAACTGCATCGTGTCCTGGCCTACATCCCCAGTTGGGATTACCACCTCCGTGATTCGCATCGAGGCCAACTGCTGCCCCAACTCGGGAACCACTCTCCCCGGGTCTCGACGGGTCCCGGTCTGTTCCCTGTCCCCCGATGTCCGATCAGCCGCTCCCGTCCTACCCGATCCATACCGAGCCGCCCAGGTAGCTACATCCCTAGGCCCGCCGGTCCATCTCTGCCTCCACGACCTGCCCGGGGAAGCCAGTTACCATCCCCTCGGCCCCCACGGCGGGCATCTCCCATGAAAGCACCACCGCTTCCCAGTGCTCGCCCACGCTCCCCCTCCGGGCTGGTTGCCTCAGGATGGTGCCCTTCCGTTACCATTGCCTTGCCTTTCGCCCGGCGCCGCTCCTGCGCTGCCTGGGACTCCGGGTACCCCTCCTCCGAGTCCGACGGGATGATCACCGGCGCGATGGCTTCCTTCCCATCGGCATGCAACAGCCCCGGGGGTCTATAATGTGCACCCCGACGAGCCCGGGACCACATGCCCCTCACCGGCACCGGATCCCGTCCCGATCCCAACCTAGTCCTCTCACTTCCGCCCCCGCCGACAACGGCAGGACGCCTGACCGACGAGAACTCCATATGAAAAATAAAATGAATTTTTTTAAAAGTAAATAAATGTGAATTTTTTTTTTTATATTTAGTATGATGTTTTTTCCATCTATATTATAAAAAATAGAAAATCCGCCGATAAAAAGTCAAGCAAATAGTACGAGTTTGACTCCACCTACTCTCTCGAGAGAGATATTTTGAAGGCTCATTCTGAGTTGCCACGCTCGAACGAGACCAACCAGAGCTTCGCCTTCGCTCCTCTCTGATCAGAAAATATGGGATCGGTGGCGAAGAAAGGTCTGCAGCACTACTTGGCACAGCTTCAGAAACACCCTCTCAGAACCAAGGTACCGTCGTCGTTTCTATTGATTCTAATGTTTTTTGTTTGGTTGATGAGAAATCGAAAATTGAGCTTGGCTTTGGGTTTTTACTCTGAAATTGGGCGGTCTGCTCTGTGCAGGTACTTACGGCCGGGGTGTTGTCTGCTATAAGTGACGTAGCTTCCCAGAAGCTAACTGGTATTCAAAAGCTTCAAGTCAAAAGGCTCCTACTTAAAGTGGTAAGGTTTAATCTATCAATTAGCTGTTTGTTGAATTTATCTTTTAAAATTTAGAATCAGCATGCTCAGTTTTGTTTGTGCCAAGTTGATTTGATTGGGAGAACCCAGATTTATTCTGGTGGCGCTTTGCTTTGATTACTGTTTAGTAGACTGGGAAGATTAATGTGGTAATGAAATGAATCAGGCAAATGGGGTATGTTGAAATTGAGCGGGATAACCAAATGTTAGCTTGATTTATAACAATGGGGATCAACATTTATTCAGGTGTCCTGCTGATTTTGAAATCGGGATTGGGAATTACGTTCATTACAAACAATTCCCACATTCATTATTCAGTGGGCCATCACAAGTTGGGGAGAATTCATTTCAATATGTTTTTTTTTGGTTTAGTGAAAAGTGGCTCAGCCATGATGAGATCTATAAGAAGAAGAAAAAGAAATTGTGCTTTAAGGGGGGTTACAATCACCTGGAAAGTTTTGAAATATAATGCTGTCAGAGTTATGTATTCATGTTCCGCTATAATTGTTGTTGTCTTGAAATCTGAGGTAAACGTGCCATTTCATACTTAGTATGTGGTGATTTAGTTCCCGAACAATTTTGGTACTTGTGATATGATTTGTCATAGCTAGTGCCTACTCACCACATATAGATGATTTTGAAGCTATATAAATGCTAGCTTTCATTGTTTTTTACCAACCACCTATATGACATAACTGCAGCTGTTGGGAGCTGCTTATCTTGGACCATTTGGGCATTTCCTGCATATAATTCTTGATAAGATTTTTAAGGGGAAGAGGGATACCAAAACAGTGGCAAAGAAGGTATGGTTCCTTTCGACTTGATGCTCTGCTAGATGAGAAGGTGGGCAAAGAGGTGATTCATCTTAGCCTCTGCAAGAAAAATGGTTCCAAATTATAATTTCTCTGCTTTTGTCCCTTCTCAACAACCATATGGTTTATATTTCTGTACGTTTTCAACGTAAAGAAGGAACTTTGATCTTCCAATAAATTTTATAAAGCTTAATTGACTTTAAGATAACTACAAATTGCCTATAATTTGTTCCATTTACTCAAAATTTCTTAGCTGAAGAGCAATGGTAAAAATACTGACAAAAGTGTTTAAAATGGCCAATTGAATTATTTTAGGTGGTGCTGGAACAGCTGACATCTTCTCCTTGGAACAACTTGGTTTTCTTGATTTACTATGGGATGGTGATCGAGGGTAAGTTTCATTGGTCATGTAAAGGATCAGATGTTAGTAGCCTTTCGTTTTTCGTATAACTTTATAAGACAGAACACCACATAGAGGTTGAGGATTCTACAATGACATCAAAATCTTTGGTGCTTATAGTTTTAATTATCAAATGCAGGAAGACCTTGGGTGCAGGTGAAAACAAAAGTGAAGAAAGATTTTCCAGCACTGCAGTTGACCTCATGGACGGTATATATTTATTTTACATTCCATTATGAACTTAGATGAAATGTTGTACAGAAATGTGATGGCCTTGTTAACTTGGAATGTCAATGAATGAAATGTAGTTTTGGCCAGTGGTGGGTTTGATTAACCACACGTACGTGCCCCTGCAGCTCCGAGTCATCTTCCACAGCCTAGTTGCCTTTTTCTGGTACATGCATGCCCTCTACCGCTTGTTGATTTCATTAGCTCAATCACTACCTCTACCTCAACTTCCTTCCCTTGCTCACCAATGCTTTTTCTGGTTTTGTTACTTCAGGGGAATATTTTTGAACTTCCGGGCAAGATCGGTGACATTGACCAAAGGGTAAGAAGATTAAGGGAACTGTAAAGTGTTCCCAAAGAAGACATCATATTTACTTATTATGCTATATTTTGATCAATTGTGCACCCATTATGTCAGCCCTGGGTGTCTTTTATGAAAGCTATTTCAAGAGAAACAAAAACTGATTTGCAGGACAATGTGTTATAACTATATTGTATGATAAGGGACAATGGATATGAGTGAAGTTGAGTGTTGTTTGAATTGGGTGCCATTGTTGTTGCTGGAATCAGAATAATGGAACGGCAAGGAAATTGAGTTGGCCGGAGATTGGAGGCTCAAATTCGAGTTGCTTCAAGTCTTCACTAGAGCTGACAATTTGTGTATGTGGTGTGTTTGTGTTGGGTTAAAGGTTACGTTTATGTTATATCTACTTAAGCTCTCTCCCTAACACGGTAACACCATACGTTTAATAATTGTACTGAAACATTTAACATACACTTTACACGTGTTATAATCAATCTATATGATACAACACAAGTATAACACATCAATTCAAACACCGAAATTGTCTAATGTCAATATCAGTGTGGCTCGGTCTTGTGGCTAGGTGGCGGACTTCGCTCGTGTTTGCTCCTCCCGATGGTTCGTCGGGGGGCTTTTTTTCATTGGGAATAGTCGGGTTTTTTAGGTGAGACAGGCCCGTTCTCTGGATAATGTTTTGACTTGTTCGGGGGTACATCTCCCTATAGATACCCCCTTAACGGTTTTGATCGTGTATGCTCCCTCCATGTGCCTGCAAGGCGTGATCTTTGGACTTCTCTTCGGTTATTGGTGACCGAAGCAGATCTTGTGTTTCTTGTCGCTGGGGATTTTAATACTGTATGTTCGCATGATGAGATTTCTTCGGTGGAAGTTCTTCATGGAGATGGTTTCGACTTCGGTAATTTTATCTTGTCTGTAGGTTTTTTTGACCTTCCTTTGTCCAACAGACGTTTTGTCTAGTATGGTCCCGTGTCCAGGTGTAGCCGTCCCGACAGGTTTCTTTTGCCTCCTGACATGCTTAGTTTTTTTTTCTGGGCCTGTCGAGAAAGGGCTCACCCGTTCCCTTAAACTTAAACTATGGTCCGACTTTATGGCTCAAAATACAACTATAGAGAATTTTGTCCACCAAATCACATCGTCCCGAAACTGAAACTTCAAAAACCATAAAAATATGTCAAAAAACAGACGGTCCGTTAACAGCGTAGGTGTAAAGACCAAAATGCCCTCAGTTTCAGTCATAACTCTATAGTTGTATTCTGTAATATAAAGTCAAACCATAGTTGTTTCTTGGCGTTTTCCCATCACGCGGTAAACGGGCCGTCTATTTTTAGACAGATGTTTATGGTTTTTGGAGTTTAAGTTTCGAGACGATGTGATTTGATCGACAAAATACTCTATAGTTGTATTTTGTACTATAAAGTCAATAGTTGTTTCTTGGTGTTTTCCCTTTTATTAATCTTTTAACTCCAAGATGGGGAAAAAAGGAGACTGCCAAAAGGCTATCCTAAATAACCTTCAGAGAGACTCTACCATACGAGGAGATTCTCCTTAAAAAACAAAAACAAAAAAACAACGAAGAAAGGAAACAACAGCCAAATACAGAAAACTACTAAAAGGGAACTGAAACTTCACGAAGAAGTTAAGGATAGAGCTGCGTCTGTAGTTTCAGTCTTCAGCATAGTCCCTATAGCGACAAAATGTCTCCAAACTTCATTTCTACACCTAGCCTCTAGAATTTCACTATCACTCAGACCAAGTGAACGAGATTGCACCTGAAAAGACTGTTGAGATTTCTTTATTCTTTTCCCTTTATCCTTTTTTACTGTTTCAGGCGACCATACTGGAAAATCTTGATCAAAACCTGATAGTAGATTCAGGGAGGGAGCCAATAAAACTTGAGAATCTGAATTTGAGAGAGCATTCTCCATCCCATCCTCAACCATCAGCTGATCAACTACTGATGGAGTAGTAAACAAGGAACTCGATCAAAAAGGACGATCATTTGTTACTGGAGAGAATCCATAATCTAACTGCACAATATGGCCAGACGCAGGCCCAATACCTTCAGGCCCAAACTGTTGAGGTAGCGACAACCAAACCTCAACCACATGCCCATACTGTTCCAAAGCAGCCGACCCAGCTATAGGCCCAGACAGAATCTGCTCCACAGATCCACTTCCTGAGCCCAAACTCTGCATAGTATCGTCTTCTCCATGCACTATGCAATCGCTAGAAGCATAAAGGATAATAACATACGAATCCCTAATATTGCGTTGCGATTCAAGATTTGAATTCTGAATCTGAAGAGACCCGTGAATAACAAGAACACAGATGTCCTTTGATTCTTGCAGATCGTCCTCGCTCCGAGAAGAATTATGTCGAGGATACGTCTCTAGGGAATCACCGGAAACAACATGTTGTACAACCACTTCATCGGACCTTTGGAGAGCCACTGATCCCACCCACGACCAACTCTTGGCAACTCTACACGCCAACAACGATGCTTTGTTTCAGGGAGTTTTTCATCGGCGTGACTTTACGACGCCGAGCAATGGCGACAAACAGAGAGAAACCATTGATCGTGAACCCATTTAGGCTGGCAACGACATGGTTTGCCTCATCTGGAGAGCTATATCGAACAAAACCAAAGAACTTTCCTTTGCGATTCGGTAAACAGAGGAAGTCTTGATCTTACCGAATTCACTAAAAACATTACGAACCCAATCAGGTTTGGTCTCATGCGGTAGTTTACAGATGAAAACTTCATGTCCTTGCAAGTGGAACCTCTTGACCTTCGAACGGCGAGTGCTCGAGAGAGATTTTTCAAGCTCACCGGACACTAGTGTAGCCTCCATATGCAAAGCAGCTCCACCACCAATCGTGGATGGGAGTGCTCCTTCTTCCTCCTTTCTGTGATGTCGATCCCGTTGAGAACAACCTTCACCAGCACGATCTACAAATGTCGACGTTGGCCTTTTAACCTTAGGTTTAGAAGTCGTCGACCACGAAGGTTTCCCTATTTTGTTGAATGTGCCGCCGGAGAGACTAGCTTACAGTATTCGCCATACAAGGACAATATCGTGGAACAGAAGACAAAGAAGGAGAGTACCGTGCTCTTCATATCGTGTCTGCTCCGACGTCGATGCTCCTCTTTTTGTTGGACTTCCCAAGAGCCATTGTATTGCATTGTGTTAGAAGCAAATGAGATGTTAAAGTGATGGTCTTGTAAGTTATGATATAACATGATCATATAAATAGTTCCAAAACTAAGAATCAATGGATGATGACTTGGCGCTATCTACACTTGAGATATGTTCGTGCATCCTAACGTACTCTCTCTCCCCAAAAGCTCTCGCTTTCTCCAAAAAGCGTAAAACTAGTCCCTCCTCCCAGGCACCACCCTCCTCTACCGGCGACGGTTTTGACCTCCGGTCAAGGCTGTCGTCGGTGGCGGCTTCTCTGCCCCCTATCCCCCTCTTCCCCTCGTCCCTTTTCTCTTTATTCTTCATCTTTAGGTTCTCCTACTACTTCTGCACGGTAGCGTTTTCTTCCGACCGACGAGTTTTGTCCTCTGTTGCAAACAAGATTTGGACGCTCAGGGAGCTCGGACAAGCGCGATTCACCTTGTGTGCTGCAGCCATGGCCATATCTGTCCACTTCGGACAGGTCTTTGGTTCTCTGGCCGGGCATTTCACGGGTGCTTTGGTCTCGCCGGATTCGTGCCGCTTGGGATGTCTCTGAGTCTCCCGTGTCCGTGGTCGCCGGTGCATCTTCGGAGGCGGCTGTCTTCTGTGGCGGATCGAGTGTGATTGGTTGTTCGGGTAGGTCTTCGGTTCGACCGGGTCAGCTGGACTCAGGTTGGGCCAACTCGGGTTGGGCCCGGGTTTGCTGAAGCAGGTCAACCGGGTCGGGCCTCTACTGACGGGCTGGACTGGTGCTGGTTCATTGGGCTTTACTGTACCGGTTTGGGCCTGGTTTTCTTGGGTTGGGTCGGGTTTAACAGAGGCGGATCAGATTGGTTGTTGGCGGTGGTTTGGCCGAGTTTTTTCCCAGCTCTCAGCTCTTCAGCGCTATCTCCTTTCCTTGCTCTGAGGCAGTGTGTTTGGCACCGGGATTATCCTCATGCACAGGTATCGCTGCCATTCAGATACCTGATTTTCTTGTTCGTTGTTCGCTGCTTCGTTTCTGGTTCCTCGTGGTGGTTCCAGGTCCCGTCGTTGGTGTTGGCCGGTCGGGATTGTTCGGGTCGGGAAGGCTCTTGTTGGAGCGGTTCTACGGGAAACGTCTCTTATTCTCAGGTGAGTATTTCCCCCCTCTCCCTATCTGTTTCCTATTCCTCCTATAATCCGTTCATCCGTGACTGCTTCTCACTGGTCCTGGATCCGTTTTGGATCTAGGACATCATCGTTTTCTTGGTTTGGCCAACGAGGATGGAGATCTTCGGATTTCTGGTGAAAGATTGGGTCAGGGGTGTCTGGGTTTTGGCTTTGTCTGGTGGGGTTCAGTCCACTGCCAGACAATGATTGATTGTGGTATTGGCCACCAATCGGTTGTTGACTTCGCTTTGAAGGAGGCAATAGCTAGGAAGGTTAGGATCAGTTTGGGTTAGGGGAGTGTGTTGGCGCTGTTGTCTTGCCCTGGCTGGGATTGGTTTTGTCGACTTTGGGTTGCTGCACCGTGTCTCTTCTTCTTGCACTTCAAGGTTGTGAAATCTGAGTATCAAGACTCTGTTTTTCTAAATGTGCTTCAAGGTTGTAAAATCGAGTTTTAGACTATTGTTTTTGGACTGTTTGTTTCTGTTCCCGGTCTGGCTATGTTACCGTGTTCTGTTGGTTTGGTTGGGTCTGTTCACTAGTTTGCTTAAAGTCTGTAAAATTAGGTACTGAGACCATATGTTTGTTAGCCCAGTGTTGGATTTGTGTTTGAGGCTGAGCCATGTTGGCCAGTCTCTTTGTTTGTAAGGTTGCTTGGAGGGCTTGCCTTTGACCTTCAGCTACACTTTGTAGCTGATTGGTTTTTATATAAAAAAATCCGCTGATCAAAAAAATAAAAATGGATGATGACTTGTTGAATACTCCCAAAATCCTTTATAATCAACTATTGATAGATATCGCATGATTTTCATATATGATCCTTACACTGTAAAATACAACTCAGTTGGTTGCAAATAAAAAAAGCTATCCACAAAACCTCTCTGAGGTTCATCTCTTAACCTATCTAGGGTTCCAGCCGCCGCCGTCGCCGCCGTCTTCTCCACTCCCATCGCCCCTCCTCCACCTGACACAGTCCCTCTATCGTCCTTTGATCTCCTTCTCCCTCCAACACCATGGTCTTGCCGTTCCCCCGCTACCAACGTGATGGGTACCCCATCCGGTCGCCATGGTCGGTGAATCATCTCCATCATGATCGCCTCCGTGAGTCCGATCAGCCGCGCCCCCCTTGCATGGCCAAACCAACCCCATATTGGTCTTACATAATCAGGGGTGGTCCATGCACGATGTGCACCACGATCCGACGTGGTGGAATCTGTCTCCTTGGCATCGATCCACCCCGGAGTTCGTCCGGCCATTTGCAGACAACCCAGGCAATCAACGTCCTCTACCAGACTGGGATCAGGCACGTCGGTATCAGGAGCCACTGTTTCGGGGCCTGGCTCCCGTTCCCCCACCGGAGCGCACCGTGATTCCGACCTACCAGTGGGATCCGGTACACTGCTTCTCATGGTCCTCGGCTTATCAACCGGGATATGACCAATCGGGGTTTGGTTTCCAGCCGGGGTAGGGTTCCCTACTCCACGGGCTCAATAAACCCTAGGAGGTTCGCGGCCAACAGGAGTCGTGCACATCAGGAGGCCCGGTACTGCCGTTAAGGTGTTGGCCCCGTCTCCGACGATAGCCAAACGTCAAGACAAGGACACTCCAAGCCTTAAATCTCACTTGAAGATCGGGGCCAAGTGGAAGAGGCCCGATCCGCGATTGGGTGACATGATGAACTGCACTTTGGCTCGACGGGGGATCCTGCGATTCACCACAGCCGTTGGTCCAAGACCTAGGGTGATCAAGACGGGCCACAAGCCGGAGTCCAAGCCGATGCCAACATTTACAGACCAACTGCAGGAACGGGATGTTAGCCCGGGGGACCACAATCCCCCGGGGGATGAATGATCCTCCAGAGCGGGGTGGGAAGGACCGTCAGGGACCTATACCCACAGACCCAGGACATCTACAGCCGGGAAGTCTCGGGGAATCCGCAACAAAGGCCTTCTCTATTTTCAGGTTGTCCGTTTTAGGACAAATAAGACTTTGGTTAGGTAGTTTTTATTCCGCTAGTTATGTATTTCATGAAACAGTGGATCGATGAATTCTTGAATTAGGATCTGCGAAACAAAGCAGACTATTCGTATGGAACCATGTGAGCCCGAGGGGCCACGGCCAATCGGGACAAATGCTGTTGTCCGGGACTGTTAGGTCCCCCGTTGTAAGCACGACGATATCGTAATACTACTTCTTTCTCATTTCAAAAAAAAAATATACAACTCAGTTAAAAAATAGCACATTATAATTCATCTCAATCGCCACAAGATTATCAGTGATACTCATGTATGATTCTTTTCGCTGTATACGCCGTAAGTCCAAGCCTTCCATAAAAACCTAAGGTTATAGCGCCCAATTTTTTCCTTTACTTTCGTCTCTGGTCAAGACTTGCTCACACTCTAATCTCACAGTTAAAGCTACAAACTGCGCCGTCCTTGGAGAACCCGCCGCCACGACTCTCAGGCAGCCGCCACTATGATTCGGCTGTTCTTCGCGGTGGTTGCCGCAGAAATGTGGCTGATAGTACTGCTTCTTGTCGACATCCCATCGAGGGATCAGGTGGTTATGGACTTAAATCAGGTCCACCGCGGCCGTCGACTCCTCGTGATCAGGACCGTTGCGGGAACGTTCTCTGCGATGCTCCTCTCAAGCGTCTATAGCATGGTGAAGATCCAGCAGCGTTCCGAAGAAGGCGCTCTCAATCCCGTCGACCAGGTTCTCATGGACAGGCACCTTCTCGAATCCACTCTTATTGGTACTTCCTTTCTTCGCCTTTGTGTTATTGGGTCAAGTTTGATGTTAATTACTGAATTATCGATCCTCTGCAAATTGAATCGATACAATGTTTTGATGGAAATGCTCATCATCAGATTGGTTTGTGCCCTTGCTTTTGATTATCTATCTGGAAATTGCCTCTCCGAATATCCCTCTTCTTGTATAGATATGCTATTGAATTTCCATTTCCACTGGTAGCTTTCAGAATTAGGAATTATCATGTGAGATGAATAGATGATTTATTTGCTGATAATTATTCCCTTTTCTTTCATTTAAAATGTATGGCTCAGTTGATGATTAAAATCCATGATGTTTCTCATGTTTGTGTTCCACTTTTACTTTTTATGTGTCACTCATACAGTTCGTTATACTATTAATTATATTAATTATTCTTTATCGTGTACTTGGATAGGTTGATTTATATTTATTCGATTGATTCAAATTATTATTGCTTGATTTCCGATCTGTGTATCAAGATGATAGAAGCATATCTCTACCTTTTAATCTTGTTCAGTATCTTGTTCACGAAGTAGTTATTCTGTTGTTTTTACTGAATTTTATGCTCATGGTGTAGTTTGTGTCTTCGTAATTCCTGGGCTATGTATAGTATTTTGGAGCCAAAAGTGCAAGTAGAGGTGCTACTTACTTCTACTTAATTCTGACCCTGAAGGGTATGTTTGCATTACTTGAGTGCATAATTGGACCACTAAAATGTTCAGAATTTAACATTCTTAACATCTTCAAATGAAGTTGAAGTCTTCATGCAAAATGTAGGAGGTATCTCAAACTTAGCGAAATGGGTACTTTTATATAAGTGTGAATTTGTATGATCATGCAAAAGCAGTTTCGAAATCAACATATGTGCAAAACCCATTGCTGGAAATATCAATGGGACATGTTGCTAAAACCAACAATCTCCATTGCCCCTTTCCAGTTTCAACAGCCGAAAGAGGCCAAAGCAATGGATTTATTGCTCATAGCAAGGCCTTTGCATTCCACGCGTCTAAGCTAACATAGAAGACCCATTTCTCCCATTTTCAGCAACTCCCCAATTACCCGTTCTTTTTGGAGGAAGGAACTAATAGGAGCTATGGATCAACAATTTAAGAAAGTGTCCATATGAAAGCCAAGGAGGTGAGCTAGCTAACATATGGAGGTTCATTGAGTTTCCTTCATTCTAATTTCACATTCACACATACTGTTGAAACATGAGTTTGAGATGGAATTTCTGGTCAAGACGAAGAAGCAACCAATTCAAGTTGTAATTGGGTTATCCATCTGTATTGGTTGTAATTTAATTCACGTTCTTTGATTTTTGGTTAAAATTTGTTAGCTTTCATCAACTATTCTAGGAATACACTTTTTGATAGGAGTGAGCTAATGAAAGAAGATGCCTATCTTATATTAACTAGACGGTCATTTGCCTTAGGAGGATAATGTCAAACTTACTCCAACCCATAAGCTTAAACTAGGGTCTAGCTAGTATATTAAGTGGCCACTAAACTCACATTCTTTCAATCGGAGATATTTGAACACCCCCCTCATGTGCAGGTCTGGCCACCCAAAAAGGCCTCGCTCATGAACTAAGAATATATGAATGTGAAGGAAGCACAGACGGTGAAGCTATTAGGTGGTGTAACTAGCTAGTATATAAAATGGTCACTGAACCCACAAATTTTAATTCGAGACATTTCATGTTGCTGTCTGTGTTTTGATTGATGGGAGAGCCATGTTAAACATTTAATTTATCTCTGCACTCCAAACACGTATTTTTAATTATTTATAAAAATCAAGGTGGTAAATGCCTTATTCTTACATGAACTGTTATGTACGAAATTAGTTTTCTTTGAAATGCATATTTCAAGTATAGTTCTTTCTTTCATGTCAGAGTATTACCAAAAATGTTAAAATTGTTATCATATTAACATCCATATTTTACATTTTCAAATACGTGCTGCCCAAGTGTGCATCTTGCTTTATAATACATTGTGAGTGAAAATCACGAATCACCGTATGTGTATGTGTTCAGTGTTACAGTAGTATGGGAGAGATAAAGAATCACTCAATTGATGTTATTCTATGGTTTTTGTTTCTTAGGATCAATATCTTTGTTCATGTTTTTGCTCTGTCAGACTTGTTCTTTATCTCTTTGGCACTCAGTGTTGATTCTATTCATAGCCTGTGTTAATCTATCTCCTAGTATACATTTCACAGAACAGTTATATTATAGACACCCTTTTTTATCAGCTAAATGTTTACCAAACAAAGGCTTAAGCTTAAGACCTTGCTTATGTAGACATCAGACACCCTTTAGGATCATCTAGAAGTTGGTTACTTCAGTGAAAAAGGTGGCTTCATTGACCTTTCCAGATTATAGCAGAGGCTTGCTGTTCCATTTTGAATCTGCAGATTGTCCAATATTTTTGTCTAACCTTCATATCTTCATCTGCTGCTTGCAGGGGCTTCTTTGTTGTTCGCGCTGCTGATTGCCAAGCTACACCCTTATATTCGAGAATACTGTTTTCAAGTGGAAGTAAAGAAAGAAAACTTTATTCTTGCCTGGAAGGAAGAGGTAAGCACTTTGCAAAGGAAACTTGAACAGCTACAAGGTAAGCTCGATACAAGTAAGAAAACAATAACTAGTGCAGATATCAATGCAGTTGCTCTGAGGAAACAAACTGAAGGATTCCTTACTGAGTACAACCGTTTGCACCAGGAGAACACAAAACTACGAATCCAGTTGCAGTCATTAGACTTGAGAACGTCTCGTTCACCTTGTAAGAAGAATCTTTAACAAGGATTGAGCACAACATGCGAAATCTGTTTTTGTTTTTTCAATCTTTTTCTTGGTATGATATTGGTGTTCCTTGTTTGGGATTCCATCCTTGTGTTAAGGTGGAATGTTAGCGTGGAGATGATAGCATACGAGAACAAAGAAAAGAAATGTAATAGGGTTTTGGCATTGGTCTCAAGTGTTGGGAGAATGGGTCAATCATTGTTGGCCATGAAACTTGCTGTAAATCATGGATTGATAGTAATAGAAGATGTAGATATACTGCTGATTTGGATTATCGGTTTAGTCAGTAGAGTGTGTATGAGTTATCTTGTGATTGAATTTCCAAGTAAACTCGGTTATGTCCATTTTTAGTAACAAACTAGGATATTTCATTATAGGTTTAAAGTTGATACATGCATAGAAAGTAGAGAATGTACAACCCAGCACCCTTTACTAGAGTCGAATAGGATTGATATATATGAACATATATTGAAGTCTCCTATGCTGCCTCAGCAAATCCAACCCTAGTGTTACCGTAATCGAAGATAGTGTGATATCGACCCATGAACACATCTCCCAGTATCCTGCAAATATCACATAAACCCCACTTACATACATTCATAACACAAATACCGAAACCAAATAGTTACAAGTAAGATTGATTACCAGAGAGGTCCATGAGGAGGTGGGATGTCCATGCCACTGAACCCACTGATGCACTCAGCTTGAGAACCCTCTCCCACCTTGAGTATGTACTGATCATCATCATTCACACCAGGCAATCAGGATGTTAGCTATGATATCATGTTAAAACCCGTCTCACCATATTATAATTCTTCTAGATTTTAACAATGACAATTCGATATAATGAAAAAAAACATCATACGTCTTGAGGAGAGAGGTCTAGTTTTTTCCCGCCGATGGTAAAAGAAACAGGAGGCATGGAAGAAATACGGTTGCAGTCAACTGTGGATTGTCCCAATGGGCTAGGAATTTGGTCACAAAGCTGCCGATGGAAAAAAACAGTTAGTGCCCCTGAGAGACATCGCATACTTAATAAGGGTAAAAATGTAATGCATATATATTTGTATGTGTCACCTGATCAGCATAGGTCAATGAACTTTCTTGTGTCTGATTCTGCATGACCTGTTTCCGCATCCATTCGACGGCCATCTCACAAGTGGAACACGAATCACCATCAAGACCACTGGACGATTCTCCACCCACAACGCTCTCAATACCAATGCTGTATTGCATAAATATTTAGTGAACCATTAATGTATTGGGGACTGAGTTATAGCAAGTATATACTGACCCAACACCATCACAAGTGCACAATCCAACGTTGGAGCATATCTTCTTTGGATGATCCTGTTGTAATGCAAGTCAATCAAAGGCAACAACATAACATCCATTGTTAAGAAAGATAAGCATAGTTTTAGTTACCAGAGAAGCAAGCAAGTCAACAATGTCAGGTCCGTAACGGTCCACAACAAGCCTGCAAGCCTTGCTAGCAACTCCATTGGCTCCAATGGCACGATTTATCATGCCAACCACAGACTGCAACCAATTCAGCGACAATACAAACCAACTATACTTATATATATAAACAAATTATATACATACAGTTGGGCCAATCAACAATGAAGTTCCAGAATCAGCAATGGCCGCACAACCTCCACCACAGTATCCTGAACATGAGTCATATTTATTTCTCATGTCAAACCAATATACACCTTTCCAATAACATTAATTAATTAATTAAGGAAGCATACCCGTTGCCTTGCCATCAATCAGAATGTCACCCATCTCAAACTATACATCAAAAGTATTTACATCATTGATCATCTATAATACAGAATTACAAAAAGGTGTTGGTTAATTAAGCAAAGTCTATACCTGCCAATATCCTTTCTGTGTGACAGGAACATAAGTATGGTCACCCTTGTAGTGTTTAGGATCAGCTCCTCCGAAGACGATCTCACCGCCTTCTTCTTCCTCTGGATTGCGGTTCAGCCAAAAGGAAAATACCGGTTCCTTGATCACACCTTGTTCCATCATGTTATACCTGCAAATGCAATGCAACAACTCATGCATGCAATTAATATTCTTTTGAGTTTTTCTTTTAATATAATATAGTCTTTGTGTAAAATATGTATGTACCACACTGGGTTAGCATTTCCAACTGAGATCTCCTTGAAACCAAGACCTAATATACCATCGAACCGGGCCATCGCAAATGAGATACCAGGCTCACTCGTTGCTTCTATGAACTCCTGACAAAGATCATCAACTTGTTACAATTAGCTACAATTGTATTCTCAAGATCCATATAACAATACAAGTAAGTAGTAATTAAAGGTTAATTATTACCTGGTTCTTGACAACTATGTCACCAACTTTGACATTGTCATTACTAAAGAAACCAGAGATTGACCCACTCCCGTAGTTGATTGTAGCAGATTTTCCTGCACACCAATATATATGTTCATTTGATTTTTATATTAACAAGTTCATGATCATCTATCAGCTTAAACTTTTAGTTGAGTTGATATTAGAGCTTGCTCTTGTCGGGTTTGTGTGTATAAATGAAACATAATGGAAATGAGAAAGAGGGTGACTTGTACCATTCCTTTGGTAGGTAGATGATCGGAATGAATAGTACTTGGAATGTAAGAAACATGCAACCTGCATCAAAATTCAATGAACAAAACTTGTTACAAAATATTAGACAACACTAGTAATCATGTGATGTGATGTAATGTGTAATGTAGAAGAAGATCCTCACCGAGAAAAAGCACTGGGAAGAAGGGACCCACAAGTTAGAGCTGCCGGTGTCGAAAATGACAGAGAACTTCTGAGGGGGAGTTCCGACACCGATATCGCCATAGTACTGGGCATCCATGAAGTTCTTTAAGGATACAATGTCTGCAGCTTGGTTGTCCACGTAGTACTTTGCCATAGCAGCTTTCAGAGACTTTCTGTCGAGGCGCTGGGCCAGCCAGTTACCCTGATCCCAACTCATCTTCTTCACTTGAATCTTGATAAGTCCATTAGCCATGGAAAAGAACAGAGATGAAACGTAAAGACACAGCACCACAGCTTTGGAAGCTCTTCCCATCATCACCTATCAATACAAATATCACAGCTTTAACACAAACTAGAATATGTACGTAATATCGAAATGAATCATGATCATACAATAATACTCACAGAAACAGATCGAAGCTGAGGGAAGAAGAAGGATGGTGAAGAAATGAGATACAGAAGAGGCTATATATATATATATATATATAGAAATGAAAAGAGTGTCATGTGACGGATGGAATATCTAGACTTAATTTCACGAGATTTAGTTTTTGGGGGGAGTTGTAACAGAAAGGGAGTAACGTGTAAGAGCTATGCATCATCATTGATGATAAGATGAGCTTATGTGTTAATTAGTATCTTTTTTTGCAGGTTATAGCTAAATGTGTATGCTTTTGGTTGAGTGCAAGTAAGACTAGTATTGCTTTCACAAGGAATGCAATGTGCGATCTTGCCTTCTTTAATTACTTTTCTTGCTGTTTCTAGTCACGCTGTTTATCAAGGAAAATAAATTCACATGTACCATGTGAAAAAACAAGTTCAAATCACACATAGAAATGTATGTTTAAGAATGACAAGGGTAGGTCTTATAAGAAACATTGAGGTCCTTTTATTTTTCTATTTCCGTTGTTTCTAAATTTTTATACATATACAAAATAAGAAGGGAAAAGGTATAAAAATAAAACAAATATAAAGAGCTTTGTGATGCATAATTCTTTTTCTTCCATTCAAATAAATATGTTTATATGTTTAAGTATTTTCTTATCTATTATCTATCTTAATACTTAAAAGAGACCATCAAAAGTGATTTGTTTTTCTTCTTTGAGTATAAAGAACCATTTATAAATATGAAAGGACCATTCAATCAACTGTCTTAGGACAAGAGTTCCTTGACTATGAATGAACAACCCAAGGACGGGCTTTTCTACTTAACCAATGAAAATTTTCTCATCGTTTCATAAATTCAAATTTGACTTTTCAGACATGATATTTTTTTTAATAAACAAGAAAAAATTCCATTGTGCGCAAGGAAAAACAAACCTGAATTACTAACTCCAAAGGGAGGAGAAGCAGCAAGGATTCAGCAGCATATTAATAACAACTTGGGCATCAATAATAATTTTGGATAGATTTTGAACTTTTACCCATCTCATCGTTGCCTTAACCACTAGAGCTTTGGTAAGGGCAAGGTTAATGACCCCTGGAACAACGTGGTTAACCAAACCCTGAATACCACCACGCACATCCCTACAAATCCACAAACAATGTCCGTCAATATTGAATGCCTTGTACCCTCGACTCAAATAATTCCATACTCTCGTTGCAACAAGTAATGACGACGATATGATGCTCAACTTTGATTGTTGTAGCTCTAAGGAAATGGTGCTTTGCTTCCTAGCTCTGCTCCCCTTGTCATATCTTCATACATGTTCCTACCATTCTTAGAAGGAATGCCACCCAACAAAATCTAGCATTCTTGTGCAAATGGGCACTGAACCAATAGATGAATCTTGAATTTCGGATGATGGCTGAAAATTGGTAAAGAAGGTCAATGTCCACCCCTCAGTCTAGCAACCTAGTCGCCACAAGGAGGTATCCTGCCATGATCTTGATCAAAGACAAGGTCAAATGAGGATGTTCCATAACGATACATAGGTGGGAGCCTAGGGTTGTGTGGATCTTTGATAAGTTCTTGACTTAGTTGTGTAGTTGTCCTTGGGATCCGAGTGCAAGTGCTAGGCGTCTAAAGTTGCCAAAAAGGGGAGTGGGATGGATAGGACGGAAGAGGCGTTCATTAGTCGGTTACGCGTGAACTCGTCACCCTTGTTAGAATATAATTATAATTGAGTCTTCGACTATCAGTTTGAGTTTTTACTTGAGTTGATTTTCTAATATAAATATCAGAGTTTGATTCCTCACGGACTAGGGTTCAAATTAACCCATGTTGAAGTATAAACCCACACCGGGAAAAATATAAGGATAAAATGCTACTTATAAAGGCTAGGGCCGCACCCAACTAAAAAGGTTGACCTTTTAGTTGTGAAAGCCCGACCCGATATAAGTTGTCCGTTTTAAACAAAATTTACACTACAAAAATTTCTAATTTTTCTCAATTTATCAAATTTTTCCTAAATAGATAAGCCCTTATGTCTCACTTTTCTATTTTCATTATTTTTTCGATAAAAAATATTCACAATTTTTTTTCCCTAAAATTAATAGTTGTATCAAGTATAATCCTACTCGAACCTTATCAACACGACTTTGACCAGCACCCAATGTTGTAAAAATCCCTGCCAGGAGGCGCCTAGGCCCCGCCTAGGCGCTGAAATGGGCTCTGCCATCCCGATTTATTCTCCTAGGACGCTCCAGGCCGTTTGGGCGGAATATGGCCGATTAATCCCCGATTCGGCCGATTAATCACCACCTGGCCGATTAATTGAGCGGGTCGGTCAGACGTCAGGTCGGATTTGTAATTAAAAAAACAATTTCTAACCTTCTACAAACCAAGTGAAACTATAAAATTATGCTATTTATAGTCATACTTATTGATATTCTTTTAAGAATTGTATGATATTTTTAGTTTATTAGAATATTTATGTCTTTTAATATGTTTAATGTTCGATATTATTAATATTTTAATATAATATAATATAAATTTTGATAATATGTAATAAAAATAGTAAAATAATAATCCGATTAATCCCCGTCTAGCGTCTAGGACCCCTTTTCGTCCGACTAGCGCCTAACGTTTTTTACAACCTTGTCAGCACTTGTGGGTTTGGGTCAACACACAAGACCTGCGAGTGAATACAACTTTGACCAGCACCATTTCATATCTTAAATAACTAGGCCCGAGCAAAGCCCACAAATTAATGATGATGTGTCCCACACAAACTATCTATGGTTAGGCCCAGTATCGAAGACAGTTAAACTAGTTAAGAGTCAACATTTGGGCCCACCAAAAAGATTGACTTTGGGAACAAGGTCCACATTTGGACCTACCTATCCCTTTCGTGTGAAGAAGCATAACATCTAAAATTTCAACTCCTACGAACTCTAAGGCTCACTTGGTCCACGACCCCCTTCCTCTATCAAAGTCTCCACCTCCAAACCAAACCCTAATATTGTAGCTTTTACCTCAACTTCAACACCATACAAGGACTTGAACTTGACACATCTTCTGTTTCATCTCCTGGTCTTTACTTGTGCAGCTAAACCCTTCCCTAGTTATTGCCCTCTTTTATACTTTTTCTCACTACCATCAATTTTCGACAGCAACATTCTTATCCACTCCTCATACTTTATGTTTTATCCATACATTGTTTACGGTATTCAACTCCTCCAAAGTTATAATTTCAATGTCCACGTGCATTAGAAAAAATTGAAATAACTTTATTGATCTAATTGCTAATATGATATAATAATGAGATGAAAATTATGTTTACCTAATAAAGTTAGACTTTTAACAATATGTTGAAGTGCGTATCCCACTTCGAAAGTGTGCGAATAAATTGATCATTTGATATACATCTTGATGCGTTCATCAATCAGTTCGAGTTTTCGAGTTGGATATCGCTTTAATATGGTATTAGAGCTGGTTCATCCCACGGTTTATTTGTCATCTCCATCTTGTTGTCTCTGGTCCACATACAAATGGTCAGTCTTGTTATGCTCCACATGTAGATGTCCCCCCTCCTTACATGTGAAGGAGAGGAGGAGTGTTAAAGTGTGTATCTCATTGAAAATGTGTGAATAAATTAACTCTTTGATATTACATCTTGATGCCTCCACCCATCCACATCGAAGTGTGCAAATAAATTGACCTAAGTAATATACACATCTTAATGCATCCACTCATCAGTTCGAACACAATACAATATGATTTTGTAACCTGTACGCATGTGTGTTTTATAATTTGGTTTAACTTTTTATTAAAAGAAACTAACATTAAGTAAATCTATACATAAACTATTTTATCGTGAGTTTTACAAAAATAATTGTTGACAATAAATTTTTACGAAATGTACATAGTGAGTATATTTTGATAATTTATTCCTAAATTTGATTGATTTAGTCACTAATCTCACACGTGCATAAGAGATAAAATAAAGTTGAAAGCAAGGTTTTGGTTAATATAGTAGAGTTGTTGTATTAAAGTTGCAAGTTGGGTGTGGGTTAGGCCTTTGTTTGGGCAGCGACGTGACGTCAACAAAGGTGTACAAAAAGTCAAAAACATATCCAACCAAAGCTACCAGACCTTAACACACAAAAATGGTGGACACCTTTGTAATTTATAGAGAGGGACGAACAAATGTAGTTAGTTGCCTCCAAGTAAGTCCACTGTTTCAGGTTCTGTACATTACGCGTCAAACAAGTGTAGCTGTATTTCTTGACTCCTACTCTAGACTCTACTCGTATATTAATACAATCTTCATCCATAATTGTCAAATTAGATTTATTGCCCTCTTTAATGTCCTCTTTATGTTTTCGAGAAGGATATGGTCAATGAGAAGATCTCGTTATCGTGTCTCAGCAAACCAAAAAATGAAGAAAATAATTGAGTAATATTGATCAAAATATGAACATTATAATCTCAGTCTACGATCCATGTAATTAACAATAAAGAAATAAAAAAAAAAGAGGAAAGGTTTTGTAATTATAAAAGGAATAGAACCCAGAACGTAACTTGTCGGAAAATTATTGTCTGTGGGTGGTCGGATGATTTCCGCTTATGATTGACGAAATGGCGGCGGCCAGAGCCGCCGTGAAATTAGGGTCGGCGGTGATGGCAGTGACGGTGTCAGCCAGTTGCGCACCCGATTGGTGCATCACCGGCGGCGGAGGCTGAAAGCCGCCCATGTGCGGGTTCGAGAACTTGGACTGGTTGTAAAGCGCCTGCCCAAACATCTGAGAGGTATGCATGAAGTCTTGGGGTTGACCCGATCCGGTTCTCTGGATCTGTAACGGGTTGGGGTTATGGGTGAGGTCTAACGTGACGGTGGGAAACGGAGCTGAAGCTGAGATGGTGGCCATGGTTGAGGAGCACTGCGGCAGGATGGCTCTGGCGAGCAGGTTAGGGTTCATGATTCCGTCGGCGCTGGACATGGAGCCCGACAGCAGCATGGTGGCGGCGGCCGTGGTTGTGGAGGCCATGGCCATCGCCGCCGGAGGGAGCGGGTGGTTGTGGCTTCCTTCGTAGGTAGTGGTGAGAACGGACCTGTCGTCGGCGCACCGTTGAACCTGTTTTCGGACCGGACACCCAACCGCCATTGTGCACCGGTAGTAAGCTCTCGGGCACGGGTTCCCTTTCGCCATCTTTTGTCCGTATTTCCTCCATTGGCATCCATCGCTTATCTATAATAAGTAGTTCTTAATTAGCATAAAGAAATAAGATTTTAAAAAATTTATAAACCATGATTAAGGACATATGATATATAATTAATACCATGGGAGCTTCAGATCGGGCACGGACGGAGACGCGGGCCTTCCTCATGGCGGCAGCAGGGTGATCGATATCGGTTTTGGGAGGTGGGTTTGGTTTGGAGATCTTGTTAGGCCATCCTTGGGAGTCGTCGGGGGTGTCTTCTCTGGCAATTCTCTTGCCGGATGCCGGATGAGTTTCCGATGAGGAATTGGATGGCTGATCATCGCAATCCATCAACTTCTTTTCCTCGGATTTGACTTGCACATGTTGTTGTTGTTGCATTAAGGTGACGAGATTCATTTGTAGGGCACTGTAGTTGGTGGTCACTTGACTCACCATTTCTCTCAACCTCTCGTTTTCTCCTTTCATTCGCTGCAGCTCCCTTTGTAATTGCACCAGCTGCTCATTGTCATCACAAATCTTCTAAATTAAACCCCCATAAACATATTTGTATAACACATCAATTTATTCAATTATGTAAATACATTAATCTCGTAATTAATAATTGATTATTACCTCTGAGTTATCGTCCACCCCCGGCGAAATCCTATCATCCACGGCTGATTGATCGCTCCTAGTGACAAGGCCCAGACCAGTCTATTTTCAGAAACAAAGAGAGTATATTAACTGTTAGAAATGAAACTGAAATAACCAAAACTATAGCGAGTAATAAAAATGAGAGTACTTACATTGACATCCAAATCAGAGCTGGGAAGGGCGTCCTCCACGGAGCTCTCTTTCTTGACGTCGCTCTGGTTGTTGTTGGAGAAGAAGTCCACGGCTACGCGGCTTTCTTCATCGGCATCGGTAATCATTGGGCCGGAGTGCTTGTAACTATGATTATTGTGCAAGACGGATGAATTGAGGATGGTCGGATGCTTATCGATGAGGATTGAGGAACCAAAACGGAAGGAGGACGAATCGAGGGTTAGACCCCACCCTTTGTCCATATATCAGAGCAAAGAAGAGTAATTAAGTGAAATAATATCAGGAAAAGAAAAGAGTTTATGATTAAGCTCGAGGCCTCAAGTCTTGTACCGGTGCAAGGCGATGGTGTATATAAAGGGTTTGTGTTTATGCGGAGACTTTGAATATGAAATTGACGGGAACTGATTCTACTCTTCTTCTTTTTTGCGTCAGGATGTGCGTCAGGACGCCAGCTGGTCAATTTGTTCGCGTTGACAACCGACCGCTCCCCTTGTCTCTTTCTAGATCTTCATTAGTAAACTGCTACACTTAAGCATTAAGCTCCATCCAAATCCAATGTTTTCTATTCTATTGGAACACATTGTTTATTATTTCAACCTTCACTTTGAATTTTTGGTGAGGATTTGAATGGATCATACCATATTGGCTATCTTTTGTGTAGACTTATCATGATAACAATATTTTCGAATAACTCCAACAACTTGTCATAAATTATACTTGTTTTATGAAATTAATTTCGCGTGATAAGCGTTTGCGGAGAGCTTCCTTAGGGTTTAAAAAAAGCTTCATCGTCCACATTCTTCTTCTTCATTTCTCTCATCCGATCCCCGTTTTTTCCAATCATTTTTGCAGCCAATCGCCTCATTTCTCTACACTTCTCTACTTCTTCACCATGGTCCGTGGTAAATCTGCAACCTCCCGGCCTGAAATGAAGGATCCAAAGCAACGCCATGATTCTGATGTCGTGACTCCGGTGCTGGACCTCAACGTCCAGCCGCATGCAACCGCGGATTTGGCCCCCAATCATTCACTGCAGCAGTCGCCTCTGTCGCGACGAATAAGGGAGCCTGTCCCAATCGCCCTACCTCCCGACGACATCGGCAAATTCGAGTGTAGGGCTCGTCCTCCCACCTCCGGCTCAGACTCTTACCACTCCAGCCCCGACTTTGTCGACACCGGCCCTTGCCCCTATTACCTGGCCGCGTCTCGTCCTCCCCATCGTCGGCTTCGGCAACAGGGACAAAGAGGGCGCTAACTACACTGGTGCACGTCCCCAGATCCAGGACGACAACCGGGGAATCATCGGTGACGACGACCATGCGTCCACCAAACCCTTATGGGCCACTCGGTGATTCTAGTACCTCACCTACCGTGCATGCAACCGAGTTCGATAACTTTCCGATTCATGGAAATTGGAGTATGTGCCTTCAATGTCCTGGGGGATGCTCGGAATCCAGCTATCAAATCCTTGATTGCACGTGCCCTGGGCACAGAGGTAACTTCTGCACATATCCCACATCAACGTCATTTAGATGATTATCTATGGTTTCGTGTGAGTATCGATGTGGATAGACCGCTGCGAAGACGAGCACAACTGCAGTTTCTGGGACACTTGGTTTCCTCTATAGTGGAATTGCAGTGTGAACGACTACCGGGGTTCTGTGTGAGGTATGGTCGGTTGACACACATGATAGCGGAGTGCCATGCAAACATTCGAGGGGTAAGTAGGGATGAGGTCCGTTTTACTGACTCCATCATGGTGTATATGGATTTGAATGTTGATAGGCTAATTCATATGTAGTGGGGTGCCCCGAGGATGCAGATTCTGCCCCCGGTGGATGAACTCTTGACGTCACTGTCTCTAGGGCCGAAAAAGGAGCCACGGTAGATTCGGAGTGTCCTAATACTCCCTCCTCTGAGTTTTCCAGCTCTGGCACTAGTAGAGAGGAGGAGTTGACATCGAAGTTCGGTGATCTGCTAAGGGACGTCCCGATGGGATAGTTCCAATTACTCAGCAGGCGCATCCAGGATCGTTGAGAGGATTTGCAGGGATCACAAAGCCCGGTGACATGGCTAACGTCCCTGAGGATGAGGGCCTGCAAGCTTTTGCAGCAAGACTGTAAGAACCACGTCCGGTCAACGCCGGTCAAACCGGTAGGAAACGGAATTAAAGTCAAATTCTGTTATTTATTCAAATAAGCACATGCTTGACCCCGAGGGTTATTTAGAACCTTAAGAGAACGCTAAAGCGATCAAATTAGGTTCAGGAAAGCTTAGGGCAACTTTGGGACGAATCTGGGAAAGTTTGACTTTTCACCAAAAAAAGTCAATCGGTGACGTTTGGGTCGCCCGGGACTTATTCGGGACCCAAAAAGCTTAGCCTTCGTTACGGCTTGCTTAATTGGGTCATTTCCTTGCAAATAAAGGTGTTCGTGAAAAAGTCAATATCGGGTCGAACGGGTTCAAAATTGGAGTTTATCGGATTTTAAATTATTGGGCCAAGATATTTATGAGTGGAGGTGGACCCCACTTGGACACTTGTCCCTAACTCCTTGGAAGAGAGAAAAGTGTGTGAGAAATGACACTTTTGACCTTACTTTATCACTAGAAGACGAAATAGAGAAAAATGAGTCTTTAAACCTACTTTTTGAATCCAAATTTCAGCACTTTTCAGTGATGGACGAAAATTTGAGGTTAGAGAGAGAGAAGGAGAGCCTCCATTGAAGAAGAAGAAGAAGAAGAAGAAGAAGAAGAAGAAGAAGAAGAAGAAGAAGAAGAAGAAGAAGAAGAAGAAGAAGAAGAACCATCTTCCATGGATTCTACCACCAAAACCTTCCAATTTCTTCGTATTCTTCATCCTCTTCTCATTCCCAAAGGTAAAAACCCAACCTTTTTTCATTTTGATGAACTTTAGTTTATGGGTCTTGTAGGATTTAGATGAAATTGGATTGGGTCTTGTTGGAAATGAGAAATCCTTGGTGGAATTGAGTAGTATTGGAAAGAAATGGGTAAAATTAGAAGAATTGGATACAACCCTAATTTTGGAATTGGGGGAAATGTGAAATTGGAGCTAATCTTGACTGTTTTTAAGTGAAACATGATGGATTAAGGACCTAGAGCTTGTTTGGGACGTTTTTGGGAGAAAAGGTGAAGTTTTTCGGCGACCGGAGGCTCGCCGGAGCTCTGGCCAATCACCGGAGGTCCGGCCACGGTGGGCCGGTGGAGGGGACATCGATATTCGAGCCTTGCCTCGGGATTCGGACCGAGCCTTAGGTTTCGTTTTGTGTGGTGCCCGGTTGGGTGTCCTTCCGCTTTGATCGACTTTGGACTAGTATTGAGTTTTTTGTGTTACGTTGTTAACTTAGAGTCCGGCTTGTTCGTGGAGAAGGAGGAACATAGCCAGGTCGTCACTGCTGGATTGGATTGCTTTTGAGGTAGCGAAAAGTAGCGGTTACTTGTTCAATTAAGGAAAGTTACTAGAATTGCATATAGGATATGAGTAACCGGAATAATTGTATAATCACATGTAGGATGTGAATAACTAGTGTAGTCGTTTAAAATGTGGAATCACTTGCGGGTCATGTCGTGCTCGTAGGTTTAAGACTTGTCGTGCTGTAGAATTGCATGTGGGCCATGTCGTGCCCGTAGGATGGTGTGATGGTTGTGCTTTACATGTGTGAATGTTATTGTTGAACCATTTCCTTGTGACATGTTTGAGGCGCTGTATGTGGGTGAGCTTCGTGCGTTATGGGAATTGATGATTAAGATGGCATGCGATGTGAATCGTGTTATGAGTAAGTTGTGGTAATAAGTGCAATATTATTGACATTTTGATGATCGGTCATGACTGTGTGTTACCTCTTGTTGAGTGTTGTCATGGTAATGTCTGACTTGTTGTATGTTCGAGGCACGCCTGCCTTCCGAGTAGGTGTCGGTAAAATGTGATAATCGATGATGTGTGTTCCGGTATGATTCGTACCCCGACGCTGAGTGTTCCGAGATGATATCTAGGTCGATGCTGTGTTTTCCAGTATGATATGTTTGGGATGATGTATAAACCGATGTTTTGTGTTCCGGTATGATTCGTACCCCGATGCTGAGTGTTCCGGGATGATATCTAGGCCGATGCTGTGTGTTCCGGTATGATATGTTTGGGATGATGTATAAACCGATGTTGTGTGTTCCGATATGATTCGTACCCCGATGCTAAGTGTTCCGGGATGATATCTAGGCCGATGTTGTGTGTTCCGGTATGATATGTTTAAGCCGTGTTGTGTGATCCGGCGTATTATTGGATACTTATTGTGTGTGTTGACTAGTTTTGGTTCGCTGTGGTTACTTATGCCTGTTATGTGATTCTTGTGTGACTTGGGTGATAACGTTATGGGTATTTGGTAATGGACCGTATGACTGTATGGCATCGGGTATGAGCTGTGTTTGATGAGTTCCTGTGTGAAATAGGTGGTGCAGGTTTGGTTGTTGAGAACCGTCCTCGTGACGGTTTGGTGTCAGGTATGAGGTGTGACTGGTTCCTCCGTTTTCAACTGTTGTGTTTGCAACTTGTGTCGTTGTAGATATTTCCGCTGTGTGTGTGTTTCTTTGACTTGGATCAAGTGTCGATATTTGTGTGTTCCTGTTTGATTTCGTTAGTTGTTATTGCTTTACTAGTATGTCATATTTGGACGGGTATCCGTGGTGGTGAGCGAAATGCTCATCCCATTTACTACTTTTTCCTACTGAGCGAAACGCTCATCCCCTTCACTACTGTTCCTACAGGTGTTGATCGTGATTTGGTTTAGAGGACGTCTCGGAGCTTGGGAGCTTAGCGAGAGTCCGGGTGTCATTTACCTAGTAGAGACGTACTCCTTTTGTCTTGAACAAGTTGATTTTGGAACTTGAGCTTTGGACTCATTTGTTGTTATTTATCGGTTCTGGATTATTTTATGAACTTTGGATTTAAAAATGCTTTTCCGTTAATATTTTTCGTCTTGTGAAACGATTCCCTTTTAAATTTTTGGTTCACGTCTCGAGTCCGGTCAAAACCGGATTTAGGGCTTGACAAAGACTTATGGGTGGCATTGTGATAATGGAGGCGAGATAGAAGGAGCCGCGAGGTTGAATGGAGGGACGGGGTCCCATGAAGACCACGACAACTAAGGGAAAGGGGAAAGGTAAGATGGGGCCGTACTCCACCCGCACAACAAAGATGAAGAGGGCTTTGGATCTATCATGTCTCTCCCTCCGATAGCTAGAAGATGAGGAAGGCAGTGATGATGATCAGCAGGCGAGGCGTCAAAGTAGCCCCACCAGGGACAATGAGAGGGCCCTGGGAAGGGGGGAGGGACGGTGTCCCTATACCCCCAGACCCAGGGTGGGTGGTGCTTACTCGCCTCGGGATGACACTAGAACCATTGGAGTCTATTTTATTTTCCTACTGGTTTTATTTCTGCTGGTTTTATTTCTGCCGGTTTTATTTCTGCTTGTTTTATGACTGTCTATTTATTCGGTTTAATTGGCTTTGGAACATTAGTTACATTCGAATTTCCTGTTTTAGTTTGACTTTCCACTTTGTTTTGGGACGGTGGAACGGGATCTCAAGGTTTTTTGTCTGTGAAGGCTAAGCAGAGTAGTTGTACGGGTCCAAGAGCGCCAGGTACCCTACGGGGGACTAGGACTTATTCTGGAGCCCAGGACCTCGGTCATACACTATAATCCCACCTCTTTTCTTGAATACATCTTGATCCCGTTATCGTTTTAAAAAATACATGTTTTATGAATATTAATTTTGTATTTTTACAAATGGCATTCCCTACAATTCTGTTTCACTAGAAAAAGGTTATTTATTTATTTTTGTAAAAATTTGAAACTACTTCGGTAAAAATATATGCATAAGACCTTACAAAACACGTATCACTGGGATTACAAATTGTAAAATAGATGTCGGCGACATTTTTTCCGAGTTCCATACGGAGCTTCAAGATGGCCAATACATCGTTGCTATAGTTCAGAGGATACCGGTGAAATTTCAGTTTAATGCACGCTATAGGTACCGTGTAGTTTAATTTCAGTTTCACAACTAAATGATGATCTGAATAATTTATCGAATTCATGTGTGTTATATGTACAATACCCTTTCTCGAGGGAAGTAATTGACACGAGAGACGAGGTGGACCTCATTACCTATAGCGTGCATTTAAGGTACAAACGTTTCGGTCGATAATTTGAAGTCCTTAGAATCATATATAGTCGAATGAGACATCCTTCCGATAAATTTGCAAATATGCTTCTTTTCCTTTCCCGAAGAGTTAGACAATAAGGGACTTCTCAAAGAGCTTTATTTTGGGATAAAGAACTTGAGAGGAGATAGCTCTCATGCCGGCATTGGGTTCGAAGTCGTATCGGATGAAGTTCGAAATACGAAGGTGATATGTAATAACAAAAAAAGTGTTAATAGATGGTTTTTCTTTTAGTGTCCCTGATCAGCGCGAGATTGCGTCTCGATTTTGGGCCTTCATTTTGTTCATTAAAGGGAGGGCAATATCGGTCGTTCTAGGAGTCCGAACTACGATTGGCAAGAAAAAAAAGGCGTTGTTGTTAGGGAAGATCAAGTCATTAAGTTTTTCCTTTGTAACCTTCCCTACAACACAACGGAGGGATGGTTTAGATCACATTTCAGCAAATTTGGTGAAGTGCTCAGTGTTGTTCTTCTATACATCCTAATCGTAATTAGCGATTTTTATGTTTCCTCCGATGAAATCGAATGCTAAAATTGTTAAACTCATTACCAACCAAAATGGGGTTAAAATAAAAGGTTATATTTTATTTGTTGCACTCGTGTGGCTGGAACAATCTCTACAATGAAGAAGGAAATGGATTGTCAAAGAGTGGCAGAAGGTGGACAGAAATCCCGCTCCATCGCCTCAATTTCTTGATGGTCAGGTTAAACCTTTCTAATTAGGAAATGTGGATGTGGCACGTTGCCAAAGGATCCCTATGGGTATCATCTGAGTGGCCAGGTTCAATTCTTCCTCTAAAACTGTTGCTATATCGATATTGGTTACTTTTGAGTCAAGACAAAAATGTTAGCAGAGATGACAGTTGACATCATGGTGGAACCGGAGCAGAGCATAACAAGTTGTCAACACATAATGTTAGTGACATCACGGTGTTGACAGTATACGCATGAGATTATCTAAATATATCTAGAACGCGTCCACATTCATCCGGTGAAGATAAGTTTCATATTCGTATAGATTCTCTTTAATTTAGAGATCTACTTGCGTTAGGAAACATAGAGATTTACTTTGCAAGACTTGAAGATATAGAAGATATGTACGCGGATTTGTGTGGGTAAAGATTAGAAAGTACTTGCTGAACAAGAAAACTAATTATAGATCAAGGAAACTAGTGATTCAGCTCAAACGTGACTTTGAAGTCACCAAAACCCTAAGAGGCACGACGTGAGAAGCAAGTAGTACTATATATACGGTGGAGACCTCACAAACTAGGTTTGATCGCAATTGCCATATATGTCGATCAATATAGTCAACTGAAGACTATTAGGTCTGTTGTGCTTGTGTTCATGAATTAAGAATTCTCAAGCGTGTTGGATTAGCGTATTGAGAAACTGGATGAAGTGAACTAAAGAAAACATTACCATGCTCATATTGTGATCTTACATCCAAACTAATAGTTGAGCTATGTCGTTGTGATTAATGCATCACAACCTGTATTTGAAGAAGAACAACAACAAAAATCCAAGCCGAAGCGTTTGAAGAGTGGGATCGAGCGAGGAGCTCGGATTCAGGGGGTCCTGAGATAGGTTTGTCACTTTGTAATAATAATATAGGGTTGATCTGGATGATCTGAGAACTTGTATATTGATTTATTACATTATAGTGAAAGTCATTCCACTAGTAGAGAGCCCCTAGATGCAGGTATGACGCACCAAACTGGGTAAACAATTTTGTGTCTTCTTTTATGATTTCTTGTGCTTATTTTTACTGTCCATTCAATTGTTGAAGTAGGATGTCAGGTCACATGTCTCAACATCATAAGCGACATCTTATTAATACTTGCACACAAACAGTAATTTCACAAACGATCCGAAAGGAGATTTTGGATAATGATGATTGAGGCTTACAGATTTGTAGGTTGTGCCTTTAAGCTTGTTTGGTATCGTGCAATGATGCAACTTTTGAAACGTTGAGGGAAACAAGTTGAACTTGGATTAGTTCATGGTTTGAAATTGTTCAACTAGATGGGAATTGGGCTTTACAAGGAGATTTTCGGCAGTGGTTCAATGTCTCAAACTGACAACCTGACGGACGATGCAAGAGATTTTTTATGGAATTGGTGAGGTAGTATTGTTTTGTGCTGATAAGGATTGTGAGAACTTTCTTCTATCTGATTTTGTGTTAGTACTTTCCACGAAGAAGGTTGAACAAGGTTCTTGGATGACCATTATTCTCGGGGGGGGGGGGGGGGGGGGGGGGGGGGGGATGAAAACGAATTCGATAGTCTCACCAACTCGGTCAGGGAACAAGATAATTATTTTTCGGGTCAGAGAATTTTGTTATTTTCAACTTTAAATAATGTAATAGTTTGGGATAAGGTTGTCTTAGATAGGACATGATCACAAGAGCGGGTCACCCCATCGGTCACTTAGCAAACCACCCACATATATAGAATCGGGAATTTATAATCAAGGTGATCATGTTGTGATGCAGGTTGAACTCGTCGTTGTGTTAGCTGAGGTCAATCGTGATAGAAGCAGGACACAGGGGAGGAGAAGCGTCCCGCTTCCATCACGATTGGTTCAACTGATCGTCCTCCTCTGTCAGTTCCAAAGCTCCTTGCCAACACCACGCGCTTTACCCAAACTATTAGTGGGCCTCATGAGAGGTTGCACCTGCTTTCAAGCACCTTTGGTTGGCTTCACTCGAACCGGGATTGGTTTCATTGTCTTTTCTAAGCTTTATTTTTACATTGATGGTTAGCCGTTGAAACATAATCGACTATATCTCGGTTAACATTAAAAGATTAGGTGAACGATTATTTCCGGATGATCTATTTCTCCACTATTCTTTTACATTTTACTTATGAGTTTGTAATAAAATAGTTTTTTTTTCACTCATCAAAGTAAGTCTAGATTTCAATCTGATTTGTTGAGGTGTTTATTGGGTGTCCATAAATTTATTATATTAACTACGAGATAATAAAAATAATATTTTTCATACCTCTTTTTTTCAAACCTCAATCCCTTGACATGTGATGTGATCTTAATATTTTAGTACATATTAAAATTGGATTTATAGAACAGGAGATTATACCGACGGGAGTTGTAACGAGTATTTTAATGGAGTCAAAATGGGAGCGGTAAATGGATTGAGTCAGGGCTTAGAAAACTAAACTCAACTCAACTTACCCACCCAGTGCCGTGCTTTACTGCCATATCTATTCCAATTATTATTATTAATTTCTGATTTTTTTAGTTGGATGATTAAGAAACAATATTACAAAAAAAACAATAAACCCGAAAGAAGCTTTGTTAGGGTTTTGATGTCTTCTCCTCGCGAGTCGTCCAAACCTAACCGATCATTGTTTTGCCGACGTCGTTTCGGCTCTTCTACTCCGCTGTCATAACTTTCTTCTCACCCTCTATGGCATTCAAATGTAAAATATAAATTGAAATGCGTTGGATGATTTTATTAAAGAATCACTACTCCTACTTATACTAGATTACAAGACCATAATAAGGAAACTAATATTACATAATATCGTAATTAAATATCGTAATCAAATTAAATCAAATTAGAACAAATCAATTTTATTTGTTTGATTTGATTACCTTCAACACTCCCCCTCAAGTTGAAGCATGGAGATTCGAAATGCTCAACTTGAAAAGAAGATTATAAAACGATCATGTCTAGTGTCTTTGATGGATGGTGCAAACGGCTACTCATCTCGGGGTCGACGATGCAAATGGCATCTCGTCTCGTGGCCGACGGTGCAAACGGCTACTCGTCTCGTGGCTGACGGTGCAAACGGCTACTCGTCCCGTAGCCGACGGTGCAAAATGTATCTCGTCTTGGGGCCGACGGTGCAAAAGGCATCTCGTCTCGGGGCCGACGGTGCAAAGGGCATCTCGTCTCGTGACCGACGGTGCAAACACCGTCTCATCTTGTGGCTGACTGCACAAATAACATATCGTCTCATGATCGGCATTGTAAACATCATAAAAGGTGAAAAATTGTTGTGGTTGATTACCAAGATGCAGAATCAAAATAAAACAATGAAATAAAATAAAAACACCCTTCAAAGACCCTGCCCACTTATTAAAACCATAAGCTAACAAGTGGGGAAAGCTACATATTCATAAGAGCCTCCCAAAGATCGAAACCAAGAACTCCGATAGCATGTAAAATATAAATTGAAATGCGTTAGATGATTTTAGTGAAGAATCACTACTCATATTTATAGGAGATTACAAGACCAATATAAGGAAACTAATATTACACAATATTGTAATTAAATATCATAATTAAATTAAATCAAATCAGAACAAATCAATTTTATTTATTTGTTTGAATTGATTATCTTCAATACCAAATACTGTGTGTGACGATTTTAGTGAAAAAAGGATCAATAAGTCATTGTTTTTTTGTCCGACCTTAATTAATGATCAGGAAGTATGTTCTCTGACACACATCGATTTTCTGATAAATTATTTATAAAATTACACATTTTCGTTAAAAAAAACAATATTACAAATTCTTTCGGACCGGGACGAATTCATCTCATACTAAAAAGTTGTTACAGAAAACTATACTCCCAGAGGGTTTGGTTTCGTCAAAAAAGAATTTGACTCGTTCAATTTTGTGATTCATATTGCAGATATTAAAAAAAAAAAAACAAATGATGTCCACCTCCCGAAAGCTGCGGCGGGTTCCATGTGAGACCAAAGAGAAGAAAAGGCCAAGTCAACAAAGTTGACGGCCGGACTCTGCTGCAACCGGCCACCGGGTGGACAAGTTCCCAAGTCTCACCTTTAGTTCCACGTTTCGGATCGTCGCGACTCGTTACCCCGGTGGGACAGAGGCACGTGGCAACCCATGCTATTTTTTAATAGTTTGTTCATTTCATTATACAATCTGGGGTTTTCTTCTGGTGGCTATTCGGTTCTTCCGATTACAGGGTCAATGAGAATTGAGAAATACTTTTGATTAGAGCCTTAATCAAATCCAAAATCATGTTGCTTCCCTCAAGGGTTTCTTAATTTTATAGTAAAATACAAACTTTGAATCACATTAATTATCGGGGTCAGGTCTTACATGCTTCTTGTCTCATTTATTATAGCCAATATAAAATTACTGAATATATACAATATAGTCACATAACTTGCATTTCACACTTCCATCCTTATATCCCAAAAGAATGTTTTTGTGGTACCTAAATATAGATTAATTGAAGAGAAACATTTAAGAGCACCTCTAACAGTCGTGTCTATCCGTCGTGTCTGGCGTAGGCACGGCCCAGACACGACGCGTAGACACGACTTGTCGTGCTTGGAAGCCGTGTCTGCGGGGTCGTTGCTGGTTCTGGCAACGACGTAGCCGGTCGTGCCTGGCGCCAACGGCTAGTCGGTTGGCCAGTCACGACCCGACACGTGGCGACGCCGACTCCCATAGTGCCCAACAGTTTTCTATAAATTCATATCTGCCCCAATTGAAATCTCACTTCTCCTCTCTTCTTTCAAGCTTCTATTCATCTATTCCTCTCCAAATCCTATAGTTTTTCATATTCTATTTTTTTCGATGGCGAGTCTTCCGACGCTAGACGAGATGAAGCAAATGACAGAAGAACAAATAGACGCCGCGGTGGATAGGTATCTGGAGGCAACACAACAAGCATTGGAGGATCAACTGATGGCAGCCATACAACCAATGAGTGAGGATGATGATGAGGCCGAGAGCTCAACGTCGGCGCCGAGACCCAAGCGGAGAGTGATTGAGCGCAACCGCGAAGATGCACACGAAGGGCTGATCCGTGACTACTTCGCGCCTCAACCGGTGTACAGCGACCAACAATTTCGGCGACGGTTCCGGATGTCGAGGGACATGTTCATCCGGATCATGAATGGTTTGAGTGGCCGGTACGCCTACTTCCGTAACGGAAAGGATGCTACGGGGAGGGCCTCTTTCACTCCACACCAGAAGTGCACGGTAGCACTTCGTCAGCTCTGTTATGGAAGTCCAGCCGATGCTTGCGACGAGTATTTGCGAATGGCGGAGACCACTGCGCTGGACTGCCTGAAGAAGTTTTGCATTGGCGTCATCAAGGTTTACGGGCGGACCTATCTACGACGCTAGACCGTGGACGATACAAAACGGTTGTTGCGAATCAACGAAGAGCGCGGCTTTCCGGGGATGTTAGGGAGCCTGGACTGCATGCATTGGGATTGGAAGAACTGTCCTGAGGCATGGGCTGCACAGTTCGCAAGTAGGGACCACGGGAACGTCCCCACAATTATGCTCGAAGTCGTAGCATCCCAAGACCTTTGGATCTGGCACGCTTTCTTCGGGACACTAGGCTCCAACAACGACATCAACGTGCTGAATAGGTCTACACTATTCTCCCAAGTAGTAAAAGGCTTCGCCCCAGATGTGAAGTTCAAGATCAGCGGTAGAGAATACGAAACCCCGTATTACTTGACATATGGAATTTATCCTGCTTGGGCAACATTTGTGAAGTCCATACCTGCTCCACAAACGCCGAAACAACGATGCTTTGCTAGATACCAAGAGGCGTGTAGGAAGGACATCGAACGAGCGTTTGGAGTTCTACAGGCCCGGTTTCACATCGTTACTCGCCCGGGTCGAATGTGGGATAGGGGCTCACTCGCAGTTATCATGACTGCTTGTGTGATCCTACACAACATGATCGTTGAGGATGAGCGTAGGTCGTGGCCCACTGATCCGCTTGCAGATCTTGTTGTCCCGGACCACACCGTACGTAGAGGACCACCCCCAGCGGTGACCAACGACAGTATCCTGGGCCATAGAGCAAGGATTCGGGATCGGAATGTTCATCACCAACTCCACGATGATCTCATCGAACACATTTGGGAAAAATTTGGAGATGACGGCCCCAATTAAATATTAATCAGCAACGTTAATGTAATTTCTATTTTGTTTGTAATAAAAAAATAGTTATGCAATTCGTATTTGGGTTTAATTAAAAGAGTCACAAATATTTGGGTGCTTTTTTTAATTTACTGAAACTGTGTAGACACTGCTCCTGACACTGTGTAGACACTACCATTGGAGGAGCAGTGTCTGGAAGCAGTGTTTGGAAGCCAAAAATAATGGTTAGACACTGCTCATAGACACTGCACAATGTCTAACCATTGGAGATGCTCTAATGTTCTAAAATTTTGAAATGTTTTGGACTTTCTATTTGTGATTAATATTTTTTTGTTAAAATCAAGTGTTTTCTTTTCACGAAATATGGTAACGAGATATGTCAATACTACTAAATATCATCACTATTATCGAATGTCACTAAGAAAAATTGAAATTGCGTCTTTTTGGTGAAACACATTGTGTCTTTTACGCAACGCCTTCGAGATAAGGTGCCCTAAACAGTTGAAAGAAAAAAGGATATTAATTGTCCCAAATGATAATGAGGAGACACGGTTCCGCCATTGCGTATTAGTACTTTCTTTACGTCTCTCAAGTGATTCACATAATTTAAATGTTGCGACTCTCAAGTGATATCACTCGGGAGACGCAATCGATGTTATGGGACGATACAACGTAACTTCGCCCCCCCAAGTGATATCACTAAGAGGGAAGGTGCAACATTTAAATGTTACGTCTACCAAATAGGATATAACAAGAACAAAGCAAAGCACGTTCAACCTATACCCGTTCCACCAATCACCTATTGCAGCTGTTGTTCATAGTTTACTTTTAAATAATTCTAAATATTAATCAATTACTACTTCTAAAAGTTATCAAACCTTGGGGTCTAAATCGGTGAGAGGAATATTGGTCATAGTAAAATACGTCTGGTTGCGCTCTTCATTCTCTGCACGTTCCAGAGCATTTCATTACCGTCTCTACGTGTTACTAAGGTATCTTCTCGTCAATCTGAACGCTCTCTCAAGCCATACTCTCTTCTGTCCTAGCATGATCCTGAGTCATCCTCTCCTCAATCTCCGTCAGCTAGTGATTGCCTCCTTTTTCTCGGCCAACTGAGCCTCTAACTCCTTATGGGTGTACATCCGTTGGGAGGACCCGAAAGAGTGGGAGCCATTTTTGTGTTGCGTCTCTCTAATTGTTGGTGGCTAGGTTGATGCAGCATCACTTCATCTCGCAAGCCACTGGTTTAACTATCTCACTTGAGTCGGGTCAAATCAATCAATGACTTGGGACATGTAAGAAATGTCGTGTCTCCCAAGTGGTATTTAGGATACACAAATTAAGCCACCTCTCTTTGACGACTTAGCCAAAATGGTGCAATTCATTTGTTGTGTTGCTTAAATGGCTTAAGAGACGTAACATATTACTACTTCACCTTATTAGCCATCAAAGTGACACAATTTATCTGTATTTTCCTAATAACTATGAGGGACATGTGGTATTTATATATTATATGTCCTTAATGATTATCTTTTTTTTATTATATAAATGATGTTTTTATTTAATAAGCTTTTGAATAACATATTACAAAGCTGGGGAAATAATTCCCAAATAACCTTCAACAAACAAAAACAACCCAAGTAAAGATAAAAATCAACTCTTGCCAGTCATGACGAGGCAAGTGCGAGGAGAAACCAGCCAGGTGGTAAGGCTAGACTCCTCCAATAGATCACCTGACATCCTACAGATGCTAAAACTGTGGAGCTAGAGTTTAGAGAATACTACATCAATGGACTCCAATTGTTGCCTGAAGACAGCAGAGTTGCGTTGTAGCCAAATATGCCAAAAACATAAATATGCAACCTTAACCCAAGACCTCCACCAATGTCTCCTGCCTAGACCCCTCCAAGCTGACAGTGAGGAAATACAGTCTGAAGGCATAACCCAAACAATAGTCCACCAAGCGTACACCTTAGACCAAAGTGACCAAGAGTAATCACAATGAAGGAAGAGGTGCGAGGAATCCTCAAAGATCCGAGAGTAAAAGCAGCACAACATATCTTGCAAAGAGATGGGAAAACCACGTTCCTCCAAGAAGGTCTTGGTGGGAACGGCATCATGAGCAATTAACCACACCAAGGAGCTATATTTGGGTGGTAAATCCTTGACCAAAAGGAAGCCAGCCCAAGAAGCAGGAGCAGGATCAGAATCTGATAAAAGAAAATAAGTAGCAGCCGAGGAGAAGCCCGCCTCCCTTTGTGACCAGATAACCGTATCAGGTTCGTCACTCCTGACACATACTGAGCTCAAAAGTTCCATTAGCAAAGCTGAATCTTCCCATTCATAAGAAAAAATGAAAGAGCGGCGGTAGATAATTTTCCAAGAGTTGTTTTGCCACATTTCTCTGAGACTCAACCATTTGGCTGAACAGATAAGGTATAATCGGGGGAAGCGGAATCGGAGATCCTCCGGACCCAGCCAAGCGTCCTGCCAAAAACGGATACGGTCCCCACAACCTAGCCTCTAGTTTAAACTTTGATTCCCCAAAAGAGTCATGAAAGAAGGATCATCAGATAGAGCCATAATATGATTAAAAAGGAAGGAGGAACCTGGTTTGTCCAGGGAAGTCAAATCCCACTCAGATAAACTCCAACCATATTTAGCACACATGACCCGTTTCCAGAGGGAATCTTTCTCAGAAGCAAAACACCAGAACTATTTAGCCAGCAGGATATTGTTGACCTTCTCCAAGCCACAGATTCCCAACCCACCTTCCAATTTAGGCCGGCAAACAGTGGACCAACGCACCTTGCAGAAAACCCGAGTGCGAGCCTTGTTATGCCAAAGAATAGCAGTGGACTTATCGAAATTGATCTTAAGCCCCGAACTTAACTGGAAGGTGAGGAGAGTGCTCTTGAGCCTCAAAAGGTCGTCCACAGAGCCCTTTACAAAGAGCAGCGTATCATCTGCAAATTGAAATGAGATATAACCGGTCCAGAAGAGCCAACCTGAACCCCAGAGAATTCCCGAAGCCTGATACCCTCTTCAAGAACCTGGTGAAGGCCCTCTGCAGCAATCAGAAAGATAAACGGTGAATGAGGACAACCATGTCGAATTCCATTAAAGATAGGAAAATCGACACTAGGGGAACCATTCACAAGAACTGCTACGTAGGCTCTAAAACAAGAAGTCGTCTAAGAATGCCACTTGGGTCCAAAGCCCATGGCCTCTAGCACTTCATCAATGTAATCCCAATTAACCTTGTCAAAAGCTTTCTCGAAATCGAGCTTGCGGACAATGACCTCCTCATGAGAATGCCGGCCCATATCAATTACCTCAGAGGCGATCAATACTCCGTCAACTAGTTGCCTGCTTGCTACAAAACCAGACTGGGAGTCACTAATGATATCGTTCAAGACCTGGCGGAGCCGATTCGATAACACCTTAGCAAGGATTTTGTACGGTCCTGAGATTAGACTGATTGGCCTGAAGTCTTGTATCCTGTCAGCATTAGGGACCTTGGGTATCAGAGTAATAAAGGTGGAATTGAGCCCCTTCCCTATAGTTCCAGAAACATGGAAGTCAGAAAAGAATCGAAGCATATCAGATTTGACAATGTCCCAACAGGCTTTGTAGAAAAGCATAGAAAATCCGTCGGGCCCAGGAGCTTTTTCTGAAGCACGGTCACATATAGCAGCATAGATCTCACCAACCGAAAAAGGCTCTTCCAAAAAGCAAGCTTGAAACCCAGTTAATTTAGATAAGGGAAGCTGCGGTAGAGGGACCCGAGTACCATTGGGTCTAGCAAAACGAAGCCTGAAATGTTTAGCGGCGTGGTCCTATAACCCAGCCGGATCAGAGATGGAAGCCGAACCTGAACGAAGAAATAAAATCTTTTTCCTGGCATCTCTCAAATTGGTTATCTTGTGATAAAAACGGGAGCACACATCCCTTTGCTTATGCCACCTTAACCGGGATTTTTGGCTCCAAATTCGCGCGAGAATCTTCTGCTTACGAATCATGGTAACCCGAAGTAGAGATCGGGAAATGCATTCAGCCCCAGATAAATCACGAATGTCTAGAGCTTCATCAAAGGAGTTTATTTCCGACTCCAAGGCTTCAACCTCCTTGTCCACATGGCCAAAGACCTCAATGCTCCAACGATGAAGATCTTTCCTTAGGCATTTGAGCAGATGCCTGTCATAGAACCGAACTCAGAGAAGAGCTTGAACAGTCAGGGCTCTTTCGCGAGCTTGGGGAAATTGCTAACAAAAAGTTTGCAGGGATCTTCAGTCCTTGACTGAGAAGTAGAGACCTTTGCAGGATGATCTGGAGCGATGATTGTCGAAGCTCGAGCAGTGGTTTCGAAACGGGTGATCAGCGAAGCAACTCTAGGGTTTGGCACGCTGTGGGGGAGACCGTGGCCCTCAAGCTCTCTCAGCGAGGGAGTTGAAACGGAACGGCCGGAGATGGTGCTCAAAGTCGGAGTCCAATCGCTGGATTCGTCGGAGGTAGATCTGGCGGTGACCACTCTCAGAGGAGGAAAGTCCACCGCTCCCAACTTTACCTCTCTGGACTCATTTATCCAATTTAATTATTATCTATTATATTATATATTGTGACACAATCAGCTGTGAACCTTTCTTACGGTATGAACTTACGAACCTCAAGTGTAGTTTGAAAAAATCGTGAATATGATTTGAGAAAAACTACATCCTAGTTTGAGGGGAAAATAGTTTGAGAATATAACATTTTATTTTGAGAAAATATAGTTTGCAAAAATAACGTTCTCAGCTTGAGAAAATTTTGGTTTGAGAATATTCACCTTAAAACTGGAATGTTATTTTCTCAAACTGTATACAATATCTTTGCGAACTCCCAAGTTTACACTATAAAACATGATTCGTGCCTGATTTATCTCCATTATATACTTGTTAGTCCAATTAATGACTACAACTAACTCACACAAGAATATAATTTAATAATATTATTTGTATATGCTTTAAGTTCATACTAGTCAATACCATTTTCATATAGTTTCCGTGAAAATGCTATATCCATAAAAGTCCTCGTCTAGGCCCCAACATCTGTAAAAACGCCTGACTCGCCACTAGTCTAGGCCCAAAATATGAAAATCATTCGACTCGTTGTCTCGTCCGATTAATCGTAAACTTGAAACTCTGGATTGTGAAATTTAACATTTGTGAAAGAGATGAAAAAGTGAGAGAGATAATATGTTTGTAATGATCTTGAATTTTGATACTAAGAATATGACATGTGTCTCGCTATGGTGGTTTATCATTATAATTTAGATTTTTATTAAAATAAAGAGTAAAATCAAAATAAAAACATTATTTGGTTTAGTTTTTTGTATTTTGATACTTGATATTTTTTATATTATACAAATATAGTTTATATTTTTTTATTATATTTGTGTAATATATATTTATTAATAATTATAAATATTAAAAAAATAAATCCGCCTAGCCCCGCCTAACATCTAGAGGTCCTCATCGCCCGACTAACGATTAATGGTTTTTAAAACCATAGCACTAGACCATATACGATGGTAAAAAGTTAATTGAAGTTAATAGTTTATTAATTGGTTGGCCATTCTATTATTTTATTAGAGTCACACGTCAACTGCTTTCTTATCGTTCAGAAGCCATTAGCGGTCAATAGTGTTGATTATGTTAAATTTCTTGAATCTTTATTTTTTCAATCAATTAAATACCGATATTAAAACCAAAACACAATAATGAATCCACTAAATTGCACCAATATAGCGATGCCACTTCACAGAGTCTCAAAGGATCTCTCGTTAGGCATGCTTATTGAACTTCAGTCTTTGGATCATTTCTTAGTCCTGTTTAGTTGTTGCCAAGAGTCGTTCATCAGTCACATTAAAGGAATATATTTTTTCCCTAGTGTTTCGTTCCAACCTCCACGTGCTCAAGCTAAAGGAACATAAGTCGGTATTCCTCTTCAGGAGACCAACATACGTAGTCTTGGGGAAATCGTGACGTTGATGGAGAGGAGAGAAATTGAAGATGAAAAAGAAGGTTACAACGGCAAGACAGGTGTGTCGGGTTTGAGGAGACGATGCATCACCGATGCATTTAAAAGTGAAACGTTTAGGTTTTTAATGTTTTTGTAATTAGGATAATTTATCATCACCATATCCCTTTTTGACGCGCCGACGACTGGTCAAAAAGTATGTATTGAAACTTTAGGTTTCAGTTCATGGTACATTGATTCCACACGATGTCATGCCAAGGTCGTAAAACACGCTAGGTTCTAGTCGGACGGTGATGACCCCTAGGCGTTAGGCGGGGACTAGTCGGGACTTAAGCGGATATAATTTTTATTTTTTTTAATTATTAATAAAAAATCAAAATATAAACTCTATTTTTATAACATAAATATATCAAATATCAAAATACAAAATACAAGAAACTCAAACAAATAATGCTTTCATTTTGATCTTACTTTTTTTTTAAAGTCATGTCTCATTAATGATTTCCAAAACATCGAACGATAACTTGGGAAAGATCCCTTACAGCCGAGATATAGTTTGGAAACCCCCATATATCACAGGTGTTTCGGCGTCCTAGGCTACACAATATACTTCTATTATAACAAATAGAAGTTACATGACAACAGGAAATTAGCTCGATTCCGCAAGACCAATTATCTAAATACCTCAAAAGGTCTTGGCTTGCTTGATGATGAGTTTGGCACCACTATAAAGAAGTCGAAAAGACGTGTGAAAAAGACTCCATTTTACTCTTTATTTTGATAAAAATCTAAATTATAATGATGAACCATCAAAGAGAGATATGTGCCATATTCTTTTTATCAAGAAATTCAGGACCATTACAAACATACCGTCTCTCTCACTTTTTCACCTCTTTTACAAATATTTAATTTCACAAACCAGTGTCCCAAGTTTCTGACTAATAGGACCAGATTGCGAGTCGGGTGGTTTTTATATTTTGGGGCCTAGGCGGGAACTTTTACAACCCAGTCATGCTATTAACTAATGTTTGCCAGAGTCGTGATCGGCCTAAATTTCAATATTAATGTTAAATTGAATTATGAATTCGGCGTTGAGTCATACAGTAAAAATGTCAATTGACATTGACGGTGCAATTGTCAAGAACAATTTCGATGGTGATCAAGATCGAGTCCACTACACATGCTCTCCGATCATAATCTGTTGTGTGATGGGAGTTTTTTCTATCGTATGTCCATTTATATTATTTGTATTCTATAAATAATACAACATTACCTACATTTATAAAATTGTTAAAGAGTAAATAAATCAATGAAATGAAACTCAACTATACATGAATTAAAAATAATCCTTACTGTAGACAGAGTTTAAGTCGATCGGAAACTTGACATTTGCACCGCCGCCATTGCAACATGAAGAACACAACAATCAACTTATTGCCACCTTTTTTCCTTGCTATAGTTGAATTAAGTACACATGATTCACGAAGAATAATATTATTGGCTCGAGACTTAAATAAATACATATTTTTCTAATTAAGAAACGGACATTTATCCGGAGCACGAAGGAAAACGCTGTGTTTGGAGCAACCTTTGTTTACCTTGACCTGGACTGTCTCATGCATGCATGCATGTGTAGCCACAAATTGTTCCTTTTTCTTGTTCACAAACTTCAACATCATCCCAACTTGTTATTACTACTTTGAAAAATATATTGGACGCCAAATCAAGTGTCGGCCATTAAATTGACCTTTTTGTGTCTCCACTGAATTATATAGGTCCATTTCACTACTCCGCGCTTTGCAGCTCCTTTCTTTTTCATTTTCGTAAAGGGATATACACTTTCTTTCGTATTTAGGAGAAACTCTAATATGATAGCCTTTCAATTTGTACATTTATAAAATTCAAGCAACATGTGCTATCGGTTGGTCCACCAAAAAGAAGAAAAAGACTCGTGTGAATGTCCAAAAAACTAAACTTCTAATCTTTCCAATACACATAAATGCTACCATATTTTGTCAAAGCCCAACAAAAACTCAAATGGGTAGAACACATCCCCTATGTGCGGGGCTTGCACGAGGCAAATTAAGGTATCAAAGAAGATTTCTTAACACCACCTAGAACCAACTCTAATACCATGTAGAAATCCAATCCAATCCAAAAACTCTAGCTAATAAATGGAAGTATCAATTTATTCACCAATGAAAGTTTGAATATGTAAGACACACTTTAACATATCTTATGTCTTTTTTTATTACATGATAAATATATATTAGTCTTTAGTCTTTTTTTTATCAGCAAAACAATATATAAAACATGCTCTTCAAAATGAAGAGTAGGGGTGAAGTATAATGAGGAGCATTCCACTTTAATAGGAATCTCGTGAACAACCTCAACATGTTGAGGCTAAACCAACCGCACTAAGAACCTAACCCAACCAGGGGCTCAGATGAAATAAAACAGACACGAGCGCTGGCCAAATTACACAGCCTCAAGACAGTCCCAACAAGGGGGAGAAAACAAAGAAAAAGTCTAAATACCATGATTTTCCTACCATGAAGCACACAAAAATAAGGCCTATACCCTGATTTTCCAAACATTAAACCCAAAAATACGAAATAAACCAACCAGCTGCCATAGTTAGTTTATCACCCTGTCTCATCAGAACCATCAGTCAGTCACACAGACTACTTGATGACCACTAACCAGTCGAAGGCCAACAACTGAAACGACGGAGACGAATCGAAGGATAAAATCCTCCAAAACTCACTATACAGTAATCAGAACTCATGGAATACTGCTTAATGGCGCAAAGGCCAAGCACCTCGTCGGGGGTAAACACCCTAAACTGACGAGTCATATCCATAAAAATGGGAGGAAGTAGAAGTTACCAACAAATAGTGATATAGGTATATAATGATAGGGATACTAAACTATAACAGTGGATAAGGAGTACCGTAAGCCACAACGAACCACCAAGTCCACGCCGATCCCAGGTTGATGTAGAAGCACGTCCCACGATCAGCACTGAAAATACACCTCCACAGCTACTCACAAACTCCCACCACACTACCTCAATGGTAAAACAGTGGAGTCAGGTAATATGGAGGCCAACACCCAAACCGGCCCAACGACCTTGTAACTGTTAGAAGTGTCGAGCAACTCCGTCAAGGAGTGAGTAGGAGAACATCGGACACAAAGTCCAGAACAGGGAAAGAGCAGCGATCCAAAACCGGCACAGCGAGGGTGAGCATCAAAATTGGGCTGGTCCCATGCGAAGGCCCAAGCCAGGCGCTGGCCCAGGCCTAGGCCCAATAGAACCTAGACGAGGCCCAAGCCCAGCGGACGAAACCAGGCCCAGGCCGAAGACTAACCCAGGCCCAGAACAGTGCACCAGCCGCAGCAGAATCCGGTGAGCAGTCCCGACCGGTCAGCGACCAAACTCACGAGCAGGCAGCAGCTCCGACCGAACAAATTTGGACAACGACCAAATCCGCGCCCCAGCAGCATGTCACCAGAACCCTAAACGCAGCAGCCACGAGGTCACCCGCGAAGGGATGACGAACCCGAGACCACGAGCAAGCAACTCCCAGATGCAGACTTCGAACGGATTGGAAGGGAGGGGAAAGGGGAGGGAGGGGTTTGGATTAAAGGGAGAGCTTTGGATTTAGGGGAGAGAGACCGTCGACGACATCCAAGGCCGGGCGTCGCCGATAGTGAGGGAAAGAAGATGGCGATGGCTAGGGTTGGAGGCTGGGATCGAAGATATCAAGAGAGAGAGTATTTGAAGAGAAGAAAGAAAATAATTCTAATTAAAATAACGTAAGTTGTTAGTCTTTAGTCTTTACTTACATGTCAGAACTTAACTTTAGACTTGTGTATATGTTAATTAATAATTTATTTAATATTTAACATGATATACACCTTCATCCAACTTGTCTATTGTGATAAGAAGGGAGGTTGATATTATCTATGTGACATACATTTGAAAATGGATTAAAATAGAGCAACAGTTAGTTACGTGTTGGAAAATGTTAATATATACAAAGTTGTGGTTAATTTGCCTCTCTTAATTTGGTCCTCTATAGCTGCAATTTCATAAGCCTACTCAACCAACCATATTTATATATCAAACCTACCAATCATCGTTTTTCTTCCCATTTGCTGGTCTGAGGTCAGTGCGAACTGCGAAGTGATGATTCCAACCTGACATTCTGAATATAACACCAAAGAATTAGAGGTCATTGTTTGACTATGTAATAATTAAGCCGTTATTAGTTATTACATTTCACACCAAAAGTCAGGTGTGGTGAGGTCAGTCCCAAACCTATATAATTCCACAAAAAAAGACTGATTATTTTAAATTAGAGGGTGGAGAAATTGTATTAACACGTGACAACCCATCATATAATATCAAATTAAACTATCTTTTAACCAGGGAGAGAGAGTTTACTGAGATATGCCTTGACCATCTCAAACATCCTACGTGGCATAACTGCATGACGTGTAAATGTTTACTTCTGGTAAAGACATTGCCACCCGAAACATTTATCAAGCATTATTATATTCGGGGTCACTTGTCCAATCAATATTTAGTGGATTCGGTATTGACTAGCTTATTAGCACCGATGTTAAGCTTGCTTATCGTCGTATTTGTGTCAATCGGTGTTTTTATTGCACAGGCCATCGCGAAGTTTAGAGTTCTGTTCAGTCTTGAAATCGATTTCAATGACGTGTCGAGTAGCCGAACCGGAAGATTCTATCAAACATTGACACACCGCATCCAAGTCGTCACACTGCCCTCCATCCAAGCTCCTTGCAACGAATCGTGATTATTCGATACAACTTTTTTGACCAGTTAACTGGTTAGTGCTGCCACAATGTCGGTCCGTGAATATTTTTTTTTTATTTCAAAATAGTTTTTCTATAAAAATATAAAAATTAGGAAAAACGACAAATGCATACCGTTAAGTTGTCACGTTCCTCTGATGCTTACTCTCATGTTTTTTTTTGTATGCAATACCTATCCCGATGTTTCCTTTTATGACAAATAGCCCCTGCCGTCCAACTCCGTTAGTCTTTATTAGAATATAACTATAATTAGGCCTTCAACTATCAGCTTGAGCTTTTAGTTGAGTTGATCCTCTTATATGGTATCAGAGCTGGACACCTCACGGACCCGGGTTCAAACCCCACACTCTACAAAAATTTCTAATTTCTTCTCAATTTACAAATTTGTCCTAAATGGGCCAGACCTTAAATCTCTCTTCTCGATGGGCTTATCTCCTCTTCTATATAATTCACCTCCAAACTCGTAAACGGGCTTGCCCGTGAGGGCGCGTGTTAGAATATAACTATAATTGGGTCTTCAACTATCAGCTTGAGCTTTTAGTTGAGTTGGTCTTCTAATAGTCTTGTTTTTGTTAAATGACAAAAATACCCCCAACTATCTTTCAATATTACAACACCATCTTTACAAATAATTACGAAAATACCATTAGTTATTTATGAAAATCCCATTTTTAGAAAATCAGTTTTTATTTCTTAAAAAAACATTTTTTTATTTTAAAAAATATACTTTTATTTAAAAAAATCATTTTTATTTTAAAAAATTTTTTATTAAAAAAAGTGACGTTTCAAATAAAAAATTAATTTTAAAAATGAATATTGAATTTTAAAAAATAAAAATTGAAATTTTAAAAATTAAAATGATTTTAAAAAATAACAGTTTTTGTAAAATTTAAATTATTTGTTCTAAAGTAAAAATGATTTTTGTAAATAAAAATAATTTAAACATGATTTATTTTTTCTAAGTGCATTTTGGGTATTTTAGAAAAAGTTAATAGAAAATGGATGAAAAATTTGACGGCAGGGCTATTTGTCATAAAAGGAAACATCGGGGTAGATATTTGATACAAAAAACATGAGAATAAGTATCAGAGAAACGTGACAACTTAAAAGTATGCATTTTTCGTTTTCCCTAAAAACTATGTTTATGTTTATGTTTTTGTTTATCACATTAATTTCTCTATTTCAAATCTTATTGTGGTATAGCAAGTTTGTTGCTAAAATAATTATCTCAGAATCCCAACAAGTACGGATGGAGGATGACAGAAATTCGGGAAGACATGCACGAGAAATATGAAGCACTGGTGTAGGCAGCGAGAGACTGGGCGATGGCAAGGTTAAAAGTAGAAGGGCGATAATAGTACATTGCCCGAGGTCGTGAGGAAGTGAATGAACAACTTATACACGATTATTTTTTTTACCATTTTTAATATAATGAAATTCATATTTTGTTTCTACGTATAATAACATATCAATTAAAATTTAAAAAATATAAAAATAAAAATCTGATTAATCCCCGTCTAGCCTCAATTAATCCCCGAAGGCCCTAACCACCCGACTAGGGCCTAGCGACTTTTAGAACCTTGCTCCCAACCATAGCATAAGTGTCGAAACAAACTCGTACCGGCCAACACTAGCGACGAGCCCCGAGTCACAACGGTGTACCACCGCAAACGAGACTGTAAAGGGAGAAAACAGAAGGTCCGAGAAGAAGGGGGGAACTAGTGGAATCAGATCTGTCCTGTGATGGGCAGAGACAACCGTGAGGGCGTTGAGCGGGCGGAGCGGAGAAACCCCACAACTTTGGAAACATCCTCGTTGATGGCCAACACTACAAATCCAACGACAACCGGTACTTAGGCGACCGGAGGAGAGACAAGGGTCATCGAGCATCTACCAAACGATGTAGATATGTAGAGTACTACACCTGAAAAAATACCTGAACCCGTGATACAGCCACCACTCATTCAAGCTCGTTCGGATGCCGGTCGAGGAGACCGCGAGCACCACAACATCTCATCAGCTGGACTAGAAAACTCTCGGAGATGGCAACAAGTCCAAAGCCGCAATTGAAGAGCGACTAGATTTAGAACTCAAGGGACGAGACGATCGAAGTGAAAGCTTGAAAAGGGAGGATGACAGGCAACAAAAGCCAGAATCGATGAAGAACAACATAAATCAGCGAGGGGAAGCCAAGCCTTGGCGAGAGAAAAAGTTCCGACAAAGGAGGCGAGTAGCTAAGAGAGGGAAATTGAGAGAAGAAGGAGGGGGAATAAGATTATGTCATCAACGAGGACGCCCATAGACTTAGACCATGATGTCATCGGTGGAGAAGGAAACAAGGTGAATATGCGGCTGGGGTTTCACAGAAAAATTATAGAGAAAGCGTCTGTATGTTAGGAAAGGTTTTTGCATAATAATGTTATTACCTCGAATATATTGTTTTATCACACTGTGGAATGTTCCTTTCACCATCACTAAGAGCATGTATAGTGGTAAGACTTACTAAGGGGCTTAGGTTCAGGACTTATATGTTGACTTTGTAGAATAGTGAGTCTTAACCTTAATTTAAATTATGTTCCATAGTGGTGAGACTCACTAAGAGCATGTACAATGAGAGACTTACATATGAGGATCATGATTTGAAGATCATGTGGTGACTATACTGAATTGTGATGTGAGTCCCTTAAATTGAGTTGTGTTCCACAGTTTGAGACTCATGTATGAGAATTATTGTCACGCCCCAAATCCAGTTTTGACCGGACTCGAGACATGAACTAAAGACAATAAATAAATAAATAAATAGAAAATATTTAATAATGAAAATTCCATAAAAAAAAACGTAATTGAAAACCAAGGTCAAGAGTCAACAGCTCTGTAATCAATTTAACAGGAGATAAAGTTTATACAAAACAGTACGTCTCTATGATAAAGTCCCACGTCCCAAGGAGCTCCCGAGCCTTGAGACCACCTCTAGATACTAATCAGAAAAGAAACATGTACAAAAAGTAAACAAGAAGGGGGGGGGGGTGGACTTACGCCCAGTAGGAAAAAGCAGTAAAGTAAAGGAACCCCCGTTTTAACAATAAAACCGCTTGGTACAGTTATTCAAAGTTTATAATTAGTAAGATTAACCGAAAGGCGTCGTAAATATAGATCAATAAAATTTTCAATTCTTTAAAGAAAGTAACACAAAAGGAGATCAACGAAAGATAACGAATGTAACAAGGAATCGATTAAAGTAACACACAAATACCGACATACTAAATATCAAAACTCAAGACTTTGATCCGTACACTGACTGGTACATCATATCAGATTGCCCCTCAGTCCAGAGGAAACACTATCATCGGGGCTTCCGGAGATGTCCCTAAAGGACCATAGATCATCGGGGTAAAGTGAGTCTCTCTGGAACACGTAGCATCAGAATGAGACAAAAAATACCATGCCAGAACATCCACTAACCTCGATCTTCCCGGAACACGTAGCATCGGGGTGAAACAAGCCTTTCCGGAACACGTAGCATCTGATAAGACAATAAAGTACCATGCCGGAACATCCATAGACCTCGGTCTTCCCGGAACACGTAGCATCGAGGTGAAACAAGCCTTTCCGGAACACGTAGCATCGGATAAGACAATAAAGTACCATGTCGGAATGTCCCTCGGCCTAGGTCTTTCCGGAACACGTAGCATCGGGATGAAACGACAATATAAATGTATCGGACCGACATACCCCCTCGATTAGATATCAACCCAGAAACACGCTCGGCAAGTAAACAACAAAGGCACGCAACCCCCGACAAGGCAGAATACAACAAACTCATGTTATCAACCAAGCTTACCGGCATAACTTACCAACCACGTATCATCGGTCTATCATTCACCCGATCATATCCATATGCACAACCAATTCACACTCAAACGTTCATTCAATCAATCAATCATAACACGGAACAACCGTTCACATCACGATCATCATAGTTCAATTAGTCTAATTGACTCTTATCTTATCCTAAGAACAAAACATGCATCGACCTTAAGGCGAACAAACATCAGTAAAAACAATCAACAAGCAATCCTAAGGCTCGACATGACCATTCTACCAGCACGACAATTTCCCAAGGTATTGAAAGCGATTAACCTAGTGAATCACATCCTATATGCATACAAAGACTCGTCCAGTTATTATTATAATTGAAAAGCAGTTATTCTAGTGAATCTCATCCTATATGCAAACTGGGACCTTTCCGGTTATTAATTATCCTACATGCACACTATTAATGTTCTTAAATTACCAGAGGAGTTTAGTACTTTTCCCTACCTCAAGAAGAAAACAATAGCTACGTCTCCTAGCTGTTGACGTCCGGGCCTACCTCTGGTCTTCTCCACGATCGAGGTCAAAGCCTGGTTTTAACACATAAGGACGGTAATCAGTCCCGGTCCAGTCCGGAACAGTCCTCTAATTTTATCAATTAAGACTGATGAAATTTCCCTCTTTAAAACCTTTAAATCCTTTCATTTAAATTAATTAAATAATATGTCCTGACCCAGATCCGACCCGAATCCGAGAACCGGACCGGATCCGACCCGGTCCAGAACCCAGACCCGGCCTGACCCAGAACCGACCCGACCCGGCCCCAGACCCGACCCGGCCCCAGACCCGACCCAGACCCGGTCCAGACCCGGACCTGACCAGACCCGGGCTCAGCCTGGGCCGCGACCTGGCATGGTCTGGCCCAAGGCCCAACTTGGATCTAGCCTGGCCCAAGGCCCAGCCTGGTCTGAGGCCCGAGTCTTGGTCTAGCCTGAGCTGGATGCTCGAGCACGGAGAGGGGCGGCTAGGGCTTGGCTCCGGCAGCCGGCGGCAGCGTCAGGGATGCTCGAATCGAAAGCAGAGCTGGCCGGGAGGAGCGTCAGGGCTCCGGCGTGGCCATGGCGATGACGGTGATGGCAGACGCGCGGTCCAACACCCCTCCGTTTCAGATCTGGCGAGAGCGAAGCTCTCGCTCGCCGGCGTGGGGCTGCGACGAAGCTTGGGGTTTCAGGCGATGAAGCTCGTCGAATCGAGCTTCTCACGATGGGTTTTTCAGGCGGGGAGTGGTCGGGGAGATGAACGGGGCGACGAGAGCACGAACCCGTGCGATTTTCCTCTGTCGCCGGCGCGGTTCGCGTTTTGGAAAACGAACCAGAGAGGTTCTCCGGCGTGGCGTGACTCGGCTTGCTCTCGGAAGGGAAGAAGAGGGCGAAGGCTGTAAGGACCGCTCCTGGTCAACGCTGGTCAATCGGCGGAAAAACGGAAAAATTTAAAATTTTGGGACAGACACCTAAATGAATCTAAAATTGACCCCGAGGGTCATATCGGACTTAAGTTGACCCCGATATCGACCAAAGTGAATTCTGGGTGACTCAGGGCAACTTTTTGACCAATTTGGGAAAAGTTGACTTTTTGCCGAAAAAGTCAACCGAGCGACGTTTTGGTCCGTTTGAGCACCGATTTGGATTCAAAAAGCTTAGACGTCGTTACAGCGGTCTTAGTTGGGCCGTTTCTTGTAGCACGCGAAATTTCATAAATTCTTGGAAAATGGGACCGAAGGGACCCGAGACGGCCAAATTTCGCGAATGTGACTGAAAAATATCTACAAAAGTATTTTTCATACTAGAGGGACCCACATGACAATTGTCATAAAAATGATGGTTTGGACATGATGCTACCCTTGACTTTAAAGAAAAGACAGGGTAAAGGGGGGGGGGGGGGGGGGGGTAGTTTGGTGTTTTTATTATGGTTTGAAAATTTTAAAACAATTAAAAAGAATGGATGGCGTGAGTTTCGGCCAAAAACAGAAAGAAAAAAAGAAGAAGGAAGAGAAAGAAGAGAGAGAAGGAGAAGAGAGAAAATAAGAGAAAAGTGTGAGAATTTTGAAGATCGACGACGATCCGACAGTTCGATCAGGATTGTTCTTGCGTAATCGTCACTCCCTCGTCGTTGCCTACGGTAAGAACCCGACTTTCCTCGTTTCGACGTGTTTTATTTCTAAGTGTTCGTTTAGAATTGATTAAATGATGAACGGTTGAGGTTTAGAGGTCGTTAGGAACATTTTGGGGCGAAAATGAGTGTTTTCCGGTGTGGCCGGGTGGGGCCCACGTGTTCGGGTGTCGGGTTTTTCTTGTTCGGGTGGTCTTGGACGATCCCTGAGTCGATAATTTAAACTCGTATAAAATTATGGAATTAAATTGGGAAAATTGGAATTATCGGGTTTAGAAACTTTAAACGCGAATTAAATTGCTCGGACGTCGGAATTTAGTTTTGTCGATTGCGTTGGAACACGCGAATTATTTTAAGATCGTAGAAACGAAAATGGGAATTTTCGGAGCCCCGAAAGGGCGTTTACCGATCCCGGGCAGATTCGCCGAGCCGGGCGAATCGGACTTTTCCGGACCCTTTGTTGACAATGTCGAGTAATCGTAAAGTTTGGGAGTGATCGGCATTGTCGGGGTTGCGTTTGAGCATTAAGTTCATTTAATTCGGGTTTCACCTGCTTATTGAAAAAGTGTGTTAATTGTGATCATTGTAGACCGTGTCGCCGACCGTGGAAAGAGGAGGCTAAGCGGGTAATCTGGAGCATTGCCGGAGTGCGAGCATCGGATTTGACACGCTTCAAGAGGTAGGGAAAAGTAGCCGGATATCGTCATTGACTAGGGAAAGTTATCAGTAGAAATGCATGTGACACTGTTGGTGTCGTAGGATAAGTAAACTTGTCGAATAATAGAACTGCATGTGACACTTGGTAGTGTCGTAGGATAAGTAAACTTGTCGAATAATAGAACTGCATGTGACACTTGGTGGTGTCGTAGGTTGAGTGAACCTGTCGAATAATAGAAATGCATGTGGCACTTGGTGGTGTCGTAGGGTTAATGAACTGATTGTGGTTGTGTGTGGCCATGAGTGCCTATGGGGTGTTAAACCTGTATGGTTGTTGACTGACTTGCTGAGTGGTAGCTAGTCATTATGTTATTTTCGCTGGTTGTTGAGCATTCGTATGATTCGTGTGATTGGCGTGGAGGTTTGGCCCGCCTGTCGACTTGTCATCGATAAAGGGTGCCATGGTATGGCCATGAGTGCCTGTGGGGTGTTGAACCTGTATGGTTGTTGAATGACTTGCTGAGTGGTAGTTAGTCGTGAGGTTAATTTTGCTATTTGCGGAGTATTGTGTGACATTTGGTTGTGATTGTGATTGTTCTGGTGATACCTGGATGAGCTGTGCCCGAGAGGTGTGTCGTACCTTCCGATGCGCGACCGGTAAACTGCCGAGGGCTGTGTTCCCCGTGAGGTGTGTCGTACCTTCCGGCGCGTGATTGATAAAGTGCTGAGGCTTGAGCTGTACCCGAGAGGTGTGTCGTACCTTCCGATGCGCGACCGGTAAAGTGCCGAGGGCTGTGGTTCCCGTGAGGTGTGTCGTACCTTCCGGCACGCGATTGGTAAAGTGCTGAGGCTTGAGTTATGCCCGTGAGGTGTGTCGTACCTTCCGATGGGTGATCGGTAAAGTGCCGAGGGCTGTGGTCCCCGTGAGGTGTGTCGTACCATCCGGCGCGCGATCGGTAACGTGCTGATGCTTGTGGTTGTGCAGTATATGTGTTGATCCTTTGTGATCTTGCGTGCATTGTGTGTGTTGATATTGTTGATATTGCGTGACTTTGTTCACGATTGTGTTTGTTTGCAAAGGTCGTAAGTTATGTGTTAAAGGGTGAGGTCTTGAGATCGAGACTCATCAATAACCTACGGTGGTGATACAATGCCTCTGTGTCAGGGTCTAACCATGGAGAGGTGTTAAGGTTGATGTGCTGCGGCGCAGTACGAACTAGGAACTAGGTTTCTCCTACGTGAACGGGTTGTTCGAGGTTTCACTCACGTGAACGGGTGGTTTGAGGTTTCCCTCACGTGAGCGGGTTATTTGAGCTTTCCCTCACGTGAACGGGTGGTGTGAGGTTTCCCTCACGTGAACGGGTTGTTTGAGGTTTCCCTCACGTGAATGGGTGGGTTGAGGTTTCCCTCACGTGAGTGGGTTGTTTGAGGTTTCCCATATGTGATCGGGTAGTTGGGGTATTGATGTTGTGAGCAATAATGACTTACTTAGTTGAGAATATGATCCCCGTTTTGAGGTTTCCCCTACGTGATTTGGTAATTGGGGTGTTGATATGGTGAGCAATAGTGTTTTGCTTAGTTGAGAATATGATCCTCATTTGAGGTTTCCTTTACGTGAGCGAGCATTTGAGGTATTGATATCGTGAGCAGTTGTGACGGTTTGGTATCAGGTTTTGAGGTAGTTGTTTGCCTTGTTTAGGTTGGTAAGTTGTTGGTGCTTTACTAGTATGCCATAATCGAACGGGTATCCGTGGAGGTGAGCGGAACACTCATCCCCTTTACTACTTTTCCTGTAGGCCTCTGAGGTAGGGACGAGTAAATGCATATAGGATCGTGTGAGGGTTGTGCTTTACCTGGTCGGTGTGACTAATGGAATGGTTGTTCGGTCTCTGATTTGGGGTCTACATTACGTGTCCGGGTTTTGAGATGGTTGGGAAGTTTTTAACAGTTATGTTTCGTGACCGTCAGTCTAAATTGTGTTTTTGGGGTAGTAGTCCCCGGGGTTGTTGTTGTTGCCGGTGTTCCCGACATTTTTGTGTGTATGCCGTGGTCAATCCGGTATCCGTGGCGGTGAGCGAAGTGCTCACCCCCTGCTGCTTTTCCTGCAGGTACTGGTCGTGAGGCGGACTAGGAGAACCCTCGAAGCTTGAAGAGCTGGGAGCGGAAGTCCGGGTCTTTGGGTAGTTAGTGACGTACCTTGTAGCTCGTGTTGTTCATTGTTTTGAACGTATTTTCCGCTGTAAAAATATTGTTTTTGATTAACGGAAGTGGTAATTTTAAAAAGGTTTATTAAAATGTTTGAAAATCGTTTTACTGTTTCACCGTTCGTGTTCCGGGTTCGGTCATGCCGAATTCGGGGCGTGAGCGAAGCTCTCGCTCGCCGGCGTGGGGCTGCGACGAAGCTTGGGGTTTCAGGCGATGAAGCTCGTCCAATCGAGCTTCTCACGGTGGGTTTTTCAGGCGGGGAGTGGTCGGGGAGATGAACGGGGCGACGAGAGCACGAACCCATGCGATTTTCCTCTGTCGCCGGCGCGGTTCGCGTTCTGGAAAACGAACCAAAGAGGTTCTCCGGCGTGGCGTGACTCGGTTTGCTCTCGGAAGGGAAGAAGAGGGCGAAGGCGATGCGTTCTGGTGCGAGAGAGAAGAGAGGAAGAGAGAGAGAAGGGAGGAGAAGGATCGAGTGAGAACGAGAGAGAAGCTGAGGGTTGTGTCTCGGGGTTTGCGCAGCTGCGCGAGGAAGAAAGATGAACAGTACTCGCTAGGGTTTGGATTTGGGCCTAAGCTCGCGTGGGCCTGGCTCGCGCGCACGTATGGTACGGGCTTGGCCCGTGTCAACGAACTGGGCCTGGTCCTCTGACCGGCCCAGTTTGGCCCAAATGCTTCCTTTTTCCCTTTTTTTCTTTTGAAATTTTTTTCCCAAATTTTAACCCGTTTTTCCAACCACGACGTTTCAATCGACACTTTTAATATTTTAAATCTTTAAGCCGGGGCGGTCTTTACAATCATGATATTTAAGGATGCTAAGTGGATGTTGACTAGATAATTAATTGATATTTTATTGAATATATTAAATTTTGATTTAAAACAGTAAGCACCAAATAAAATTGATAAAATTAATTAATAAAAATAATTAAATAAAATGAAATTAAACTTGAACTTTTAATTAATAAAAATAATTAAATTAACTAAATAGCAAATATTACCTTGATTAATTAATAAAGGGTTAAGTACACTCACTTACCTCGTACTATACACGTTTAATGAATAAATACTCTAAAGTTATTTCGTAATGAACACATATCCCGAACTAACAGTTTGTAACAACATCCCCTTTCATATATATTTTCCATCCATTTTAAGGGTTAAATTTAGGGTTGAAGTTGGTTTTACGATTGAAACACTGCAAGTAGTTTAGGAATTTCTTAAAGAATGAATAGTAGATAAATGGGGAAATAGATGGAATAGGGATCAACTGTTAGTTCGGAGTATGCATACGTTATTTTGGAGGTATCCGTTAAACGTGTGTAGTTCGGGGTGGGTGAATGTAATTAACCCATTAGTAAAATAAAAAAAATGCTCTCTCATGGTTTATGATCAGGAACGCTGTTCGACGGCGCCAGCGTCAGTGCGATCTCAAACAAAAACAGTGAGGATCGGGGGCGTGGCTGTTACTTATGGTAATGGGAGGAATGGGGGAGTGTTTGATGCTAAGGATAAAGGGATTTTGTTTCCGAATGAAGCTGGGAAAGGAATTAGAGTCTGGGTCTGATATTGGTGTGTCAGACAAAGGCAAGGTTCAATTGTCTCGACAATCTGGTAAATACTCTGACGTCAAATGGAATTGGCAGTGTCATATCAGTTAAACCTTCCTTCATTAATTCTGAGTTTTATGGTTCAGCTATGGTGTTGATCCATAAACCAAGGTCCACTGAACTGCGTGAACCTTTTGATCTTCAGATCGGTGCAGGTTCGTTTTTCCTTCAATACAGTGTACTTGATGATCTGTGGATCCCCGATATTGAACTGCTTGAGATCGTATCGCCGTTTAAGGATTCGAATTTCAAAGATGAAGGTATTGTTTTGAACTCCCTGGATTATGTGGCAGAGGAGGAGTCTATTCCTATTTCTAAGGAAATTCAAACTGATTTAAACAGTGATGTAGCAGTTGTGCACAAGGACTCTAATTCTCTTGTCCAAACCGAGCAATTGTCGTGCAGTATAATAACTCCCCAACATTCAAACGTAACGTACAGAGAACGAATTGTGGCTGCGAAATCTGTCTCCCCCAACTTCGTTTATCACCTGTCAGTGACAAGGTCACGTTCACATACTTTAGATAGAGAACGAGCAAAGGTGTTGGTTAAACTTATGTACAAGCTTGTGTTTCTCATACAAAACCGGATGCTTGGAAGTATGTTAAGCAATTGAGTACAAAAGCAATAAAAAAGGTCCCCCTACAGTAGTGGAGCAGATTGAAAATCTCGCTTTGAAGTTCAACAGAAATTGTTGGATGATCCTTTCATAACATCAGAAGGAGAGGAGTGGGTTATGATGGTGATGAATTAGAGAAGGTTGGTGATCAAGGTGTTGTTGCAAACACCTCTTCTTCTCTCGCCTGCGTCATGCATATCCTCTCATCGAATGTGAGAGGATTACACAACTCTCAGAAAAAACGGTGCCTTAGAGATGTTGTTTTGAAACATAAACCGTTGTTTGTTATGTTTCAGGAAGTGAAGATGGAAAAGGTCGATTATGCTTTGTTAAGGGACATTGGTCTTCACGAAGGGTGGGTTTTGTTATTATATACCTCCTGTAGGAACTGCAAGTGGCATTTTGAATTTATGGCAGGACGTGTCTTTCAGGATGGAATCTGTTAATGTAGTGGACAATGTCATTCTTTGGTCTGGTACGTTCTTGCCTCGTTCTACTCGGTAACATTTTATAAATGTCTACGCTCTTAATTCTGTGAGGGAAAGGCGAGTTCTTTGGAATTCTTTGATTCATGCGGATGGTGATCTTAAGGATGTAGCTTGTTGGGGAGGGGATTTTAATGCAGTAACCTCTTCTGAGGACCGGGTGAATTGTAGTTCTAGTCCAAGTGACATTCAAAACTTTTGTTCGTTTATTGATGCGTTGGGTCTCATTGAACTTCCTCTTACAAGCGCGAAATTCACCCATTTTGGTTCTGTAGGGAAGTTATCTAAAATCTATCATGTACTTGTTTCAAATTAATATTATCTTGCTTTAATCCAATCTCTTTATTTGGGCTACCACATTTTTTATCTGATCATTGCCCTTTATTTGTATCTTTAGAAGAGGTTTCGTGGGGAGCACGACCAATAAATGTTTTGAATGTATGGACTGAGCATGTTGACTTTCTCTCTACAGTTCAGGATTTTTGGAGCTCTTATCCTTCTCATGGGCCGGCCAACTATTCTTTGTGGTTTAAATTGAAGTCTTTGCGTGGTGATCTTCAGAAATGAAATCGGGAGGAGTTCGGAATTGCAGAAACCATAGTTGTCCGGTTGACTGGTGAAATTGAGGCCTTAGATGCTTTGGAGGAGGAGCGAGCTTTATTGGGATCGGAAGTGGCTCACAGGGTGTGGTTGAGAACCATGTTGATTTTTCAACTAGAAAATCGTTTCAAAGATTTGGCAGTAGAAGTCGAGGTTGTAGTGATTTAGGAGTGGAGATCGTTGTACAAAATTATTTTACAAGATTTCTAATTTTCGAGCTCATCGGAATAGGTTATCTAAGTTGCGTACAGGTTCATCTATTGTTTCCAATCCTGCTGAAATTTTGGAGTGCGGTGCATCACATTTACAGAATCGTTTCAGTAATGTGTTGGTAAATCGTGGTTCGCTTCCTCCGCTACCATTCAAGACTTTGTCTACAGCTCAAAGGTTAGAACTAGGTCTCGATGGGTTCACTTTAAAATTCTTTAGAGTGGCTTGGGATATTATTAAGGGCGATGTTAAATTATTTTTTGATGAATTCTTTGAGGCGGGGTTGTTGGGAAGGGTTTAAACTCCACCTTTCTTACTTTGATACCTAAGCATCTGCATGCAGATTGTTTAAATGATTTTAGATCAACCAGTCTCATTTCAAGCCCTTATAAAATTTTGGCTAAGGTGCTAGCAAACATGTTGAAAATAATTATCAGTGACCTCATTAGTGATAACCAGAGTGATTTTGTGATGGGTAGATAGTTGGTTGATGGGGTTCTGGCTGCTTCTGAGATTATTCATTTTGTTAAGCGTTCCAGGGTGGAGATTGTAGTTCTCAAATTGGATTTTAAGAAAGCTTATGATTTGGTGCAATGGGATTAATGGAGGAGATATTTGTGCAGATGAATTTTGGAGGGAGGTGGAGGCACTGGCTACGTTGTTGTTTTCGGGCCTTCTTATCGGTTTTAGTTAATGGGGTACCGAGTAGAGATTTTCAGATGATTAATGGTATCCGTTGTAGGTGTCCTTTGTCGCCCTTTTTATATCTTATTGCTGCAAAAGGCCTTCATCGGTATTTGGAAGCAGGAAAAGTTGTAGGTTATTTTCATGGAGTGGAGGTTGGGAATACAGGTTTTTCAGTCTCTCATCTTCAGTTTGCAGATTATACTTTATTATTCCTGCGTGGTTCGATACAAGAGATGGGTTTGTTGAAGGTGCTTTGGTGTATTTTCAGTTAGTGTCTAGCTTGAAGGTAAATTTCCATAAATCAAAATCCATTTTGTTCAATCCGTCTTTGTGATCATAGGAAGCTTTAGGGGCGGTTTTAGGTTGTAAAATTGGTAACCAGCCTAAGACGCATTTGGGTTTCCCTTTAGGCGCTTCCCATAGAGGTTGTCTATGTGGGACCCGGTCATCAGTAAGTACATGTGTGTGTTATCTTTGTGGCATGAACAATATCTCCCGTTGACAGGTCGAATCACTTTGATTCAATCTACTTTATACGGTTTTCCATTGTTTTATATGTCTCTCTTTAGAGCTCCTAAAGGAGTTACTCGTGTTTATGAATCTATTCAGAGGCGTTTCCTGTGGAGAAATTGAGGGTATTATAGGGCGCTACATAAGGTTCCCTTTGAGGCTTGTACATCGTCGGGACCGGTCTTCTTTCCCCGGGCCAAGTACGCCACCATCTCGATGCTTCAGATGTGCTCGCCCAGGTCCGACCATGGCTCTCTCGGGACGAGTTTCGTGGGAGAGAGCTTCGCTCCAACCGCAACGTTTCTCGCCGACGTCGCTTATACGGGCTGGGCTTGCTAGAGTCTTCTCGGACGGCTGCTCGTCGGCATCCTTTGGGCAGACTGGTACTGTAAGAGCCTCCCCGGACGGACTTCGTTGAACGGTGACGCCCCCGGGCCGGTATAATGCTTCCTAGATTCGGACTTTCCGAACAGAGCCGACTCGACTCATGGTTCTTCCCCCCTTTCCTCTCATGGTCGACTGTTGTGATGCGTCTTTCTCTCAAGAATCTTTCTCGCCCATCGTCTGTGGCCGCCTCTACGTGGGCCATTGTCATGGGAACCTCCATGTAGGTCATCATCGCGGCCGTCTACAAGTGGGCCATTGTCGTGGTTGCCTCAAAGTGGACCGGAGATGTAGTCGTTCCTGCAAGGACCGAAATATCTCATTTTTTTACTATATGATCTCATGAGCATGCATGTCCTTGCAAGTCTCTATTTAGTTCCCGTCCCCTACAACCCGACTTTTCAATCTCTGACAATCTAGTTCCCCCGATGCCGACTGTGTTCGAAGTGCTCTCGGACTGCCATCTTGTTCCCACCACAGTATTTTTCTCCTCAAGGGTGTTTCCCCATATCTGTCTGCATCGGTAAGCTCAGGAGACCATTGCTCGTCATTGTTTGTCCTATAACATCGACGAGGATCCTGACCCGGACCCTCAAGGGCCGAGGCTCAATAGGGGATTGAAACTCATTGGCCCTAGAAACGGACGGATCTTCCCGACCTACCAGTCTGGTCATGGTCCTATCTGGTGGGGTCATGTTACTTGGGATGATTATAATCACCGCCTCATAAATCAAGACAACCATCCGCATGGATTTTTAGCTTCTTGGTCTCGCGTAACGTGCTTATCTCCAGACACTAATTCTCTTCTATTATATTGTTATAGAAGTTTTAGATATTTTCAGCTAGTGTGTCGAATCACCTACTTTTGTAAATGAGAGACACTGGCGGCCAATATCTCGACTTGTTTCGGGTTTTATTCCTTGATCTTATGATTGTAAAGTTTCGGAAATAATTGAATGAAAACTTACCCTTTACTCAAAAATAGATTTGTGACGAAAATGATTTAATCAGATCTAAAACACATCTTCTAACACTTGTTAAGCTTTACCATAACCTTTTTTTTTGAAACGGCTATAGGACAGGGTAAGGGCCAGAGACCCTCAATTACAACCCCGAGCACCGACAACTGTACGACCTCAACCCAGAAAACTCCACGCAGGAAGCTGTAAAGACCGGAGAATTTATGATTTTTAAATCATTATTGGAACGTCGAGGGTTGGAGAACGAGTCGAATTTTGGATCGAATTAAAAAAGAAGAAGAAAAGAAATCAAGAGGGAAGCAGGCCTGGGCCTGATCAGACATAGGCCTTGGGCCGAGCCTGACCAGGGCGGTCAGTGGACCAGGACCGACCGCGCGCGCAAGCCCACGATGCAGGCCCAAACCCAACGCGAAAAAAAAACCCTAAAACGCGTCGCTTCATCTTCATTCGTGTGCACGCATCCCAAGCCGTCCCCTTCCTCTCGCCTTCCTCTCTCTCTCGCGAACCAGACGTCGCCGAAGCTCCGTCCCCCGTCGTTCTCCTCGTTCTTCTACTTCCACTTCCACCCTCGACCTCTCCTCACCATCAGAGACCAGAAAGTCCTCTTTCCCCTTTCTTCTTTCTCGAATCGCAACAAATCAGCGTTGCCTCCCCCAAATCCTTTGGCCTTTGTCGTCGTCCGTTCGTTTCCGAGCTACGCTGTACCGGCGACGTGAAACCCAGCTCAGGTGAGCCGTCAATCAGGCCAGACTCTCCTCTCCCTCCCTTCATTTTCTGAGAATCGTGCTCGTACGAGCTCGATTGGTGGCCGAGCCTGGAGGAAGAGGCACGCCGGAGCCCCGAGCTCCAGATCTACCGCTCCCGTGCCGACGAAGCTCCTCTAGCCGTCAGATCTGGACGGAGAGGCGCGTTACTCACCCCGACGACCTCCCCTCGCATCTCTGTTCCCCCTGACGCCCTTGCCGCCGTCGAGAACCCCTCGAACTCTCATGGCGCCGTCGCCGTTACTGGAGTTGAACCGGACGGAACCTAACCCTAGCCTCGTCTGTACGCGGGCCTTGGGCCGGACAGAACTGAGTGGGCCTTGGGCCATGCAAGAGACATGGGCCTCGGGCCTGGTCTCGATCTTGGCCTCGGGCCTGGTTTGATCTAGGTCGGACCTAGACTCGGGTCTAGATCCGGCTCTGGGTCAGGTTCAGGTCCGGACTTGGATCTGGGTCAGTTCGGATCCGGTTTCCGGATTCGGGCCGGGCTCGGGTCGGGCCGAGTCAGGGCAGTTTAATTAATTATTTATTTGGTTTTAAATCAGATAATTTCAAAGACTTATCGGACTTTCTAGAGGAATTAAATCAGATAAATTAGAGGACTGAATCGATAAATAAAGAGGACTTATCTGATAAAATTTGAGGACCGTTACGGGCTGGATCGGGACTGATGACCATCCCTTTTGTGTTAAAACCAGGCTTTTACCCCGAACACGGAGAAGATCGGAGTAGGCACGGACGTCAGCAGCTAGGCGATCCAGATAGAGATTGAGAGGTAGGGAATTACCTCGAAACCCTACTTTATTACGGATATACTAGAATGTATATAGGGAAACTTATTAACCGGTTAAAGAACTAGTATGCATGTAGGATATGAATAACTAGCGTAGACGTATAAACTGTGAACATTTACGATTTCACACTTGGGAATTGTCGTGCTGGTAGAATCGGGCCATGTCGTGCATGTAGGGTTGTTTGCTGAGTGTATCCACTTGTGTGCTGTGTTGTTTGAATGGTTAATAAATAACGAACATGAAAACGAGTAGAGTTGAACTAGTGATACATATTTGTGACTTGAGTGGTGATTTCCTGTTTATTGATATGTTGAATTATGGGTGTTGGGGGATTGGATACCGGTTAAGCCGGTGGGGTTACCACGTTGAATGTGGTGTCGGTAAGTGATGGTAAGTGCGTGATGGCTGTGTAAGTTTGTTGAGAACGTGATTATGACTGTGAGTGTGATTGTGATTGTTCTGGTGTTACCTATTTGAGTTGTGCCCGAGAGGTGTGTTGTACCTTCCGATGCGCGGCCGGTAAAGTGTGAGAGACGTACTTCCGCAAGGTGTGTCGTACCTCCCGGCGCGCGATTGGTAAAGTGTGAGGCTTGGGTGTACTTCGGTTACATGAGAAAGGTGGTTTCCCTACCTTCCGATCGTGAGTCGGTAAAACGCTGTGTCCCGCGAAGAGGTGGTTTTCCTACCTTCCGACTAGCACTCGGTAAAACAATGTGTTGAGCACCGCGAGAGACCAGGCCGCGAAGAGGCGATTTCCCTACCTTCCGTTGATCGGTAAAACGCTGTGTTCCGCGATGAGGTCGACCGCCTATCCCGACTTTGTGTTGGGGAAGTTGCGTGCGGCTACGCCGGGCCGAGAGGGTTGCTCCCGAGACCGTGCATTGGTTACGAGTTGTGTGTTTGAAAATGCTTTGGATTTAAATGAGTGTTGTTGTGTTTGTGACTGTGGGTGTTTTACTTGGATTGTTCCCTTCGGTGTGTGCCTGAGTATAATGATTGGTGTTGAGTTAAAGTTGGTATGGTTGGAATGGTGAGGGTCAGAGTAAAGGGGGTATTGTCTTTAAATGTCTTAAGTGTCGTATCGTGGTAACAAACCTTTTAATATACTTTAAAATGTGGAAAGACTTTCTGGTAATTCTGTAATGAGGTGGTTTTCGTGGTTTTTTCCCTACTGAGCATCCCTCCTTACCGTGTTTTCTACAGGTGTTAGCTGGGAGTTGGATTAGGGGATATCGTAGAGCATTGGGCTAGCGAGGGTCTGGGACTGTCTTTATTTTATATTCCTTAGAGACGTACAGTTGTGTTGACTTTTGTAAATAACTGAGCTTGAGACTCAAGGTTTTGGACTTGCTGGTTTATATTATTCACTTATTTTTAGAATTTAATCACTTTTATATTACTTTTATGCTATTTTCATTAAGTCACGTCTCGAGTCTGGTAAATACCGGATTTGGGGCGTGACAGAGCAAACCCAAATACCTCCACACAGGGAGCAAACCCAATACCTCCACGCAGGGAGCAGACCCAACACCACCACATAGGGAGTAAGCCCTATCAATAACTAACAAAAAAGAAGCTGAAGTACAAAAACAAGAGAGCAAAAGGTCTAAAAACCCAGGTTTTACTAACATGAAGTACCAGAAGGGAAGAAAACCCCTACAAACCACAGACACAAAAGAGGAAACGGGTCTGGATCCCAAAATCTCACAATAAGCGCAGAACCAAAGAGAAAAGAAAGCTTAAAATTAAACCCAGCCAACATCAGCCTTACCCAAACCAGTCCCTCAACATACACCACCAGCCCAATCATCCAACCTTGAGACCCAATGATAGAACACACCGCCGGAAAAGGACCGGTGTTGATCTCGATGAGAAGGACCACTAGCCACCACTTATTTTAACCTGTACCTCAGCCCCCAAACCTTAGCCCCTAAATTTTCCCCAGGCTGTTAGGCATATACCCAATGATGGTCAACCCCAACCATTGGGCCCCGTCTACAAAAGGTGGATGAGGAGAGAAAGAAAGAGGGTAGAGGTCGAGGGTAGAGAACAAGCCAGAAGAAGGAGAAAGGCTGGAGGAAACCTCTAAATATGACCCTCTCAGATCTCGGAAGATGAGATCTTGTCGGCGGTCAATACCAGACCGACAACCACTGAGGGGAGAGCCCTAGTTCAAACAAACCAGATGGCCGACCTGAGGAGGGAGGAGGTATGTGGAAGCGTTGTGAACACCCAGTTCAAACCCTTACCGAGAACTGGGACGGGGGCCGGAGAAACGAAGAGTCGTCGGAACAACTAGAAGTTCTTCCTAGGGAGCTCCACTTCGATCGACCACTCAAGCCCTCAACACCCGCTGCCGACGGACCACTATGGAGATACACAATCTTTGAGACTTGACACGGTCAGACGAACACAACGTCGGTGGCAAGATCTAGATCTGGAAAATTCCAAATATAGCGCCACAACAACCGGGGAGAGGGGTGGGGGAAATCAAAGGGAAGTACGGCCCGCTAGCAAGAAGGAGGGGAAAAAATTGGCAACTGTCGTCTTCCCTAGCCGAGAGCCAGAGAGAGATGACGGCGGCTAAGGGAAAAGGGGGTAGGGTCTGGCCAAGAGGTAAAGAGAGGCTGGAGAAAAATTTAGTGAGAGAAAGCTTTTTCCTATTCGGTTTATGACTTTACCATAACCGCTTTACCATAACCTTTATTGGGCTGTTAATTTTTCCATTGCAGTGTCTGCAGTTTCACGAGCAGGAATGTTTTTTTTTTATCAGCAAATATTTTTTTTGGTATAAATAAGGGAGTCTAGCTACAGACTCACCAACAAAAAAGTCAACAACAACTGCTACAACCTAGGTAGCTATGAATGAGTACGCATACCTGGGTGAAGATGAAAGGGTACGCAAACCCTGAAGATGAATGGGTACGCTAACCCTGAAATAAATGGGTACGCAGACCCTGAAGTGCGCAGTACACAGACCCTACGAGCAGGAATGTAGAAAATTGGGGCTGCTAAGAAACTGAGAGCAACGTTACCGATGGTGTGTGGTGTTCAGAGTCACGGGAACAGAGTTTCTTCAAGTGCCATGTGTTCCTTTTTTGCAACTCATTTTGTTGGAAACCTTCCGATCCATTAGGTACAAAATACAATGTATGGCCATTTCTCTACCCTTTTGCCATGCTAAAAATCAAAGTAAGAGCAAATATCATTTGCAACGTATAGTCCCAAACGCCCTCAATATATATAGCACATCAAAGCAAAACCCTCACAAACTAGATCAACAAGTTACCAAGCAGTCAAAAGAAGTTACAAAGTTACATACACATACGAGTGTGTAGTAAAATAATCAGCATGCTTTGCCAGCAACACAATGAAGAGGCCCTGCCTGTGACGTCAATGCCGGAACCATGGATCCGGTAGAGACTTTAAAGGACTGATTCTTAGTGTAGGGAGGAGCACAAGTTCCATACCCGGATGGTACAAAATAAGCACCATTTAAGAAAACATCCTTCGATGATCGCCACTTCCAACTCTTCCAGTTGCCATTGTACTCTCTCTTTGTAACCTGCACCGTGATTAGCCAAACGTTATATCCCGACGCACAAACCAACTTAACTTTGATATCATGTTAAAGTCAGACCAAATAAAAACTCGATATTAATATACCTGTTTGTCATAAGCTTTGTCAGATGCCATGAAGTAGTTGCCTTCACTTAAAATGGTGGGATCCGCGCTCCCACCAATGGCGTACATTTTCCATTCTTCGTATCTATTGTTTGCTACGTGAGCGTATCCAAATCTCACCCTATGTACGATACGCACAGTTTTTTTTTTAATGTTAAAAAAAAGGATCCTTCTCAAACTTGAAAAATACTAATGTATCATATTCATACCTTGGCATCCTCTCAATCAGACCGGTTCCGAAACGGTTAAATACTATGGTTACTTTCATCACCTTGTCGGCCTTGAATTGGTCGTTGTGTCCGAGCAGCATCACCTTATCAAATTCAATAACATCATGTTAGGGTTACAGTTTCATGCATGATCAATACGTATAAGAGTTTATACGTACTTTATCATGTTGAGTGAAATAGTTATTGGAAATGGTGACGGCCGTAGAGGCATGCGTGACGTCGACCAGACCATCGTCGGAGCGAGCGAGGAAGCAATGGTCGACCCAAACGTAGGACGAGGCAAGGATCGTTATGGCGTCGCCGTCGGTGCCGAGGCGACGGCCCACGTGGCTGGGGCTGCTCCGGACCATCCCGCCTTTCCCGGGCTTGCAGTCGTGAATGCTGACGCCGTGGATGATGACGTGGCTCACCCCCTGCACCGTCACGCACGGCCCGTTGGCTATCTCCACCTCGGCGCCTCTCCCGTCGATGGTCTTGTAGCTGTTCACCATCAGCTCGCTCTCCAGCTCGATCACCATGTTCTTGCTGAATACGATCCACAGCGGCTCGCTCTGGATCACGCCGTACCGGAGTGTGCCGGGTTTCGGGTCCACTGCGTCGTCCGCGGCGCTGGTGACGACGTAGGTGGCGCCGTACTTGCCTCCGATGGCGGCCTTTCCGAAGCCGACGGCGCAATCTGCCAGCTTCTGGCGGTTCTTGGCCCAGTTGGGGTCGGCGCGCCAGCACGAATCGATTTGGTTCATTATTACTTTTTTGGGTGTGGGTTTGGGTTGTGGTGTGGCGGGAGCATAGTCGTATGGGTGGGCTAGGGTTAGGGTTAGAGTGACGAGAAATGATGAGAAGAGGAGGAGGAGGAGGAGCGGAGAGGCCATGGCTGGTTGGTGATTAGGGTACTTTAAGTTTGGGTAAGTGTCTCGATGTGGAGAGACCAATTATATATATGACATGGAAATTAAGAGGTGGTGCCCACGATTTTAGGTGCTAATATGGATGTGTCATGTGTATATGATTTGTTGATTTAGTTAATGATTTGAATAAGTTGTTCTTGGTTGGTAGGATTTTGGGCTACACAAAACGACGTGGTTGCACGAGCTGTGGCTCAACCTCGACATACATAAGTTGAGTTCGGTTGACTTATAGCATTTTGTTTGAGGTGTCGCGTGCATTTGTATAATATTTGTTTTGAACATTTAGTAGATAATAGGTGTATCTTGTTAAGGGGGCAGAGAATGAACCATGTTTAGTTGTTTACTAATGCTTCGTTTATTGTCGGCAAAGCAGCATTATACTGATCATTCAAGAAGGCTATGAAGATGAATCTGGTACAATATAATTTCTTTTAGGGAAAATGCTGGTTTCTAATATTTTTGAACATTTTATTATCACATCCTAACCCAGACCAACTTTTGGTTACAATTCCATGCACACGAAAGGTTGAGAGTTTTACCATTAGTACAAAAAACTGTTAAAATTTTGGATGATGTTAGTTTTTGTTACGAAATGTTTTTTATGTCCTCAAGCCCTCTTCTTCAACCTCCTCCACTCTCTTTTATGCTCTGTTTTCAGACCTTGAAGTTTCCATGTATGTTAGGTCAAAATGCTGCACATTTTTTCCGTTTTCTCGCTATCCTAACACTCAGAAGCGAATTCATGAAATAAAAGCTCAAACCCCATTAAGGATTAAAAGTAAAATATTTTTTATATTTCTCATATTTACTGTTTTTCTTTTATTTTCTCTCTATCCAAACACTCATAAGCAAATTCATGAAGAAAAGCTCAAACCCATAAATCTAAAGGACTAAAAGTCCATAATTTTTGTCATTTGTATTATTTTTCTTTCACTTTCTCTCTGTCCAAACACTCAGAAACAAAAAATAATAATCATTTTTACCATATTCATGAAAACAAGCTAGAACCCATAAAGGATTCAACGTCAAAATTCATGAAAATAAGCTAGAACCCATAGCAAATTCATGAAAAGAAGCTAGAACCCATAAATAATTCAAAACTACTGAGCTATGGATTATTTTGATGGTTTGTGTTAAATAATGCATAGTCAGGGTTAGGATGTGTAACAAAGGTCGAGGGCAAAGGTTAGGATGTGTAACAAATGTCGAGGGCGAAATGGTCATATTTAAATTTGAAACAGTACACGTGACATGCACGTGTTCTGTTGTCTAACAGTGTTGTTAACTTGGACGGATTTTTTATACTTTTTGTAAAATTCCCAACCTTTCATGTATGGAATTGTAACCAAAGGTTGGTCTGGGTTAGGACGTGATAACCAAAGGTTTAAAAAGGTTAGGAACCGGTGTTATACCTTTCTTTTATTACAAATTTGCACATCAGCCACACCAAGATGCTATATTTTGGAGATAAGTCCTTGATCCAAAGAATTCGAGACCATGATATGATTGGAGTTGCCACTATCAACAGAACAAGATACAAGCCAGCCAACCCAAGACTCTGGAAAAAGAAAAGCACAAAAATATTCTCTCTCTAGAAGGTTCGCTCCCGCTTCTCTCTACTTTTTCGTAACCCTAACCCTCTCATTTTGAAGTCGTCGACGTTCGATCTGGTTTCCTCAGGAGCCAGAGACGACATCGGTAGCTTCCATCCTCTCCTCTCCTCCCTTTCCAACCTTTGTTTCTCTCTTCTTCCTCCCTCTTTCCCCCTTTGATTCCAGTCACTCCCCTTTCGTCGCCGGTGACTTTGCTTCGCCAGTTCTGCAAGTGGGAGACGTTTTCTCCACCATTCATGGTGGGGATCGTCGTAATACTGGAAGCTTTGCCTCAGATCTACTCTTAGGTGAAGAGATCTTGGTTTATTGGTATCTCCAACCCCATATCCGCTTTTTCCTTTCCTTCTGTTCTCAGTTGTAGGGGTTCTGGGCCGCGTTGGAGCGCGTGGACTCATGCGAGGGGTTAGCCTGGTTGGCTTTGGTTATGAAGTTTCGTTGAAATGGATGAGCTCACTTCGCCGAGTTTTTCTTAGCTTGGATCTGTTGGCGCGATAGCAGGTTACTGTTCTAGATTTTGGGGCCTTCCACCAGGTTTAGTCTCACTTCCTTTATCTCCTTTGCCTCTAGTTTTAAAGATGTTGGACTGGCCGTTCTTGGTGTTGGTCGGCGGCTGCAGGGTCCGATTGGGGGATTTGGGAGTATGGGCTTTTTTGGGGATAACGTATACGCTCGGTATCTGCTTAGATGCCGGTTCTCCTCTATCAGATCACCTATTAGTGTTGTGTGGAGGTGAGTTACCTTCGGGTAACGGAGGACCGAGTGTTTTGTTATCCCCTCTGGTTTGGTTTTGGTCCGGATCTTGGAGTTGAAGATTGGGCAGACTGAGGATTACTGGATATTTGTTTTTTTTGCTTTATGTTTTTGTGTTTCTTCGTTTTTAGTCCTTGTTGGCTTTAGTTTTCTTCAAGGTGTTTAAATATTCCTAGGTAAGAGTCCTAGCCCCTGTGTAGTTCTTTGGTTTAGTTTATGGTTTGCTTCAAGTTAGTTATATCTGGGTTTCAAGACCTCTTTGTACTCTTGATAAGGGTTAGGTGTTTTGGTTGGAGGTGCTGGTGAGGCATTCTCAGGTTGTTAGAGGGATCTCCCTTGGTCTCTTTTTCTTTGTGAAAACTTGTACTATCAATAAAATTTACTAATAAAAAAAAGCCAGCCAGCCCAATGATAACAAAACCCTATGGCCTCCGTAAAGTCGTGAACATAATTTCAGTTGATTTTATCATAAGCTTCAAGCCTCTTTCTTAGAGATATTTTGGGAATGAAAGTGATAAAAGTAGAAGGAAGTCTTTTTTCCAATAGCTCCAAAAACATAGAAATATGAGAAATATATATTTATTATAACGAGCTTGCGAGAATGATAAATATCCGATAACAAACAATCATGTGGTTCACTAACAACTATGTTATGGTGTAAGAACCACTCCCGGTCAACGCCAGTCAAATCGGCGAAAAACAGGAAAATTTAAAATTTTGGGACAAACACTTAAATGAACCTAAATTTGACCTCAAGGGTCATACCGGACTTAAGTTGACCCCGATATCGACCAAAGTGAGTTCGAGGGGACTCAGGGCAACTTTCTGACCAATTTGGGAAAGGTTGACTTTTTGCTGGAAAAGTCAACCGAGCGACGTTTTGGTCCGTTCGAGGCCCGTTTTGGATCCAAAAAGCTTATCCGTCGTTACAGCGGTCTTAGTTGAGCCGTTTCCTTGTAGCCCGTGAAATTTCGTAATTTCTTGGAAAATGGACCCGTTCGGGGCCCGAGACGACCGAATTTCGCGAATCTGACAGAAAAGTATCTGTAAAGATATTTTAAAAAGAGGTGGGACCCACTTTCCACATGTCACACAAGTGGTGGTGTTAGGTAATATTGCACAAAACAAAAGGAAAGCCACAAGGTAGGTTCGGCCACTTTGAAAAAAAAAAGAAAAAAAGAGAGAAAAGGAGAGAGAAAGAAGAGAGAAGGAGGAGAGAAAAAGAGAAGAAAAGTTTAGGGTTTAGGGATTTCTCGACGATCCAACCGACGGATCGTCTCAACAGTCGAAGAATCAAGCTCCCGTCATCATTCCCTACGGTGAGAACCTATTTGATTTTCATTTTGATACGTTTAAAAGTTAGGGTTTGGGCTTAAACGGGTTAAATATGGATGAGTCGAGGTGTAGGGTCTGTTGGGAACGTTTTGGAGCGAAAAGGATCGGTTTCCGGTGACCGGAGGCTCGGGGGAGCTCCGGCCACCGTGGGTGGTGGCTGGCCGGAGCTAGGACCGGCCACCATGGTGATGAACCGGCCCAAAACCGGCCCATCCAACCACGGGTCTTGATGGTCGGGTGGGGCCCACGTGCTCGGGTTTTCGTGTTTGGGTGGTTTAGGACGATCCCCAAGTCGTTAATCCACACCCACAACGAATTATGGATTTAAATTGTAAAAGTTGGAAATGACGGGTTTAGAAACTTTAAACGCAAATTAAATTTCTCGGAAGTCGGAAATTGATTCTGTTGATTGCATTGGAACCCTTGAATTATTCTAAGATAGTAGAAACGAAAACGAAAATTTTCGGAGCCCCGGAAGGGCGTTTTCCAATCACGGGCAGATTCGCCGAGCCGGGCGAATCGGGCCTTTCCGGGCCCATTATTGACAATGTCGAGTAATTGGGAAGTTTGGGAGTGATCGACATTACCGGGGTTGCATTTGGGCGTCTAATTCTTTAAATTCAGTTTTTGCCTGCGGACTTAAAAAGTGTTTAAATTGTGATCTTGTTAGATCGTGCCGAGGACCGCGGAAAGGGAAAGCTAGGTGAGTGATCGTGAGCACGCCGGAGCTTGGTTGTGAACTTTTGGGAAAGCGTACGAGGTAGGGAAAAGTAGCCGGATCTCGGCCTTGACTAGGGAAAGTTAACAGTAGAAATGCATAAGACACTTAGTAGTGTCGTAGGATAAGTAAGTTATCGAACACTAGAAATGCAGGCGACACCTAGTGGTGTCGTATGATACGAGAACGTATCGAACAATAGAAAGGCATGTGACACTTAGTAGTGTCGTAGGATAAGTGAACTTATCGAACAATAGAAATACTGGTGGCATTTGGTTGTGCCCGGAGGTTGATTGAATTGTTTGTGTCTTGGGTGGCCATGAGTGCCCGTGGGGAGTTGAACCCGTATTTTACTGTTTGTGTGTCTTGGGTGGCTATGAGTGCCCGTGGGGAGTTGAACCCGTATTTTACTGTTTGTGTGTCTTGGGTGGCCATGAGTGCCCGTGGGGAGTTGAACCCGTATTTTTTACCGTTTGTGTGTCTTGGGTGGCCATGAGTGCCCGTGGGGAGTTGAACGCGTATTTTTTTTATTGTTTGTGTGTCTTGGGTGGCCATGAGTGCCCGTGGGGGGTTGAACCTGTATTTTGCTGTTTGTGTGTCTTTGGTGGCCATGAGTGCCCGTGGGTAGTTGAACGCGTACTTTTACTGTTTGTGTGTCGTGGGTGGCCAGGTGTGCCTTGGGGGTGTTGAACCCGTGTGTTACTGTTTTGTGTGTCGTGGGTGGCCATGTGTGCATGTGGGGTGTTAAACCTGTGTTGTCGCTTGTTGTTGAACTTTGGTTGTGATTGTGATTGCCTGAGGTTGGGGGCCCGCCTGACAATAAAGGGGTCCTGTGGTCGCGCGCGTGGGGGTTGGCTAGCCTTCCAGCTAACCACCGGTAAAGTTGTGCATTCTTCTGCGATGAAGGGCGGCTCCCCTTCCGACTAGCTATCCGAAAAGTATTGCGGTATATGTCGCGAACATGTCGACCGCCTGGCCCGACTGCGTGTCGGGGAAAGTTGCGTGGGGTAGGCTCGAGCCCAGCCGGTTAGCAACCGGCACTGAGCAGTTGGAGTGCGATCCTTTGTGATCTTATTTGTTGTGTGCGATCCTTTGTGATCTTGGATGTTGCGTGGTTATCTTTTATGTCTTTGGTGGAGGTCGTAACTGCTGAGTCGGGTCTACATTACGTCTCCGGGTGTTGAGTTGGTTGGGGAAAGTAACAGTTCGTGTGACAGTCGGGTTACTTGAGTTTGGGGATAGTAGTCCCCGGTGTTTGGGTTGTTGTTGGTGTTTCCGGCATTTTTTGCTAGTATGCCGTAGTCAGTCTGGTATCCGTGGTGGTGAGCGAACGCTCACCCCTAGCTGCTTTTCCTACAGGTACTGATCGCGAAACGGACTAGGGGAACTCTCGAAACTTGAAGAGCTGGGAGTGGGAGTCCGGGTTTCTTTTTGGGAGTTTAGCGACGTACGCTTTGGTTTTTGTCCGCATGTTTTGGACGTACTTTAAGTTGTAAAATATTATTTTGATTAACTTAAGTGATAATTTTAAGTGGTTTACTAAAATGATTAAAAAGTGTTTTATTGTTTCATCGTTCGCGTTCCGGGTCCGGTTATACCGAATTCGGGGCGTGACAGTTTGGTATCAAAGCTCGAGGTTTCACACCTCGGACTGTACGTCAATTAGGTGGGGGGAGTTGAGTCGTTAAAAGTCCTGTCGTGCGTTGGTCACGCAAGTCGGAAACCGTGTGTAGACCTGTGGTGACATGAGTTCTGTTTGTTGTTGTGTGTATGTGCAGTACGGTTATTACTGGCATACTTATTGTGTGTTGCTGCGTGAAACGTTTTTAAGCTGTCGCGACTCGACTCAGGGGCGCCCATGTGGTCGAACATGACGGTGCTAATATCAAGTGGGGACAATTTAGTTCGGGGACGCCTGGACCGGGTTGTAACTACGTGATGTCAAAAATGAGATTTTATGATGAAAAGGAGAAATTTTTAAAATTGGTTGGCTCGGTGGGCGTGTTTTAAAATTGGTATGCCTTGTGGGCGTGTGTTTAAATTTGTTGGCCCTGTGGGCGTGTGTTTAAGTTGGCTGGCCCTATGGGCGTGTGTTTAAGTTGGTTGGCCATGTGGGTGTGTGCTTAAGTTGGTTGGCCCGGTGGGCGTGTTTTGAAATTGGTTGGCCTTGTCGGCTTGTGATTGAGTTTGGGTGACTTGAGTTTTTCTGTGAGTTGTTTTGCGTGTATTTGATAAATTGGTGATCGAGCGTGTGTAGCGCTTAAGGCTTTTTTGGGTTTAAAAAGGGGTAAAGGTCGAGTCTGAAACGAATTTGGAAAACAGGCTTGCGCGAGCGTCACGGACCCTGTCACGGATCCGTGACGGATCAGAGCGTTTTGGCGAGTTTTGGGCCTCTGTCACGGCTCCGTGATCCCAACCGTGGCGGGGTCTGTCGCGGATCCGTTATTTCCTGCCTTGTTCCACCGTCTTGATTGTGCAGTTGTGTGTTGGTTGTAGAGGTCGTACGTTCGGTGTTAAAGGGTGAGATTTTGGGTTCGAGACTCATCAATAACCTACGGTAGTGATACATCGCCTCAGTGTGAGAGTCTCACCACGGAGAGGGGTTAGGGTTGATGCGCTGCGGCGCCATACGAACTAGGTTTCCCCTATGTGAACGGGTGTTCGAGGTTTCCCTCACGTGAATGGGTGGTTTGAGGCTTCTTTCACGTGAGTGGGTTATTTGAGGTTTCCCTACGTGGTCGGGTAATTGGGGTATTGAGGTTGTGAGCAATAGTGGCTTGCTGAGTTGAGAACATGATCCCCGTTTGAGGTTTTCCTACGTGATCGGGTAATTGGGGTATTGAGGTTGTGAGCAATAGTGGCTTGCTGAGTTGAGAACATGATCCCCGTTTGAGGTTTCCCTACGTGATCGGGTAATTGGGGTATTGAGGTTGTGAACAATAGTGGCTTGCTGAGTTGAGAACATGATCCCCGTTTGAGGTTTCCCTATGTGATCGGGTAATTGGGGTATTGGTGTTGTGAGCAATAGTGATTTGCTGAATTGAGAACATAATCCCTGTTTTGAGATTTCCCTTACGTGAGAGAGTATTTGAGGTATTGATAGCATGAGCAGTGTGACGTTTTGGTATCAGGTTTTGAGGTAGTGGTTTGCCCTGGTTAGATTGCTAAGTCGTTAGTGCTTTACTAGTATGCCATAATCGAACGGGTGTCCGTGGAGGTGAGCAGAACGTTCATCCCCTTTGCTACTTTTCCCGCAGGGGACGAGTAGCGAATACTGGTTTGTTTGCGGAAAGTTATAAGTAAATGCATAGAGGATCGTGTGAGGGTTGTGCTATACCTTATCGGTGTGACTAATAGAGTGGTTGTTCGGTCTCTGATTTGGGCGTCATTTCTGTTGGATACCGGGGCATCACACTCGTTTGCTTCGTAGAGTTGTGCTGAGATGTTGAGGCTGAGTTTAGAGCCATTGAGTCCACCCCTGCGTCTGGACACGCCGGTTGGGGTGATGTGGTGTTGACTAGGGTCTGTCGTGCCTGCAAGGTTAGAGAAGCGAACTGATACAGGAGGTTCGAGAGAGGGCTTAAGAGCCCTGATGCTGGATCGAGTCCTGACCCCGATGATTCGGGTATGTTCGGAGTTGGTGGGCACGACGGCGGTAGTGGAGCAAGGTCTTAGAGAGACTGCGAAGGGCCGTGAGGTTCGACAGCGACTGAGCTTGTGCGTGTATCCGTGGGAAGGATACTTACGAAATGACAGCCTTTGACGTGATCCTGAGAATGGATTGGCTGGAAAAGTACCGAGCCAATATCGACTGCTATAGGCGACGAGTGACAGTGTCAACAGGCAACACGAAAGTTTCGTGTATTCTGGGCAGTAAGAGCGGGGTTCTTCTGTCGGCTTTGTCCGTAGTGGAGGAAGTGTCGGCCGTGTAGAGCCGAGAGTTGCCACGAGTGGTATGCGAGTTCCCCGAGGTCTTTCCTGAGGAGTTGAGCGGGTTGCCACCAGTTCGTGAGGTGGATTTCGGGATTGACCAGGTGCCGGGAACGACAGCGATATCGATGACGCCTTACAGGTTCGCGCCGGAAAAGTTGACCGAGCTGAAGCGTCAGCTCGAGGAGCTTGGGGAGAAGGGGTTTATCCGTCCGAGTACATGGTCGTGGGGAGCATCAGCACTCTTCGTGAAGAAGAAGAAGAGTGGAGAGCTTCGGATGTGTATAGATTACCGGAAGCTGAACCGGGTTACGGTGAAGAACTAATACCCGATGCCGAGGATTGACGACTTGTTCGACCAGTTGAGTGGTCGACCTGCTTCTCAAAGATCGATCTGCGATCCGGATATTACCAGTTGCGAGTCCGAGAGGGGGACGTCGCAAAGACTACATTCCGGACACGATATGGACATTACGAGTTCTTGGTGATGCCATTTGGACTGACGAACGCACCTGCAGCGTTCATCGATCTGATGAACAGTATATTCTGGTCGTTCTTAGATCAATTTGTGGTGGTGTTTGTAGACGACATCTTGATCTACTCGCAGAACGAGGCGGCACATGAGGGACATCTGAGGGATGTTCTGACCCTGCTGCGCACGCATCATCTATATGCCAACCTGGAGAAGTGCGAGTTTTGGCTCGCTGAGGTGAAATTCCTCGGTCACATTGTATCCCGCGACGGTATACTGGTCGATCCGGTGAAGATCGACGCGGTTTCGAAGTGGGCGTGGCCCACGAGCGTCTTCGAGATCCGCAGCTTCTTGAGGTTGGCAGGATATTATTGGCGGTTCGTCCAGGACTTTGCGCGACTAATCGCGCCTATGACTCTTTTGACGCGCAAGGGAGTCGGTTTTGTGTGGAAAGAGGATTCGGAACGTGCGTTCATGGAGCTGAAGACTCGTCTGACTACCGCTCCAGTATTGATAGTGCCAGAGCGAGGGGTCGGGTATGAGGTCTACTGTGACGCGTCAGGGGGAAGACTGAGCTGTGTGTTGATGCAGTTGGGTAGAGTTGTTGCTTATGGCTACATGCAGTTGAAGACACACGAGCGCAACTATCCTACCCATGACTTGGAGTTAGCAGCAGTCGTGTTCGCATTGAGGGCCTGGAGGTACTATCTGTATGGCGAGCGATTTCAGGTCTTCTCAGATCACAAGAGCCTCAAGTACATCTTTTCCCAACGAGATCTGAACATGCGCCAGCGGCGATGGATGGAGCTACTCGAGGAGTAGGACTTTGAGCTACACTACCATCCGGGTAAGGCGAATGTGGTCGCCGACGCCCTGAGTAGGAAGTCGATTCCGAGTCTTGCTAGCATATCAGTCCGAGAGTGGGACATGATGGGGGAACTGGGCACGTTCGGGCTTGAGCTAGAGGAGGTTACTGGTGGCGTGACCATGTGCTCATTGGTGGCTCAGCCCTCACTACTCGCCCGATTGCTGGAGGCGCAGTGAGAGGACATCGAGACGTCAGGGATCCGAGAGAGGGTCGTCAGCGGTGTCGATGCGGAAGGCTGGGAACTCAGTGCTGATTGGGGGTTACGATATCGAGGAGGGTTATTCGTGCCGGGCAACTATAGAGACGACGTGTTGCGAGAGTCACACCATTTGCGTCTTACAGTTCACCCGGGTGGCACCAAGATGTACCGCGACATCAGGCGGCACTTCTAGTGGAGCGGGACGCGGAGAGCGGTCGCGGAATTTGTATCGAGGTGTCTCTTCTGTCATCAGGTGAAAGCCGAAAATCAGGGACCTGCCGGATTATTGCAGCCACTGCCGATTGCCCAGTGGAAATGGGAGCACGTCACGATGGATTTCGTGAGTGGGTTGCCGAGATCGCCAAAGGGACATGATGCGGTATGGGTGGTAGTCGACCGGTTGACCAAGTCGGCCCATTTCCTGGCCATGAGGATGACTGATCCGGTCGACAAGTTGAGCAGCCTGTACATTCAGGAGATAGTGCGTCTCCATGGAGTCCCTGTGTCGATAGTGTTTGACAGGGATCCTCGTTTCACGTCCAGATTTTGGCCGAGTCTGTAGACCGCGTTGGGGACCGAGGTTCTACTCAGTACAACACACCATCCCCAGACAGACGGCCAGTCCGAGTGTACGATTCAGATTTTGGAGGACATGATGCGGGCATGTGTGCTAGACTTTAGGGGGTCGTGGGAAACCCACCTACTGTTAGCCGAGTTCGCCTACAACAACAACTTCCAGGCCAGTATCGAGATGGCACCATTCGAAGCGTTGTATGGTAGGCTGTGTCGATCGCTAGTGTGTTGGGCAGAGGTGGGAGACAAGAGCCTGCTAGTGCCAGAGTTCGTCCGAGAGACGATAGAGCAGGTCGCACTGATACGCGAGCGGTTGAAGACCGCACAGAGTCGGCAGAGGAGCTACGCCGATAGACGGCGCCGACCTCTTGAATTCGCAGTCGGTGACCACGTGTTCCTGATGGTGAGCCCGAGGAAGGAACTGGTACGGTTCAGCCGCGGCGGAGGCAAGTTAGCCCCGCGGTACATCGGCCCTTTCGAGATGTTGAGCAGAGTGGGAGCAGTTGCCTATCGTCTGGCGTTACCACCGCAACTTGGGAGAGTTCATAACGTCTTCTACGTGTCCTAGTTGCGGCAGTACAATGCGGACCCCTCCCACATCATTGAGTGGGGAGATATCGAGGTGGCTGACGATGTCTCCTATGAGGAGCAGCCGGTCCAAATCATGGACACACGGGAGCAGGTCCTGCGTGGCAAGGTTATCCGCCTAGTACGGGTGCAGTGGCGGCACCACGGGGCCGAGTCGACTTGGGAGCGCGAGGACGAGGTTCGCGCGAAGTACCCCGATCTGTTCGACTCTGGAGGTACGTTTGTTATAAATTTCGCGGACGAAATTCCTTTAAGGGGGGTAGATTGTAAGAACCACTCCCGGTCAACGCCAGTCAAATCGGCGAAAAACAGGAAAATTTAAAATTTTGGGACAAACACTTAAATGAACCTAAATCTGACCCCGAGGGTCATACCGGACTTAAGTTGACCCCGATATCGACCAAAGTGAGTTCTGGGGGACTCAGGGCAACTTTCTGAGCAATTTCGAAAATGTTGACTTTTTGCTGGAAAAGTCAATCGAGCGACGTTTTGGTCCGTTCGAGACCCGTTTTGGATCAAAAATCTTAGCCGTCATTACAGTGGTCTTAGTTGAGCCGTTTCCTTGTAGTCCGTGAAATTTCATAATTTCTTGGGAAATGGTTATCTTTTGTGTCTTTGGTGGAGGTCGTAACTGCTGAGTCGGGTCTACATTATGTGTCCGGGTGTTGAGTTGGTTGGGGAAAGTAACAGTTCGTGTGACAGTCGGGTTACTTGAGTTTGGGGATAGTAGTCCCCGGTGTTTGGGTTGTTGTTGGTGTTTCCGGCATTTTCTGCTAGTATGCCGTAGTCAGTCTGGTATCCGTGGTGGTGAGCGAACGCTCACCCTTAACTGCTTTTCCTACAGGTACTGATCGCGAGACGGACTAGGGGAACTCTCGAAGCTTGAAGAGCTGGGAGTGGGATTCCGGGTTTCTTTTTGGGAGTTTAGCGACGTACTCTTTGGTTTTTGTCCGCTTGTTTTGGACGTACTTTAAGTTGTAAAATATTATTTTGATTAACTTAAGTGATAATTTTAATTGGTTTACTAAAATGTTTAAAAAGTGTTTTACTGTTTCATCGTTCGCGTTCCGGGTCCGGTTGTACCGAATTCGGGGCGTGACATATGGCATTTGGGTTTCAAGATAAAGCATATGCTCTCTCTAACAAACCCTAGAGCTAAGCCCACAGTCGTTGCCTACCTCCACTGACGACGGCTCCGACCTTCGACCAAGCTTGTCGTTAGTGGTGGCTACACCTACCCCTCCTCTCTACTCTTTTCCCTTCTATTTTCCTTCTCTTCCAATTTCCCTCTCTTATTTACCTTGTTTTCGCGTTCCGACCTCTTTCTTGTATTTATTGCTCCGACTATCTCTACCTCTGCACTTCAGCTCGGTCGTGTTGGATGTGAAGTCTTCTTTGCCACCGCCCATATCCTGCTCGTCCGCACCTCTCTCCTACAAGATCCAGCCTCGAAGTGTGTTGTGGTTTGGATAGCGTTTGTTGCCCTAGTCGACGTTTTCGGGTGTTGGTGTTGCGGTTTACATGATGGTTTCATTCATGATGCTCTATTCTTCGGTCTAGGGAGGAGAAATTCGGGTTTTAGATCTGGTTCAGGTCTTTTTTGGCCTTTTTGGGATCTCGGTTCCGGTTGCCGGTTACACTTGGGCAGGGTGTGCCGTGGTTGCTCCGGCATAAAACTTGACGCCCTGCGGGTTTAAACACAAACTTGAGCACGGCAAGTGCACCGGCCGTCAAGTAGTAATCGAATTTGAAGTCCGGAATATCGAGCCCAAAGGAGCAATAGACAATCACTCACTATTCAAAGCTTGTAGCTAAATTGTTTCGGTAAAAATCGAGTTTTTATGTTTTGAAAATAAACCTATAACGACTAAAAAGAAAATACAGAATTTAACAGAGAGTTTTCTTATCTTGAATCAAGTGAAGAGAGATCAAGGGCACTGGTTCATCGAGTTCATTCCATAAAATTGAACACGTTTGATTGTTGCGATGTCGACTTATTTTAGAGGCAACGAGTTGTCTCGACTCTAGTCCTAACTTCTTTCGAACGATTCGGGCCCTAATGGAATCTAACCACCGAGTTCTTTCGAATCACGATGTAGGAAGACCCAAAGCGTTAATCTCTATGACAACTTCTAACTTTCGACCAAACAAGTCTATAGTTATTGCAATTGTATTAACCCCGCTAGTTCTAGCTAGAGTTTAAATCCAATTTACGATCGACTTTAGACCAATTAGAATTCTCCTTTTTCAAGCGTTAAATTCTAATTCAAAGCAATTATCAAGCTTACACGGGAGATAAAGCATTAAGCACAAATCAATCATAGACACTAAACCAAATCAACAAACACCACAATCGAAGCATTCAAAATATGAAAATCCCTACTCTAATCACCCAAAACCCTAAAAATTGAGGGTTTAGTTGTTCATGGTGAGAAAATGGAAGAATGAAAAGAAACAAACAATTAAACTCATAATCAAGATGAAAGTAGAGATACAATCACCGAATTAGTTGTCTAAGGTTGCTCTTCTTCTTCTTCTTCTTCTTCTTCTATCTCTTTCCTTTATGCTCTTGAAAATCCACCAAAAGAAATGCACTCGAGTAGCCAACAATGAAGCTTCTCTCCAAAAATCAACACCCAAATAAATCTCAAATGATTCTCTACATACAAAATATATTGATTCTCAATAAACAATCTACAATAAAAAAAACTCTCTATTTAATTCTAAAAACAAAAGAAAATAAAACTATACAAGAGGATGGTTTTTGTTCGTGGTCTGTGTTCTCTGAAAATGGTGAAGCTCCCTAAATGAAGAAGATGATTCCCCTTTTGTATGGGTTGCGGCGCTGAAAAATTGTGTTGGTGCCCTATTAATTGATCAATCAGAAGAGGAGACGTGGCAAAGGGGGGAGAGTGATGGGGACATGTGGCAAGAGATGGGAGGCTGGGCCATCATGTGCACGTGAGCCAAAGGAAGAAATGGAAGGGCTGGCTGCTGGAGTGCCACTTGTCAGAATCTGGTTTGTTTCCCTATTTTTGCTCTTTTTACGCTCTTTTGCTCGCTCCGGTTTCGTTTGAACTCCGATCGATCTCGTTTTTGCGCCCAAAAATTCCTCTTTTCAATACCTACAAAACAAGATCAGTCATGAATATATTTCGAAGCAAATAAAATTGACCCTCTTAACGATCCACTTGCCCGAAACACCCAAAATATATCAGTTTTCCATTGAAACACCGAAAAAAACAGAGAAACACAATTATTCATGATAAACCTAACAATATGATAGGAAACAGGACTAAAAGCCTATATAACTCAATAAAATGTGGCCCTTTTACATGTTAAAATGCACCTGCATCAGGTGCTGTGGAGGGCAAATGGAGTTCGGGTCGCCTCAGATCGTCTTTGTGTTCTTTGCATCGCCCTGGACTTACAGGTGTACTGGGCATTTGCTTTGGTGGTTGATTGTGATGGTGGTTGTTGTGTTAGTTGGCCGGACGGAAGTTTTGGCATACTTGGGGGTTGTTGATCTTTGATCGTGGGACGACCTTCTTCTTTGGTGAGGATAGTCACATATTCGGTCAGCCCCCTTTTGTTGTGGGTGGTCCTTAGGCATTGTTGCGGTTATAGCTCGCTCCTCATATTGCCGGCTGATACTTGAATCGTTCGTGGGACGTGTTTCTTCTGCTTCTCTTGTGAGGATCGTCGTGGTTCGGGCCTATGCTCGTTGGTGAGGAGTTTGTGTTCGTGTCTTTGCCTCTGCGGGTACAACCTCTCTTTCGTGTTTACCCTCCTCTTGGTCTTAGATCTGGTGGTCCTTTCCCCTCCAGTCACGGTTGTGGCGGAGGCTCGATGGTCCAGGTGTTGGCCTGCGGCGAGAGTTTGGCCAAGTTTGGATTTGTTGTAGAACTGACTGGGTTGGATAGAGGTTTAACTTTACCGTTCTGTGGTGTTGCCCACTGACGTGTCGGGTCCATGTGACTCCGGTGAGTTCTGGGTAATCCAAGTTTTAGGCTATATGTGGTTGGCATTGTACTGCATGGAGTTGTGGAGGTGCTTACTGCTGTGTGTTTTTGGAGTATTGAACTAGTTGCTTCTTGGTTGTTTTTTTTTCTTGGTTGGTTTATCTGGCTTTTAGGTCTAGTTTTTTGTTCCATTTAGTTCATTTCTGGGTTTGTTGAGATTCTAGACTAGGAATGCTCGTGTTTGTATTGTTTTCCGTTCTTGGTAGCCTTGTATGGTGCACTCATAGTTTACATCGTTGTACGTTTATTTGAGTAGTAATACTTGATGGTTCGAGGAGTCCTTGTAGACTACCTCAAGTTGTATGTTAAGGAGTCTTTGTAGATGTCCTTTGTTGTTTATCGATGGTTTTTCCCTTGTCCCTATTTTTTTTTAAACTTGGGCTATTAATATATATTTTCCTTTTAAAAAAACTGACAACTATGTTGCCTATGCCGATAAGGAAAAGGGAGAAGATTTATTGACAGCTCGGAATAGAGTAATTCCACTATATCGAACAAAATTTGGCTTGGGTCTGAAAAAATAGACCCTTGTTTAACAACATCCTACCCCAATTCCACAAAGTCCACGTGTTTTAATGAACGAATATATCGTTGTTTCCCTACACGACCTTAAATATATGTTAGCGGACATGTTGTTGTGTGTCCGATTTTGGGAGGTTGTGTCAAGGTACAGTCCGACAAATATGGGTTCAGTTTGGGTGGAAAAGTATGTGTCTAGTTTTTGCATGACTTCGCTACCCTCTGCACCACTCTATCGTCTTTTGGTTCTGTTTCAACTGTGGATGTCTAGGGCATGCAGTTCATGAATGTTACAAACTCTGTCGGGAATCTAAGGATTTGACCTTTCCATCATTGCGGATGGAATTATAAAGCTGAGTCAAACGATCAATAGGGACTGGAAGACTCTTCCTCTTAAGTCATCCCTAGAAATCCCTTAGGCTTCTCGCCATACCTACTAGGGGGCATAATCTGACAACCAATGTCTTGCCTAAGTCACCAACACATTTTGGGTTCACCAAACCCGCCTGGTCCACCCATTCACCGGGAGAAGCCGAGGAGGGTATGGCTCGAGACGTGAGGTTGGTTATGACAACTAACGTCTTTCCTAACCCATGTTCTCTAGGAGGTCCCAGATTCTCTCCAAATGCATTGAGACGAAGCTGAACTTCACCAAGAAAAAGGTTGAAGTAGTTGAAAATTATCCGAAACATCATGCAAGGGCTGGAAAACAACTTGGTCGGGGCACATAAGGCCTTCAGGAGGTCTCAGATTGCTAGGGTGGATTGACAACCCGACCCTTTTTAGGGTTCCTGCACCAATCTTAGAGCTCTTTTCCCATACCACGCGCATTATTCAAACTTCGAGTGAGCCTCATGAGAGGATCCAACTACATCAAGGCACATATGATTGCCTACAGGTCGAGTTGGGTTTGGTTTGATTGTTCTCTTTTTGTTTTGGCGTTCAGCCAACTAGATAAAGCCGATTCTACCTCAATTATCATTAGAAGTTTAGGTGTAATGTTATCTACATATGACCCTCTTTCCCACTATATTTCTCCATGCTATTTGAGATTCAATAAAATTATCCCTTTTGCTAAAAAAAACCTATCTATAGTATGATTTTTCAAATTCTACCTTCTTTTTTCTTACTAAAAGGCGCAAGTTTATTTCTTAAATTTCAATGTGACAGAGACAGTGCGTCAGGAAACCTGACCACATCTAAAAGATCTATTATATGGTATCGAATCCCTAAGGTCTGTCTACTCATAATTCTGTAACAAAGAACCGGTATATGTGGTTTATGTGGGAGCCATAAAGGCGAACCGAAATTAAAAGACAATGAAACCGATGACTGCTGCTCAATTCGGTGCCTAACTGCGGCATATTCTGTAAATTGAAACCGAACCTGTTGAGGCCGATTTCCAAGGGAGGTAGTTTTCTTCCCAGAGACACCTCTTAGGGCCAGTCCCTAGAGCATTAGATTCCTTTCATTCCTCCACACGGGCCTGTCTAGCAGCCCGTACTTGATCGTCCTAAGGTTCCTCAGCAGAACCCCTCTATACTCCCATTTTCCTTGCTTCAGGGCCCTTCTCCCACTCTCAGGCCATCTTAGGCCTAATTTTGTGCCCAAGTAGGGGCCGAGAAGCCGGTACCGCTGTCCCGAATGGCTGACTAATCGCTAGATGCTGACTAGCCTAAATTCCCCGGGGTGGCTAATGGCCTTCCCAAGGATACTCCCTCTTAGGTGTAGTAGTAGGGGATAGCATTGGCCCGATGCCCCGATACAATGAGGCTTTCAGTGCAGTAGTCGAGAACAACAATTGTCCAAGCTCATGTCCACCCCAATATGTGGCATAACTCTTGATCTGTTGGCCCTTTCGAAATTTCATGAACGAGGAATCAAGATGGGGTGGGTCCACCACCTACCTATCGCACTTCATACCATGTTGTCGAGCATACTGCAGTTGTAACAAACATACAGGAGTTTGGTGTAGGTTAGTGCGATACAAACCGGATCAGGCAGCCCTTGAAAGCGTAAGAGAATTTGTCGTTGAAGGGGGCGTTCCAGAGGATGCCAGTACCTGATCCTGACCAACCCCTCCGAACAGAACACCCATTGGTCGCAGGGTACATCCACACACAGACCCAATACTGAACCAATCGACTCCCCCGTGGCTTGAGTATGGACCCCAGGGGTAAGCCGTCTGCTTGAACCCCACATAAGCGATGGCCGATCGGCTACACACCATGGCTCATGTCTCCAAACCCATGCCCTAGCTTTATCGATGTTGAAGTAGAAACCGAACACTCCCAGACCAATGTCCTGGATGACCAAGCCATCAACCAATCTCCCTCACGCCTTCTTTATAATTCTGAGAATGGCCTCCTTCCAAGGCAGCTTTAAGGTCCAGAGTTTGCCTAACATGGAAAAGTACTGTCGAGCCACGTTCGAAGGACTCGTCTTCATATGCGGCACTTCTACCTCTAGTAGCCCATCCTGCTAGGTTGGCCATGGAGACGCCATTAGTGACACCACGAAGTTTGGCGAGCCTGAACCATCCTCTGTCACATAAACTGTGGGGGAAAGCTAAAAGGGACCACCACGATTGCAACGTGCCAGGAAGCAAAGGTTCCGGTCGCAGTTGAGGAGCTGAGACCATCATAGGCGCTGGAGTATTTGAAACCCTAACATAACGTGGGTCGGAAGTTAAGGTTTGTTTCGTACGGGGCTGGCCCCGTTTTGGTGTTCCGAACAGTTTGTCCTGGCTGACTAATAACGCAGGGGTCGACGATAAGATTGCGGGAGAGGAAAGGCAAGGGTCGAGAGATCAAAATGTCTTTGACTTCCGATGGATGTTGTGCTTAAGAAGGGGCATGATCTCCGAAGAGGAACATTGGGATAGCGTAGGTGACATGAAGTACACCACGATAGGCTGTGATGGGACAAGGACGACGAGGGAGGAAATAGTCTTATTGGCGAGAGAGCAAGAGGCTTCCATAGATAAGGCTAAGATTTCCTCGAGAATGAGGAAGGTCTCGTAAATCGAGAGAGCTTTTTTTGGTATTCTACCTTCTTTTTAGGTAGTTTTTTCTTTCTCTAATTGATGAATTTTCTCATCTATCTTTTATTCCATTTATATGATTATGTCACTAGATGAGAAATCAGCTATAAACTCCTCTTATCCTAAAAACTGTGTGAACCAATCCAAACCACACACACATAAGATATAACATTCATCATGATGCCACATCATCACCCCAATTCCACCCAAATTCACGTCACTTTTATCATTTCTCACACAAGCAAGGGTATAATTGTAATAGCATGGTGCCATGTAGACAAGTGTCTATTTTTTTCTTAACCAATTCACTAATTTAATATTTCTCGATTCGTTTGAACTCCGATTAGCTTCAAACTTGCGTCGATATTTTTCTTTTTCCAAGGGCTTTAAATCAAGATCAGTCATGAATATATTTTGAAGCACAAAAATAAAAAGTTATATTGGGGTGATAAAAACAATGTTGAGTGTTGATAAATCTTCACAAATAAATTTTTTATATCGGGGTATCATACTAGTGCTAAATGTTGATAAAAAAACATGTATATTGGGGTGATAAAAAACATATAACGAGGTGATAAAAATCATGTTCAATTAAAAATAAGGGTGATAAACTAGAGTTTAGTGTTGATAAAAATAACATGTGATGGGATGATAAAAACACATGTAATTCAATGATAAACATAGTGTTTAGTGTTGATAAAACTAGTGCTTAATGTTCATAAAAAACATGTGATGATGTGATAAAATCATGTTCGATTTTGGAAAATGAGGTGATAAAACTAGTGTTCAGTGTTGATAAACCCAGTATATAGTGTTGATAAAAATTACCCAGACTTAACTTTTTTAAAAATCAGCCACAAATTTTTTTTTGATCAGCTAATTATTATAGATGGACCAAGTTTTCGAAAAGAAAACAGGGCCAAGGGTTTTAACCCTCCTGAAACCACAACCGAGAATGCCATAGGCACCTCAAACCAGAACAATCAACCCATTAATGGGGAGTACAGAGGGCTTTTTCCCCAAATAACGAACATGACAAAAACCTCAACCCCCGACCTAAACTTAGAACCAGTACAAGGTCGAAAACAAGCAGAACACTAAGGGCCAACAAGAGCCAACTAACCTAGGCTTGAGACAACCCTCAGCCTTAACCTAGAACCAAAACACAGGACTCTTACCAAAGAAAATATCAACAACTAAGAGAAAACAAGTGCCACCACCCGAACCAGAACACAAAACCAAGAGGACACCCAAAACTCCAAGTAAGGTAGAGAAGTCCAGATCCCAGCCACGTAATTGAACCTACACCCTACTCCCTGAAAGCCTGTATCCCAATACCCCCACCAGTCTTTCCTCAAGAACAGGCCATACCAGCCATGTCACAAGACCAACACACATCACGGTGGCCACACTGTACACCGTGAGGCCCAACACTGGGGCAGGAGAGGATAAGAAACTGGTAAGATAGGAAGAGGAGAACATGACTTACCAAGAAGAGGCAGAGGTGAACACCAGGAGCGCAGAACCAAGCAACCACATCTGAAAGCAACACCTTGACGGCGCCCCCGAGGCCAACACCAACGGGAAGTATCGAACCCAAACTATCCCCAATTAGTCATCGGCGACGAAGAGGGGAACAGATAAGGGAGGGTTACGTCATCTGCAAACTAGGTGTCTAACTGAACTCCTCCCCACCTCCAAATCTGATGGCCATGACTCCTTTGCACTGCTTAGTTCCAAATGGAACCCACCGGAGCCAGCACTCAACGACGAATCCTTAGGTGAGTATGCGACCCAACCTCTTCATCACTCCACTGGTAAAGTGTGAAGATTAAGGCCTCACAGCAAGGGGGAAAGAAACCACAAGAGATAAAAAAAAGGGAGGAAAACAGTCAACGGCGAGAATGGAAAAACAGGAAACGGATCTGAGATTCAACTTTCAGATCTGAATCCAAAACCATACCAAATCAGAGAGAAGAGCAACGCCGGATCTGTCTCTGGTCGGGCGGAGAGAAGAGCACCGGGCAAAGGACGCCGACGCAGCTTCAACCGGAGGAGCTCCCTTCCTCTGAACTGTCGTCAAGACCAACAAAAGAGGCCGGAGAACGCAACCGGAGGAGCTCCCGTCCTCAGATCTGCCGTCGAGACACAACATGAGGCCGGAGAACCTTGTACACCGGAGAAACGAACCAGACGCGAAGCTCCGGCACTTCCCGGCAACAGAACCACGGAACCGAGGAAGAGAAGAAGAGGGGTTAGAGGCTAAAGGTCCTCGCCGGCAACCACTACAGCCATGAAGGCCGAGGCCGTCGCCGGCGAGGGAGAAGGGGAAGCGGGCGGCTGGGGTAAGGGTGGGCGCGGTTTTCAAGTCAGAGGAAGATTAGGGTTACAACTTAAGGGTGATAACCTAGAGTTTAGTGTTGATAAAAAAACGTGTGATGGGATGATAAAAACACATGTAATTTAATGATAAACATAGTGTTTAGTGTTGATAAAACTAGTGCTTAGTGTTCATAAAAAACATGTGATGATGTGATAAAAATCATGTCCGATTGTGGAAAATGAGGTGATAAAACTAAAGTTCAATGTGGATAAAACTAGTGTTCATGTATTCCATTAAATATTCTCTTTTCTTAGCTCACATATATTACATTATCAATGAAATTATGAACGTGGAAGACTCGAGACATTTTTCTATCAGCTGACTTAAGTCTTAACATAATACCTATCACCCTCTTAAGTTTCACAAACATATACGATACAAATTAAACAAATGCAATACACGAATAATTGAATATGTATAGCTGCAGCTAGCAATTACGCGTAGCTGCACATTCCGTAGACACATTTGTTGCCGGACTTGCACTTGTTGCTGCAGCTCCCACAGTTGTTCTTGTCCGCCAACGGGTTCACGCATTTCCCTTTGCAGCATATCTGCGAGTACTTGCACTTGCTACCGCACTTGCCGCAGTTGAGCCTGTCCGTGAACACGTTCACGCACTTCTTCTTGCAACAGTCCGGCCCGGGGCTTCCCTTTGCTCTACAAACCCTAGGATAGTTATTGCACGTCATCGTCGTCGCCTTGATCGGTTTCGAAGCCAGAAATCGGCTAACCCCTCTCAATGAGCTACTTGTCTCTCCTTGACCATCTTCTTCTTCAGCTGTTGAGAGAGTTCTCGTGCCCAAAGTCGCGAGCAATGCAATAATGAAGATGAACTTTAGAGACATCATGGTGAAGAGAATGGTAAAGGAATTGATCCAAGGAAGATAGATATTTAGGGTTTTGGATGGTATGGATGATGAAGAAGGAAGGTTTGGTTATGGAGTATTTATAGAGCCATGCATGCAGTGGAAGTTTTATGTAAAGCCGTGTTGGGGTCTCGTTCTATATTGATATATAGTGGAGTGGTCTAATTCCTAGGGCTACTTGTCTACATTAATATGGTCCATATTACGACTTCAAGTATGGGAAAATGTTAGGTTTCCAAAGAAAATATATAAAACTCCGAGGAAGAGAAACCGGAAATGAAATCAAAGTTGATACAAGTATGTGTATAAAAGACTTTAAGTAAACGAAGTTAGGTTTACGGAGAAATTTTATTAAATTTGGAGACGTAGAAAAATCAGAAAAGACATCAGATTAGACTCGAATTGGTGTTTGGGTAAGTAACTGCCAAAACTAAACCGCATTATAGACAAAAATCTTTTGAACTAATAATATTTTAAATACGACTGACAATCTTTGTCTTGCAAGTTGCAAGTGGACGATAACGGATGGTACTGTTGATGTACAAGTAAAAATAATCATCTATTTTGGTTTACTTTTCATCGTCTAAAACAATTTGTGTTTTAATCTAAAAAGAAACTGGGCCTTGCAGGTAGCATACATTAACGTGACCGCAGTGTAGGTTTTAGTCTGAAACAAGTAGTATATTTATCTGATTGAGTTTTATAATTAAATTATTAATTTTAGTTTTAGTTTTAGTTTTATTTTATAAATAGATTTAATTTATAATCAGTATTTGTATTTTAGAACTTATCTCACGTCTTTTTTATATGTGGATTATAGTAGAAATATATATAGATAAATCCAAATTTTCTAGCCCGCTGATTTCCTATTCAATTTATCTGTTTATCTTGGCTTGTCAGGGCGGCTTGTTCTTCCTCTGTCTTGGAGTGACGAGGGGGTTTCCCGGAACTATTTCACAATATCATAATTGTCGACATTTAATAATATTCCTATTTTGATAAAAAAATCTCTTTATATATAAATATTATTATTTTTAAATAAACAATAGACTTTATTAATTATCTAGCTGTAGAATATATTTGAGTGTATTAAGGAGAGAATCCTCTAACCACTGAAGAACAGGCAGAGAATGTCGACCTCCTACTATAATATTATATGTAACCGAGTAGGTGCACCGTCTCAATAACGTTGTCCACTCTTCCCTGAAGCCGAACGCTCGCATTATGTCCCGTAGAAAACCGCACTCAACTCATTCGTAGGTTTTGCTCATGTCTAACTTGAGAGCTACCCACCCCTCACGCCCTTTTTCTTGTTCTTCATGAAATGGAGAGTTTCGAACAAGAGGATGATGTTGTCTTGAATTGAGCGTGCCGGGACAAAAGCACCCTGCGATGGAGATATGATTCCTTCCAAGATCCCCTTGAGTCTGTTAGTTGCAACCTTCGAGACTTTTTTGAACAACGCATTACATAAAACAATGGGGCGAAGATCCCTGAGAGACTTGGAGCCTCCATCTTCAGGACTAGAAGCAGCGTAGTCATTAAGGGAGGGTGGTATCCCCCCCCCCTTCAAAGATCCTGCGAACACAGGAAGTGACATCGTTCCCTATTGTAGTCCACTATTTTTGGTAGAAAAACGGATTGAGGCCATCCATACCCAGAGATTTGTTGGGCCCTTTTGAGAAGGTGACATCTTGTACGTCCGCCGAGGTTACTGTAAAGACCGCCCCGGTTAAAAGAATTTAATATTTAATTTATTAAATTGGAACGTCGTGGGTTGGAGAACGGGTTGAAGTTGGATCGATTTAAAAAACGAGAAAAAAAAAAGGTAAAAAGGACCTTGGGCCAAGCAGGCCAGGCCCAATCAGCTAGACCAGGCCCAGCCTACCAGGCCCAGTTCGCAGGCCCAAAGCCCACCCTTAAACCTAGCTTCACTGTGCTTCTCCTTCTTTTGGCTTCACGCGTCACGAGGCAACGCCTCGTCTCCCTCTCGCTCAGATCCTCTCGTTCCCTCTCGCTCGCTCTCCTCACGCGGCTCGCCTCCCTCTCTCTCTCTCAGATCTCACCCACTCCTCGCGCAGCCATCCTCCTCCCTCTCTCCTTCGACTTCTCCTCTTTTCCGAGCACGTTTCGGACTCGCCGGAGAAGGAGAAACCCTCCGGCTTCAACCCGACACCAACCACCGTCTCCCGAGCTCGATTCAGGCCGTCACGACCCTCTGTGACCGTGACAAGCCGCGTCAGTGACGGGAGACGGCGCTCGAGCTCGCGAGACACCGTATCTGGCCGTGCCGCTCTAGATCCACCACGCCGGTGTCGCCAGCCACCGGAGAGAACAAACCGAGCAGCTCGACGCGAGGTTCGCCGACTCGGGTGAGTCCTCGCCGTCGTTTGCAACCCCACCGGACATCGTAGAGAGCTGCAGAGCCGTGCTCCGCCACACCAAAGCACCGCCGCACCTACTTCAAGCACCCCGTCGCCGTCAGGACAAAGCCAACCCTAACCCTAACCCTCTTCCATGCTCAGGCTCCAGGCCAGACACGGGCTTAGGCCAGGATGAGTCGGGCCTTGGGCCACCAGGCCATTTGGGCCTCGGACCAGGCCAAGCCAGGCCTCGGCCTAGGCTCGGTTGGATCTGGACTCGGGTCTGGGGCCGGGGCCGGGTCCGGGTCAGGTCTGGGTCAAGTCCGGTTCCGAGTTCGGGCCGGGTCTAGACCCGGGTTGGGCCTGGATCCGGGTCGGACTCGGGTCGGGGCCGGGTCAGGCAGATTTAATTAATGTTTTAATTAACTTATATAATTTAAATGGAAGAATTAAAAGGGTTTAAACTGGAAAAAGATCAAAGGACTTAACTGATAAATTAGAGGACTGTTACGGACTGGACCGGGATTGATTACCGTCCTTATTTGTTAAAACCAGGCTTTGACCTCGATCGTGGAGAAGACCGGAGGTAGGCCCGGACGTCAGCAGCTAGGCGATCCAGATAGAGACTGAGAGGTAGGGAAATACCTCGGAACCTTACTTTATTATGGATGTACTAGATCGCATATAGGGAAACCTTAATAATCGGATTAATAACTAGTATGCTTGTATGATGTGATTAACTAGCGTAGACGTGTAAACTGTGAACATTTACGAACCTTGTAGTGCTGTAGTTTTGGGAATTGTTGTGCTGGTAGTATCGGGTCATGTCGTGCCTGTAGGATTGTTTGCTGATTGTATTGATGGTGTGCTCTGTGTTGCTTAAACGGCTAATAAATAACGAGCATGAAAACGAGTAGAGGAGAACTTAGAGATGCATATTAGTGACTTGATTGGTTGATTCTGTTTATTTGATATGTTGAATTGTGGGCATTGGGGAATGGATACCAGTTAAGCCGGTGGGGTTACCACGTTGAGTGTGGTGTCGGTAAGTGATGGTAAGTGCGTGACGGTTACGGGAGTAAATTGAGAATGTGATTGTGATTGTGATTGTGATTGTGATTGTGATTGTGGTACTGTGGTTACTTGAGAAAGGTGGTTTCCCTATCTTCCGACCTAGAGTCGGTAAAACGATGTGTCCCGCGAAGAGGTGGTTTCCCTACCTTCCGACTAGCACTCGGTAAAACGTTGTGTTGTGTTCCGCGAGGGACCATGCCGCGAAGAGGCGATTTCCCCGCCTTCCGTCGATCGGTAAAACGTTGTGTTCCGTGATGAGGTCGACCGCCTCTCCTGACTGTGTGTTAGGGGAAAGTTGCGCGCGGCTACGTCGGGCCGAGCGGGTTGCTACCGAGACCGTTCGATGATTACGAATTGTGTGTTATTGTGAATGAATGGATTTTGTTTTCCTGTTGATGGTTTTCCTGCGTGTGGTTTTCCTTGAAATTGAAGGTGTTGTTTCCAGTTGATCTGTGAGTCAGTCGTGAAAGTGTATTGGGCGGAACCTTCCGGGATGGATTGCAGTGGAGTAACTAGAGGTTTGGTTATCTTGTGGTCAATTGTCCCATTGTTTCCTTTCTCCTTGTAATTGTTAGGGTTTTGGTTCAAAACGTACTAATACTACTTAATTGGGCAAGTGTTTTGGTATTTTCCTACTGAGCGTCAAGCTCACCCCTTACTATGTTTTCTACAAGTGTCAGCTTTGATTTGGATTAGAGGACATCGCGGTGCATGGGGCTAGCGAGGGTCCGAGAGTTATCTTTATTTTATGTTTCTTAGAGACGTACTATTATTTTCGACTATTGTATATGACTGAGCGTAGGTGTAAAGTCCTGAAAATTTTAATTACCTTTTACGGGTTTTAATTGACGGGATCGGGAAGCGGTTCGAAAAGTCTAAAAAAAAAAAAACTTTTGGGTCGAACCGGGTCGGACCGGACCCGACCAGAACCCGGCCAGACCAGCAACCCGCCCAGCAGGCCCGGTCAGACCCGGGCTCTTGCTCTTGTTGGGCCGTGGAAGCTCAGGCCCACCTTGGCCAGGCCCGTGTGCCAGGCCTGTTTGAGGGTTCAGGTATAAAAGACCAGATTAGGGTCTGAAACCCTAATCTGTCTTCAACTTCTTCGCGCAGCCCCCTCCCGTTACCCTTCTCCTTCGTCGACCTCCTCCCGACCCTTCCTCCCTCTCGGTTCTTCGATCCCGTCCAGCCACCACGCCGCCGCCCTCTCCCGACGCCACCGTCGTCGGCCACCTCACCTCCCACGTCCGACCACCATCTCCCTCACCGAGTTCCGGCCGCCACACCTCCTAACCCCGACCTCCTCTCCCGTCCCTCGACCCTCTCCCTCCTCTGATTCGAAACCCCCTCCCCACGGCCACGCCACCGTCCGATTCACGACCACACCACCGCCCCGACCCCCTCTTCTCCGGCCAGCATCAACCACCACCGTCCCTCTCGATTCCGGCCGTCCCGAGCCCGAGCTCGGCCACCACCGCCCTCTCCCTCGTCCCGAGCCGTCGCCGGCCGTTCCCCGCCGTCACCGAGTCCCATCGTCCCAGATCTGAGACGGGTGAGGGGCCATCGTGCCTCGCCGTGCTCCGCCGCCACGCCTGGCACCGCGACCACCTCCCTCCGCCCTTATCTCCCCTACGGTGAGCCACCACCGTGAGTTTCCGGCTGGATTTATCGCCGTCGAGGGTCCTCGGATTTTCTGACCGAGCCCTCCCTTTCGTTGTATTTCTTTTTCGACTATTGTTAAATCTGTTAACGATTAAATCTGTTAGTGTTGTTTATTTTGTAAATGTCGAATCTGTTAGTAGAAAACAATTGTAATTTTTGGATCTGTTTAGTGGAATCAAAATCGGATTTTGGAAAGAAAAGTTGTAAAACGAAAATCAGATTAAAGAAAAAGGGGTTTAAAATAAAAAGGGAATTAAAATCAATTTGGGTTTTAAAAACGGTTTTAAATCGAGGAGTTGAGAATCAGATTTGTTAGGAAATAAACTAAATCGTCGGAAATAAAACTTGGGTTTTAGAAAGTCGATTTAAGGGAACAACCAGTTTTGATTTAAAATGGATCTTGATCCGTTGAGCATGGAACGAATAATCGGGCTGTTAAAATGGACTGCTTTTCGGGTTTAAAAAGGAACAAAAGCGGACCGCTGAATCGGACCTCGGGATTTGTGCGTTAGGATCGTGCCTCGCATGCACCGGTTTCGGTGCTCGGGTACTCAAACCCGATTCGCCGTGACCCCGCTTTTAGCCCGCTCGAGTTTAAAGGACAAATTGTCGGGTCTAGACCGGATTAATCGTAACCTTTAATTTAGCGGTGGAACCGTTATTAATCTATGGCTTTCGTGTTCTCTTTAGCGTCCGGCTTCGATCGAAGTGAAGCTCGGGGGTAGCGAGCCAGAACGTCAGCAGCTAGGAAGCGTAGCGGTTGCTCTTCAGTTGAGGTAGGGAAAAGTAGCCGGATCTCGGCCCTGACTAGGGAAAGTTAACAGTAGATTTGCATGTGACACCGGGGTGTCGTGGGTGAAGTAGGTTTATCGAATATTAGAAATGCATGTTACGGGAACGTAGCAATTATTAGAAAAGCATGTTACGGGAACTTAGGAATTATTAGAAAGGCGATACGGGATTGTAGCGTTTATTGAGAAAAGCATGTGACACTTAGTAGTGTCGTAGGAGTAGAGAACTTAGCGTTAATTGTTTTACTGGAGGCATATGACCATGCCCGGAGGTTGATTGAAAAACTGTTGATATTAGGACTGTTGGAGGCTTGGTTAAGCCGGAGGTTGATTGCTTATTTAGTGTTTTGGGTGGCCTTGAGAGCCCGTGTATTTGAATTGGTGTCCTGGGTGGCCATGAGAGCCTGTAGTCAATTGTTGGTGTTTTGGGTGGCCATGAGAGCCCGTGCATTTAAGTTGGTGTTTTGGGTGGCCTTGAAGGCCCGTGTACTAAGGTTGGTGTCTTTGGCTGGCCTGACCGAGTTAGAGTCTCGGGGGGTTGCAAGCTTTCTTTAGCTGGCTTACGAGTTAGAGTCTCGGTAAGTTGCAAGCGTGTTTTATGGTTGGTGTCTTGGGAGGCCGTGAGTGCCTGTGGGGTTGTTGAGTCCGTGTCTTACTGTCGGTGTGTCTTAGGAGGCCGTGAGTGCCTGTGGGGCTGTTGAGTCCGAGTTTTACGGTTAGTGTCTTGGTGGCCATGAGTGCCTGTGAGTGTTGAACCTGTGCTGTTACTGGTTGTTGATTTTGCTTGTGATTGTGTTTGTGGTTACCGGAGGTTGGGGGCCCGCTTCCTGAAACGGGGGTCCACGAGCACACGCGTCTGCATGTTCAGACGGGGTAGGGGGCCCGCCCGCCAATAAAGGGGTCCTGGCCGCGCGTGTGTGGTTTGGGTTTGTGAGCACACTTGGCGGGCTTGCGGGTTAGAGTCCCGGTAAGTTGTAGCATTCTTCGGCTGGCTTACGAGTTAGAGTCTCGGTAAGTTGCAGCATTTTCCGGCTGGCTTACGGGTTAGAGTCCCGGTAAGTTGCAGCATTCTTGGGTTGGCCTGACCGGGTTAGAGTCCCGGAAGGGCGTTCTTGGCAGCTGGTTTGTGATCCTTCGTGATCTTGTTTTGGTGTGCGATCCTTCGTGATCTTGTTTTGGTGTGCGATCCTTTGTGATCTTGGTTGGTGTGAGATCCCTTGTGATGCTGTTTGGTGTTGCGTACTTTCTTTTGAGTCCTTGGAAGAGGTCGCCAATCGTTGGGTCAGATCTACTTTACGTGTCAGAGTGTTGAGTCGTTCGAGGAAGGTCATCGTGGGTGTTTGTCCAGTTAGAGTACTTGGGTTGGGGATGGTGTTCCCCGGTGTTAAGTTGTTGTTGGTATTACTTGTTTGTCTGCTAATTATGCCGTAGTCAGTCTGTTATCCGTGGTGGTGAGCGAACGCTCACCCCTAGCTGCTTTTCCTACAGGTACTGTTCGTGGGACGGACTAGGTGAGCTCTCGAAGCTTGTGGAGCTAGGAGCGGAGTCCGGGTTTTGTCTTTTGAGTCTAGTGACGGATACTTGTACTTTTGTCCACTTGTTGGGACGTGTCGTAACTGTAATTATTATTTTGTTGAACTAAACTGGTATTTTAAAGTGTTTAATGAAAACAGGTTTCAAGTGTTTTTATGTTTTAAAATGTTCGCGTCCCTTGTTCGGTTTTACTGAAATTGGGGTGTGACAGTAGGACTCAGGGTTTTGCATGTTCTGTTGATTTATTTTATTCAACTTTCTAAATATTAATCATTTTTAAATTACTTTTATTTAATTTCACTAAGTCACGTCTCGAGTCCGGTCAATACCGGATTTGGGGCGTGACAGTTACCGGCGCCATCAAAGAGGCAATCTGTACTACAGTGACCTACTGCGGGAATTGAGGAAGCCATGAAGCATTTGACCGCTTTGACCTCTTTGAGAGAGATTTTGTCACGCCCCAAATCCGGTTTTGGCTGGACTCGAGACGTGACTTGAACTGAACGAGAGAAAAATAGTGAAACAGTAATAAAATCCTTTAAAGCTCAAATGAGTTCCAATCGATTTCTCGAATAATATGACCCAAAATCTCAAATAAAGAGTCAAAGCTCAACATGAAGTGTAAGATAAATAAAGTTCAACAACATAGACCACCACGTCTCTAAAACAACCCTCAAAACATCCAGAAGCTCCCGAGCCTCGAATCCACTAGACATTAAGTACGCCTGTACAAACAATAAAGAAACAAGCAGGGGTGAGCTTTACGCTCAGTAAGGAAAATAAATAACAAGGCATGCTTTTCAGTCTAATCAATTAGAGCTTCACAAATTTATTCAAGTAACGCTAATACGAAGGATTGAGGAGATAATGAAATACGGGAATAAGACGGGTATTTAACGCTTTCAAAGAGTCTGTAGTAATCATAGTAAAAAGGGGAAACAATGCATTTCTTAACAATCAATAGAAGATAGAGCGTTTAAGTAGTGTCGTGGGACATGAAGTCACCACCCTCCGATCCACAATACTTCTTGTGTCATATCGGATTTTCCCTCGGCCCAGAGGAGACGCATGACATCACAAAGACGTATAACGTCGAGAATACCGGAAACATCCATATAAGGACGCATTCGTCGAGACCCTCGGAAACGTCTCCAAAGGACCATGAGTCATCGGGAACCAAGGTAATGCTCCCGCAGGACACATGCACTCGGGTGAATCTACAAGTAACAAATCCCCGTAGGGTAAACCATCCAATTGCCCCGCAGGGTCCAGTAACCAATGCCCCGCAGGGTCCAATCTACCGGTTATGATACTACCCCACACCAGTATTCCCTTTGGTGTGGGTACCATACCGGATCGCAAGTCGTCGGCTTAGGTACTACCACACACCAGTATTCCCTTTGGTGTAGGTACCTTACAGGCACTACCCCACACCGTAGTGTGGGTGCCATACCGATATAGAACCCAACTCGAAGATCCACAAGAGAGTAACATACTAAACAACCATAGAACAACCAAAGCTTAGCACATCACAATTCTATCACAACACACCTCATGAATCACTGTACCTACACTTACCAATATACTTACCGATCGCACTCCATCGGTCTATCATTCACCCGATCATATACCATTTAGCACAATCAATTACACTCAACATTCATACAATCATTCATCCAAGCATTCGATCAAGTAACCATTCAAGCATTCAAGGTTCAATCATTCAAATTATCTAGTTGTCTTAGACTCTTATCTTATCCAAACTAGGCAACCGAGCATGTGAGGCAAACACAAACAATCCTAGGGCTCATCTCGGCCTTTCTACCAGTAAAACAATTCCCAAGTATTGAAAGCGAGTTACACTAGTTATTCGCATATTAATCATGCATACTAGACACGTCCGGTTATTAGTAATTGAAAGATGATTATTCTAGTTATTCGCATCCTATAGGAAATTCTAGGACCTTTCCAATTTTATTAACCTAATAGGCATACTAAGTATTGAAATGCACGAGGATTTAGTACTTTCCCTACCTTGTGGTCTTCCTACGAACATATACTCCTATCAACAGCGGTCCGGCTAGCCTCCTCTCCGTCTTCTCGTGGGTCCAAGTCTCCTTCTCTCCTCGAGCTCGGGTACCCGGTCTTGGACCACAACAATACCAAAATTAGTAACCCAACGAAGTGCTACTCAACTTAAAATACAAAACAGTCCTCAAAGAACAGAAATAAAGCCAAAGAATGATCTAGGAATCGAAATGGACTCAAAAGGAAGGGTTTTGGTTCTGGAAATCAGATCCGGAATACGGTCTGGAACGCATCACAGGCCGTGCCGGAACCTGGCACGGGCCGTATCATAGACCGGCCCGGTATCCCGCACGGACCGCGGGCGCACCGGCCCGGAATCTGACACGGACCGTGTGAGGTACCGCGTCGGATTCAAGTCCGTTCCGTGCCGCGTGCCGGTACCTGGCCCGTTCCGTGCGGCCTGCCGTGCCGGCACATGGCCCGGTCCGGGTCTCGTTCCGTGCCGAACCTGGCCAGAGCCTTCCCCTTTCTTCCCCAACTCGGATTCCACGAAAATCACTCCAAAAACTCCATTTCCAGCTCTAAACAAATCCAAAATAACCATCAAAAGCCTCCAATCATCAACACCCTCAATGGGTTTCATCAAAACTTCAATAAATACAACAAACCCAACCAAAACTTCACTAATTCTTCTCCAACAACAACCAAAAGGGCTAGTTCTTCAACTTCATGCCAAAAGCCCACAAAACCCAAATTGGAAAGTGGATGAAATGAAAAGTTAGGAGCATCCATACCTCTAGGAAGATGAGATGATGAAGATGGGAGGGAAATGGAGAAGAAATGGTCAAAAACAAGGCCAAAGTTGCTTGATTTTCCTTCTTTCTTCTTCCTCAAGCAATGAACTCTCCTCTCTTCTCTTCCTATGGTGATTTTCGGCTGCAACAACACAATATGAGCTGAATTGTGTGCTCCCTTTGCTTTAACTGACCTATTATGTCCATTTACTAAAAGGCCCTTAAGGTCTTATCCCTTTAAAGGTAAGTTGGGAGGGTATAAGGGTCAATGGAACCCCCCTTTTCATCCTCCAAGCCAAAAATGCCAAGTGTCAAGTAAGGTCACTTTCAGTTAAATAAATTTCCAACCGTCCAAGATTATATCCGAAAAGAAACCGATAGAAAGTCCAAGTTTGACCGAAAGTTGACCTAACCAATATTACAGTCAAATTGAAGGAAACGGCCTAACTAAGCTTGCCGTGATGACGGATAAGCTTTTTGGGCCCCGGAAAGGTCCCGTATGACTTCCTGAGTCATCGGTTGACTTTTCCGGCCGAAAGTCAAACTTGTCTAGAAATCACCGGTTCGACCGGGATCGACCGGGGGCGGTTCTTACAACTTTGTAGAACGAGAGGATGTGATCTCCCAGGCCCGTCTCCCAGGTTAGCACCGTACCATTCACGTCTTTAAGCTCCGTCACTTTGTCGATATTTTTCCGTTGGGAAGCGGAGGCTATAAAGAACTTTGTATTTCGGTCACCTTCTGTTAACCAATGTTGTTTTTCCCTTTGTCTCTAGAACTCCCCTTTTCAGTCTAGCGTTGCCTCATACAAGATTTGTAGAGCCCTGCATCTCTGAATACTGATACGATCTCCCTTTCCATTTAGCCATAGAATGTCCCTTTCATAGCGAGAGATCATCCTGGAAATAGCGTTGTAGACTTCTTTACCCCATTTTTCCAACGCTTCACCTGTTTCCTTTATCTTAGCCAAGATAGAACGATCATCTGGGTCACCCAACTAGGTCTGGATAATATGGCCACATTCCGGATCTTCCGCCCATATATTTTAAAATCGAAATGTCGTGAGCTAATGGGTTCAACCCTACATTCTGAGTCAAAAATTATGGGAAGGTGGTCCGAAGTGGAAATCCCTATATTGTATAGGTGGGCCTACGACCACATTAGCTGGATATCCTGCGAAATAACAGTATTGTCTAACTGCATCGCCATCCTAGTTGTTGGCTTGATTCCATTATGCCAGATAAACTCGTATCCTTGTAGCGGTACATCAGAAAAGTTCAGTTCCTACAGTACTTCCCGAAACGAGACAATGAGATTTTTAAGGTATGGGTAGATGTAACTAAACATAATAATCCCTATAAATACAATCTCATTACCTGCAATAAAGATAACCCCACCCAGCATATATCATTGCTATCATATCGATAAAAATTCAAGTCCACCTAGTTTTGGCTTCTCCTGTTGTTACGTCTCGTGGACCCTTTCAAAAGTCCACGTTTGTTAAGGAAGTCAATTGTTTTGGTTTGGTTGAATCTTGAAACCGGTAAAGTTAGTTGCAAATCCACTCACCTTCGATGCCCTTTAGCCTTGCCAGTTCTATTTCGATGTGCCTTCACGTCGATGCTACTATCCCTCTTTTGACGGCACCCAGGTTGGTTCCTTCGAGCCCTTTGCTACTATCCCGAAGTTTTTTACAAGGGATAAAAATGCATGCATTTTACGACTGTCAAGTAAACTTTGACTACTGATATGGAAATTAGTTATGCATAATTGCACTCCCCATGGATACATCCCGCAGCTATAGGTCACTCTCCAAATGACACACATTAATGTTGCACCAATCAAAAAATTGAGATTTATATGCTACACGATTGGGAGTGGTCTCTATCGGCAAGACTAGCTAGAAATTACTGCGAATTTGAGATACTATTTAGGGATGACTCTGGTTCCTAGCATTTTCTAACGTTTCGTTTTGACGTCCTAAACCAGGCTAACGTTTCGTTACAGTTCCATACACGAAAGGTTGGAACTTTTACAAAACCTGATATGAACCGTTCAAACTAACGATTTCGTTAACATAGGAAGTGAAAAGTCGAAACTACAATTCCATTCACGTTAACCTTTCAGCTCCTCTTTCCCAAAATAATGTTTTATTTTGAAATTCAGTGTTGAAAAATTGTTGGATATGTATACTAAGTGTTCTAATTACATGTTTAACGGGCATGGGGAGCTGAAAGGTTAACGTGAATGGAGTTGTAGTTTCGACTTTTCACTTCCTATGTTAACGAAATCGTTAATTTGAATGGTTCATATCAGGTTTTGTAAAAGTTCCAACCTTTCATGTATGGAACTGTAACGAAACGTTGGTCTAGGTTAGGATGTCAAAACGAAACATTTAAAAAGGTTAGGACTCAGAGTTTTCCCTACTATTTAATAGCACCCACATGGTGGAATGGTGACGATACCATGACGATTTTATGAAATGGCCAACCGAATTGTATATCATTCAACGAATTGACACTTTATTCATCCAGCGAATTCGAAGCTACTAATTTGTCTGCGAATACAGTTGAGTGATGTTTTGATCATGAATTTTTCCGTGCTTGGATGATTTAAACTGTAATAGCCAACGGTTATGCGACACGTGCAGGTTTCGTCGGTAAAATAGAGTAGTTGGAGACCAATCGAAACGTATTGTGATGTCGTCTATTTCAAATTCGACCACAACAATCTCAATTTGGACAACACAAAGCAAATGATGGATCACTTTTTAAGGTAGAATTAAAAAATCGATTGAATTATGCTTACTTAAAAAGGCGATCGGTGCCGATTAAGTTGTGAGGCGTGGATGAGCAGGTGGTGGAAAATGCTAAGAAGTATCATAAAATGCAGAGGAGATATTTCGCCAAGAAAAATGGGTGGGGATTGATGAAAGACAAACTAAAATTGAGCGGTTAGGCAACATTGCATCTTAAACCTTAAGTACATGTCAAGTGAATGAGGATTGACAAATGAGGGTCATATTCATCACTTATATCATCTCTTTCTTCCACTCCACCGTCTGTAGAAGCACTCCCAACATTGGGAGTCTCATACCTCTCATTTGGACAAGTGTTTAGGGGAGTGAATAACATTGTCGAGGCGCATTCATCATCAATAGGGTATGTAGATGACTTGTCACATGGATCTAATCAGAAGGTCATTTCCCATTGACGACGTTATCTAGGTGATATGTAAGGTCACCTTAAAGATAGGAATAGATTACTCATAAGTTCATACGTGAACTCTCGGCCAACACTTCAACAAGCAGTATAACGGTAAAGTACCGGTCAATCCCATAAGGAAGCGGTGGGTAACTAAAATCTAGAAACACTCCACACTAAAGTTGTCACTACCTTAAGTTATCTTTTCTTTATTCCTTTTTATTAAATTATACAAGTTTTGCTCACAAAATCTGTCTGGTGAGTAAAATTGGGGGTTGGAGCAACCACGACCCCTAGATGAACTATAGTAAGGAGATAGAGAGAGATCGTCACTAACTAGGAGGAGCATGTGTTAAACCAAGAGAGACAAGAGAACAAGCAATGAAAGATGAATCATGCATATGTGATCAGAATACAAGTATGCGTGAAATTGATGTGATTTAACTTCCATGATTGTCTAGAAAGGCGACGCAGAATCTAGAAAGAAGCTCGTATCGACCACCCTAAGAGATTTAAAAATGTGAACTTAAATACGACTGCTAGTCGGGTCATTACACCATAACCACGCCGGCCATCCTATCAACTTTTTTTGGTCCTACAGCTTCCTAATTCATGAATGTTGAGCATCCCTAAGATTACCGTGAAAGCGGAGAAAAAGACGCGATCATAAGTTAGAGGCGTATCACATACTTAGATAAGGGTAGAAGCTCGACCTACTTTAAAAGGCACACTCGTTCCTAAACATCGGTGTTTATCGTAGAACTCCAATAATCACACACCTCGTGGTAAAGGAAATTAATTATCCCCCGACACGAGACAACCTCTTTCAATCCCCAAGATGCAATTACGAGGCATTCCAACTATGCATCTTGTTCTGTGGTGTCACCCTAGACCGCACCTTATCTTCCTATGATGACTACTCTAGGGAGCCTATTGAAAAAATGTCGGAACTTTGGTTGACAAGGCGGTTCATTCTGTGAGTCACTTATGGCACGGTCTAATGTTATATATATTCTAGTCTTAAGCTCCGCCTTCTCTCTAAAAAGCCTCTCCCTAACCCCTAGATCTACTTTTCGCCGCCGGTGTTTTCTCTGGCCTTCGGCCATGGAAGACGCCGGCGGCTCCTCCTCCTTCTTCACTCTTACTTCTCAGTCCCTTTCTTTCCTTTTCGTTTCTTCTACCTCTCGTTTTGACTCCTGTCCTCTCGTTTTAGTCGGTCTTCTTCTCGATTTGTTCCCTAAAGTCTCAGATCTGGCTCATCCGGGTGCTCCGATGGACTGTCGTTGAGAGGAGTTGCGAGAGGCGCGCCGGTGAGGGGCGGAGGTTACTTCGTCGTCTGTTTCTTCTCCGACGCGCGCGGATCTGGACCGCTGGTCTCAGATCTACGTTATTCTCGCCTCTGGAGGTGTTGGCCCCAGTTGGCTCTTCAAGACGACTTCCGTTGGGGCATGGTTTGTTGGTCACCATTTTTAGAAGAAGAGGGACTATCGGAACAGGGACTTTGACGAGTTTTCCCCTCTCCTCTGCGGGGTCACGCGGACATCGAGTGGGACGACTTTCTCCACTCCACTGGGTAGAGATTGTGGCGGTTCTGCCCTTCTTCCGCTGTGTTGCTGCCAGTTCGGGCCTTGGGATTCAGCAGCTCGTCGTTCCTTCTGGCCCCGGAACGTTTCGAAGATGAACTGGAGTGGGTCAACTTTTCAAATTTCGGGTTTGATGGTTGCGGTTCTTCTCGTGTAGCGGTTCCTGGACCCTCATGGTTGGATCTCCGCTTCAACATTGCAGTTTCTGGTACCCCCCCTTTGTCCCTTCTTCTCGATCTGTACTTCTCCTCCCCCCTCAATCACAGTTGTTGGTTGGGGCCTCACGGTTATAGGTGTTGGCCGCCGTGAGGTGTTATGGCTCGGTGCCTTGTTTGGAGTTGAGTACAGATTGGGGTTTGGGAAAGGAGGTTCTGGTATTGTTGATTACTGGAGGTGTTTTTGCTCTGCTGGTGGTTTCTTTGGTTGGGGTTATTTGCTGTTTTGCTACCGGAGTTGATTTCTGTTGGGTTTTTCTTCTGTTCTTCAATTTGTAATTCTGGGCGTGTGTTAGACCCGTTTGTTCTTGTTTTGGTTTAGTTCACATTTGCCCTTGTTGGCTGTTAGGTTGTTTTCTGGTATTTGTTTGGTTAAGCCAGTGTTGGCTTTAGGTTCCTATTGTTTTGTTGCTTCATGTTAGTTATTTAGGGATTAAGCCCTGATTTATACCCTGTTATGGGTTGTTTGTACTAGTTGAGGTGCTCCGGCATGCTCCTTGGTTGTAATGTGAGGGTTCGCTCTTGGGCTTGTTTTCGTTTCGAAAACTCGTCTCTTTTATAAAATAAAAAACTTGTTGATCAAAAAAAAACTTATGGTGCGGTCTCAAGTTAGAGATTGAAATGAGATTTCTAACTCTCAATCAACCTGGGAGGTCAAGATCGTAGTCATCCATATGATCTCTTGTCTAACTTTCTAATGATAAAAACAATTTAAGTTTATACTTTAGATGGGTTCTCAGATTAACCAATCACCCTAAAGTTTTTTTCATAGACGGTGGTTTTATTAATTGTTTTGTCATTCGAGAAAAAAATACAATGAAGGGAGATTCAACCCAAAAATATGGATCGTCCAAGATGAACTACAAAAAGAGAAAAATGAAATAAAAGAAGTAAACATCCTTAAATACAAAAAGAAAACCATACCACCTGAATGACACTATAAATCCACGGAAAAAAGGCACAACATCCACCTCCTAGTGAGCTAATAACCATTCTTTTCCAAAACACCCATTGACGCCCCTACAAGCGGAATGAACATAGAACTCCTACAGGCATCGAAAACTCGATATGTGCAGTGGAGCTCTAAAACAGAGCATGACACCAACGATTCACCATGATTCAGGATCGTCGTAGAAACACACCACGCTGATATCTAGTATTGAGGACGTGACCGAGCTACCATTGGAGGCGCACCGGAGTCCGAGAGACATCGTTGAGCTAACGACCGTGAAACAGAGCACGGGGAGTGGATCGTTGGAGCACGGTGGTGTTCAGGTCACCGTTGCTTGGACAGGTTCGATGACTTCCAGCGACAACCCCGTTCGAAATGCAGTGTCTCCGGTCGTGGTTACTGCTCCGATGAACACGCTGGATGAAGCTCGGATTCAGGACCCAATCACGGATTTGAATCGCGATGATTCAGGGAATGAAATATGCGGGGATTCGATTTCCATTCAAGACGCGTCAATCTCGGCCATTCCTGGTGACTCGAATCGCGTATCAAATGCTAGGGGATCAAATCTTAGCCGGGACGCTTCGTCTGCGGCGCAAGTCGTCCTCGCTGAATTGCAGAACCCTGGGCCGCACATGGGTACAGGGTTAGAAGAGGCTCCTTCATCTAATCCCTTTTTGGGCTTAAGTACAAGTCCAACAGATTTGGGTGGGTTTGATTTGGGCATTGCTCCTGTGGCCCAGCTCTCAAATCAAGTGTTGTCTAACGAACTTAACGGTGATCAACGGTCTAGTCCGTGGAAGGAGGCTCTACTTAAACCTCCTGTCAAGGGACGTCAATCGAAGCTACCTGTTCGAGCTTCGAATCGCCAGAGTCGACCTCCAAATTTTTGGGGGGATTACTATACCATTCAAATCAAATCTACCTATTCCCGGAGTCGAGAGAGATTTGTTAATCCTTTGGACATTGGGAAACAGGTGCAGGATGCTCGGATGGCTCTTGCAGCTACTCGTAATCAAACTGCTCAACTAGCTCATTAAGTGAAGGCTTTTGATGATCCGACCCTGACATCGGAAGGCGAAGAGTGGGAAACTGATGGGTGACTTTGTGTTTCCTTTTGGTTTTATCTCGGGAATTGTTCCCACAGCTCCTTCCGAGAGTTCTTTTGTAATGGTTTCCTTTCGGTTTGATCCTACTTGGATCTTACTTTTTTCTAATAAAATTTTCGAGTTATCCAAAAAAAAACATAGAACTCCAACCCAAGGCGAAGTCAGAACTTCTCAAATACCTCCCACTCACTACCTCCACCTTTGTTTCTTGTAAGAGAAACACAAACAGGACACAACATCAAAACCACCCTCTTAATACTTCTCTTTTGGACGGAGTTCGAATCTCTCACAAATCAAGAGAGACATTTCCTTTGTGCAGGATGATATTTAGGGAGGAAGGATGGAGATGAGGAGACTAAAATAGTGCTCATAGTTGTCTTTTTCCTCGATCTTCAGAGCCAAGTTGCTTGCGACTTCCCTATTTAAAGTTTTGAATTGCTTTAAAAAACTGTCGGTTGCTTCCAGAGCTTTCCTGCCCACGGCCTTTACATAATCCTATTGTCCCTTCCTTTTCTTCCTCTCTCTGCTTCTGGATCTCTCAAGTGTTCTTCTTCTTGCCCGAAAATTTTGACCTTCCACCTTTGGTTTTGCGCAGCAAATCGGTATCGTGGGTAGCACGCCAGAGGGATCTCGGGATCTTAAGGCCTCACCAAATTGGAACGAAGAGGCTTGATATCTCGAGTAGAAACAACCCCCAAGACCAGGGGATAAATGGAACTCCTTCCCGTTTCCCTTATCAGATATTTGGTTTTGTGAGATTCCGATCGAAGGTTGCAATTGTTCAGGCAATCAAAATTCTAAATGGACTGCGATTGTTCCTTTGTCGGCAGCACCATAGCTTAGAGGACTAACGGTCTTCATATTTGCTCCGAAAATTCTACAGGGCATTCGGATTGAAATCTCAATCCAATCTCATTCTAGATTCGATTAAGGATGTGGAGGGAGTAGTTGAGAAAGATCGAGTCGTTGTTGACCCCGAAATTTCTGTCGATTCAATCGTCGAAGTGGTTGTTCGCACAGAGATATCAGAAACAACAACGATGGGCTATGTTGAAACTCATAGGGTTACGGGGTGGTTTATTTTGGATAGTGGGTTGATTGCGGGTCAAGTAACCCAATGTCCACTCATTCAAGATCCATCTTCAAATCCAGGTCAAATAGTCACACATGAACTATCCAAACTCATAACTGGTTTGGATGTGGTGGTGGTTGAGACCGTTTCGAAGGTTTTGGTAGTTAGCTCAGGTGTTGGGCCCGCCTCGAAATATCTGAGTGGTCCGAGCTCAAGCTTAGGATTAGGTGTACCAGGAGGTAATCAGGGTAAAGATAGTTCGTGGAAGGACGTGCTGCTCAAACCCCCGAAGCGTCAGAGACGTCCTCCTAAACATTTCTTGGATTACTACACAGCTTCGACTAAGCCAAGAGCATGATCTCTAAGTCGTGAAAAAATCGTCAATCATGTTGATGTCTAGTCACAGGTCGCGCAAGCTCGTAAAGCTTATATGTGTCATTTTTAAGCGAAGGCTACCGATAACATCTGGAAGGTGATGAGTGGGTCACTGATAAGGGTTGAATGTCGAAATTTGGCCATTATTGTTTCGTTTTCGTTTTCTCGGACATGTTGTCCCACGGTCTAGGATATTTTCATTTTGAGTTTTTTTTATTGAGCTCTCTTTGTAATCGTTTTTTCTAGGCTATTCTCTCATATACTTCCCAGTTTGGAGAGTAATCTTTTGGGAAAATTTCACTTAAACACCCTGCCAAACATTTAATTTCATTTTAATACCTTGGCATAAATTTTTAACACTTTCATACCCTAACAAAACTTTTAATTTCACTTTCATACCCAGTTGTCAGATTCTGTTAACTTTCCATCCAAAATAGATAAAATGTCCATAATACCCCTAACTATTACTCAAATTTTCAAACTCATGCCATTGGTTCAGAACTTGAAAATAAGTGAAATGACAATAATACCCTTCATTGTTAGGGTGTTAAAATGAAATTTTCACTATTTTAAAAATAAAATAATTTTTTTTATAAATTCAGTTTTTATTTATAAAAATTATTTTTATTTTCTAAAATTCTGTTTTATTTTTATAAATTCAGTTTTTATTAATAAAATCATATTTTAATTTAAAAAAATGTGATAAAAAAATCTGACACATATAAGCCTTCGCTTAAAGCTGATAAAAAAAGAGGAAACTTACAACCTGTGAATGTCCTCCGACAATATCAAACAATCAACCTGTATATGAGCTGAGTACAACTCTGTGGGACGAGGAACAGACCACTTGACCAAATGCCACAAGCTCACGTCAATGGAACTCTTATACATGTAACTCATTCTTTCATGTGATGTGAGATTTAATACTTCTAGTGCATGTTACATGCGGGTTTATTTAATTTGGAAACATAAATAGCCTTTCGCTGTGATGAACTTACATGAAGAATCTGCTCTATTCCATACCACATAATGCGTTGGTGCCCACATGACGAAAAGGTCACAGTGAAACACATCAAAGATGGAACACTTGGAAAAGAGAAAAAAAAAAAGACCCCCAAAAATAAAACAGAGAGAGATCAGAATAATATCAGATGACCTTAGGCCAATAAAGGGAAAGTGACAGAAACGATTCCATAGCTTGTTAAGGAAAGCACAGATTCTTAACACTAAATAGTACTACATAAGACAGTTGGCTATTAGGCCACCAAGACAACATTGTGCATCAAGCTAAACCTCTTTCCCTCAAAAGTCTCTGATATGACCCTCTTCCTCTTTTAACTAAACCTTGTTCTGAATCTGTTTTCACTACCATGAGCTTCCAATATTGCTTCATGTTGCTAGGCTTGATCTTTCACCTCCCTTCAATCAGCAATGCTGCCACTTCACTACAGAACCCCATCAGCAATGAGGTCACAACAATGAGCCTAAGACCGTGGAAAGGCGACCAGAATGGCTCGCGCCACGAGCACCATATAAGGAATGTAAGATCAACCCTTTACTCATATGTCAAAAGTCAAAACCCTTAGAAGAAAACGAAGTCTTGTTCGATCTTGATTTTGAATCTTTGATAGGTACATGGGATACTGAATGTCCTAGGATGGGGCACATTCATGCCTATTGGGGCCATAGTTGCAAGGTACTTCAGGAAGCAGCCCATGTTCTGCAATGACTGGTACCCTCTCCACCAACTGTTCCAAATCTTGGGGTACCTTCTCGGTACAATTGGGTGGAGCATTGGAATTTCATTGCTCAGGAATGCCTCGAGTACTCGCGACACTGCCAATACGCATCGCGTTCTTGGTATCATCATATTCTCGTTCTCAAACCTACAAGTGAGTCTCAGATTCAGCAACTTATCATACTTCTTTAGCTGTTCTTGTTTCTGTATTCGATCGAATCTTGATTCTTGCTGTCATTTACAGATGTTGGCGACTTGGTTTCAACCAAACGAAGAACATAAATGCAGGAAGTACTGGGAGATAGGCCATAGGCTTCTGGGATATGCCTTGATTGCTCTTATTATAGCCAATATATTTCAGGGACTCAGCGGTGACAAGAGAGCTGAGAAATGGAAATGGACTTATGTGGGACTTGTTGGAGTTTTGGGTTGCATTTCAGCCTCATTAGAAGCTTTTAGATGGAGATCAAGAAATCACCAGCAGATTCATATGTCACATGATAGCAATCTGTAAATCCCTCTTGAGTTCAACACTCTGAATCATCTATCATTTTTTCTGATACGAATTCGAATTCTTATTTGTATTTTCTCTTCATAATATCTTCATTGAAGCACCGTTTTGGAGATTGTATTTTCCCTCATTTTGAACAAGTTTCATAGTTTTTTTCATTTTATGAAGAGTAGTAATATTTTTTTTCAAATGGGAAGATTGCAAATAGCGATTTGGACAGTAGTGATCCACCCCACAAACCAACATTTAAGAGAATCCGAAGTAATAGAAACTAATAGCCAATAGTTGGTTGGCGATCGGGCTAGTAATTCAGTGAGCACTTAAAACATCAGGTACGGTATTTTGAGAGAATGTTAACGGAACTTGAAGGAACTGAACAGCTACCTCGTGGCCCGAGATCCCCCTTCCTCCACACGAATAGTCTAATGCATATCTTTTTGTGGCTTTCCCTATAATAGGCCGCGCGAAGAGGAGCTCTAGGGGAGACCTTGTTTTGTCAGGGTCGGGTAGAGACATCTCAAACTCCACCCGACCCGATATTGGAGACCTACTGTTGGTGGCGAAGAGGCTGCAGGGCCCTCGCCTTCCACTCGATGTCCCCTATCTGTTCAGAGGCCAGATTGGATCGGATTCCAGCCACACCATTCTAACCATTAGTCTTGGTTCAGAAGGCGTTATTGTGCTGTGGTTCTCCTTATTCTAATGGACAACTCGAACTCGCTATGAAGACCTAGCCGCCAAGAGAGTAGATAAAGAAATTGAATTCCTAGCCATCTTGAGGGGAGGCAGAGTACTTGAAAATCAAGCCGTCATGAGAGGAAGAAAAACACTTGAGTCTCTAGCCATTATGAGTGGACGCCAAGTACTTGAACCTTCAACTGCCAAAAATTTATTTACCATGAGCAGAAGTAGAGCATTGAAAACCTTAATCGTCATGAGAAAGAACAAGAAAGAGAATTTACATAGGAGATAGAGAGGGCAACGCATAGGGCGAAAAAAACCTTACCTAATTAATCCCCGTCTAGTTTTCGATTAATCCTTCAAAACTATAACTACCTGACTAACGCCTAACAATTTTTTGGACCTTAATTTTAACATAATTTAGAAGTTTTGAACAGGAACCAATTCATTGCGGCAGTACGTTTTTAAGCATTACATTAAAAATTTATGACCAATTCATACAGATTTAAGGAATTATCCCTTAATAAATTATAGGACTACCTTCCCTTTTATTTAAGAATAAAAAGGCTTTATGTAACTTTCCCGTTAGGCCCCCAAATTTATCGGGCGGCCCTGGCTCTTTGTACCATCTTTTTTTATATATGATTCTTACCTCTTTTGTAATTTCCTTTTCTTCCCTTGCACATTTCATGTCACTTAAAGTTTGGCTGATAAGAACACATTATAACGACAATGGTCCTCGTATTTGCATTTGCAGCACGTGGTTTTTTGAGGGAAACATGAGTAAACATTTACATTGAGTGACAAAATCCAGCAAAAGCAGGGGAGAGAAGCAGTTGCCTCCGAACTGCAACTTCATTCCTGGAACACACATACATACAAGAGCTGTATCTATATAAAATCTGTAGATGATCAGTGTGCGCTTGAAGAATCAATCTGAGATAGGTAGTGGGTACCCCAAAGCTAGCAAGTCTTTAACAGCTTCATCCACAGCATATAGTATCATTTTCTTGATCTATTTCACACACAAGACATGCAGCTTCAGTATAAGAACAAAATGTTTTAGCTCATGCCAACATATAAGATTGGGCATACCTCAAGCTTGTCTTCTCTGGCCCTGTGATTCTTTGGTAGTTTCCGGAATTCTTCAGTTAGTCTAAGGCATTCGTTGATGTTTTCAGGTGAAACAAAATCCACAGCAACTTTTGTGCATGACTGAGGATGAGGAAGTACTGAGTATTGGGAAAAAATATATATATACATGTTATTAACTAAGTTAAAACATTAGGCGAGCTAACCTTGAGATTCCTAACTTGGTGTGGGCACCCTGCAGGAATAAACACAGCCTCTCCTAGTCTTTGTTCAAATGTCCAAGGCTCAACTCCTAAAATGCATCAAACAAACAATCACTCGCATACACGGTTCTGATATTCTACATAAGTTATCAGAAGGTAAGTGCAGAAGACAAACCAAATTCCTCCTTCAGTTTCCTTTTGTGCTCTAAAGTTAAATAAAACGATTGGTCGTGAATTGGATGAACAACCTAATCATAAAGAGCAAGTATACTCTCAGATCATTGTATTCAAGCAATATGGCAAAGTAAGTAACATATCATCACAAATTTACCTGTTTAACTGGAGAACAGTAGGTGTGGCGAAATTCTTTATGGTGCTTTATAAGGTATGCCTCTAACTTGGAAACATCCTCCCTTCGGAAAATGTCCCATAGAGCACCAGGGGTTTCCTCGCTTGGTTCTGTGGGGATACCACCAAGTGTAGTTCCTTCTTCATCACTAGAAATCTGAATTTGTTCATCAATGTCAGAAGAGTGTATCTCTAAATTAGTTGACGTATCTTTCAATTCTGCTGATTGGCTGCTGGCTTCACCAAGTTCTTCACTGGAACGATCCTCTACCTTCTCCTTTATAAATTCTATCTCACAATATGGCTTGAGTTCATTTTTCAATCTTTGAACTTTATAACTCAGTTCTTCACCTAACTGCACTTCATTAGAAATCAGATTTTTTTCAAATTCATGCAACTTGCTACTGACTTCACTAAGTTCTTTGATAGGATCATTACCTACCTCATCTTGAGCTCTGATTTCTTTGCCCAATCTTTGAACTTCAAACAACTGGTCTTCATTTAACTTCACCTCATCAAAAAATTGTGTTCTTTCATCATTAGCTGGAGAATGCATATCTAAATATGTAAGCGGTACATCTTTCAATTCGGTCATCTTGCTGCAGGCTTCACCAAGTTCTTTAATAGAAAAATCATCTAACTTCTCTCTTAGACCTTCTTTCTCATCCTGTGCCCTGTGAACTTTTTTCAACCTTTCAACTGCAAGGAGATGTTCTTCACTTAACTTTACCTCTGCCATATGTGTCAAGATATTCACCTACAGTTAATAAACTATGATATTAATGTCTAGCACATAGTTATTTAAGCACTGGCAATGCAAACCAGATTACCTTTCCAAAATACCCAGTTTCTCACTACCATTAGCACACATAAGATTGTAGACAATAATTTGATCGTGAGATTACTTAAATTCGTAACATAGCCTAAAATGCATCGGTGGATACATACCGCATCTGATATATCACAGTGAAGCTTGGTTACTGAATCTCCTCTTCCAAGCTCTTCAAGCATCCCATAAGCAATATATGTTTTTGGTCCCATGTCTGGTTTCAAGACACAATCAGGCAACTTCACGGCTAGGTTAAGGAAGCCAGCTCTAGGATCTGAATATTCTTGAAATGGTAATGCCCTAACAAATTCATCGCAGTGGCGCGGCAAAAGATCCTCAAACTTATCAGATGGAGGCCAATCCTTTAGTTTAAGCATCTCGGGCCAGAAATTTTTGTATTGCCTCCCTTCTGTATAGCCTTTGAAAAATAGGCGAGTATTTATCCCCACCTGCATTTTTAACAAAATCAGTAGCGAAATAACATGATTATGAGGTGAAATCTACTATTAGGAACTGTACTGAGAATAATATGAAAGAGAGTTTGCAATAAGAACCACAGAATCAATCATCCCAGTTAAGATTAAAGACAAGCATAAATATAAAAGTTGTAAAGCAAGTGTAAGGGATGTAAAGACTTCAATACTGCATGCATAATCGAAGGATAAAACATTGAATATCTTATTGGTAAGATAATCTTCAGCACAAGTTACTACCTCACAACCAGAGAGAGAATCAATAGCCTTGACTTCTGACATCTTTGAACTATAACCCGAATCTCCATTCTCACACAAAGCACGCCACATGACCATGGGTTCCCAACTTAAACCAGTTGTTTGTTGAAGAACATTTTGTACTATGACCGGTTCACCTTTAATCCAATGCCTTTGAAACTGGAGCAAATCACTTTTACTGACAAGGCACTCTGAAGCTGGACAAAACAAATAGTTATCATCTGAACCCTCTCTAGATGCTGTTTTACGTAGCATCTCAGTGTCTTCCTCAAAGCAGTTGCTCCCGAAAATTGTATGTTGGCTGGTACAATGTCTCAAGAGTTCTTCTGCTTGCAATTTTAAATTTGAAATCCAGCCACATGGTTTAATAGATTTGAGCTCCAATAAACATAAACTACCACAGCCACCATATTTGATTGGGGAGCAGGGGACACTACCATTTTCATAAGCATGCCAGTCACTCAATGGCTTTCTATAGTCTTGTGTGTTTTCCAATAAACAAGACGTACCTATAGGCTCTCCACCATGCATGTAGTCATAGCCTCTATTCATAGATTGAAGCGCCACTTCATCACGACTAAAAAGCTTTCCATCACGAATTTCTTGGCAACATTTTAAACAGAGTTCATAGGAGCACATTGGGCAGCTACGATGAAGATCAACAATCGAAGTTGCACAGTGGTCACTACACAAACAAATAAATGTGTCACAGAATAACATTTGATTATGCACTTCCTACACGATAATGATAGATAAATAGATGTACCAATAGACACGCTCATCATTGCCACAAAGGGTCTGCAATATTTGTACTTCAGATGATGCTTTCCCTAAACATACACATACCAGAATTTGTTAGGTACATATTACATTGAACTCATATGAAGCATAAAAAATATATACCTTGAATATTAGCCTCAATTTCTATTTCTTGACTTTGTTCTTCAAAAACTTGATGAACATGGGGAAGTAGAGACTTGACCATATAGCACAAATAATCAACCTTTTCATCATCACTGATGTCCCTCTTTGACGGCTGAAGGTCAGAAAAATTATGCACTTTTGTCAGACGATGAATTCTGTAGCAAAATTTTGAAATAATGAGAGAAAGCAAACCTTAATGCTCCCACTTTTGTGCAAACAAATGTTGCAGTTGCAATTTCCCCGGCAAAGTGGGCATAGCTCTGCGATATCTTCTTCTGGTATATGGGGGTACCTATATACAGATAATAGACATCATCAAATCTGTCAAATGATACAGGGAACTATGCTGCAAGGAAGAAGATCAGAACAAATCTAAGGGGAAAAGTTACCATTGCTTAATACAATGGATACAATAAACTGTCTGTCTACAACTGGTGCAAGGAACAACAATTCTTCTTTCCCCTTTCATACATTGATGACACCTTAAATGTTTCTTTCCCTTAGCCTGCAGTGTAAAAAATCAATGCAGTAAAAGAAGAGAGCGAAATTGAGAAACACATGAACAAAAATAAAAGTACCTTCAGGTTCTCCCTTTTGCTTATCTCCTTGCTATTTCCATCACTTACAAAAACTGAACTTGGTGAGAAAGTTGACAACGATGATGATGAAGAAGAAAATGAATTGTGTAAAGAAGTATAGCAAGACACAGAATTCCCATCACTTATTGGATTTCGAGTTCTTGTCCGTGTTTTGATGTTAACTAAAGCAATTGCCTCATCGGCATCTGACTCTTCATCTACCGCCATATACTCATCTTCAGGACTTCTGTTCTGTTGTGCAATGGTTTTAAGCTTCTTTGAAATGTTTGAAAAATCAATTTCTTGAGTCATACGCCTTTTAATAGAAGATTTTGTTCTTCTTGGTAATGGAACCACATGATCCTTACGTTCTTCTTGTAGCATTTCAGTTTCATGTTGCAAGATTTCTTTGACTCTTCTCTTTACTTCGAGAGCAGGGACAACTCTTTGCATTTCAGCACCATTGTAATGACTTGTCTTCTCTTGCTTTGCAATCAAAACATCCATCTTCACTGCAAAGAAATAGGAGGAAATATCACGCAAGTCCACAAGTCAGATTCCAGGCGAACTAAGAGGCAAACGAGGCACATTGTATTCGTAGATGATTTTGCATATGATTTGAATAAAATCCAAATCTAAGAAATTAAAATTCCATTAACCTATGCAATTGCTACATGAGAAAAGTAAAACTTAGGAATGTGGACAGAGTTCCAAAAGAGGATGAGTTCATATGACCAGTATGCAAGAAGAGATGTCCACTTTATTAACACGACCCAGAATAGCCTAAATTTTATATAAACAACCCCACATGCACCTTAATAATACTAGGAGCTCGGGACTTCACCGTTGAGAGCATTGCATTGCCTTAATAATACTAGGGCAAATGGGTTTTTAAAAGTTCCACCTTTTTTCTAGTTTAGACAATATCAGATCCCAAGTCCACATATATATATAAATATATAGGTTCTCTAGTCTATCAACTAAAATGCCATTGTATCTGGTAAAAACAAATCACAAATCATACCTCTAACTTGTTACCCTCACACATCCACCTTGAAAATTTGATACAAGAACTATAAAAGGAATGTACCCACTTTTCAAGGTGATCATCAGATTAATTCAAGCTTCCCAAACTGAAAATCCGAAGATACACTCTCGCTGAAGATGGAAAATCCAAACACAGAAGGGCAGAAAGAGAAGTGAAACCAGTGACCCTATGCATCATGATTCATATATGCTCAAGAAATCAATGGTCAGTCGAAAGAAGACTCTAAAACAGCTTAGAGACGACCCGGGTCAACTCCAGATGATCACCAAGTTGGGAACAGTCGAAACCCAATACCCACAAACCGAGAAACTCAAATTCAGACCCAGAAAAACAAAAACAGTAACGATGGCGTTCCCATAGAAGCTCGAAATAAGGAATTTCAGGTTCAGTAGAATAGGGAAAAGGGCAGACCTGATCATGAGAAAAGAATCACACCCTTTATCGGAAATGAGATTGCACAGCTCGCAAGGAATCGATTCGATTAAGATTAGGATTAGGATTAGGATTTGGGGGGTGGGTTTGTTCTGGAAGAGCGAAAGGAAATGTGGATGAATCGTTTACCGAACGATCAAAGCCAAAAAGGAGATCGGTGAAGACGAGAGTGATGCTAGACTAGTATTAGTAATGCCCAACCTTCAAGAATCGTAATAAATATAGAAGAAAGGAAGGATTCGAAAACTTGTTGGGCCTCTTAAGCCCATAGCTGTTTTTACTTTCTATTAATTAAGTAAGGGATAATTCCATTTTAGTACCCTGAAACTTTCGGATTTCGTTTTTAGTACCCTAAATGTTTTTTGTGCCACTTCAGTACCCTAAATCTTTGTTTATTCCAGTTTAGTACCCAATGTCTGATTTTCCATCCATTTTTGGATGGAAAAACGTCATGTGCCTTGCACATGACCCTATCTTTTATAATAATTTTTGAAAAATAAAAATGATTTTTTATAGATAAAAAATCAGACGTTGGGTACTAAACTGGAATAAACGAAGATTTAGGGTACTGAAGTGGCACAAAAAACATTTAGGGTACTAAAAACGAAATCCGAAAGTTTTAGGGTACTAAAATGGAATTATCCCATTAAGTAATTAATATTTAACTTACCGTTTTATTAAATATTTAATGTGTTGTTTCCGAGTTTATCGTGGAAATGGCCTGAAACTATTTATTTTATTTTCTTTCAAAATTAAATATGACTATATTTATGATTGGATGAAATGGTGTCTAAATATAGGGTCACCCCAGGCACAGGCACTGGGTGTCATATATCAACTCTTTCATGTAACTAACCAAAAACGAGGTATGGCAATGGCAAAGTCATTATCAGGTTAAATGTTTTGAGGTAATATTCACCAACCCATTAAAAGTTGGTGTCATCAAGATTTGCTATTTTTTCATCACCGTATCCATTTACAATGAAGTTGGTGTCTTCCACTAATGGTATTTTTTTTGTAATAAAAAGTATAATTTTATTGAAAACCTATTTTTATAAGCAAAATATTATTAAAAGATCTCGTCTTTCAAGATGAAAAATAAAGATACAATGATACAACTTTGAAGGAAATCAAATAAAGACTTTTCAAATTAAAGCAAAGCACGAGAAAAACAAAAAAATCACATAACAACCTGCCACAAAAAAAGCACCGACCAGACATGTAATGTCTGAGAGTCACGCCACCAAAGAGTCGACCCACATCAAGGGTCTTGATGAGCTCCCACGCATCTGCTTGGGACTCGTACCAAAAATTAAACTGACAATAAGCCACCAAATCCTCTGACAAACGAAGAAGACTAAACGAATGTGCTTCCTTAAAACTTCATCCAGGGGTTCCACCCGAATAATCAGGAACTACACAAAGTCTTTACGACCCTCCCAAAATCAAACCCGACTTCACAGTAAATCGACCTCGAAAGAGTACAAATCTAAGGCCCAAAGCCTAACACAATCAACTGGCAAGGAAATACCAACGAGCACAACACGAGTTGCACGCATGCACACCTCTGACCGTCGCCACTCCACCAACCAACATCGATGACACTGAAGATAGTAACAATCACCGTCAGGATCACTGACCCCTCGAAATTGAATCCATTTGGACTTCAGCTTTCCAAACCAACTACATACTCGTTCAAGGCCAAACCAACAGACAAACGAGACCCCAAAATTGAAAGGGCGGGACCATCAGGAATTGGTCCCAGGAGAGGATAGACATCGCGCATGGCGGAGATGAGGGGTGAAACAGGGCAGAGAAGCCTCAACGAACAAGTGAAAAACAAAAGTGGAACTCTCAACCAACACTTACCACCAATCCACGAACACCACGCCAGCAACCGAAAAGGGAACCAACAAACAGAGTCACTGCAAGTCTATCAATGCCACACCTCCGAGACTCATCGTCTCAAATGAAAACGATTTAACTCTGATGACCAACGACACCCCACTTCAAGGAGGTCAAACTACCCAACAGGCGAAGACTCACAATACCCAAAACCAAGCAGAACAAGCCAATCAATGGCCAACACCAAAATAGCGACGACACATCCGTGAAGCCACAAATCCTCCGTAGAACCAACGGAGCAACGAGGATCGGTGTTGAAGTGCCAAATTGAGGAAGCAGACCAACATGGAAGAGGAGGAGCGCCTAGGGATCTAACACTATGAACCACATAGTGAGATTCGGTGATAGAAGATGATGGGGGAGCGATGGCATCTAACAGCAACGATGAATGGACGACCTACAAACAGAGAAGAGAAAGAGACCACTGACGACTATGTATGCAACGTAGCCGTCGACGGTGGATTTAGAACTAAACCGCCGACGGTGGATTTGGAACTTCGGGCTTCGATGTACGTAGAAAGAAGTTAATTAAGCCTTAGGTTTTGTTTTGCTTATTTGAAAACTTTTTACTTGGGATCATGTCCTTAAAAAATAAGCTCGGATTTAGAAGGTTATAAAATATGCTAGTGCATACCTTTGTCCAAAAAAAAATATAAAATCATAGTTTTTAGTTATCTTTAATTTGACATATTAAGGCCTAAATCAGAGTTCGTATGAAAAGATTATTGTCATTTTATGATCTTTCTTGCACGTGATTTGCATGTGAGTGTATTTTTCATTTACTTTTCTACCATGTCTAGCAATGATCGATGGCATATCCTAAATTATAATTATAGATCCTCACATGCTAAGAAGTTCATCATTTGTCTCTGTAATCCTTGAATTCGCCATTTTCTAAAAACACACCACATAGTTATACACATAGTGTGAACAAACAAGCTAATATGGGAGAGATAAAAATACAACACATTGTTGATAAAAAAAAAAGGGTTATTTACGATAAGGTACCCTTATATTTCGTCCACGAACGATAAGGTACCCTAATGAATTTTCTGTCCGATAAGGTATCCTAATGATTCGTCCACGAACGATTTGGTTTTCTGCTGTTAAAAAACTAACACACCAAAGTGAAAAGACCATTTTTCCCTTTATCATTTTAGTTGACTTTTGACTTAAGTGTTAAAAGACTGTTTTACCCTTTTATTAATTATTAATAAAATCATAAATGTCTTTATTAATTCTTATTTGTTTTACTTTTTAAAATTTTAATAAATTTAATTATTTTTCCTTAATTTATATTTTCTAATTATTTTTAATTTTCAAAATAAAATAAATAAATTATATATTTTAAAAAAAATGAAATTAGTTTTTTATTTTCAAAAATTAGTTTTTATTTTTTTAAATCAAATTTTTATATTTAAAAATCAGTTTTTATTTTTTAATAATTAGTTTTTTTATATATTAAAAAATCAGATTTTATATTCAAAAATAAATTTTTATTTTTTTTATTATTAAAAATAGTTTTATTTTAAACAAAATAATTTTATTTATATTTAAAAAAATATGATTTTATATTCAAAAATCATTTTTATTTTAAAAAAGAATTAATTTTATTTTTATATATAAAAAAAAACCAGACACTGTTCCAGCGTCTTCCCCGGCCATCTCCAACGCCGACAGACCCATCCTCCGCCGTCGTTCTTCCCCGGCCACCCCCTCTCACCGCCGCCGCCACCTCCCTCTTCCACCTCACCTCCTTCGCCGCGATTTGAGGCTTCATCGTCTTCACTGAAGCTCTGAATCGCGATTCAGATCTGACGATGAAGCCTCAAATCGTCAGATCTGAAACGCGATTCAGAGCTTCAATGAAGCCTCAAATCGTGGCGAAGGAGGTGAGGGGGAAGAGGGAGGTGGCGGAGGTGGGGGTGGTCGGGGACGAAGACGGCGAGAGGGTGGCCGGAGACGACGCTGGAGAAGACGAACCAGTTCTGCCTTTTTTTTTAATTAATTTTTTTAATAAAATTAATTTTTTTAAAAAATAAAACTGATTTTTTAATTTTTTGTATTTTTTAATATTTTATTATTATTTTAAATAATTTAATTTTGAAATTTAAAAAAATTAAATTTATTTATTTATTTATTATATAAGTAAGGGTATAATGGTAATTTTGTCTATCAAATTTATAAGCTTAAAATATGAAAGGGTAAAATCGTCATTTCACACCCCACTTAACTGCAAATGTCTAAGTTAGGGGAATATTCCGTTAGTTTTTAACGGAATATGCCAATTTTAAACCAAATCGTTCGTAGACGAATCATTAGGGTACCTTATCGGACACAAAATTCATTAGGGTACCTTATCGTTCGTGGACGAAACATAAGGGTACCTTATCGTAAATAACCCAAAAAAAATAGGAGAAAGTGCAAAAACATACCATCTAATGACTTTTTGTCTCAAAAACATACTCTCTTTGAACATTTTTATCATATGCACACCTAATAGAAGGTCAATACACCACATAATATATGTTTCTGTTACGGAGTTAGTTTAACAACTATCTTTTATAAGAGAGTTATTATTAGCAATCGATCTGAAGAGAGAAGAGATCGATGCAAAAGAGGTATCCTCAAGATGTAGTCCTTCTCAAAAGAATAAAACAGCTCAAAACGAACGACCACAAACCACAAGACAATAAAAACCACATTCCATAGTCCACAGGCCAAATCAAGAAAATTACAAACAAAACACAGAAAATCAAGTTGACAAAGCCCCATCAGCTATGTCCCGTCTACGAATTTTCGCCAAGCACCACCTTGGATCTCTCTCCCAATCCTCAAAAGTCACTCCGCTCCTGAAGGACCCAGAATTCCAACACACTTCGAAAGAATGGTGTTTAATCTTTTCCAACACTCCATCCACATTGATCAACACCTAATTAAACACAACACCATTCCTCACAAGCCAAATGTGCCAACACACCAAATAACCCACTTGGACCCAACTTCTCCACCAAGACCGAGAGCCAAGACCTCTTCACCATAACAACACACCTACAACTTCACTAGGCATTGGACCAACAATTTTCCACCACTGCATGATCTTTCCCCCACACCTCCCACGTATAAACGCAATGCAACAAAAGATGATCCACAGTCTCAAAAGAAGACTGAAAAAAATAGCATAGCATTTTATTCATAGGAAACGAGACACCCCTACCCAGGGCCGGCTCTCCCTTTAAGCCAGTTAAGCCATGGCTTAAGGCCCCTCAATTAATTAGGCCCCCAAAAAATTAGTTACTAGCTTTAAAAAAACTTGATGGATATTATTTTGTTATGAAAATTTAAGACTTTAAATCTAATAAGGCCCCTAGATATATGTTAGTAGCTAAAAAATAAAAATCTTTTATACATGTTTCAATTTCACCTACACATAAATATCGTATAAATCGTATAATTTGACCCAACATTTTTTTGTATTTAACTAAGAGGCCTCAATATCAATATTTAGTAAGAATAATTTTGAACATAAAAAAATAATTATAAGATATATATATATATATATATATATATATATATATATATATATATATATATATATAAATTATTAAGACCTATTCAGTATCTTCAAGTTCATATACTTAATAGTTATGCCTAATTTTCTGTACAATTTATTTCTCTTATTCAATTTGCAACTCTTAACTCAAGTTAATGTAAAGTTCTTTAATTCAATTTGTTTATCTATATTACCATCTTAATCTTTCATGTTTTTTCGGAATCTTGATCATTATTTTGTTCGAATTCTTAATTTTTCATAAAATTTATGTGAAAGTACGATTAAATCCTTTATTTTATCAATAATTCCAGTTTATTTATATATTCACCTCCATCTCTAAACAAATAGTATGTTATAATTCGAATATTTTAACTTTTATTAGATAGTAATAGTATATATTAATGAAAATAAAATTTAAATCTTAATATATTTTTATATAACATAAGTCCTTAATTGTTTAAGTTTTTTTTTTATCAGCAATTTTTTTTGTTTATAGAAAACGACATCTACAAATTGTAGCTGAAGGTAAGGGCAAGCCCTCAAACAACCATCCAACCAACAGGACCACCCAACCAAGGATGATCCAAAACACAGTTACAACCAAAAGGTCTGAAAACCTAGAAAACCAACCATGAAGAACAAACAGGGTCTAACATTGCCTATACCCGAAAATAACCACAAATTAAACTGAGGCAACCAAACTAAGACCCAAACAGAAAAACCAAGCCCAAACAGGGGCAAACGAGGGCCAAGCCCAAAACACAGGCACACAGGCCCACAACACAACAACAACCAAACAAAGGCACACAGGCCCAAACCAAACTAAACGCTAAAAACAGACAACCAAAAAAGAAACCGGCCTCGAGCCCAGAGCGCACCAGTACCAGTCAGATCACCAGCGAAAACCCAGCAACTCCGCACGACGAACACGTCCGGCCACCACCGACCGGACAAACACCAACACTGTCGCGAGGAGAAGAGAAGAAGACGGAAGTTGCTCCGACCAGTGCCCCCAACCAAGTCAACGAGTCGCACCCCCGGCCAAAACTCCACCACACACAACACCCAATACAAGCAATCTGCCTCCGATAAAACTAACTACCTCCGCCCAAACACACCAACCCATTACCCAGGATCCCAAAGAGGATGCCAGGACAAAACTTCCCCTTCCTCAGTTGAAACAAAACAAGTACCCCAACTCTCTACCCACATAACTGTTGGGTCTCGAGGTAAGGTTGGAGATGAACCAACTCGCAGCGGAAAATCAATGAAAACCAAGAGACGATTAAAACCATGAAACAACTAACAAATAATGGATTCACAAGAGAAAAATTCAGCACTAGTTCTTACCAAAACAAGAACACCGGGTAACGAATGATTGGCTTGAGTCTCCAAGACGCCTACGTATCCACATGGGAATCAAAGCCACGTAGTTCTTCTCTTTGAGGACTCAAGAACACAAAAATGGAGGTGGAAACTTGCCAAACCCGAAATGGCCATGGAAGAGGGAGAGAAAATGTGTTTCCTATTCTTGTCTTGTGTTTGTTATGTTGAAAAAAGATGACTTAAACATAACAAAACTCATACTTGTCCAACCAAAGGCATGAGACAAGTATGGTGTCAAGTAAGGTGTAAATAGGACAAAGTATGGCAAGACAAGATTGGGTTAGGTGGTGAATCACCAACACCTTAATCCTTGTCTTGCTTGCTTAGTACTAATTAATCAAGACTTGATTAATTAGTTCCATGGGCCTTGGTTGCATGGGCCTTTCATGGGCCTCTTGGAACATGGCCCGTGGCCATTTCCAACGAGGTCCCGTGATTCGCTCATCGCCTCCAAGCCTTCCATACCGGAAATGTCCAACATTATCCGACGCGATCAATCCCAAGACTCCAAGCCTTGTCTCGATCCGTAAAGTCCTATTCACTTACGGGCACATGACCCAAAACCCAGTTTTGGTCATGTCCCGAGGCAACTCCCTTTTGGCCATTCTCCATAAATGTGTCAATGAGTTTCATCCTCCGGTGTGACCCTTAGGTTTATGCATGTCAATAGATCAACGTAAAATCCTATTTTACTTGATCCTATTTAAGTGGCAACTAACGAGACTTTAGTATTGCCTGACACTGCATAACGAATCGACCCTGTCGATTCTAACCTTTCCGTCGTCCCTGTCATTATCCTTTTATCTCCGATATCCTGATTGAGATAAGGCATAGAGCCGTCATCCTTATTATTCTCAATCACCGTTCCTTGATATGTGAGATGACTGAAGATATGATACCCAGTATCATGTGCATGGCCATGCTATTCTTCCAGTCACTCTCGATCAAGCGGCCGAGAACCGATATCTTTCCCATACCTTAGTATGAGGGATAAATCCCTTAGCCGTCTTTCGTGTCACTCATGTAGCCCGTCCCCAAGCCAATCCTAGCCGTTATGGAAGCCCTGTTACGGACAACGTTAGGCTCAGGTCAAACTCAGTTGTTGACTACATAGCAATCACAAAGACTCCTTGGTCTAAGGATACATGACAAGCTACAACACTGAATATGTTCATGACTTAATCTATGGCACATATTCAGGGCGGGTCGTCCAATATCATGTCCCACATGATATCTATGATCAGACTCCGGAATCCCATTCCAATGACTAACAGAACGTAAGCCATAAAGAGCCATCTTTCATACTAGTCGATTCTAGTGAAGCTTTGTTGACTAGGGACCCATCGAGTGTGATCTATCTCGATCTATGGTTCTATTCGCATGGTGGGCATAGATCAGAGCACACGTCGATATATTACTCCAACACATAAGTAATATAAAGCCGCTATAATTTTATTGCTAACGATGATATGTACATTTGGACATTTAGGATTGAACTACGGGCACTAAGACTAACAATAACTTCCAGACGTCGTTAGGCTTAAACCCAACCATGGCCAACACCAATGGTTGAGCCTCGTCCACAGAAGTAGACGAGGAAGGAAATCATGAAGTAGGAGAGAAGGAGTGATGGACCAAACGAAAAGAGAAAGGGGGAAGAATTGCAACCCAGATCTGAAACTCTCAGATCTCTAAGAGATCCCGACGGAGGCCAACACCAGCCGTCGACCAAACAGGGAGAGATCTCGTTCCATAGAACGAGATGGACTAGATCTGGGTCGGAAGGAGTAAAAGGAAGAAGGAGAGAGGTTTACCGAAGTCGAAGACAAGGATCCGACGCGTGAGATGGAGAGAAGCAGCCAACGCGCCACCAGATCTGACGCCCCGAAGTGGAAGAAACCACCCAAAGCTCCGCAACTTCCACACTAAGGTCAACACAGACTCAAACTCCTCACAACTCAGGCGAGGCTCGGACACCCCCGAGAACAGATGTGAGCAAAAGAAGAAACTTGAGCAAGGACCTCCACAGAGGGAAATCACCAACCAGTAACGACGTGAAGCCAAAACACCGACCTAACCCCAGATCTCATCATCCACAAGAGGTAGAAAGACGACCCACACCAGATCTGGAGTTGCCGGCGTCGAAGAAGACAGGACAGAGCTCATCGGAAAAAGGGAGGCACCACCGAGAGAGGGAGTCGGGCAAGAGGGAGAGGGAAAGAAGGAGGAGGAGGAGAAGGGGACCGCTGGCGTCCTTACTGGCTCCAAAGGAGGCCAGATCGACGCCGGTGGCGGACTCAAGCACGGGTTAGGGTTGGTAAAGTAAGAGAGATGGGAGAGAAAAAACTAGAGAGTAAACCGTGTTCAAGTTCAACTAAATTGTTTAAGTTAAAGCATAGTTTTTATCATAACCAGTTAGAAAGTATAAATAAAGTTACAAAAAAATAGGGGTTTATCTCAAAAGAATAAAACAGCTCAAAACGAACGACCACAAACCATAAGACAATAAAAACCACATTCCATAGTCCACAGGCCAAATCAAGAAAATTACAAACAAAACACAGAAAATCAAGCTGACAAAGCCCCATCAGCTATGTCCCGTCTACGAATTTTCGCCAAGCACCACCTTGGATCTCTCTCCCAATCCTCAAAAGTCACTCCGCTCCTGAAGGACCCAGAATTCCAACACACTCCGAAAGAATAAAACTAAAACATTAAAAGAATCGCTAAGGTAAATTTTCCAAAAAATAATCGCTCAATGGAAGTTTGGATAAGTTTATAAAATAATATTTTTATTAATACACTTAGATTGATTTATATGATAAAATTTATTATATATCTCATTTAAATATATTGTTTTTTGAGAGGAACTGGAAATATTATTAAGAAATAAAGGTACTTAGGTGTTTGTCTGTCGACGAACACCTTACAGAGCAGTGGTTCGAAAGAAATAAACAAAAGTGCTAAGAAATAAATTGTGCTCATATGCATAGAGGCGGTCGGGAGGGTTGACTGCGGTAGCATCCATGGATACCGATACAGTATGTTCCAACCATAAATACTGATCGAGCAGATCAGGTGAACGTTGAAATGTGGTGGACCGATAGCTCCCCTGGTATGTCAGCGTGTGTCGTCCTCCCTTGAGTGATAAATGTAGGGCTCTTGAACGCGGGAATGCTGACCCCGAAGTGGTAGGGGAGTATCTCATCGATTGTTGGCAGAACCACTGCCAACAAACTGCCAGGAAGGGGATACAGTCGACCAAACCCTTCTTGGGTCTCCAAGATCTCATTCCCGGAGGCGGGGGTGCTTACCGCCCCCCACCACTACATTCGATGCTCCCTTCGAATATGACGATCCTATCTCTTCCTCAGGTTCCACCTCTCGATGATCCCCAGACCCAGCACGCGGAGCCCATGTCGAGTTAGCCTGCCAGGCCCGGCAAGCGTCCGCGTGCAGGCCCCGGCCCAGGCCCACGTCCTCGCGATCCTGACCTAGTGTCGCGTCTGAAACCCTAGCGGGTCCACACGCCATCGCCGTCCATTTGCTTCGCCGCCACGCCACCGCCTCTGGTGGCCCCTCTGTAACCTGGGCACTGTCGATGAGTCCGACGATGAACTGTCCCCCGACAAGACCAACACTACACCTCGCGCCACCGTCCTCCCCGAAAATTCACGAGACAACGAAGGTTTCTTCTCCGGTGGCCACAGCTCTGGTCGGACCCGAAGCTTCACCAGATGCCCATGTGGTCGTCGTCCCGACCCCCACAGCACACCCGAATGGCCTCCCTCCGGTGTCACCATCTGCGAGCTTGATCGAGGAAAGACCCGCTCAGGAGACAGAAACGGCACCGGCCAAGAACCTTTGTCATTCACTGTCCTCCTGTATTGTGTGTGACCGGAGCTCGCCGAAAACCTCTGCACCGCCGCCGTCCACGATTCGCAAAACCCCAATCGCCTCTTAAAGAGAGAAGCAAGGGTTGCGCCATAATCAAACACATACATGCCCCACTTGAGACGCCCTTGCCTCTGCGCAGAGTCTAAACCTGTTTGTTCTTCCAAAATCAAAGCAGAGTTTGATTGAACTAACCTCTTCTCCTGTGTATCTGTTCCGAAGCACCATTGTATGATTCCTATCCACAAACCCCACATGACATAGCCATGCAAAGGTCATGGATATTGGTGATAGTGATCACCTAATCTCCCTGGCGGCAGCTCTTCAAGCCATAGTCGCATGTCTCTCTATTCTTGTTTAATGTGTTAACAATTCACTATAGTATATCTTTATTTGTTAACAAACTTTTAGAATATCATCTAACTCTAAAAAAACAAAAAAGTCCCGTAAAAAACCTTCGCTTAAGGCCTCAAAACTAATTCAGCCGGTCCTGCCCCTACCTTCCAAGAAGTCCATAGTTGGTATTGTCTTATGCTTAGCTAACCAAAGAAACAAACAGAACTTAGGAACAACATCTAAACTATCCATCTCAGCAGACAATTTCTCCACTTCAGATTCAACTTTACCAAAAAATCTCCTTATTCCAAACCTGTAAATCACTACGTAACAGTTTCAACTTACACCATAAAACATAACGGGGATCACCACTCACCTCATATGACTCCCATAACAATTTAACTGTAGGCAGAAAAGTTTTATGCTCCAACCAAGCATTAAAGAACCGGATTGGCTTAGGCCCCCAATCTTGAACCTCCACCCCTAACCCCATAGGACGATGATCAAAAATTCCCCTCGAAAGCCCACGTTGCACCAAATGACCATATGCGAGAAAAAAAAACCTCATGCGACACTAAAAACTTGTCCAAACGGGAGGCCTTCGATCCGCTTCAGTGGTACATAATAACTTATTTTTGTTTTTCTCCTAGTTTTTTTTATCAGCAAATAATATTAGTATATAATACCAATTCTTTGAAGTAAAGAAAGGGTAAAGAGAGACTCTCTCAAGAGATCCACATGGGAACAACGAACAAGCTTACCAAGAGCTATCTTGCACCCCAAGAAACCTAGAAAATTCAATATCACAACTACCTTTCATTCCTTATAGCCCAAAACATTACACTACAAGAAACTAGCTCCTCCCCAAGTCATCAAAACCAAAATATGAAATGAAGCAAAAGACATTGGTGAAGAATTTCAACATAGCCAATAACACAAAATCCTTCCAAGTTCTCGAAAAGAACCCAAACTCTCATAGAGAAGGACTACAGTAGTGATTCACTCAGAACAATTCAAAATAGAATAGCAGTTTGAAGATCAAACTCTCTTCCTTCGGTAACACAACTGAGGTGAAACGATGAAATCTCCTGCACGAATGTAAAAGTCACTATAAAAATGAAACTCAACAACCAAGGACTCCTAAAGCTCCCTCCTATCTCTGATGTTACAAGGAGAAAAAGTAATAAGTATTAAGATCTGAACATTCTAATCGACTAAAAACTAGTCCACACTAAAGCACGATCAAGCCTATTAACCAAAGATATTTTGTACTCATCTTTTTTCCAAAGTGATATTAAAACTCTAGAAGACCTCTCAACTTCTATACAGTCCAATTCCCAATCAAATCTAAGGCCCACCGATCTAAAGGTCTAACTGAAAATTTTACTTTAATATAAGTTTTTAATACAATATGTTGATGGTGTGACACTAGATCGTATCAGGTCTATTTCCTCCAAAACATGAAAAAATTATCGAAATTCCATTAAACGGGAAAATATATATATATATATATATATATATATATATATATATATATTCGGGAAAAAATAGCTACATATTATGAATGAAAATTAAGTTGGAGACTGTCTTCTTGTTCTCTTTCCTAATTTCATGGGAGTACGACGAGAAAATGCGATGTTATGCGAATTGTCGGACAAAACGATAAAAATGGCTAAGATCTTGTACAAAACAGAAAAACAAAATTTCATTATCAAAATTAGAATACTTCATAAACCGATTGGAAAATTGTACATTACAACACATCAAACGAATTAGGGGCACCCTCATGTGTATGATGGACGATTGTGGGGTTGGAAGCGGAGTCGAGGGCATCCTCACACGTATGAATGGCGGCGAACGAGGTACGCCTGAGACTGGGAAGGAATACTAGACCGAATCGTGCTCGGGTCTGGGAAAATAGTCGTGCTCGGTCCTAGTTAGGAAGAATGCATCGAAGTCGTGAATGTACTAGGGACTAGATGTAGGGGTCCTCCCAAAAAGCTTCGTCGTCACGAGAACAGGGGACATAATCCTAGTCGTCGGGAAAACCAGGTGGCTAATGTGGGTTCGGGCACGCCATCGGACGCTTGGTAGTTTTGATGTTCACGTCAACAGAGATTCACTAATGTTTGACGATGACGACTGTGCAGAGGCGTTGCCGGAGAAACATGAGCTATGATTATCAGAAATTATGCGCATACGATGCCAGATAAACGACCTAAGAACACGCCAGAGATTCATGTTCAAGTTTCTACTACAGAGTCGGCCTTCGGAGAATCCGTTGGGCGTACGAAGCTCGTCGGAGTACAAAGCACTCGCATAAGTGAAGTTGAAGACTCGGCAATCGGTTTTAACCCTAAAGTTTCGTCCACAAACGAGTTGATGCACAAAGTTTCGTCCACGATGTGTGGCAACCTTGAAGTTTTGTCCACGACTTCTTTAGTTTTGACGTAATAGGGATGTTTAGAATGATGGTCTGGGGCCTCTGGGCACTGCCTCCCGGATTAAATAGAAGTGTGGACAAAACTTCAATACACCCACAAAAGCGTGGACAAAACTTCAGGGTAGCCACACATCGTGGACAAAACTTTGTGCATCAATTCGTTTGTGGACGAAACTTTAAGGTAGTTTTGGACAATTATCCCTAAATACAACCTGCCACATGTCTCCAACTGATTTGTCGGTCAACAATCCAACTGATGGAATCGCGTCGATTCGACAGTGTGTCAGCGTCGAGGAACCTATTGCCAGTGTCTTCAAGACTCCCAGCTTTGACGTGTATTTCGATAGACATCTGGAAATTCGATCCCTTTGTTCTGGATTTCTCATAAAATCGAGTGCAGAATAGGTGGAGATCCGAGCCACAACAGGTGCTCTTATTGTGTAATAAGAGAAAATCTTTTTTACCTAAATGTGTATGTCACCGCTAGTCTCGATGGGATTGAAGACATTCGATGCTTCTGGGACTGTAATATTTTGTCCTCTCTATGATGCGACAAGCTAATAACAGTGTAAAACTTGTTGCAACAGGAGGGGAACAAAAAAACGTGTACAGTATAGGAAACAAAAAAAAAAAACGTGTACACTATAGGAAACCAAGAAAAACGTGTAGAGTACTAAGACTCGTGACTAGAGGATAGAGGGAAATTTTGCTAACTCCTACAAGAAGAACAAATGTAAAAAGAATATGATTAGTATGACTTCTTTACAGGGGAAAGTAAGAAAAATAAACAAAATCATAGTTAAGCAAAAAATGACACACACACAGATAGAAACATAGAGTGATGATCAAACATCAGGTACACTTGTTTTGGCTGAAAATGAATGAATACCAATACTCAGTTTTGGTTGCGGCCGAATCTAAGTATATAACCCCAGCAGTTTCTTCCTACACCACCTTCCATTTGGCCTTAAACTTCATTACAGTACAATTGTCTACTTCTGGCGGCCAACAAGATCAGAGGCTGTGCAGCATCCATATACAACAAACTGTGCCATGTATTTTACAAATGTTATCTTCGCCTGTTACGCCGTTGGGAAAGAGGGCTGAATGTACAGTGATGTGTGAGTTTTGTGCATTAACATTCAAGGTACTCCATGTTCTTGAACCTCAGGTAGAGAACCTGGTGAGGACAGACCACTGACTCTGCTGGGCAAGGGCGTGTTTCTTCGTGACTGGCGCTTGGTTGGAACTAACACACTCTCACTCTCCCACTTGTCGTTCAGCACCTCTTCCTCTTCGTCTTCATCAGCACTCTTGAAAACGGGGTGGACATATGCATTTTGAAGATAGCCTTTCATGTTCAGGTTTGGTTCCCTTGCACGCTCCAGAGTGTCTTTCATCATTGCTTCCTAAAACCACAACATACATTTGAGCAATAAGAGCTCCATATACATTGAGATCATTTATGAATTCAGAGTAATTAGGAGAGCATCAACTTGTAATTGTAAACTCCAACATACCTGCAATGGGTATCTAACAAAAGCAGGTTCGAAGCGACCTTTGCAGTATCTATGGAACCAAATGGTGAGTACTGGGAGTGCAATGAGAAAAGGTGCTGCTAGAGCAGCTTTCTTTGTAGTCAACAAACCCATTAGAAGAAACTGTGAGATAACCAGTGCAGTTATAATTCGTCCATGGACATCAGGCCAGAATGCTGCAGCACTCTCATATTCTTGGTTGTATACATTAATGATCTGATTGATTACAGATACAAAAAACAAGTTATGATCTGATCATCTGATTGATTAGAAAGTACATGTATATTGAGAATTTTAGAAATAAAACTCTTTACCTGATGACGAAACACCACATATGCAAAGGCGAAGAAAATTATTATGAATGGAAGTAGGATGGGTGTCTCTGTAGCATAAACAAGGCCTAGTAGAAAGTACAGTTGAATCCGAGGCTCGCCAGTATTGAAACCAAGACTTCCAGGATCCATTGCCTCCTCTCTGTCCTTTTCAGTCTTCACCAATAATAAATTCTTAATATGAAACATTACAAGGGGTTTCACCATCAAAATCTCCGCAGCAATCCCAGCCCATCCATCGACCATTATATAAGTTATGAAGAAAGTTGCTTTCAGAGGAATTGCTACTCCAATTGTTTCTGGAATCCTATAAAAAGAAGCTACTTAGTGAGAGCATTCTACAGTGCAAGTGGTTTGTTCACCAAGAAAGGCATGGGGGATTCAGAATAATAGACCCTGATGAAAAAAATGAAAGGCTGCATAAGTGAGAATAACATACTCGCTTGGTGACTGCTTGATAAAGGTATCCAGTTGTTCAAATGCTGTTCCAGTGAGGATGCTGCCAAGGAATACGTTCACCAACAGGAAAATATAATATCTGGACGCCGATCTCCTCTCCAGAGATGATATAGATGTAAACCCTTCAAATTTCGACATGATCATCAATATTGTGGGCAGGAAGATGAGGAAAAGCTTCAAAGCTATCCCTGGCAAAAACCCTTGTATGACAGACTTGATGAATTTACTGCACAACAGAGATCAGGTTAATGAATTATAATAATAAAGAAGACCAGGCAACTGAAAGTTTGTTTGCAAGTACTCTGTAGTAAATCCTTCTAGACTAGAAACATGTGGAGACTAGAAAATTCTTTAGCAATAATGGGCTAAATGTTATCCTGAGAGGTAAAGCGAGGTAGCAAACTCACATTTCAATAAGGGGCTCCAGAAAAGGCGCTCGTTTTTCAATTCCCTGAATGCTTGCAAGTGATTGAACCAATGCAATTGGGATCATGAAAAAGAAGGTGAGAAAAAAGAATGCAACTGCCATAATCAGCCTCTTAACGGTGAGTTTAACAAATGGAACAGCCAGGTTATCCCAGTATACATCACGTGGCTCTGAAGCCCACTCTGTTAGCCATAATGTCGGATTTTTTGATTGTTGAGTTTGTGCACAGACTGCAGCACCCCATCGCGTTCTAAAGGAAACAAATGCTGCAGGCATTATAGCCTTCGGATCATTTTCAACTCTTTTTCGTTCTTCAGCTATCTGCGCATGAGATGACCAAGTTGAAAAAGTGAGCACTTAATATCATAGAAATGATCAGTTCTCCACTTTGATGAATTCCAAATGTCCAATATGTGTGTCTAATTGCCCAGATTTTAGTCTCATAAGAAGTGTGGGATAATTACTAATAATCGTGACATAAACATTATTATGAAGCAATTGATTCTTGGAATAAGTTTTATTTGCTTACCTCTTTTGACAGTTTTTCAATTTCAGATATGTGGCTATCAATTGCATCCACCTTCTTTCCCCAGAGCCCTAGAAAACCACTCTGAAAGCAGAAAGAGACATTCAAAGACTCAGTTTCCAGGTTAGACTTATGATAACATATTGCAAGAGAGGAAAGATGCTTTTGGATACATATAAATGTATTATACCTTCACCATGGGCCTCGTGGATTGATTCCTAGCAAACTTAAGTTGGTAGTAGTCTAGCCAGTTTTGCTTACTTTTCTTCTTCTTGACTAATTTGTGAAGTGTGTTTGCATTATATACAACCTGCACAAATTATTAGAAATGAGGGATGTAAACCAGAAATAGATAACATTGAAAAGGTGTGAGAAACCTTGACTGTAAACTATAAAGGAACTATGTTTATCTAAACAGTAATATTTTCCAGTAGCAAGAGCCAACCTGATGAGTGAGATAGTTATCCGGATGATTGACTAAGAAAAAGTGTTCCACAAGCTCGCTAACAGATTCATCTGGATCCGGTGGAACATTTCTAACAAGGACCTGTTAACAATCAAAGTCCATAATCAAAATCATATAGGAGCATGGCATCAATTTTTCCCCAAAATATAGCATTTGAAAGTCATCAAAAAAACTATTTAGAACAATGCACCCTAAAAAGTAAATGTAGCTTTGCAAAATCTAGCATATTAAATCATCCCAAGTAAGCATTGCCATTACAAACAAAATCAAGGGGATATATGTTTAAGTGGCCAAGTGCATACTCTTTACTAGTATTGCATCAACAAGGAATAGAAGGGAAGAACCTAACACATGTATTGTAATTGACAAAAGGAAATATGGAACTGAAACCTACACATGGTGAACTACCTACATATATATATATATATATATATATAAACAGTTCTATTGGAATAAAGCACTAAACCAAACTCAAAAAGTATATTTGTAAATGTCATTAGCTGATAAATTGCAGGAACAAATTTGAGATAGATTGCATCTTACTGTAAATTGATCTGGGCGACGTCCTTCTGATGCAAGAAATTGCAACCGCATCAAGTTAACCGCTCCATACTCCTTCATCAAGATAAAACATGTCCAGAAGGTAAAAGCATAAGCCACCACTATATGAGCCCATAACCTGCAATCAAGGACAGAGAAGCGTTACTGCACTGAATATGAACACGGTAAATTATCAGGACCACACACCAACAATGAACAAAATTATCTGAGTAATTAGGCTGATGCAATACTGCACCAAGTTAGAAGTATTGATTTATCGGGATTCACAAAGACTATAATGAGAATTAATAAGCATTGCAAAGATGACAAGCCTATTCTTATCTGACTTTTACACCAAGGACATCATCCTGTAATTCCGTACTTACAAGATTAATTTGACATATTCATAAATAGGTGATACATATTGATACTCTGCACCCAAGCCAAAATAGTATATGCCTTCAACGTGAATAGAGATGGAGAAGGTACACATAAAATAACATAAGAGTAAATTTGAATATCCCAGACACCATTAATACCTATATGCATTACAACACCAGGGGTATAAAAAAAACAAGGGACAGTTTCTAACCTTTGAGATTCTTCTTCGATATTTGAGATAGAGAGCAAATCAATGTCGCTGAAAGTTGCATTCGAAGCTTTTAAATAGTTATTTGTCCAATTAACAGGCACCAGGACAGCCCAAGCAAGGAATGCTATAGGAATAAAGATCTTAAGTCTGCATAAAGAATGTCAAAACAATCACAATTCTGAAGATATTAGCTAGGGTGATGAGTAATAATCAAGAAAATAGATCATCAGCTATATTGCAACCAAAACAGAAACTGAGATCAATATTCTTTGTTTGAATTCCTCTGAAAAAGCCACTTAGCAAATAATGCAGTTATAGAAGAAGAAAAAAACACGAGATAAACAATAGTTATTGTACAAGAAAACTGCAACCTAGTTAATCATTAACTCAGACTATGTATGTGCAGTTAAGAGCCAAGCCAGGTGATAATAAGTTGGTTGCAGCATACCCTATCAAGTAGATCCGCAGGTAAACGGCTGAATCCAATCCTGCGTGCTCAATAAGCTCGGGTTCTGGCATTTTAAGCGCGTCAGGCATCCAATTCAGAAACCTTATATATGACCTGAAGTCCAAGTTCACAAACTTGCTCACAAATGCTCCTGAATGCGTAGGACTGCTTCTTAAACCCTTGAGGTACCATTTCGAGAAGTACACCCTATCATTAAAAGGTTGGAGCCTTAAAAATGCAAATGCTAAAAGGAAAATGAAGGCACTGAGTATATTCAGAGCAGCCGAAACCCCTATATCTCCAAATGTAGCCATCTATATCCCCTTCGAAAATTGCTTAATCTCCTGCAAAAGATTAATCAAGGTATAATTGATACAGTATCCACATACAGAATCTTAAAGAATTAATATAAATGTATATCATCAACCAAAATAAAAAGGGAAAAAAAACTCATCAGTCCCGGTGAAACTATTATGCATCAATTTTTCATAAATCACCTCCAAAATTTCCAATTATCCCTTCGTTCCACAAACTCTGTGATTTTCCGAACAGCATGAACAAAAAATATTTACACAAAACATTCTATATAGCTCTTCAATTATCTGGTGCAATTTACAAATACATGTGCATAAATTGAGTAGAAACTAAGCTTGCATTTATATACGAAAACACAGCTAGATTACTCCAAAACTGAAAATGAACGCACAGAACAGCAAACCAAAAGGAAAATCGTATGATACAGCAGCAGAACACAGTCAACTTCACCTAATAAATAAAGTAAAAATTCAAAATCAAAGGCGAGAACTAAAAGGAGTAGATAAATGAAACTCAGAGGATAAAGAGTACCTGCTGTGTGTAATTCCAAAGAGCTTCTCTCACAACAAATATAAAAATTCAGCGAGGAAGCTGAGGCGGAGCTGTTGATGCAGATCTGAGGAAGACGAGATGGGGAGTGTTTGGATATGTTTCCGTCGCAAGGAAAGCAAGAGCAATCCAGATTCTGAGGAAAAGTAGGAATCACGTAGCTGTTTGGGGCTCTTGTAGGTGAGAGCAAGCGAACAACCCCAAAGCAAAGCACACAGTCCAGAAACTCGTATCCTCCGCTACCAAATCAAATGGAGGATTTGATTTTCCTGGAAAAAGGAAAAAGTAAATCCCACCAACACAGTCACAGAGATATCATTTCTTTTGGTTTGATCGCTGGGTTGGCTCGACGTTACGTTATATTCGAGTTATGATGATTTTGATTAAGTCCACTTTAGTCTTAATTTCTGAGATTAATTAAGCGACAACTTGTTTTGTCGTCGGATTACCGTCGGCAAGGTGCCACCTGGGTAGCTCAAACGGCTACTTTTCGTGGGTCCGAGAATTTGTACCTTTGTGACGAGACTCCTCAACCGCGGAAACAGCGCGTTGGCCCAAAGTATTCGTATGTAAATAGTAACAGTACCATTAGTGTGACGTCGAGGATGTGGGACCACGGCGAAAGAGCGTTGGCTGCGTGGGAATTGGGAAATGGGTAACAGAATCAGTTACAATTGAAAAGAAGAGAGCGCGGTGAAACTTTTTTGCCATTTAAAAAAAAATGATCTCGCACTTATTTATTATTTTTTACTAGTAACATATTTTTTTGTTTTGTAACGTTCAATGACAGTTTATTTGTTTTGGTAACTGTTATTTAATATTCTTTATAAATTGACCACATATCATTTAATATCCCTTACGAATTGGTCAAAGATCATCAAAATGGCGTAAATTTGACCAAAATTTTGTCCAAAACGTTACCAATACATCAGGGTACTAAAAGAGTGTTACCAATAGAAAAGGGATACTAAAGGTAATTAACCCTATGTTCTTAATATATACTAACTTTTCTCGACTTCTGTTTTTCACTCTTCTTTCTTTTCTCTTAAAAAAAGGTGAATGAAACCTCTAGGGCTTCAGTATGAACCGGCACATTGTCACCATCTTCCGCCCCTTGTTTAGTGGTAGTCACTCATATCTTTATCTCTCCTCCAACATCTTCCTCATCCATCATTCTTTTTTTCCTCTCGATCACCTATTCCATTTTGGGAGTTCGGTCGAGCTTCACACCCTTACTGTCTACATTAGTTTTAACCCCCACTGTTTCGAGATCCTCATCCGCCACTCTTGCTGCTCTCCAAACCCAACTGACGGCAGTCACCATTGTTGAGCCACCGTCCGAGTTCGTGGATGCGGACGACGAAATCATTGAAGTCTTGGATGAAACAGTCTCAACTTTTGACGAAGCTAGGTAACGATTTTCCTTGGTCGGCCACCTACTCTTCAGGAAGAGGTTAAGTCTCAAAGCTCTTTGTGGAATGATGATGGCAACTAAGACGTCCGTGGTCTGATAGTCCAACTTCTCTCCAGCTGAATCTTCTCCTTCTTTTTCCCATCACATGAATCGTTGAAGAGTTTTCAAAAACTATCAACTCGGAACACTACTTTTATCAATAGTATTTAAAATATTTATCAACTATAAATGTTTATCAACTCGAAACACTACTTTTATCAATTGTATTCAAAATATTTATCAACTAAAAACATTTATCACTGAACACGCTACCTGGATGTGAGAAATTTATTGTAATGTGGTGATAAATATTTATCAACTCATAACACTACTTTTATCAACTTTATTCAAAACGTTCATTGTATGTGATAAATGTTTTTTGAAACTTGAATGTACTTTATTATTGCAGCAAATCGTTGTTCAGAACAGGTAACAGTATATCCGGAATTGGCTCAACTTGCCAATCATAATGCTCCCAAATCAGGGCATTTTTAGCTAAACAATGGGCTACCCCGTTTGCTTCTCTTCTTACAAATTGTAATTAAAACCCTCCCAAACGGCTAAGTAACCCCCTGCATTCGGTTATAACATCCCTGAATGGGGACACCATAGCCAAATCACTCAGGACTGCTTGTACCACTCCTAGACTGTCGGATTCTATGAGCCCTTGGTTTTGTCCCACCTCTGGTATCCATTTCAACGCTTCTCGTAGTGTTAAGGCCTCAACCAACTCAGGGTCCCTAGCTCTTGCGAAGACGAAGCATTTAGCATTGATCACCTCCCCGTTCGAGTCCCGGCACACCAACTGATAACTTTGTATACATTAATGTTTTTGAGTTCATAAATGTTTATGGGTTGATAATTTTTTTTGCATTTAGGTTATAACTTTAGTGTATATTATGGCTATAAATTATGATGAACAATTGATAAAATTGTAAAATAGAACATGAAGATTCAGAATTTGAAGAACAATAGAATCATAGATTGATGTGATTCACATCTAAATATGGATCAATCAATATCCGAGTTATTAACAATGATTTGAGAAAAAATGCATTAAATCACGATAATTAGTTGATAAAATCATAAAATAGAGTATATATTCAAAACTTGAAGAAAACATAGACTTGATTTTTTATCCTGGAATTAAATCTACAGTAATTGGAGGAAGGAGGAACACATAACCTACATGTTTTTTAGCTTGATCAATTAAGAAACTCTTTGATTTTTCATAAAATAAGTGTATAATTTGAAGGTGAAAACAGAGTGCATTTGGTGTGTGATTTGAAGGTAGCACATTTGGTGTTTAATTCTTGTGTGAGTTACAATCTTTCTCTACCTACAAGAGTACGAATAATAAGTATGGTATTTTTCTGTATTTTGAGGTGATAATGTGACACCATGTTGGGTGTTGAATTTTAGGTGTGGATGGTGAAAATTAGTTGTAATTCTCAAGTTAAGGGATGTTCTCAATAGATTTTATCTTTACATACACTATCATTAAAATTTATTAGAGTGAATATAAATTTTCAGAATTTTATAACTTTTGAAAATATTTACTTTATTATTTTGAAATGATGAAAATGTTCCTAGATTTTTTTAACATAAACCCTATAATATAAACCCTAACCCTAAAACCCACAAAAAAATGAAAAATTAAATTGTAAATTCTTATACATAAGTTAATTTTAAAATATTACATAAATTATAAATCAAATATTTCTATATTAACATAAAAAAGAATCAAAACTGCCAAGACTTCCGATATCATATCTGGAGAATGCGCGTGAGATATATGGAACTTCTGGCACTGAATCTTAAAGGCGATAAGTCCTGGTCGGATTTTCATTTGCGTCTTTCTCTTATCCGTAAATGAGTTTGAGTTTATCCATATGAGTCTCATATCTACAAACTCAATAGAGAAGATTTGCTATGTTTTTAAATTGCTCATTCGTCCGCCTATCGTTGCAATGTCTCGAATCATAGTCTAAATCTTCAAGTTACCTCCAAAATTGACGTTGATTTCATCCACGCTAGAGCCTCATCTTGCTCTAACTCCTCACCAATGTGTTTACTGCATATGGTCTTCTTTCGTACAATTTTCAATTATTCAGAGTGACTTCAAGTGATTCACCAATTTTTATACTCATTCTTCCAGTTTGAGACAGGGACTATCTCGAGCTTTATCATTTTCATCTTGAATATCCCTTCTCCCATAACCTTCTTTAAATATCTATGCATCAACCTCACGTTAGTTACACATAATATCATGACCAAATTCTTATCATATCGATGCAGGTTGGTGGTAGGGGCTGATTAGTGACACTTAGTTTGTTTGCATTCAGAGGCGTCAGTTGTTTGACAGTGTGTTCATTCCTAGGGAGGTTCTTAGTTTAATTTGTTAGTTCTATAAACTAGTTATAGTTGTAAACTGGACTTTGAGAAGGCTTTAGATAATTGAAACTGGTACTATTTGGCCCATATTCTCGTGTCCATGGGGTTTGGGTTCGGGTTTGGTGGAAAAGGTGGATTTTTTCCTATAACTACAAGTTCACGTCTATTTTGTTGAACGTTTCATCGTCGAAGTAGTTCCATATCCTCCAAGGTGTTAGATAGGGCTTCCCCACGTCTCGATATTTCTTTTTTATTGTGGTGGAGGGCTTTCATAAGTTCCTTGAGCTCGGGATTTATGATGGTATGTATAGTGGCATCAAGGTGGGGTTTGTGACTCGGGTTTCACATATTCAGTTTGCACACGACGCTCTCCTCTTTCTCAAGGCGGAGAATGAGCAACTCTATGAGTTCCGATGTATTTTCGACTCCTTTAAGGCGATGTCTGGTCTTTGGGTCAACTTCTTCAAGCCAAATCTGATGTTTTTTTGGTAGATGGTAGCACAAGTTTCATTCTCCCTAATGCTCTTCATTTCTCCTTAGGTTACCTGTCGTATACTTATCTTGCATTTTCCTTGGGTAGTCCAGACTTGTTTCCTTTTGGGCCTAGATCGTTAAGAGATTCAAGGATTGCCTAGCAGTGTGGCCGACTTAATGTTTATCGATAGAGAACGTCACACTCTTATTCAGGATACTTTTGTGAGTATGTCGATCTTTCATATGTTTATGTAAAATGCACTTCGGAGGGTGATTCTACAGTTTGAGGGGTATCAAAGGAGATCTTTAAAGAGATCGGGCATGGACACTAAACTAGTAGGGTACCTCCAAGGTTCCTTGTGAGGTATTGTGCTGGTCGAGGCTTAAAAGGGACTCAATGTATGCAATTTGGCAGCAGTGAACACGAGCCTCCTCCCGAAGTGGTGGTGGTGGGCGGTTTGGTATATAGGGTCATGTGTTGTGGAGGCATATTATTGTGCTCGTTATGGGTTGAGAGTGTCAGAGTGGTATCTCTGTGCTCTTCCGTTTCCCCTGAGGTTGTATTTAATATCCATCTGTCACATTGTGTGGTTGGCTCAGAATCTGGGATTTCATATGGTTTTTGGATCAGGTACTTTTCGATGGACTTTAGGTTCGAGCACCTCATTTCAATTATGGGATGATCATTGGTTCTACGAAACTTTTTTGGTCATTTGGTTAATGGATTGTGCAGTTTGGGTGAGTGATTGAGTTATGGGTGGAGGAAGAGTGGGATTTTATATTCAGTAAGTCTATTCGGGATTGTGTGAGGTCATAATGATATGGGATATTCATGTTCGTCTTCATAGGGTCTGGGTGGATCGGTTGAGATGATATCCCGGTTTGGTCTTGGGATCCAAATAGGTTTTCTACTATTTCGTCCTTGAGGATTTTGTTGGTTGGGTGTATTTCTCCGATTTCTTAGTCATCTATTGTATATAGGTCGCCCAATCACATTATAGTCGAGATCTTCGCTTGGTTATTTTCCCATGAGGCTACCCCCACCTTATTCCTGTTGATGGAGGGTCCTCATACCAATTAGGAGATGGGATCTCTCGTTATGCGGAGTTGTGGGAGAAAATGTTTGCCACATTTTCATCACTTGTTCTTATTCTTGGAGATTTTGGTCTTCGGTTTAAGCTTAGTGGGGAGTAGAAAGGTTTTTTCAACCTCTCCCTCGATATTCATTGACTCATTGGTATTTTTGTATGGATTGTAGAGGTTTTAGGTAGAATAGATTGGTATCGGTTTTCTGGGATTTTTGGTTCATCTAGTTTAAGCGCAAAACGCCTATATTCTTGGATCTACTCTTATGGCGAGAGTTCAACATGAGACTTTTCCTACGAAGCATGTTATAGTACTCAACTCAGCATCCTTGAGTGGCTCGACTCTACTACATCTTCTCTTCGTAATCGCCCTTAATGATGTTGTTGATGAGATTTGATGCCTTGACTTTTGTTTCTCGATTCGCTTCAGAACTTTCTACTCCTAGCTAAGTCTGGTAAATGCTTATTCACGAGTCGTTTTTTGGGTCCATCTTTATAATTGAATCAAGTGAGTACTTGTACATCAGATCTGCAAGCCCTTTAACAACTAATAACCTAGAGTATACCTACTTACAATAACTCTGAAAAGTAGTTGGACTGATGTAAAAAAAGACAAAACTTCTCTCTCAACCTCTGCGAACCCTAGCAACTCTACAGCCGCCACCATCCTGCAAACTCCACCGACGATGGCAGCCACGACTGTCGTCGGTGGAGGCCTTCCTCTGCCTTTCTACCCCTTCTTCTTCTACTTGTTCCTTTTCTCCCGGCCTCGAACCGTCCCAGGCGACTTCTCCGCCTCCAAGGCTCGGCTGCGCGTGGTTCCCCGACCTCGGACCGTTGTGTCACGCCCCAAATCCGGTTTTGACCAGACTCGAGATGTGAACTAAAATAAAGATAAATAACAATAAATAGATAAATTTTGATAAAGTAAAGCTCCAAGTAAATCTCATAAATAGGTCCAACCGAAGAGTCAAAGCTCAACATAGATAAATACGACATAGTATTAAACAAAACGAAGGTACGTCTCTAACAAGATAACACCCGGACCCTCAGTGAGCTCCCGAGCCCTGAGACGTCCTACAGCCTACTCAGCAAAGAAACCTGTAAAACAACAGTAAACACGAAGGGGGGTGAGCTTACGCTCAGTAGGAAAAAGCAGTAAAGTAAACGAAACCCCCGTTAAAGCATAAAACCAAATGGTACAATTATTCAAAGTTTATAATTAGAACGATTAAACAAAAGGTGTTGTAAATGTAGATCAATGAAAGTTCCAATGCTTTAGAGAAAGTAACACTCAAGGAAATCAACGGAAAATAACGAATGTAATACTTTTAGAGGAGATAACACTCAACGATATCAATGGAAAGAGAACAAATTTATCAAGGGGATTAATTAAAGAAGCACACAAATGCTGAAACATTTAATATCAAATTCCACGACTCTGATCCGTACACTGACTGGTACATCATGTCAGAATGCCCCTCGGTCCGGAGGAACACCATCATCGGGATTTCCGGAAAAGTTCCCTAGGAACGCACGTTCTTGGAAGTCCTTGAGATGTTCCCCAAAGGACCATAGATCATCGGGATAAAGTGAGTCTCTCCGGAACACGTAGCATCAGAATGAGACAATAAAGTACCGTGCCGGAACATTCATCGGCCTCGTTCTTCCCGGGACACGTAGCATCGTGGTGGAACCCGTCTTTCCGGAACACGTAGCATCGGATAAGACAATAATATACCATACCGGAATGTCTCTCGGTCTAGGTCTTCCCGGGACACGTAGCATCGGGGTGGAACCTGTCTTTCCGGAACACGTAGCATCGGATAAGACAATAATATACCATACTAGAATGTCTCTCGGTCTAAGTCTTCCCGGAACACGTAGCATCGGGGTGAAACAACAATGTAAATGTATCGGACCGGCTTACCCTCTAGATCGGATATCATCCCGGAAACACCCTCGGCAAGTAAACAACAAAGACACGCAATACCCGACAATTCATGATACAACAAACTCATGTTATCCAACAAGCTTACCGGCATAACTTACCAATCACGTATCATCGGTCTATCACTCACCCGATCATAACACAAGTCAACATTTACTTATTACATTCATCACATTCATCCAATCAATCATAACACGAACAACCATTCATATCACATTCATCATAATTCAATTAATCTAGTTTTACTCTTATCTTAACTTAAGAACGGAGCATGCATCGGCCTTAAGGCGAACAGACATCCGTAAATACAATCAACAAGCAATCCTAAGGCTCGACATGGCCATTCTACCAGCACGGCAATTTCCCAAGATATTGAAAGCGGATAACTAGTGAACCACATCCTATATGCATATTATGACTCGTTCGGTTATTATTATGATTGAAAAACGGTTATTCTAGTGAATCACATCCTATATGCAAACTAGGACCTTTCCGGTTATTATTAGCCTATAGGCATACTATTAGCGTTATTTAATTTACCAGATGAATTTAGTACTTTTCCCTACCTCAAGATGATCACAACAGCTGCGTCTCCTAGCTGCTAACGTCATGGCCTAACTCCGGTCTTCTCGGGCGAAGTCCAAGTCTGGGTTTAACAGGTAAAATGTCCAATCAGTCTCGGTAGTCCAAAAGTCCTCTGATTTGTCCAAATAGTCCTTTAAAAGTTCAATTATAAATTATTTAAATTAAATTAATTTATTTATTAAAACTGTCTGACCCGGATCCGAGAACCAGACCTGAATCCGACCCGGTCCAGAAACCAGAACCGACCGGACCCAGAACCGACCCAGACCCGGCTCTAGACCCGACCCAGACCAGGTCCAGGCCCGAGTCCAGAACCCCGACCTTAGATTTGGGCCTGGCCCAAGGCCCGTCTTGATCTAGGCCATCCTGGCCCAAGGTGATTCGGCCCAAACATAGACCTGGCCCAAGGCCCGTATAGCCCAAGGCCCAGCTCCGTCAGGCCTGCTCTGAGCTGGTCACGAAGACGGCGAGCTAGGGTTGCTCCGACCGCCGTCGACGGCGTCATGGCAGCTCGAAGGGGAAGAAACGAGGGAGGAGAGGGCGTCAGGGACGTCGGCGAGGTTGTGGCCGTGGCGGCGTTGGTTGGAACGCGACCCAACTTTGCTCCCGTCCCAGATCTGACGAGGGCGAAGTTCGTCGTCGATGAAACCACCTGAAATCGACCCAATCGAGCTCGTCTCGATGGGTTTTCAGGCGAAGCGAGGTTGGGGACGAAGGGAGAGGGGAGAGGGAGGCACACACCGTGCGATTTCTCAGTCGCCGGCGTGGGTCAAACTCGAGAACTTGAACCAGAGAGGTTCTTCGGCGAGCTCGTCTCGTTCCGGTGCGAGGTGATTCGGGTTGTACTCAGAAGGGAAGGAGATGAGGCCGATGGTGGTGGTAAGGTTGAAGCTGGGTGCGAGAGAGAAGAGAGAGAGAAGAGCGAGCGAGAGAGAGCGAGGGCGGAGGCAATCTGTCTCGGGTCGCGTGCACGCGCGAGGAAGAAGACGAGGGGGTAGGGTTTGGGGTGATTGGGCTGGGCGTGGCTTTGGGCCTGGCTCTGCGCGGTGTGGGCTTGGCCCGTGCCAGCGAGCTGGGCCCAAGTCTCAGCCCATTCCAAATCCCACTCTTCTCCTTTTTTCTTTTTAAATCGCACTCGATCCAATTTTTCGATCCGTTTTTCAACCACGACGCTTTAAGTCGATAAAATTAATATTTAAAATCTTTCAAATAGGGGCGGTCTTTACATGTTGTCTCCCGCTGTGTCTCTTTGGGTTCAGGCGTCTCCACTCCGTCTTCGACTCCGTGCGAAGCTTAGGTGACCGTCTCCGTTCGGGTTGCTGCTTTTGAGCGCGGATCTATTTCCAGTGCTCGGACTTCTGGCTCGTGCTGCTGCTCGGACTTCTGGTTTTCCGTCGCTGACCTCGCCGAAGTTGAGTCCTTCCTGCTCGGACTTCTGGTTCGCCGTCGCTGACCTCGCCGGAGTTGAGCCCTTCCTCTGGCAGGGTGGCGGCGGGTTTTGACCCGGATTGGACCTTCTGCGTAGGTCTTGAACCGGGTAGGGTTCGGCTTGGGTCTGGTGGGCTGGGCCTGGGCATGGGTCTAGGTCTGGGCCTGGTCTGGGTCTGGTCTGGGTCTGGGCCTGGACTGTTTCTGGACTGGGTCTGGGCCGGGTCGTTCCAGGTCAGGGCGACGAATTTTCCGGGTTGTTCGTTCTTCATCCGATGTGGGACTGCTTTCTCGACCTTCCGGGTGGTGGATTGTAGCGGGTCTAGACATTCTTCTCTCGGTTTTTTGGACAGTCACTTCCTGGCTTCTCCCCCACTCTTTTTGGTGTTGCATCGGCGTCTATGGTCATTCCTGTGTGGGACTCGTTTCTTGACCTTATTGGTTTTGATCGTTGGGTTTTTGCTTGAGTCGTGCCCCGTGACTGTGGTGGTGGTGGCCCCAGTTCTCTGAAGGTTTTCTGGTGCAGCTCCTTCTCGGGTGTTGGAAGTGTTTTTGCATTGCTGTTCTCTGGATCTGTCCTTTGTGGTCCTCTGGTGCCTTTATTCAGATCTACCGTGGGAAGCGTTTCTGATTGTGGATTCGTTGTGCATTTGGACTAGCCCCTCTTCTCCGCGGATGGTAAGGTTCATGTATCATCTTAATCTTTTCCTGCGACTTGTTGGTAATCTGCTCATCCTTAGGTTTAGGCTCGTTTCGATTTCCTTTGTATCCCTTTCCATTTTGGGGAAGGGTCGTCAGTCTTATATGTGTTGGCCTCTGACGGGTAATATTAGGTCTTTTGACCTTGGAATCTTCGAGTCCTACACCTTTGGTTCTTGAGTTTCGGTGATGATTCATCGGATTGTCTCTGTCGATCAGCGATGTTGGTCGCCGGCGTGTCAGTACCCTATAATTCTATGAGTTTGGGTGCCGATGAGATACAGTATTATCCTCAAGTTCAGGTAAGGTTATCGGTGATTTCTCGGCAGATGGCTTGCTTTTTCGAGCTTCATGGTTGGCAAATCTGGGTAGCAGACCTTTATTTTGATGGGCTTCATAGTTGATAAATCCGGGTTTTATGACCTTTTACTTTTTTCGGTTATTAGCTTCAGGGTCTGCGTACCCTTTCTTTGCTTCGGGGTCTGCATACCCTTTCTTAGCCTCTGGGTCTGCATACCCATTATTTTCTTCTGGGTCTGCGTACCCCTTCTTCGCTTCCGGGTCTGCGTGCCCGTTCTTTGCTTCTGGGTCTGCGTACCCATTCTTTGCTCCTAGGTCTGCGTACCCCGTCTTTGTGGTTGTTGTTCTCCCCCACTACGGGGCTTCTGGGTTGGAGTACCCTTTCTTTGCTCCCGGGTCTGAGTACCCTTTCTTGGCTTTCGGGTCTGCGTGAACCCATTCACTAGCTCCGTACTTTGGTCCTTTGCAATCTTTAGGATGATTGTTTCTTTTGTAATCTTTTCTTCCTCAGAACAGGTTAATTTAAATATATTTTCGCCGATCAAAAATAATTGAGTATTTGGTCAAAAGTCACAATCGAGGATGATCCTCTTGTTGTTGACAAAGGGCATAAATTATTAAGCCGTTCTGAAATCAAAAGATTCATCCATGCATGCCTCTGTAGTACTATTCATTATTCCGGATGGATTTGCCTGGATGGTTTCTTGTAAGACTGTTCACTGTCTAACCAAACTTTTTACTCAAACTGAGTCTTGTGCCGGACGCACTTCCGTATTATTATTTTTTTCCTTATTTCCATTGTGTTTACTTTTAGGCCTCACTTTAATGGTCTGTAGTTCGTATGTCCAAAGTCAGACCATCTTTTATCCATGCTATTTTTTTCTTCTTTTTGATAAAAAATCTATTGACTATTGACATGTAATCTTCCTTTGTTTAAACCGTGTATTTTATGTGGTATATGTCAACTTTGCATTTGGGGCAAGTGGTATAGTGTTGTTAAATGGAGCGCACGATGAGACGTTCCTAATTAGGGTTAGGACATAGGATAGAATAGAGAATGTTGACTGACTGGCTCAAAATCCTATAATTTTATACTAAAGTAATATTTTTTTTGTTTATGCACTTCCCGACTGCAAATACTTATTTATTCATTAAACGTAATTGTCCAAATCCTTTCAATTCGTTTGAAGTGTCGTTAAAGATTTTATATTTTCGTTTTCTTTGATCTCAGCTTTTGATTTGTGTTAGCATGTTGATTGCTATAGGTATATCAAAATTAATGTGTAGGATTGTACTCTTCGAAAATATAATTATTGGAACATGATGTGGTGTGGTGAACACCGGCACTTAATTTATCATCCATTTTTCTGAACATGTTAAACTGAGCCTTCATCAATTTTATTTAAAAACACATGTTTAACACTATGAATTATATCGTACACTGGACAACAACGTTCAATATAATAACCTAGTAAATGCAAATGCAATAATCTAGTATAAATAAAACAGCATAACATTGTTGAAGTTGGAGAAAGCTGTGCATGACATTGTTGAAATATATAAAATGCAGAGAAAATGTGGCCAGCAAAGCAAGAACAATTAATAGGAAATAATCAACATTGTAATAGCCACAAACTAGGAAACAATAGTCCTACATTCTAACTTTTGAGTTAAGAACAAATAAAAATAGTAAAATATTAATAATAGATACATATTATTGGCAAGTATAAGTCCCTTTCAGAAGAGTAGTGAAATAGACATGTTGAGGTGTCTTGAAGCGGCCTTTATTGCCGAAACGGCCAAAAGCACGCATACTGTGCAGGCTTGGCTATCTCAACTTACCATATGACAGATCGAATGTACGGTTGGTTTTATTTATTGCTATGAATTATGAATAGTAATGTGTCTTACATTCGTTTTGTCTGCCAAATGGCAATATTGTAAATAAAAAGAAACTGTAGCACTGTGAGTTCGGGGATAAAACAAATTTGCATAATGAGGAGTTGGAATAGGAACATCGTCCAGATCGAAGTGCTGTCACAAATGGCATATTCTTCCTATTCGAGGTTCCACAATTACTGAATGGGCTTGACATGTGCAGGAGATGAGCCCACAACACTATCCCACACCATCAATAATTCAACATGATTTTTTTGCCAGCGTAGATACATTGAAAATTTTACCGTGATTTGAATTTCGAGATGAGATGAGTTTTTTTTAACGCGCGGTGAACTTTCAATATCAAAGATGGTCGATTATGGATATGATGGGACAATTACTTACTGTCGTGAATTAGTCCATGACCCAGACAAGTATACGGACGATCGATGCCACATAATTCAAACCTACTAGACAACATAGGAAACAATAGCGGAAACTATAGACCCGATAAAATGGGTGTCTTGAACTGCTGAAGCAAACTGAGCTGCCCCATCCCGAGGAACAAGGTCGAAAGAGGCTAACCCTAATTGAGGCGAGGTGGGCTTCCTCAATTAGGATGTTCTCGCCTCTATCGAGATGTTAAACGCCTGGACCCCTATCTACATATATCGGAAGATCTAGACACCTGGTTGCATGCGTGGATGCAGAGGCGTTAGGAGGAGGCAAGAACCATGGAACTGTAGAATTCTAGGATATGAACATGTAGGGAAAATACTTTTTGGTACCCTTACGTTCGGTCCACGAACGATTTGGTACTCTTATGTTTTAAATGACCAATTTGGTACCCTTTTCTTCGGTCCACGAACGGAAGTGTCATATTCTGTTAGAAAACTAACGGCATATTCCTCTAAGTTAGTCATGTGCAGTTAAGTCGGGTGTGAAATGACGATTTTACCCTTTCTTATTTTAAGCTTATAAATTTGATTGACAAAATTACCATTTTACACTTAGTTATAATACAATAAATAATTAATTAAATAAATAAGTATATTAATTACTAAAACCAAAAACACGTTTCATTTTTCTAAACCTAAAACCAAAAACATGTTCTTCTTTGTTCTTCTCTGGTACTATAGCGGCGGCGAGGAGCTCGGTCGTGAGACGCCTCCACGTTGTGAGGAGCTCTGCCTCGTACTCGTTCAAGCCAGCAAAGTCGAGCTTCGTCCTCGTCCTCGTCGTGAAGAGCCAACGAAGCCGAGCTCACCCTCATCGTGAAGAGTCAGCGAACCAGAGCTCCAGGCTCCGACGAACCCGCGTCTGCCGCCATAGGGTCGCGTCTGCCGCCACAGGGTCGCGTCCACCGCTTCAGATTTAGAGCTAGAGCTCGTACGTCTTCTCCGGCAAGGGCGCGCCCGGCAAGCTCGTACGTCCTCGTCGTCCTCAGCCCCTCGCCGTCCCTACTTTAACCCTCGTCAGAAATGGGTTTCGATTTCAACCCTCATCGTAAATTCTCCGGCAAGGGCGTTTGATTTCTGTGTTGATTCTAGAAATTTTCAGATTTGTGTTATTATTGTACTGAAGCTCGGTGGAAAAGAGGAACTGATTTTTTTTATGAACTGAAGAACTGTTTGTACTAAAGCTCGTTTGATTTTTTTTATGAATTGTTGAGCTAATTAATTTTGTTAGATTAATTTTAAAAAATATATATAAATTAAAAAGTTATAAATTATAAATTATTTCAGAAAATTTAAAAACCATTATTAATTATTTCAGAAAATAATAAATAAGAAATTCGAAAAATATATTAAAATAAATTTTTAAAAAAAAAATTAAATCAATAAAATAAAATTATTTATTTTTATAAAAAATAAAAAAAATATTAAAAAATAAGTTTAAAAATAAAGTTATTTAAAAAAACTTATTAATATTTTAGAAAATAAAGAAAGAAAAATCTGAATAAAATGATATTAAATTTCTAGTTTATAAATAAATAATTAATAAACAAAATTAATAAGAATCTATGAAAAAATAAAGAAACAAATTATTATTGAATAATAATTAATTAAATTATTAATGAAATTAAATCTCAGGGATAAAATGCTCATTTTACATTAAAGTCAAAAGTCAACTAAATCAGTACAAGGGTAAAATGGTCATTTCACATTAATCTGTTAGTTTTTAACCCAGTAGCTCAAAACATTTGTGGACCGAACATAAGGGTACCAAATTGGAATAAAAATTCAAAAGGGTACCAAATCGTTCGTGGACCGAACATAAGGGTACCAAAAAGTATTTAACCCTAAATAAAATCCTAGAAACCAATATGGGTCCATGTAATTCGTGTAAACCAATGGAAACAAAAACTTAAACTTGTTACCTCTTGCACAATTAAGGTTTTGTTCATGATGGGACCTTCCAGTTTCGGAATTCTTCTACTCTTCGTCATCAAGACATCTCCAACATGATGCGCCATCTGCAGGCATCCACACCAACAAGCTTTCTCCTAAAAATTGTGTGATCATACTCTTCGATTTCTTCTCATTTCTATCTGTGTTTCTCTGTGTATGGCTTAGTTTCTCTTCAAAATCGCAAAAAGAGGTAGTTATGAAACTAAAACCAAATAGGGAGTTATTTTAAGAGAAAGTGAAACTGAATTAACTTTCAGTTTCTAATTATTTGAATTCTGAAAATCAAATGATTAAATTATCTTCTTAAGATAAGTATTAATGCAAATAAGTTATGTTAAATTAGAACACATGAATTAAATTAATTATTATACCATATTTGAATATAATGTAAGTATTTTTTTTGAAACGGGTAACCGAAGACTTTCATTAATACCAATAGGTAATCAAACAGGATGAGGCGTGATCGCCTCGGGTTCCATATGTATGTCCGGGCCGACCGTAGCAAGCCCGGCACTCATGGACCCATAATAATAGCCCACTTGAAATCGTGGGCACAAACTCAAGACAACTCCTTACCATCGTCCCAATACAGCGAGACATAAAAGAAATAGTCTGAAAATAAACAGGAAATAGAGTATCCCAAAAATAAAGCTGATAATAAGAAAACAGATAAATAAACTTTGCTGAATGTGCAGGCTGCCCGGGACCTCCAAGCATTGGTTGTCCCGGGTCTGTAGGTATAGTCTGAAGACGACTCCACCCACCCCTGCCGGGTCGGGTCATTCCTGCATCGGAGACAATTGTGCCTCCGACTGCTCTTCCCCCTCCTCCTTCTGGTAGGCCGGCTCCGTCATGTGGTGTTGGGGATTCGGGTCATCCAGCAGCTTCTTCGACTCCGATGGACGAGCATACAACGACCCGCTCCTCGTCTTCAGGGTGGTCAGATTACCCTTTCCTCGGCTGGGCCCTCCTTTCCCCAGTCCAGCCTAGGGATCTTTCTGTTGCCCCCGGAGATCTTTCTCCTTCCCCTCCCCGGTTACTACAGGATCTCCGGGTTCAGCTCGGTCCAGAATATCAGCAGCAAGGTGGACATTAGCCAGATTGTCAAGCTTCGCGAAGCCCGGTGGCGGTCCAAGGACTCAATGCCCTCCCTCCTGCATGTCCTTGGTTGCCCCTCCTGGGGTAACCTTAGCCAGATTGTCAGACTTCAGAATGTCTGCGCCGGGTAGATGTTCACCCATAGTGACCTCCCTTGAACGAATCATCGGGTTCAGGGACAGATCACTTATGACATACGTGATAGACGGGTGTGTCACTGAGGGGGGTGTATTCCATACCGTCCCCAGTAGTCGATCCATATTCATCTGATTAGGGACCAGTATAGATCGGTCATAACGAACCTCTTTCCGACAAATCCCCGACAGCTGAGTCGTGCAACCCGACATTCTGTGGGTTAACATTCCACACCTGCGACAAATGTGAAGACCGTCTCTTTAAAATTCGCTTGTTTTTTTGTTTCCGTTCGATCGGAGCGTTGAGGTCGAAAATTGGTTTAATTCTTCGTTCGTAAAAAAAATGGTAAGAAGTCAGACCAGGCCAGGCCGAGCAGGCCCCAGCCAAGCCTTAGCTTGGGTCGTGCGGTCCACTTCGCTAGTCCCGTGTGCCAGGCCAGCTTAGAGGCTCAGGCCTGCTGGTGAGCTTCGGGTATAAGAAGGCTTTTTGGTCTGAAACCCTAAACCTCTTCCTTCTCTTCTTCGTTTCAACAGCCGACCCACCCGCCTCTCTCTCTCCCATCTCCATCCTCTCTCCATCATCGAACCCGACCCTCTCCACCTCCCTCTTCACGTCCGCCGCCGCCCTCCCCTAGATCCGACCTTCCAGCCGTCTCCGGGTCCGTTTCCGACCACCACCGCACGACACGTGAACCCGTCTCCCTCTCCTTCGTCTTTCCTCACCGTTCAACCTAAACTGCGCCGTCCCAACCCTCTCCGACCCCAACCACGCCACCGTCTCTCCCTCTCTTTCTCCTCGCAGCCACGCCCTCGTCTCGCCATCCTCTACGAGTTCTCGCCGCCACCATCTTGAACCGCGCGCAACCGAGCCCTCGCCGTCGCCGGGAACGTCCAGAGGCGAGGTGAGCTCGCCGGCACGCTCACAGACCCGAAACCCTCGCCGGTCTCGTCTAGATCTGAGACGGAGCCACGCCGTGCTCCGCCGCCACGCCCGGCACCGCGACCTCCTCCCCGTCGCCGTCCTTTTATCCCACGGTGAGAAACTCGAAACCGTGAGCGTGGTCGCCGGCCGTGTCTTCGCCGGTGGCCGGCCGGCCGTCTCTTTGTTTTCTATTTGGATCTGATGATTGTAGAGCTGGAACGTTTTCTGAATTCTGGACTTGTACCTTTGAGAATGGAAAAAGATCAAAAAAGGATTTCGAAAAGATATATCTGATTTAATTTAAAAGGTTTTAAAACAAAAAACAGTGAAATCGAAAAGGGTTTGAAATCAGTTTTGTTTTTAGACGGTTTTGGACTCTGGAACGAACCAGAATCGTCTTTGGTAACCGAGTGTTTAAACTGGACGTTAATCGGACCTAGAACGGAACAAAAGCGGACCGCTGAATCGGACCCCGGGATTCGTGCATTGGGACCGTGCTTCGGAAACATGCACCGGTTTCGGTGCTCGGGGACTCAAATCCTATTCGCCGTAATACGCTTTTAGCCCGCTCGAGTTTAAAAGACAAATGTCGGATTTAAACTGGACAAATCGTAATATCTAACTTAACGGTGGAACCGTTATTAATTTGTGACTTCATGTTAATTTAGAGTGCGGCTTCGAGCGAAGAGAAAACCGGAGTTAGGCCTAGACGCGGACTTCGCCCTGGAAGACGGCGTTGGCCCGGTCGTCAGCAGCTAGGAGACGCTGATGTGGTCTCGCCTTGACGTAGGGAAAAGTAGCCGGATCTCGGCCCTGACTAGGGAAAGTTAACTGTAGAATTGCATGTGACACTGGATGGGAAGAAAAAACCCAAAGACCTTGTATGTGAACGGCTACACCACCAACCTCGTGATGCTCCATATTGTCTCCATTAGCCATAAAGTACCCACAAATTGAAACTCTTGAGGGAGTAAAGTCGGTCGGCCAGGGAAACGCGGTACAGTGCGTCATCCATGACTAGGACTACCCCTACAGGGACTACTATCACCATGTCATCTTCATCCTCGCCGCCATCAAGGTATATTGCCCACATGCTTCCTTGGATAGCCATAAGGCCATCATGCACCCGAGAGAGGCTCGGTCACCGTCGAAACAACCTTGAGGATGGCTTTGAAAGAGGGAAGATGAGATAAAAGAGGGAGGTAGAGAGCAGTCAATGGGGGGATCGGCTGCACGACGATAATGATTGCATGCCAGATTCACTTGGAAATCCTATGGAATTATTTATGCGGTTAAGAGAACGAGGTATAGAGGAACACAAGTTTTTTTTATTAGATGAGATGAGTTAACCATATTATTAGGAAAAGAATACGCAACCTTTGAAACAGCTCTGCTAGGGTTTTGCGATTTGCGACGTCTCGGCCGAAGCGATCATGAGTTCGTCTTCTACCTTTGAGAGGTCGGTGTCCTCCTCGGTTGGTGAGGCTGAGAGTGGGGTGGGGGGAGCTGAACGCCGGGAGGGTAGGCTGGAGCCGCGGCGCACCATAGATGAGGGAGATCAGGTGCTGCAGGACGTCCAACTGGGTCGACCGATGATTGGGTCGGCGGTGTTTGCGAGAAGTGAGGAGGATCGCGAGTGGCTGGAGGAGATGGAGGGGACGGTAGCATCGCCGAAACTATCCTCCCCAACGGCCTGGTCTCCATGCAGGTCGGCGGCGGGGCTGACGTTCTCGGCGATGACACCGGTAGGGCACGGCCGGGAGGAGAGGCGCCGTCCTCGTCGTGTGCAGGCCATGGGCCCTCGGCCGAAGGTGCGACGTCATCCGGCCATGGAGGAACCGCGTGAGGAGGGGGAGTTTGAGGAGACGCTCCGTGAGAGGGCGGCCCTCATCCCTATTGTGATCTCGTCGACTACGGTGGACACAGAATCAGAGTCACCAGAGGCGGCGGCATGGAGAATTAGGAAAGGTAAGGCACCGGTGGCTCTACAGCCGGAAGCGATGCAGACTAGGGCGTCGGGTGCTGCTGGTACGGGCATGGGCTTGATGGCGCATGCGAGGCGGGCAGGCCATCGGGATCGGGCTGGTATGACAGGACCCAACATGCACCCCTCACCACAGGAGGCGTGGAACCCGAGAGCAGGGTCGGGTCCACTGGGTCAAGGCCGAGCCAACTACTCGGGATGGATGCGGGGGGCCAAGGGGACGTGGCTCGTTGGGCGGCGCGGTATGGATCGGGTCCGGGACAGAATCGAGAGGTGGAGGCGGCGGGTCAGGGCCGAGCGAATCATGTGGGTCCTCGTGCGGGACAAGGGCATGGGGGGCAGGGTTCCAACTCGTTTGGGGCTCGTGGAGCCTCCGAGCACTTGGGGGGGGGGCTCGATTCCAAAATGGGGGCGATGAGAATTAGGGAAGTGGTGGTACCGATGCAGGAGATTACGACGCAGAGTAACTTATATCGCTTCGCTCTGGCTGTCAAGGTGCTCACCTCTAAGAAATGTTACTGGAAGGCGGTGGCAGAAAGGTTGGAGGATGCATGAGGTCTGTCAGTGGAGGCAAAGCCTATAGTTGGGGCCTTATTGCGTTCTTCTTCAAGACTGCAAAGGACATGGATAGAGTGTTGTTGGGAGAGCCTTGGTCTTTCAGGGACTCCCTGGTCTTATTCACGGATCTGAGAGCCCACATGCGGGTCGAGGAGCTGGAGTTCCACCATTTTTCTGTCTGGGCCCGCGTCTCGAATCTCCCTGTGCGAGCCTGGACGAGGGATGTGGGATTCAGGGTGGGAAATGCTCTGGGGGAGTGTCAGGGTGTGGATGTGGACAAGGAGGACTTGTGCTGGGGGGACTTCATGAAGGTCAGGATCAGGGTGGACATCAGGATTCCTCTACAGAGTCAACTTTGGTTCAGGATGTCGGCCTCCCAGGTACGTACACGCTTGTTGATCTCCTATGAACATTTGCCTGAACACTGCTTTGGGTGTTGTTGTGCTGGTCACCTGTTCCCGGTGTGTCCGGTTGTGGGAGGCAAAAGGGGTCCATCGTTGAGGGCCCCAACGGATCCAAGGTCTGGTTTGGAAAAGGCGAGGCATGGGAAGGCGATGCCGGGTACTAACTGGACGTACCTGAAAGACTGGGGAAAGGGGGTTGCTTGGGGAGCAAACCACACACCCCATTGAGGCCGCAAGAGAGGCAGCCGGAGGGCAGAGAGGACGAGACCCCAGTTGGGTGGCTTCCAAGGGAAATGTCACCATCCTTGTCAGGGAAGAAACGGCTAGAAAGGGAGGATGAACCAGAGGAGGAGGAGCCCTCGGAGGAGTATGCGGGGTCATCACATGCAGTGGCGGGGGGCTATAAGCACCCCCGCCTCCAGGAATGAGTACCTGGAACCCCAGGAAGGGTTTGGTCGACTGTTTACCCTTCCTGGTAGTTTGGTGGCAATGGTTCTGCCAACAGTCGAGAAGATGCTTCCCTACCATTTCGGGGTCAGCAATCCCGCGTTCAGGAGCCCTAATATTATCATTTAAGGGAGGACGACGCACGCTGACTTACCGGGGATGTCATCAGTCCACCATCGGTCAGTTATCTCCTGGTCTGCTCGACCAGTACTTTTTGGTTGGCGCATACTGTATCGGTATTTTCGGATGCTACAGCAGTTCACCCCCCGAGCGCCTCTATGCATATGAGCACCATTTACTTCTCAGTATTTATGTTTCGATTTCTAGTTCTTTCTGTTATGAAATTGTAAGGGTGTTGTCGTTTGACGGTCCCAAAACGCTATTCTCTATTTAATAATATTGTCCTTTCTCAAAAAATATTATTAGGAAAAGTTTTACAAAGGGAAGTGTTAAATTAATTAATTTATAATATAGAGTTTAAGTTTAATCATTCTGATAGTCAAAATTATTTTAATATATTCTTATTGAATATCACGTTTTTAGTGACTAACATGAGAGTCTGAGTTTAGATCGCAATGGAATGTGGTGCTAGGGTTATGAAAAGAATAAATGGAGAAACCATAGCTGAAATTGGTAAGTATCTCATGTTGTATCGTTATTGAAAAATATATTTCTTGACGAGTTATCGAAAATATTTTTTTTGACTTATATTTAAGTTTTTTATTCTCTTCCTTCCACCTTTTTTCGCTTTTTTGTTTGAACTCTCTATCACTTTTTGTATGATTCACTTTTCATCTCGCTCTTCTTATTCTGATAAAAAGAATCGCACTTTGACTCTTTGAAACCAGAATCATCCTTATTCACTCACAACAATTGTTTTTATAGGGTTTTGAATCGACTACATATGCATTTTTATGATGTATGGGTACAATTTTATTGAAATAAGATGTTCTTACATATTTGTATCTATTAATTCTTGGGTTTATAATACAACGAAGAGGATTGGTAGGAAAAAAATTCTAACACTCTGACACAATTGGGAACTATCAAGGGTTTGTCATACACGTCGAAAGAAATGTCCCTGACATTTTTCGAAATTATCCAAGAGCATTACAATATCAAAGACTATCGAGTGTTTGTAGGTCAAAAAAGGAATAAATGTCCCCAACATTATCTGAGAATATATATGACATTTCTTGATAGTGTTTAATAAACAATGTACATATATAAAATCATGTATTTTATTTTTGTGAATGCAAATGCATATATTGTATTTTATTTCAACAGTGTACAAATTTATATCGTCAACCTCTTAACTTATAATGTAAACTGTAAAGAAAATATAATTTAATGCTTCATATCTATGCAACACTTGTATGTGTTGTAGATACTTTGCATGTTGTTCTAGATGTTCTAACCGTGTTTGGACGAAGTTCTAGCTTCGTCGAGCGAGTCTAGACTCGAACATTGTATGTTGAAGCCAGTTCTAATCGGAAAGATCATTTTATTTTGCTTCATCATCCCCATTCTTGTATTTCACAACATTGTATACTTTTCCGAGACACTATTTACTTATGTGAGAAAGACCCATTTGAGGGGATTGATATTTGTGCATCAACTAACGATGTAGCTTTCAAAATTAGAAAGAAAAGTCGGAAAACTCCTTATCGTGGGGAGGGAGAATGATGACTACGCCTCAACTTGCAGTGATGAATTAAGGTTTGCGAGAGAGAGTCAATAGTATAGATGTGTAGGAGACTGGTCAAGTTTAACGACGAGCCGCCCACTATAAAAAATCGAATGTGAAATATCATCCAATACATGGATAGCGTGTGGCAATGATCTCACTTTTTTTCCCGAATTTGTCAAATTGACTATTGCCAGGAATAGATTTTGCCATCAGAAAAGTATCAAACTCATGATTTGATCATATTCAAAATTTGAACGTGATCTTCTTTCATGTGAATCGAAAGAACAATGGTAGTCCCGTGACTGTCCCTGATTCTTTGTTGGGCTTATCGGTAGTTCCCTTCAACGTGAAGCCCATCAATTCGAGGAGACCTGGTTTGCGTGTGCCGCAAGGAATCTCCCCTGTCTCGGAGAAACGCAAGTCTCGCTCCGGCAAAGCTTTTTGTGTCTCCGGCCCTTCCAAGCTCCCTCCCTCTTCTTCAAACAGGTGGGATTATGTCAAAAAACTTGGTTTTAAAGCTTTGGCAACTGGTGGTGATGTGAAAGAGCAATTCGAGAATTTGGAGGCTAAGATTTCTGGTAAGCTTTTGATTGAAGACCGCGAGTTCTCCGATCATTTGGCTGTTGATAATAGAGGCTTGAAGTCTCGTGTCGCCTCCTCAGCCTCCTTTCGCTCTGATTGAGCGATGAAGCTCCTCTCATGGAATGTGAGAGGAGCAAACTCTCCTCACAAGAGGAGATATATCAGGCGAGTACTCCTTACGCTTCGTCCTGATTTTGTGCTGATCCAGGAGACTAAAGTTGGTGACATTACCTCTAGCTTCCTTCGTGACTGTGGCTTGTTTCTTGGTTTGGAATTCTGTTTCATTCCGGCAGATGGGGCTTCGGGTGGACTTTTATCGGCATGGAAGTGCTCTGTATTCCGTCTCTCCTCCTCCATACCCATCGGTTCGGCTCTCATATGGTCGGGTTTGCATCTCCCATCACACTCTGTTATTTCTGTTTCAAACGTTTATGCCCCTTCTTCTTCTTCAGCAGAGCGAGGTTCCCTCTGGGAGCTGCTAATCCAGGACAGGGAGCTATTCGGTGATATTGTTTTCACAGGCGGGGATTTCAATTCGGTTCTTAACTCAGATGAGCGTCGGAACACGTCCACCTCTCTCACGGATTGTGCTCTATTTTCCGAGTTCATTCTGGGTATGGAATTGGTCGACCTCCCTCTTCATGGAGCTTGGTTCACCTGGTACGGTGGTGGCTCCAAAGCATCCCGTTTGGATCGCTTTTTGATCTCCCCCGCAGCAGCCCTTCTCTTCCCGAACCTGGAACAGCTCGGACATCAGCGATCTCTCTCCGACCATAGGCCTGTCTCGCTTACTTCTTCTGATGTGAATTAGGGCCCCAAGCCCATGCGCTTTCTGAATGTTTGGGTTGAACACAAACATTTTGTATCTGATGTGCGTTCTTTATGGGACTCATACCAGTGTCAAGGGTCAGCTAGTTATATGTTATGGTTTAAACTGAAGAGGTTGAGGTCTTACTTGCACAGATGGGGCTTTGAGGTTTTCGGCAGGGTTGATCGGGAAGTGGAGGCCTTAGAATCTGATATTAATTCCTTGGATGATGTTCTGGACAATAGAGACTTGTCTGAAGCCGAGTGTGTCTCCCGTTCTTTGCTTCGAGTTTTCTTGATCCGCAAACAAAAGGTGCTCGCAAGAATTTAGAGCCAAAAGGCCCGCTTGAGATGGCACAAGAAAGGAGATGTTTGTTCTTGCTTTTACCACAAAATAGCTAACTTGGGGGCCGCTAGGAATAAAATTTTGTTCCTTCGCTCAGGTTCGATCTCTCTCTCAGATCTTGTTGAGTTAAAAGATCATGTTGCAGAACATTTTAGGCTTCGTTTCACAAGACCTCCTGGTACTCGAGCCCCGTTACCTCGGCTTCCTTTTGCTCGTTTATCTGGTTTCCAGGCTTGCTTTCTGGAAGAGCCTTTTTCTGTTGATGAGATTTATGCAGCTAATTGTGATTGTGGTTCTGACAAAGCCCCAGGCCCGGATGGTTTTTCTATGCTCTTTTATAAAGCATGCTGGGACATTATCAAGGTTGACTTGATCAGATTCTTTATGGACTTCCACGCTTCAGGGACCATTTGGAAGGGACTCAACTCCACTTTCCTCACTTTGATTCCCAAGATTCCCAATGCTGATAGAATCCAAGATTTCAGGCCAATCAACCTAATCTCAGGGCCTTATAAAATTCTTGCCAAGGTGCTCTCTAATCGCCTTCGCCAGGTTCTAAATGATATCATCAGCGACTCCCAGACAGGTTTTGTTGCATGTAGGCAATTAGTAGATGGAGTCTTGATCGCCTCTAAGGTCATAGACATGGTCCGACACTCCAATGAGGAGGTCATGTTCCTAAAGCTAGATTTTGAGAAGGCCTTCGATAAGGTGAACTAGGACTATATTGATGAGGTTATGACCGCTATGGAGTTTGGGCCTAAATGGCGCTCTTGGATGGCTTCTTGTTTCAGGGCCTTTGTTGCAGTTCTTGTGAATGGTTCACCTAGTAAGGATTTTCCAATCCTTAATGGTATTCGCCAGGGATGCCCTCTTTCACCTTTTATCTTCCTGATTGCTGCTGAGGGTCTCCATTAGGTTTTGGAGGAAGCTATCAGGTTGGGTGAATTTTCTGGAGTTCGAGTTGGCTCTTCCGGACCTATTATTTCACACTTGCAGTTTGCAGACGACACCCTACTTTTTGTTAAGGGGACGGCTGATGATCTCTTGAGGCTTAAGAGCACCTTGCTCACCTTCCAGCTTAGTTCGGGGCTTAAGATCAACTTCGAAAAGTCCACAGCTATTATTCTGAATGGTCAGGCCCTCACTCCTGACTCAGTGGCTTCTTCTTTGGGGTGTTTGGTGGGTTCTCTTCCCATCAAATACCTTGGTTTCAGTTTGGGGGCTAACCCAAGACGTATCTTTTTCTGGGACCCGGTTGTACAAAAGTTCAAGAACTCCCTTGCTTTGTGAAAGACTAAGGACTTGTCTATGCCTGGTAGGTTGGTATTGATCAAATCCACCTTATCTGCTTTGCCTGTCTTCTTCATGTCTCTGTTTAGGGCTCCAAAGGGTGTTATCCGGGAATTAGAGGCTTGGAGGCGTCGCTTTCTCCGACACAACATGGCTCGGTCCAGGGTGTTATGTAAGGTCCGCTGGTCCTCTGTTTGCAAACCAAAGCTTGAAGGTGGTCTTGGCATCCGTGGCTTGGAAAGGGTCAACAACAGTTTATTGGCCAAATGGTTCTGGCGCTTTGCCTCAGACAAAGACTCTCTTTGGAAGTGGGTTCTGTGTGCTAAGTATGGTTGGAGTTTATCTTAGTGGGATCTCACCTCCCTTGACAAACCAGGTTCCTCCTTCCTATTTCACCATATCTTGGCTTTATCTGATGATCCATCTTTCAGGAATCTTTTTGGTAACCAGAGCCAACATTGGAGGTTGAGTTGTGGAGACCGCATTCGTTTCTGGCAGGATATTTGGGTCGGTCCGGTAGCCCTCCGGTATCGATACCCTAGACTCTATCTTATTTGTCCTGGAAAATGGTTGACTATAAGCGAGATGTGGCAGGATAACTCATGGAATATTGTTTATCGCCTCTCTTTCACTTTTACTTATGAGTGGGATGAGTCGGCCTCGCTTATGGAGCTCTTGAGTTCGGTTTGTGTTAGGAATGCTGAACCTGACAGGGTTACTTGGTCTCAGAGGGAAGCAGGTTTCTCCACAGCTGCCACTTTTCTATTATTATCAGACTCTGATCCTTCTCCCGTTCCTTGGGCTGGTTATCTTTGGGTGAAGAACCTACCGCCCAAATACAGCTCTCTGGCGTGGTTACTAGCTCATAATGCAGTTCCCACCAAGACCTTTTTAGAGGAACGGGGACTCTCCATCTCTCTAAACCACATGTTGTGTTGTTTTTGCTCCCGGTTCTTTGAGGACTCTTCGCACCTTTTCTTTCACTATGATTATTCTTGGCGGATTTGGTCCATGGTGTTTAGATGGTGGTCTATTTTTTGGGTTATACCCCCTGATTGTGTTTCATCTTTGTCGCCTTGGAGGGGATTAGGCAGAAGACGTTGGTGGAAGTCCTGGGTTAAGGTTGCTTACCTTTGTCTTTGGCATATCTGGCTACAGCGGAATGCAGCAGTTTTCAGACAGCAATTGGAGCCTGTGAATGCTGTTGTTTCTAAGATCCATCTTCATAGTTTCAGCATTTGTAAGATGGCAGGGGACTTGTTGGAGGAGTCCGTCCTTACCACATGCTTGGTCGCTCCTCGTGCTTGTTTGGTCTCTTGATTGTGGTCTTTTGGGTTGTTTCTTGTCTTAGAAGAAGGTTATTTTTGGAAAAAAAATTTTCCTTTCAGCTTTATAATATATAATTCCAAAGCTATGAATAAAACCATCATTTATCAAAAAAAAAATGTTCATGGTGATTATCAATGCACACCCTTATAAATCCCTTACATCGTTCCCCTTTACACGATTATCTCTATTCGCAAAACCTTAAACCCCTACACGCTCTAAGGAACCCTAGATACGGTTCAACGTGCACTCTCATGTTTTCATTATATGCCAACTAACGATTTATTCTTTAGATGGATATGACGCAAGGAGACTACATGAAGGGAACAAGTTAACAGCGAATTTGAATCTGTCGATTGATGAGATTGCCTAAATGATGTTCCCCGAATTCTGTCCATTAGCCTAATATTTGTGAAGGTCGTTTGGATAACATTATGGTACATGGAAACTATTTTCAAAAGACACCAAATTTTTAAAAAAATACACGAAGACAAATTACAAGCCTAAGAACAATGAAAAAAGAAATTGTCTCTAACTTTCATCGTACCAACTATGATACTATCGGAATATTCTAAAAAACAAATAAGCGATATTTCTTTTAATACTGTTCGACATAAACTATAGATCCGGAAATTTTCCTATCGATCTTCTTCTTCGTAGTATCTCTAAACCGCATGATCAGAACATACAAATGTGTACATAACATCTCCGTTCGATATAACCATACTTAAATATATTTTTGGGTGGGTAACGAGAGTAATATATTAATATAAAGAACTTTCCAAAGGATAATCCCGAAACGGGTCACCTAGGAGAGACAACTAACAATTGAAATAATTGCAAGAAAACAAGATAACAGATCCACACATCGTGGGACAACTATTAAATTGAAAAGTACTCTTTCATTGAAGTGTTTCAAGGATGTCGACAGGACAATGTTGCGATAGCGACCGAGACAACCGATATAGTGACTAAAGATTGTGGGGCAGGGCTGAGTAAACCCTATGATCCGAACATGTATAAATTGTCTCTGGACTGTACTTCAATAGAATACTAAAGCCCAAGAGTGACGCCCTGAGTAGCCATGTAACCAGGGACCGAAATGGCTCAATTGGACTATGCATCATCCCAAGGAGCCAGTTGACGTCGCCCCCCTTTGATGATAAGGAGGGTCTTTAGAAACTTAAATTGTTGGTTCCGATCTGATTGAAGAATGTCGCGTCGGTACTTGGTTGAACCGATGCCACCCTTCGTCCAGTGAGGCGGTATTACCGGCAAACCCCCCACTAGACCACGAAGTCCTTGTTGATCGAGGTGAGGGTACGTTCCGTCCCTAGCCGGTTGTGGTGTCCCTCCATCGGACTCTGTATGCCTCTATGATTCACTGCTCAAGATTAGCTTCAGACCTTGAACGTCTGAGCACTACCAGCAGAGAGGTACCTCTTGTCGTTGACTGGAGACCAGGTCCCTACAGTGCATATCCCCTCTGTAGTCAAACGAACAACATATGTAGGTCGAAGCGCCGACTAATTTCTCTCGCTACCTCCACTTTGTCCTCCGACGCTGCTACCGTTGTCGGCCTGTCTACCCGAGATCACCCTGACGTCGCCTTGACCAACAACTTTCTGATGTTCTGCACCGTCCGCCACCACCGGTGGTCGACCGCCTGAACACCTCATCCTATCAAAGTACAGAAGCCTTCACAACCACACGGACAACTAGATCTCACCGCCCCCATCATCAAATAAGCAACGGCGACCGGCTAGGCCACAATCATCCCTCCCCTTGAGAGAGCCGCCGAGGACACAAGCAATAGCAGGAGACATCGCCACGAACACGAGGATTCCCATGGACGACGTGATGAATGGGATCGGACCGTCCCTATACAAAGGGAAAATGAGACCCTCCTTCCCTCCCCTGAACCATCCCTATCGTCCTCCTGCCTCCAAGTGAAGTCTGCAAAACCCTATAAATCGGTTGCCCAAACCAGTCATTAAAAGCTTGGATCATGGTGATATTTCACCACAACCTCTGAGAGAACTAGCACCAAAACTGTCTAAGATCTATCATCTTATTGGAAGTAATCAAATATCAAACAGAAGACCACCAATTTTGACATACTTAAATATTATAAATGTAAATTTTCGATTCGAAATCGTATAAGAACTATTGTTACGAATGAAGACGAATAACGATACAATAATACTAGTTTTAGAGGGTTTGATCACATAGAAGATAACGAGATCAAAGGTGAGTGTTTTCATACAGAAAAATAAAAATGTAAAAATATGAAATTTGGTAATAGAAATATTAAAAAAAAATATAAGTATTTCCAATACTGGTTAAAGATGATATTTTCTTTTTAGTTTTTTTTTGAGAAATATTTTTTTTAGTTAAAACACAAATAAAATACTATTGAAATTTTAGTAATTTATAACTTAATTTCATCTTTCAGAATTGGAGCTAGAAGGCCCATTGGGCCTCCATTCGGATGGAAAAGAAACCCTTCTATGCATTCACAGTATGTTTGCAAATGAATTTCATTACATATTTCATTCATGGTCCAAATGGAACAATAGGATGGTCAGGGTGTGTTGGTCATCAAAACGCAACGTTCCGTACTGGCATTATGCAATTGCCAACCGACAAGTCCAGCTCTGTCACACATGTATACAAATAAAAAAACTGGACTGTTATTATTTTATAATTTAACTTTGAATCTGATTAGCTATGCATGTTGCTTTTTATTCAAGAAAATGACAAAATGTTTAGTGATACAATAAAAGTTAAAGTGAATGTTTAGGAGCATAATTAGTTGCTTTATTTGTAGTAAATGGCAGTACACTATCATATTAAAATAGAAAGTGCATATTCTAATTCTCTATGTGCCTTACTCTGCTGACAAATGGTTTCTCTCAGTTATACTATATGGGAGTGGTTGAATGGTTTTCTTTACTACTAATTTATTATTATGGATTTGAGGCTGATTGAGAAACTCGGGAGCAACTGATCAATTATGATTATTCTATTAATAATTCATTAAGTTGATGTGTAGTCTCTCGTATACTCTTATAATTATCGTCACAGGATAAGTCACTTATGTATTTTAATTTGGCATATTCTAAATACATCTTCATTTCTTTTCTTCAATAAAATTAATTTTATTTGGAATATCAACCACAAAATTTTCATGTCTTTTTAAATAACTGCAAACAGATCATAACTTTTTTTGAGCAGCCTCTCATTGATAATTCCAAATATATAGACTGGGTTCAAACCCATACACTCGAGAATATAGCCCCCCATCCCCTCGGGCAGTGACGGATTTACCTTTTCAAGTGAGGGGGCACCAAATTTTTTTGTATAATAATAATAAATGTCAAAGTAATATAAATAAACATTAAAAATATTAATATTGTATAAAACGATAATGACTATTTATTACAATAAGTGGCGTCGAGATTTCTAATTTTGCTGGCACCGCTTTGTCACTTTTATCGGAAAGACCGACATCTAATCTTGCAGATTTCTCCTTCTTCTCGTCAGAGTTGATGGACTCGGATTTTCTCTTGAAATATTTCTCCATGACCATTGTAATTTTGTAGAGAACTAAATTCAAAACTCAAATTGATGTAGTCTCTACCTTTAGACAAAGCCTTAAATAAGAATAAAGATTTCCTAAACTAATTAGAATTAGAAAATTAAAAAAGAAGAAGTAGAAAACAATTAGGAAAAAAAAATAAAAGAATTAAAAAAATATACGCCTAATATATTCAAAACCAATACACAGCTAATGTATTTTGACTAGTTATATTATATTGTTAATTAGGCTTCTCAAAAAAATATTGTTAATTAGGAAATAGAGAAGAAAAATCAATGCACGGTGGTGTTGATTAGTTATATTGTTAATTTAGGAAATAAAAAATAGAAAAAGGAAATATGAGTTGGTAAAATAACCGAATGTTTTTCCTATTATTCAGGTGGGGCACAATTATACAAGTAACTGTTTTTTTTATAAAAAAACTACCCTTAACCATATATTTTGAAAAAGTTCAGGGGGGCACGTGCCCCACCTGGGCCCCCCTTGAATCCGCCTCTGCCCTCGGGGTAGGAGCATTGACGTCCAAGAAACCAGTTCATATTAAGCAAACTAAGAGAATACATAAGGAAATAATCGATAAGAATCAGAAAAGGGTAATTTTAGGCAATACCTGAAACAAAATTCTCTCCCGTTTGAAAACCCTACCTGCTCTTTGCCAAATCCGCCGCCGCCTTAGCCTTCCTCGTCCCGTCGGTGTCGGCTAAGGCTACGGTCTTGGTGGACGCCGGCGGAGACATATCCTCCTTCATCCTCCCCTTCTTCCCCTCGATCCCCGACCTTTTCCCCTCGTCTCTCCTCTCTCCCGCGTTTTCCCATTCTATCCTCCGGATGTCCCTCGCTCTCCTCGGAGGCGCGCTTACCGGAGGCGTTCCCATGGTAATTCTGGCGTGCTCTGACCTCGGCGTCCGTGCTCCGATCGGCAGCCTCATTCTCCTCGGCGGCACGCTTACCGGTGGCGTTCCCGTGGTGGTTCTGGCGTGCTCTGACCTCCGACGTCCATGCTCCGATCGGCGTTGCTCATATCCAGCTTTTGTGGCTGGTTGCCTAGTCGTGTGAGGCTCAAGGGAGAGTCGGGTCCTACTTAGATCCTTTCCTCTTCTCCTTGGAAAGATCTGAGCGCCCGGATGGCTCTCTTGTTCCGGCCTTTATTGCTGGATTCGGGGTCGGAGTCTTGGCCTTTGTGGGCGGATTCTGGAACTAAGTCATCTGACCGGAACAACTCTTGTTCTTGTTCAGGTGATTTGGTTCTTTTGGCGTTTGGTGGCTCCGACGTTTTCTGGTGGTGTTCTCCACGTCTCGCTCAATCTCCGGTGTGGGACACGTTTCTCAACTAGTTGGGTTGTAGATCGTAGCGAATCTGCAAGTGTTGCTCTGGGTGCCTCCGTTGGTTATACTCCAATTTCCTCTGTTTTGGGGTGTCCCTGGCAGCTCGATCCAGAATCAGTGTGGGATGTGTTTCTCGTTCGTAGATCGTAGTGGTTCTGCTCGTGTTGTGCTCCGCAATCTGTCTGGTGTTGGCTCAGTTCGTCGTTGCTTTGCTCAGGTGGTTTTTCTTCTCAGTTGAGGCTCGTTTGATCTGTTTTTCTTTACTTTTGTTGTTAGGCTCCTCACTGTCCTTGATTCGTTTCTGCTTGGTTTCATCCTTTACCTTTCACTTTGATAGATAGGGCTTGCCAGTTTATAGGTGTTGGCCGCCGGCAGGTAGTTTAGGCACTTGTGCCTTTTGGTTGTTTACCTCTAGATTCGTTTTAGGGTTTAATGATTTTAGGTGGGTTTTGCCCATTGAAATTGTCTCTGTCGTTTGCGGTGTTGGCTGCCGGCTTGTTAGCTACCATCTTGATGGTTCTAATGAGACAGAGTGCTTTTCAATTTTAGACGGAGTTCAAGATAGTTTCAAGTTCTTCTTGGGCTTCATGGTTGGAAAATTCGGGTTTTAGACCTTTTTTTAGTTTTGTGAGCTTCATTGTTGTAAAATCAGGGTTTGAGATCTTTCTCGTTTTTTATGGTTTCGGGCTTCATGTTTGTAAAATTGTTTTTTAGACCTTTGTATTTAGGTTTCCACTCGTGTTCGGTTGCCGAGATTCCTTACATAGGAATGCTCCATTTCTTGTATTGTTCTGTTTAGTTGTGGGTTAATGACTGAACTTATTTAGTCCCTTGGTTCTTTCTGTTGGGCCGAAAATAGTTCGGTTTTCAAATTTTTCGGACCATGCCCCTTCAGTTTCGGTGCCTTCGTTTTTCATTCTCTGAAAAGGTTGTACTTTTATAAATTTCTTGGCTGATTAAAAAAACAATCGATAAGAATAGATAAGAAGTAGAAATTAGCTATATATTTGAATGAGTGGTGGACTTACTCTGGTGGAATACGGAATGCGTTTTCTCTAACTGCAAGACCGCTCCTCTCGGCCTCCGGTCACTACTACCACCAATCATGGCTCCCGACGAGACTGTTTTCAAGACCTCGTCGATTAATCCCAAGATGAGTGGCGACGACCCTCGTTCCTTCCCATCTGGGTCGACATCTAGGGTTTAGAAGACCTTTTAGGCGATCCTTCAAGGTTCGTCTAGACTTCTCCCTCGCCATATACTTGGAGTTCTTGAATCTGCGGGGTCCCAAATAGGAAATGAGGGACGAAAAGTCTTCAGCTTTGCCTCGTCTAGCCGAGGTCGTAGGTGTCAGCTCGCCAAATCACTGGTGAGGCGGGCAGCTGAGTTGGATGCAGAAGGTGAGGCAGTGAAAGTGGTGGTGGGGAAGGGACGGTAGCGGCATGAGGGCTCGGGGTGGTGGGATGGGTGTGGGTGTCCTTGGGTGAGACGAGGGACCCTGAGGCGGCGACAAAACAGAAGGGTATGATGGAAGAGGTGTTAGGTTGATGGTTTGAGCCACATTAGACAAGACTGTGGATTGGGTAATCGTCGAAACCAGATTATATCTCCCATTTCATTTTTAGACGCTACCCGACCTTTCTGTACTCCCGAGGGGGCACGACCTTGAGTCGCGGCTTTAGGAAAGATTGTACGAGAACCCAATGGGCCTTGATTTGAGACTCCAAAACTCAATGTGTTGGAGGCCAAAAAATAAGGAAGGATACCCTTCACCCCCCCCCCCCCCCCCCCGTACCTTTCAAAACTCGTGCTGGAGTTAAGGGTATATGAGGAGCCGGTCTTGGTGCTAGAGGATAAGCCTCTAGTCTCTCCCTATATGGTTGCCATGCATACATGGTGAAGGTGGCCCAACCACTTCGCACTGGAAGCAAAAATTTGGGAGTTTCTTGTATTGCAAACGGACAGTAATGGGCTCCCGTAACCAAGGTTCTAAAAGTCGTTAGGCACTAGTCGGGTGGTTGGGTCTTTCAAGGATTAATCGGATATTAATCGGATTTGTATTTTTTATATTTTTAATAAATATATTATTATATATATAAATAAATAAAATATGAATTTCATTATATTAAAAATGGTAAATAATATCTAAAATACCTAAAAAATAACATCAAACAACTCAGAAGCACAACCCCAAATATTACCAACACCATAACCATCTAATTATTTTAATTGAGTCTGTATACTATGCAAAATTGTTGTAATCGCCTAGGCGGCTAGGCGTAGGCGGGCGCCTAGGCGCATCCAGTCAGGATTTTTAGAACACTGCCTGTAACCCATCGAAATAGAGTCGGACTTGGCGCTTGAGAGGTTTTGAGATATCTATCTCCACCCAAAGCCAACGTAAGTCCACCCACCCTCATCGGTGAGGACGGTTCCCCATGGGTACCTCTACACCCAACGTTGACACTAAGATGCGTCTAAGAGGTTTGGGCCTCGGTTGGAATACCAAAAGCCCTTATTGTGAAGTGATTGAAACAACAACGTCTCTGAATGAGTCATAGTGGCAGCGACGTGTGAGGGAGGACTGCCATTGGAACGTTCACAACTCTCGGTCCCGGATACCTTCCATTGTCTCCCGAGAAGGGAAAAAGAAGTAGAATATACAGTTATTGAGGGGTTGAACCGCCAAACCCGAGATATCCCAAATGGCTGTCATCAAGCCAAAAAGAGCGTCGACCAAAGCAAACCGATATCGTGCATCGTCCACAACCAGAACCATTCTCGTAGGGACCTTCATGATGTCATTATCGTCATCTAGAGGATTCGATTCCGCCTTGGTCCAAGAGACCGTAGTTAATTGAGATTGGATGATGGCCAATGATGCCCGAGGTGGAGCTTGAGAAGCCGTACTCATCGTCGTCGGCGATGACTCTACCCTTGTGATCATTCTCTTTTTGTCTCTCCCTTTCTTCTCTCTTGCTCTTATGGAGTTTATGGGTTCGGTTTGTCAATCTAGGGTCTACATAATCGAGTTTTGGCGGTGTGTAAGTGTCGCGTTTGGGTGGATATTTTGGTTAGCATGGTTGGGGACTGTTCTCCAACAATCTTTGGAGGTAAGAACAATATGGTTCGGCTAGAAACATTGGATAACATGGTCTCATGGAGCATACTCCATTCTCTTTACGACACCTCTAGTTTCTTGTGTTCGTTCTTCTATTTTTTATTTATTTTTTCTACGATACAAAATAGATTAATTTTACAAGTTCAGAGCGTCAACACACCTGCGTTGTTGTGGGGGTCCCAGACTATAATATGGAACTTAGAGTTTCTGACCCTTAATCTATACAAGGATTATGATGACATGGTTTGAATTTTAATAATGAGATCGCCATGTTTAAAAAAATAACAAATACCCTAACCCGGTCGGGACCAATTAAAAATATTATTTTATAAAAAAAATAATAACATATCTAATTTATCAAAATTCTATCGTATTTAAATATGGTAAAAACATAAGATCTTTGGAGTATAAAAGTGAGAACAAATTATTCTCTCTTCACACGTGAAACCTACTATATATCTCTTACTATATATTTACGGTGTCATCGGCGGCTACCATGGTTGCGGTCGTGTGAGCTACTGGCGGTCGCCCCTCTTGTTCCACTCGTCTCCCTCTCTCTCATTTCCCTCCCCCATCATCCATCTCCCTAGCTATGCTTTGTCCAAGTTAAGTCGGAATCAACTCCGACAAGAATCAGATCCGACCAGGCATTCACAACCTGACTCTTTCTTCGATGGATCTCCACCCTTGCGATGTTTTTTTGCCTCTATTGACCTTGTCTTCCCGCCACTCCCTCCTCTGGCCAAGTGCGTCCCCTTTTCCGTCTGTCGTGACCCACGCCCTCCTCGGGCCAGCCACACTTCCCCATAGCCTACCCCTCCTTCCCCCACCTCCCCACGGCCTACCCGTCACCCATACAGACAGATCCGCCACCATGGCGACCAGTTTCGCCGGACACCCCCCCTCTACCTTCATCCCTCATTGACGACCACGACCGAACTGAAGCCCCCTTCTCTGACTTTATCCCCCGACAAGGACGACTAGGCTTCCTCCGACCAAGCCTCTTTATCACACTCCTTCGATTGGACGATCAATTCTGTACACAACTTTTGTCGGCAACACCGCAGTCCGAGCTGATCAGTCGTGCTCTCGCTTATCGTGTTTACCCGGCCAGACTATTGAACCAAACTCAAGAGGATCAAATTTCACCTGTCGACATCGTCCACCTCGCTCTAATCTTAGCTTCAACCATTGGAGGCCGGTCGCGAGTAGTTCTCGCTTTTCCTGGTTGGTTATCTTGTTGTTATTTTTTTTGCGCTTTATCTGTCTTTTTATTTGTCATCCCTTCCAGAATCTCGGATCTTTGGTAGGTGTGGTAGCTGCCTCTGGTGGCGTGTCCAGTCGGGACTCTTTATCGACGGATCTCTCCGGAGAGCCAATAAGGAAGACCGACCTGATAGTAGTTTTTTTTATCCAGGCGTTGCGTCACTTATCTCGGGAGCTATTCATCTCGCTAGTCGTCTCTCGAATTTCTGAGAATGACCAGTTGATACAACACTTGTACTGTTTAATGTGTGTTGTTTGGTAAATAGAATGTATTAATGAATCTTCCGGTTAAAAAACAAAATATCAATCCTTACTATTGTCGTAGGACATACGATTCAAGTAGTGTTACACTTATTGTTATCCCAAGAGCCAAGGGCACCTAAAAAAAGATGGATCGCTCTGCTAGGGTCCCCCCCTGCATCGTCGTCCGTCACGACCGCGCCGCCTATGGTCCTTCCGACCCCATTTCTGGTAAAATCTCTTCGCCCACCGTGCGTAGTCTTCCAGAACCCCTTGCTCCTCCCTTGTCTAGCCCCGGATTGGAGGAGATCTCTTCCCAGAGGAGCATTGATGCCTTGACCCACTCTCTGGTGATTTCTTATGCTTCTCCCGTGAGGATCCGATCCCAATCTCATCCCCGTTGAGTAACTTCCCCATTCTCCACCATCACATCCTCTCTCACAGACCCGCCGAAACCTATCCCCAAATTCCTTTCCTCAGACAATACCTAGATCCCCTTCATGTCGCAATTAGGATACAGGATCAGGGGTTCTCCCACCGTTGCCTGAAAAGCTGGACATCCATGTCCTGGCGTGGAATTGCCAAGGTATGGGCACCCGGCTACATAAACAGCACCTACGTCATGCGCTACGTGACCATCGGCCACACTTGGTGTTCCTCTAGGAAACCTTATTGACTGATCAGAAGTGCGCATTTCTCTCTCACTCAATGGGATTCTAGGATTTCATCTACGTTCCGTTCTCGAATAATCAACAAGGACTAGCATTCTTTTGGGTTCCCGGGATTGATGTGATGCCTCAGATGTTGGGCAAGCAATACATTGATGTGTAGGTCTCGGCACCTGGTCATGCGGACATAAGATTAACAAGTATCTATGGAGAAGCTCGTTGGGAGTTTAGGCATCAGACATGGGAGATGATACGCTGGTTGTACACACCATCACGTATAAATTGGATTCTGATAGTGGACGTCAATGGTATCCTTGACCCGGATGAAACTTAGATGGAGGCACACACCCTATGAGCCTTGTAGAGGACTTCTATTCCATGGTTGATGAGTTGAATTTGGTGGATGTTCTGATGACCGGCCACCAATACACTTGGTTTATGGGTCGAAATCACGATCAAAGGGTTCAATCTCGTCTTGACAGGGCTTTAATCTCTAGCCAATTTTACTACTCTCTCCCTAATCTAGACTCTTGTAACACTAGTATAACAACTTCGGATCACTGGCATGTCCTCCTATCCTTAGATCGCAAGACGCCTCACCAAGGACCTCTGAAGTTCAGATTTCAGTCGTAATGGATAAGGGATCCAGACTATGGACGAGTGATTCAGGAGCACTGGGATAAACGTCAGTCGAAACCTATTGCATATGTGATATGTAAGGTAGGGACCACTCTAAATGATTGAGGACATCACCATTTCAGGAAGAACGTCAACCACATTAAGTGGTGCCAACTTCGTATTACGGAGTTGAATGGACGGACAGATAGGGCTGGGGTACACCGGCGGGAGGCTATGCAAATTCAGTACGAACGGGCTCTTGGAGAGCAAGAGGTGTTTTGGAGACAACGACAAAGCATCATTGGTTGGTTGAAGGGGATCGAAATACGAAGTTCTTTCAAGATGCTTCCACTTATCACCGACTGATTAATGCTATAGTGGCTTTGAAGAATGCTACGAGTGACCTAATTACATGGGATGCAGGAATAAGGGAGTTGATTATGGACTATTTTGGTCATCTCTTCATGAGTAGCCAGTCGGACCTTAGAGACTTCCCTATTTACTTACCTTGGCATAATACGATAGATGATAATTTAGCTCTCTTGTCTCCAAGATTAGCCTCAGAAGTGAAAACAGCGGTGTTCCAAATGGGTCCTGATAAATCCCCAGGGCCAGATGGCCTGAACCCAAGATTTTATCAATAATACCGGCCGATAGTCTTCGATGAGGTAATCCGTTTTATTCAGGAGGTATTAGCAACAAGGGGTTTCAACCATGCTTTGAACGTCACCTCCATTATTCTAATCCCCAATAAGCCATACCCAGATGTGGTCACAGATCTGTGTCCGATTGCACTCTGTAATGTGATTTTCCGTATTCTTTCTAAGGTCCTGGCTAATCGGCTACGTCCTCTCCTACAAAATGTTATTTCTTAGACCCAATGGGCTTTTATAACAAGTCGATGTATTCAAGATAATGTGATGGTCACCTTTGAAGTCATACACTTTCTTCGCAGGAAGCGGCAGGGTAATCTGAGATTTATGACATTAAAACTGGATATGAGTAAAGCTTATGATAGAGTGGAATGAGATTATCTGCTGAATGTCATGACCCGACTAGGATTTTCCCTGGAATGGATTGAAATAGTCTCTTGCTGCATGAAATCGGTTAAGTATACGGTTTCATCTGGGGGACGAGAAAATCCAACGTTTACCCCCTCTCGTGGTCTTCGTTAGGGGGGCCCTTTATTCTCGTACCTTTTCCTCCTTTGTGTGGAAGGCTTGTCTTTCTTACTGCAGCAAGCTCAGGACGCAAGCCGCATTAAAGGCGTTCGAGTTGCAAGAGGAGCCCCAAAAGTTTCTCATATTTTCTTCGCCGACGATTGCTATATATTTTGTAGAGCTACCTCTGAGGAGGCCAGTCGTGTCGAGGATATTCTAGCCTGTTTGGCCAGCTCTTTGACCAGGTTCTTAATCTCCATAAATCTTCACTCCTCTTTAGTAAGAACACAACCGCGGATGTTAGGCAGGCCTGCTGCCAGTTCCTAGCTATTTCAAAGACGTCAACCACATCTATGTATCTTGGGGTCCCAAATATGGTCGGAAGGAATCGAAACGCGGCGATGACGTACTTGGGGGACCGTGTTACCGAACATATTCTCTATTGGGACGTGAAACTGCTATCTCCCGTAAGTAGAGAGGTTATGATCCCTTTAGTTCTTATATCCCTCCCGGTCTATGTCATGTCAGTCTTTCGTGTACCTCACATGATAGTCGCTCGAATTCACATTACCCTAGCCCGATTCTGGTGGGTGGGGTGGGTAAGTCGAATCGACCTATTATATGGAAGGATTGGGATAAGCTTTACATGCCTAAGGAGGCGGGCGGCATGAGGTTTATCCATTTGACATATGTTAATACATCTCTGCTGGGGAAGCAGGCTTGAAGTTTAATTCATAGGCCACATTCTCTTATGGATAGGATGTTGAAAGCCCGTTATTTCCCAACCACAAGATTTCTTGAGGCTAACATAGGCGCCAATCCTAGTTTCTTATAGGCCAATATCCTTTCCATGTAGAGTCTGATACGTAGGGACTTCGTATTGCCATATGTCATGGCCGAGATACACTAATAAGAGGAACTCCGTGGCTATTAGGACCCAATCATGAGATAACCTCTACTCGCTCTTCCTTGGAAGAGGCCACAATGGCAGGATTAATGGTTCCAAGATCTAGGTGCTGGGACGAAGCTTTAATATCCCGACTGTTTGACTCCGAGGAAAGGGATCAGATCCTTCAGGTCCCGCTGTCTACCTTACGGCCCACAAATACCTAGTAGTGAGCTTTTGATCGACATGGGTTATACACCACGAAGGCCGGCTATACTATACTGGTAGAAGATCGACATGCGGCATGTCAGAATATAGGTATGGTGGCTTGGACGTCACTGTGGAATATCCTTGTGCCACCCCACCTTCAGATCTTTTGCGGAGATGCCTTATAGATACGTTACAAGTATCCACAAATCTTAATAGGCGGTGTGTTCCTGTACTACCTACTTGTGAGATCCGTGGGAGGGCTCCTGAATCTATTGATCATCTCTTCCTGGAGTGTGGTTTTGCGAGGATGTGTTGGGACCAGCTTGGAGGGCTACCCCCTTATATCCTAATATGGGGTTTGTGCAGTGGTGGGAGGATGTTGACACTACAGTGGCGAGAGACAAGGTGGCCGGTGTTTTATCCATCCTTTGGTAAATATGGAAGACTCGTAATGAGTTGAAATGGGGGGGGGGGGGGGGGGGTGACAACGCCGGTTATACTTAAGGTGCTATCTACAATTAAGGCACATCTCACGGCACGACGGGACGCGAATGCCGCTAGTATACAGACTCGACCACATCCCCCGGTATGGCCCGCTAAGTGGACTCGACCACCACAAGGAACCACGGTCATCAATATAGATGGTGCGATCTTCCAAGAGACTAATCAGCTTGGGGCCTAATAACCCGGGATGCATATGGGATGATTTGTTTGGCAGCTAATGGTCTCCTACCAGGTTGCTGGTCCCCGATCATAGTGGAGGTGTGCGCCCAAGCGACAACACTTCGAAGTACTGCTAGTATGGGGACGGGTCCTTTCATCATCCACTCTGATGCTTAAGTCCTCCTGAATATGGTCCTGCACGAGGAACCCCCTGTCTCTCTAATAGGTACTATCATTAAAGATATTCGTCTTATGCTTTCTCACAATAAGGGGATTTTCCTTTAATTTATAAAAAGAACTGCGAATAGAGTTTCTCATTGATTAGTACAAACAATTCGTTTAATAGCTGTTTTTCAATGGTCAGAGGCCCTCCTTGATATACTATAATGTGTCGTTATCTCTAAGATCTAATAAAATTTTACAACTTTTCATAAAAAAAAAAGAAGTTCAAGTAGCGTTAGAAGTAATTTTGTTCCGAGGAAGAAACAAAACATGTTATGGTTGGTAGTAGTAGTAGTCGATTTTGGTCGACTAAAGGAACAAGCGTGGCAGGAGTGTGAAACAGCAAGAAAAGCAGCGGAAACAGTAGAAATGTGGAACAGTCTAAAAGCATGGAGAAAGGGACACATTCTCATACCTTGCTTGTTTCCGCCCTTTCCATTTCATTTCATTTTTATCTTTCCTTTTTCCGCCGACACTCTCTCTCACTCCTATTCTCTCTCTCTCTCTTCATTACTCGCTCCAAGCTTCGAATCGAATCTCTCTTCCTCTGCTCCGTCCTTTTCTTTTAATGGCCCTAACCACCCTCGCCCTTGATCTCTCCTTGTGCGTTCCTGCGCGTGCTCTGTCACCTCAACACCATTAGTTTGGTAGCTCCTCTAATCTCTCTGCAACAATGGCTCTGAAGAATGGACCTTCTTTTGGGTCTTTAGCTCACTTGTTGCTTCTCGTCTGGGTCTTTGCTCTGCCTCTCGTTCAATCAGCCACAAATTCCACTGACTGTAATGTTCCTCTTCACTTTCTCTTTTCATCAGATTTGCTTATCGTAAATATGTTTTCGTGGTTGAGATTCGGTGGGTGGGGTTCGTTTTGGTGACTTGATGTTTTTGGTTGGAGCAAGTTTACTTCCTTAAATGTGCTTTTGACTTTCTGCCTTCTTTGTTTTATGGTTTATTTCCGGAGCAAAATCTAAAGGTAACTTAAAGCTTAATCCTTTTACTTGCCACCAAAATGTGGCAAAGTAAAAAAGTTTCTGTCTATGCCGATTCAGTTTCTGAAGAAAGCTCATGTCTTTATTGGTCTACTGTCACAAAGATGAGAACTTGAATGTTTTGAATATCAGATTTTTTATTTTCTCAGCAACCAGGAAAAAGGGTGTTTAATTTTGCATCTGAAATTCTTTCTGGTGCAGCCCAAGCTCTTCAGGTGTTGTACACCTCACTGAACAGCCCTTGGCAGCTCACTAATTGGAAAAGCAGCGGCGGCGATCCCTGTGGAGAGTCTTGGAAAGGAGTAACTTGTGAGGGTTCAGCTATTGTTTCCATGTATGAGCCCATACATACATATCTCACAATAACACTTGATTGTGTTTCCTGATTTGATTCAAGACTTAGATTTAGTTAATGGGTCTTGTGTTGTCTGCCACAGTGATGTTTCTGGTTTAGGACTCAGCGGGACTATGGGATACTCTCTTGCAGATCTCAAGTCCTTGAGAAGATTGTAAGAACATTCCTTTTTTTTTTGTTCAACAAATTGGTATATTTGACATTGTTGGCTAAGTTTGTTACTTGGTTTTGTTCTTTGTGATAGTGATATGAGCAACAACGCTATTCATGACACGATTCCATATCAGTTACCACCAAATCTTACAAGCCTGTATGTTTCAGCATCCTGAGATTGCATTTTTACTTTTGAGCTCACTTGCTCGCACGTGCTTAATGCCAAATTTCTAATTGTTGCACTTTGCAGAAATCTTGGTGGCAACAACTTCACTGGCAATCTTCCATTCTCCATCAATCTCATTGGTTCTCTCAATTATTTGTGAGTGACTTTTAGGTTTGACTTGGTCATATCTACTTTTCAGCTGTTAGATTGCCTCTTAATCTAAATCTTTTGGTATTTAGGAATGTTAGCAGGAATTCACTTACCCAATCACTTGGAGACATTTTCACTAATCTTTCTGTACTCACAACCTTGTAAGTAATCTCACTCATGGCACATTCTTATCATCATTATCAGTAGGCTGGAGTTCATTATCTACTTTGAATTTGGACATCCAAAACTATTAGCGTGTTGACTTTGATGTTGCAATCTGTCATGTTTGAATTGATCTTAGTCCAGTTGAAAATTTGAGCTATCTTTTGGAGCGATTTTATCCGTAGGGTTCTAGATCAAACAAACCATTATATGCATCTTGGTTCATGAGGAGGGAATGTAATTCCTTGAGAAGCATAGAACTTCACATTCATATTTGATGTATATGACTCTACAGACCAAATAAAGACGCTTCTTTGGTTTGTAATAGTTAATAGTGTCAGAGTCACACATCGAAAAGATGTGAATCCATTCACCACTTGATATGTATCTTGGGGCCTACACTTATAAGTTCGAGCTTTTAGTTGGGTTGATCTTTAACATGGTATCAGAGCTTGGCCCTCTCCTCCCCTCTATGCCATAGTCCCATATAACGGGTTTGTGAGATACCTCCATTCCCCATCCTCATACACATTTGGATAGCGCTTTGCTAGCTAGTGCATATACCGTCTATCGTGATGTCTCACTATGTAGATGTATATATGATCTTCCATTTATATTCTTCAACCCTTGTTTGTATTAAAATGCATATCCACCTTTCTCCTGAACGCAGGGATGTCTCCTTCAACAACTTCTCTGGCGACCTTCCTAATTCCTTGAGTACATTATCCAATCTTTCCACACTGTGAGTATATTATACTTTTAAGCTCCAACTTGATTACGAAGTCTTTTGACTTGGAAATTAATTTCTCGTTCTTTCCAAAATTGGCAGCTATGTGCAGAACAATCAGCTGACTGGTTCTCTTAACGTCCTATCAGCCTTGCCTTTGACTACACTGTAAGCTCTTTTTCTTTAGTCTTGAGGCTTAGGGGTTGCACTACTTATCAATTGTTTCTTAATGTATCTTACATTTTCCTCAGGAATGTCGCACATAACAGTTTCCATGGATGGATACCACGAGAGCTCAGTTCAATCCCTACATTTATGTATGCTTCCATGTGTTTTGTTCTCCTCACAACTTAATCCGAAATTGCTTAGTGCTTAACTTTGCTCTTAAAACTTAAACAGATATGATGGAAATTCATTTGATAATGGTCCTGCCCCTCCCCCACCACCATACAGACCGCCTCCCCCTGGTAAGCCTCGTAATAACCACAAAAGTCCTGGTTCTGGCAAACCTACACCAAAGGGTTCTGACAGCCAATCATCTGATTCCAAAACGGGGTTATCAACCGGATCTGTTGTTGGTATTGTTGCCGGATCTCTGTTCTTGGTTCTCATTGCCGCTCTTGTTCTTGCCTTTTGTATTCGGAGGAATAGAAGAAAGCAAAAAGTTAGAAGAACTTCAAGTGCTAGTCTTCCAGTTGGCACACATAATGGTAGGTGTGAAATTCTCGTGCCGTTGATTCGATTGACAAGCATGTTCTGATTTTTTGTTTTTTGCTTTCAGTAAATACTGAGTTGCAAGAACAGAGGGTTAAAAGTGCTGCTGCTGTTATGGATCTGAAACCTCCACCAGTTGAAAACATGACAGTAGATAGGTTACAAGTGAAAAATGGATCTGTTAAGAGAATGAAGTCACCTTCTACTGCTACTGCTTATTCAGTTGCTTCTCTCCAAACAGCAACAAATAGCTTCAGCCAAGATTTTATTATTGGTGAAGGTTCTCTTGGCCGTGTTTATAGAGGAGATTTTCCAAATGGGAAGGTGAATTATTCACATTATGTGAGCTCATTAATTTTTTTTTAAAGTTCTCTAGGACTATTAAATGAAGGGCTGACACACCTGATGCATGCAGCAAATACACGAATTTAAGTCACTATTAGAGGACCAACTCAAGTCTAAATGCTCAAGCTGATAGTTGAAAAAGCTCAATTATAGTTTTATACCAGTTGCAAACGTTCCTTATATTCTAATTTTCCCCGATATAGGTTATGGCTGTTAAGAAGATAGACAATGCAGCACTCTCATTACAGGAGGAAGATAACTTTGTTGAAGCTGTTTCAAACATGTCAAGGTTAAGACATCCCAATATCATCACACTGGTTGGGTATTGTGCAGAGCACGGGCAACGTCTCTTGGTCTATGAGTACATTGAAAATGGGAGCCTGCATGATATGCTGCACTTTGCTGATGATGGTGGGAAGACACTGTCTTGGAATGCACGTGTTAGGGTAGCGCTTGGAACTGCACGGGCTCTAGAGTATGTTACATCTCTCTTGCTGTTTCAAGTGTGGTTGCATTTAAGCTTGACTTTTGTTCTAAAAGGAGTTGCATGTATCAGGTACTTGCATGAGGTGTGCTTGCCTTCTATTGTACATAGAAACTTCAAATCAGCAAACATTTTACTTGACGAAGAGCTCAATCCCCACTTGTCGGACTGTGGTTTAGCAGCTCTAACACCAAACACGGAGCGACAGGTGTCGACTCAGATGGTTGGTTCGTTTGGTTATAGTGCCCCTGAATTTGCATTGTCAGGAGTGTACACTGTGAAGAGTGATGTGTACAGCTTTGGGGTTGTAATGTTGGAGCTGTTGACTGGACGGAAACCACTAGACAGGTAAAGCAGCTTTGTCATATTTTTGAAGAGTCATGTCCTTTAAGGTAGGGTAGGTGGGTGTGTTATAATCCTTTCCTGGGTTGTATATGTGTTGTTTAGTTCACGGGTGAGATCAGAGCAGTCTCTGGTGAGATGGGCTACACCGCAACTTCACGATATAGACTCCTTGGCAAAAATGGTAGATCCTAGCCTGAATGGTATGTATCCAGCCAAGTCATTGTCACGCTTTGCAGACATAATTGCCCTATGTGTTCAGGTATGGCCACTCTTCAGAATATGTGCTATGGTTCTGCTTAGTTACCTAAATTGATGAAATTTTTGTGAATGTTGTTATAGCCGGAGCCAGAGTTTAGGCCCCCCATGTCAGAGGTGGTGCAAGCGCTGGTGCGGTTGGTGCAGAGGGCAAGCGTGGTGAAGAGGCGTTCCAGTGATGATTCGGGGTTTTCATACAGGACCCCAGATCATGAGGCAATTGACATGTCCTATTGAAGACAATGATATACACAAACACAAGAATTCCAATCCAAGGCCCTAGGGATACAGGGATTGGTTGGAAGATTATGTAATTATGGCCCCACACTTGCTCATTTCAAATTTATAGGTATATACATAAAACTGGACTGCTACTGTATAATTAACTCTACTTGATAATGTAATTGGATGCACATTTTGCTGTTTGTGCAGCTTGATCAAATTTATTTTAGGTAATTTTCATCTCAATACCCCAACTATTAATTTTTTTCACCTCAATACCCTAACTAATTTTAGTGGTACCTCAATACCCTAGAATGTATTTTTTTCACTTTCATACCTTAACTTTTTTTTTGTGGCATCTCACTACCGTAGAATGTATTTTTTTTTCACTTTCATACCTTGGAATGTATTTTTTGTGGCACCTCACTACCCTAGAATGTATTTTTGTGACATTAAAAACTGATTTTTTTTTAATTTTTTTTGAAAACCAATTACATGCTTTGAATGTTAGTGAGGGGTATTTTGGCCTTTAAGTGTCTTGGATGAAAAATGGATGGAAAATTGACGGTAGGTACTAAAGTGAGAAAATGCATTCTACGGTATTGAGGTGCCACTAAAAATAATTAGGATATTGAGGTGAAAAAAATTAATAGTAAGGGTATTGAGGTGAGAATAACCCTTTATTTTTATACATCAACTATGGGTCAATTAGGTCAGAGGATTAGAGAAAGTAACCACAGGGCTTCCAATCCCTCCAAAAACCACTAGCGGGATAGCACAATAAGGCTAAAGAACTTTGGTGTGGGTCTGCTATAGAAATGGAGTGATATGACTAAATTTTGAGAAAACTCAGTAACACACTTATATGATTATCAAATATATATATATATATAAATATTCAAGCTCTTCTTTACCCAGTCACGATAGGAGTCCTTCACGGCCTCTCCTATATGTCATATCTCTTTCCCCACTCATTCTTGCTATCCTTCCATCCCTCTTTCGAACCTCGTCGTCTGTCGTTTCTCAATTTTCAAGTAATATGGTAGATGATTTTTTTGTAAATATTCAATGCAAGGTGGAGGATTTCTTTGTAAATATTCAATGCAAGATGAGGATGGTCCTCCTCGAAGGGGATGAGGACGATGACGATGGGTCATTATAGTATCGACATGAGCGGTCTTAGTGATAGACGACATAAATGAAGTGTATCATTGCCTTAACAATGGGCTTGGAGGTACCTTCAAGCTATCACCCATGATGGAGGGATGGGACGATTACTTGTGGATTCAGGTACATCTCGATATGGCCAGACTGTTCCGTCGCCACATCCGTCTAGCTTTTGAAGGATACCTAGAGCCGATAGAGTGCGACTCCAACGAGGTAATCTCTTTAAATACGAGTACTAGATTACTTAATGCATGATACATGACCCCTCTTTTACCAACCTTACACCCCTGCCACCACATTGGGAGTTAGACCATCACCTTGCAATATCCTGAAGAGGTTCTTCCTCCTAACCCCTGATTGAAGAGAAGTAATCTAACAAGCCCCTCTTTTTTCTTTGGGCCCATAAAAACAAGGAAAATGAAAGATCTAGTCCGGAAAAAAGGCCAAATAAGCCCATGCGGTTAAATTTTGCCTGAAGAAATAAGACTTTGACTCTATAAAACTCTAGATTTAGCGGTGAAGTCTGCTAAACAGTCTCGCTAATGGATATGATCCATTGAAAGAGGTATCAGGTGGAGGGCTAGAAGCCCATTTTACACTAGTAGGGGTTAGGCCTCCATGGCTCGCATCCACGAGGAGGGGCAACCTGGATTGCTCTAATTTCTCAAGACAAACACCCATTAGAACCTTTATCTTTTTAGTGCCCGACATTATATTCAGTTGCTACCTATGATGTCAATTAATTTTGTTTATGTGGCCTAGAGCGCTTATACACCCCATTTCGATGGAGGCCACAGACTATAATCTTAGTTTTAGGGTCCATATCTGTATTTATGTAATATGCTTGCATTATTATCAAAGAAAACTTTAATATAATAACTTGGCAAAAAATTATTTGTAATATAATATCTTGCATTATTTTTTGGGATAATTCCACCTCAGTACCCTAAATCTTTCATATTTCATTTAGAGTACCCTAAATCTATTTTGTGTCACATTAGTACCCTAAATCTTTCATATTTCATTTAGAGTACCCTAAATCTTTTTTGTGTGACATCAGTACCCTAAACTTTTATTAATTCCATTTTAGTACCCTAAACTTTCATTAATTTCATTTTAGTACCCACCGTTAACTTTACCATTCCACCTCAGTACCCTAAATCTTTCATATTTCATTTAGAGTACCCTAAATCTATTTTGTGTCACATTAGTACCCTAAATCTTTCATATTTCATTTAGAGTACCCTAAATCTTTTTTGTGTCACCTCAGTACCCTAAACTTTTATTAATTCCATTTAAGTACCCTAAACTTTCATTAATTTCATTTTAGTACCCACCGTTAACTTTACCATCATTTTGGTTGTTGGTAAGGGCTAGTATGGTCAATTTACCTGTTTTGGATGGAAAATCATATGTAAAGTTAACGGTGGGTACTAAAATGGAATTAATGAAAGTTTAGGGTACCGAGATGACATAAAAAGATTTATGGTACTCTAAATGAATTAATGAAAGTTTAGGGTACTGAGGTGACACAAAAAAGATTTAGGGTACTCTAAATGAAATATGAAAGATTTAGGGTACTGAAGTGGAATTATCCCTTATTTTTTTGTAATATAATACCCTGCCAAACATTTAACCACAATTTGGTACCTTATCGTCAATTTTATGTTATTTTTCCATTCAAAGAGTGTAAAAAGTCCAAAATACCCCTCACCGTGAAATGTCAAAATTACCCTTCATTCATCTTCAAAATTTTAAAATCTACCATAAAAATCAGATTTTTATATATTTTGAAAAATTATATCTTATTTCAAAACATAGATTTTATTTTTATAAAATCTTATTTATTTCAAAAAAATATTTAAGAAATCAGCTTTTATATGGCATAATCATATTTTAATTATAAAAAATAATAAAAAATAATTATATATATATATATTTATTAATAATAATATTTATTAATTCATTAATCTTAAATATATTTAATAAAATATGATTAATAAATAATAGGCATATTTTAAATAAAAGTATTTAATATCAATGAAATAATAAATATTATTATTAGTAAAAAATAAATTATATACAAAAAATATTTTTATTAATTAAATTATGATTACTATATATAAAAACCGATTTTGTAAAATATTTTTTTGAAATAAATCTTATTTTTTAAAAATAAAATATAATTTTTTGAAATATATAAAAATCTAATTTTTTATGGTAGATTTTGAAATTTTAAAAATGAATGAAGGGCAATTTTGACATTTCATGGTTAGGCGTATTTTGGACGTTTTATACTATTTTGGATGGAAAAATAACAGATTGTTAACTATTAGGTACCAAACTGTGGTTAAATATTTGGCAGAATATTATATTGCAAAAATCTTATGTCAATATATTATCTTGCAAATGAATGTTTAGCATGATATCATATTGAAAATTTCCCTTATTATTAATGAAGATTTACCTCTTAATTTTTTTTTGATTGAATGAAGGCTTAAGAGCATGTCAATGGGTCAAACCGTAAAGGAAATCGTATGCTGACTGCAAAATAGTGGTTCTTTGTCCCTGAATTTAACTATGCTCCACAATGGTAAGAACCAAATATGGAATTGTATTATTATGAGTGGATGCTGAATTGATTTTATTATTTTTTTTATTAAAACAGTAAATGTTATTTAAATTTGACAAAATAAACTAACTATAAATAATATTAACACAAGTTATATAAAATGAAATTCAACTTTTATTCACACAACCCCCAGAAAATACAAGTTGAAACATACAATACAACACACACATCAATCTTGTTGAAGCTTGGCCATTTGAGCTTCAACGTCTTCTATTCGAGCCCACAATCAGGACATCATTAATGCATGTCAGGTCAACTAATCCTCGTTGTAGTTGGAGATATCTTTCTCCTGCATGACATTGTATTCTTTGAAGAGTTGATGCCATCGGTTGTTGAACTCTACATGTAGCGCAAACCTCTGAAGCTTTAGTCGGTCCATTTCTAAATTTATTTGGTTCGAGTCGGCCCTTTCTCGTTTCGTGTCCGCCATGACAACTATTTGATCTTGGAGGGTCTTCCCCTTCCTCTTCGTGGACTTCATCCCCAACGATCGCTCTTCTACTCACCGAGGGGGAGGGGAAGGGGTCTTTGCTCCTCTCCTCCCTCGGTCGGATCGGAAGATACCCAATCTTATTGGGACTCACCACCCAGAGGTGTGTAATCTTCACCTGTACTTGTGGGTAAGGTTGAGTTGTAAGTCCCAGCCTCATCCAACCGTTGTCGTCGTACATTCGCAATCGTGCCTTCCTCGGTGGTGAACTTCTTCTCGTCCTCAAGCATTTCGACCCAATAATCGAGTTCGAAATTTTTCGGGTTGCCCGACTTCCTTTTGGCCTCTATTATCTTCCTCCATAATTCTTTGGCCGCCCTCATGTAGTCATCATGATTCCATCCGCTCAGAATGTCGACCTTATCGACCTTCAAAAGAGCGAGGAACCTCTTGGTCCGTGCCCCAAGAGTGTTCTAATGGTTCTTGATGGCTTTCCACCCGGAATACGGGAAACGCCCACCCTCGTTGTACCTGTTTGTAACTATGCACCAGAATGTGTTACCTTGTTGGGAGTTTCCCCTAATCGGGTCTTTTGATGTCTCGAGCCATCTCCGTATAAGGTTCCTCTCTGCCTCGACACTCAATTTTCTCCTATGTTGCGTCGCCCTTGCTGGTCGTTGTTGGGAAGGGCCGGTAGAGGATGACTGCGACGACATATAGGTATCGATGTTGCCGTCGATGTTTTGTTGCCATGGTTGAGGATCGGGGTACCCATAGTAGTTGGGACCGGGGTGGAATTGCGGCGGAACTCGGTAGCTTTGACCCGAAAAGGGGTTGAATTGTTGTGGAAAGGGATGGAATTGACTTGTGTTGAATTTCATTTTCCAACATTGTTGCTACTTCAAACAAATTACAAAAAAAAAAATCGAGAGTTTGAAAGTACTTGAGAAGGAACCCGGTTGCATACAAGGGGTGAAAGCGGAATTCTCACCGGGATGCGTCAACAAGTCCCGGAAGTTTCCAAGGTCCCCGACAGTGAATTGGAAATATTCCGACCTACGTTGTTCATCATCCGATGAATGAGAGCGCTGAGTTTCGTCTTCAAACATTTTCGATCGGCTTTTGAGAGAGAGGAAGTTGGGAATAAGAGTGTGAAAATGGAGAAAAATTAGAGAGAAGTTGGAGAATTGTTGGTGGTTTGAGAATGGAGTTGGGGGTATTTATAAGGTTGAAATTCGGATTTAATGAATAATAATAAAAAATAAGTTATCGTTTCCGTCGTTGCCAACGGTCGGATTTTTTGACCCGACGAGACCACGTGTCACGTCATCATTGGCTGACGCATGAATCATGGTTCACGAACTGGCGAACCGTAATCACGGGTCGCGATCGTGACCGTGATTTAACGGTTCGTAAAATCGGTGACCCACAATGCACAGACCCGCGAACCGTTAAATTACGGTTCGTGGTTGCGGTTCGCTTACAGTTCGACGCATTGTAAGTTCTCTAATAACCCTTAATACTTTTATGTATTGGTAACGTACTAAACAAATTTTGGTCAAGTTTGTATTATTTTAATGATTTGTGATCCATTTATAAGATATGTAATTATTCTATTAGCAATACATAAGAGGTATTAAATGAACCGTAACCAATTGTGAAGAATACCTAAAGATATGTTCTCAAAATGTAAGGATATTTATTGAATCTTATAATTTTTTTGGATACCATATATTTGTTACCAATTCAGAAAGAGTACAAAAAAATAATTATTCCTTAGATAAAAATATGAGTACTTTTTATGTCAGAGGATTATAACTTGAGCCTTAAACCAGTCGTTCCTTAGATCACGTACAGTGCTACGGACCGTGCCGCGAATCGCGGACCAAATTGCGTCTTTACGGTTCTAGGTTGCGAGCCGTAGCGTTGTGGCCCTCGGTTTTTGCGGCCTGCCAACCATAAAGACGCGGTTAGATCCGCGAACAGCGACATGTGAACAGTGCAGACGGTTTGCGAGCCACGTCTTTGTGGTTCGTGCGTCGTCCAATCGGAGGCCGACACCTGTCCAAAGAAAGAAAAAAAAACGACCGTTGGCAACGGTCAGAATTAAACAATATTTTTTTTTAAAAATGCTTAAAACCCTTAATTCAAACCCTATAAATACCCCAAACCCCATTCTCATATCACACCAACACCTCTACAACTTCACTCTCCCTCTCTATTTGACTCTCCTATTTTCATATCGAAAAATGTCCGGCTCGGAAACTCAACGTTCGCATGAATTGGATGACGAACAACGAAGGGAGACCGATTTTAGATTGTCACCCGCAGACCTAGGCAACTTTCACGATCTGTCTACCTCAGGTACTTTCAAACTCGATAATTTATTTTTTAAATTTAGTCGTGTAATTTAGTTTCTCAATTTATATATGTACCCAATATAAATGCTATATTTGAATACATGTACAGGTCAATTCAACACATGTCCAATTCCATTCAACCCCGGTACAGGTCAATTCCACCCCGAGCAGAACTACTCGTTCCAACATCCGTACAACCCATACCCGGGTCAACTACAAAGCTATACGGGTCCACCTCAACACAGCCAGCCACCAAACTACTATGGGTACACCGATTACATATCATGGCAACAACGACACCCGTATGTTGTCGCAATCATCCTCTGCAGGTCCTTCCCAACCACAATCGGAGCGTGCGAAAAATTCGAGAAATAAATGGTCCATCGAGGCGGAGGAACACCTCATTAGGAAATGGTTCCAGACATCAAAAGACCCGATTAGGGGAAACTCCCAACTAGGTAGCACATTCTGGTGCACAACGGCGAATCGCTACAACGAGGGAGGAGTTCACCCGCGTTTCGAGTGGCAAGCGTTGAAGAACCATTAGAACGCTAATAAGGCGCGCGTCAAGAGGTTCTTCGGTCTTCTAAAACTGGCGAAGGCCGAGTACCATAGTGGCTGGAACGACAATGATTACATGAGGGTGGCAAAGGAGATGTGGCGCAAAATACCCCCAGAGCAAAGGCACAGTGGTGACCCAAAAAATTTCGAGCTCGATCATTGGGTTAAGTTGCTTGAGAACGAGGACAAGTTCACCGCCGAGGAAAGCAGCATGGCTATTGTACGCCGACAACGGTTGGATGAGGCTGGGAATTACAACTCAACCCAACCCACTAGTGTCGGTGAAGATTGAACGCATCTCGATGGTGACTCCCAACAAGATTTTTCATATTCCGATCTGACGGAGGAGGGAGGTTCTCAAGAAATACTCCCTTCGCATACGACGGAAGGAGGTGGGTCGGAAGGTCATCCATCTCATACGACCGAGGAAGGTTCTTCTCGAAGACCCCCTCTTGTAAGACCGTTGGGCAAGAAGGCTTCGAAGAGGAAGGGGAAGGTCCTCACCGACCAAATGTCTGCCTTGTTGGACATTCAACGAGAAAAAGCCGAGATGACACAAGTAACCCTAGAAAGGGGCCGTCAATATCATGACTGACAAGTGCAATGGCAAAAACTATACGACAAATACGAGGCCTTGCAGGATAAGGAAGTCTCTGACTACAACGAAGACCGGGCGACCCGACACGCTATGGTGATGTCCCGAGTGTGGTCACAAATGGAAGAGCTTGAGGCAGAAATGAAATGTCTTCGCCAAGACGCACAACCATGAGGCGGCCATGGATTGTATGCTTCAACTTGTATTTTGTTGTGTTTGTATTAAAAGAGGATGAATAAAAGTTGAAGTTCATTTTTACGTGTGTTTAAATTATTTATAGGTAATTTATTTTATTATTAATTATTTTTTAAATATTAATTTCAATTTTATATAACGTTTAATGTTTGAATAAAACATTTAATTAAATCAAAATATGAATTCACCATACAGTCTACATTCACTCACAATACGGCTTGATCATTCGATTCGTATTACTGTGGAACATAGTTTATTTTAAAGATTGCAAACCTTAAATGTACACAGTTGTATACGGTTTGATCGTCCGATTTATTCATACGGTTTGACCCACTATATATATATATATATATACATATATATGCTCTAAAGCCAACATGAACTCGACTTAATTTAGAAAATGAAGTCCTAATTAGGTTCGGAACATTTTACCATAAAGTGGTCCAATTAAGTTGCCTTTGAGTGCTTTAGTGCCAACCTGTTCAAGTGCAGCTCCATCAAGGCCGGTCCGGTCACATGAACTGTTGAAGCTACTTGCACATTCCGAAACGACGACGTTAACGACTGCAGCCAATTTTTCTTAACATTTTCTCTATTTAGTGGCTACCAGAAAAGCAATTTGATCCCGTGCGACAGGCCTACTAGAAACTGGACCTGATCAACCAATGAGCAAGGTCACATAATTGGTCAATCTAAAACATCGTATCTATAAAAAAAAACCATGAAAAACGATAGGCACGTAACAGATCCAAATCCTACACTGCGTAGCACCAGATCTTTCGTTAAGACAATAGATAGATTTCCCATCCAAAATCGCCGGCGCTAACAGAAGCTAAGCACACACGAAACCCGAAATTAACCGCTAATTACTAAATCCTCGCACCTGAAACTGAAACGAAAACAAAAAGCAAACATCAGGTCTAATCGACGTCGTCGTCTCCGATCGAATCTCGTCCTCAACCACTGGAAAAAATGGGTTCTTTAACCCTGACGAGGGATCTCCCCGGCGACAGGACACCCGAATCCGGCTCCAATCCGGGGACACCCGGCGGCGCGACGCGAGATCGGGGGCAGAACGGCTTCTTCAAGCTATCACCGAGCCGAGATCCAGCTCTGTTCTCGCGGGGGAGGAGGAACAGTAATAAGAGCGCTTGGTCGCACCCGAAGAGAGCAAAGGGGGTGGTGGGTTTTATCGCCATTTTGGTGGGTTTGATTTTCATGGTCAATTCTTGGATGCTTTGGCGGCTGCCGGAGGATCGGAATCGAACTGAATTAGACGACGCGAGGTCGGTGGCGAGTTTCTCTGCTGCTTCAAACACCACTTCAGTTAAAATTAGTATAAAGGTAATGTATCTCGATTGTTGCTCGTTTTGTTTATTGCTTGTATGTAGCTATTAATGAAGGAGATCAACGTCAGTTGAATCTGATTATACAGTTTAGAAGAAGTTATTATGTGTTAGGTAATTGATGAATGAGATCCTATATTGTTTGTATCCTGTTAAATGGGTTTAGATTTTAGTCCTTTTGGTAAATTTGTATTGGATTGGTAGAATGAATTAGGAAACTGTTGAAAATGGTTGACAGTTTCTGTTGAATATTGCAATTCAAATATTCTGATTTATCTTGTTGGCACCTGTTCTGGAATGCCACTGGAATGATGTTGGAAGTAGGATTATTTGAAAATTGTAGGGATTAAGACTGACAACATATATAGGAGTTAACTTGCTGAAAATGGTGCATTTGAAGGATGGGCCATATTACTTAGATATTTGTAAAATGTGTCGTTACATCTTATATGCGTTTTTTTATCAGATACCTTATATCTGGTTATTGTACTAATGGGACAAGGTGTAGAAGAACGAAGTGTGGTTTTCTAGATATTCGAGCTAGTTCAGAAATTATAACTCTGCATTTGTGGGTTGCTGGAGAAATAATTGCATAAAATGTGTTTATGCTTCTTCAGTCATGTGCCTGCTTTTGCAGTTTAGTGCTTCCATTTCAAGAGTGCTGCAATTAGAGGTCTTACTAGCAAAGCGGTTTTTGTTGTCTCTTAATTCTCTTCATATGTTCTGTTTACAGAAAGAGTGGACAAAGTTAGGGAAAGGGAAGAAGGCTCCAAAAGTTGGTTATGAAAGGTTGTTGTCTTTGGCTGCCCATGCTTTGGCAGAGGTGGGTATATTTTATAAGAACTTATATCTTTTCTATTTATGGTCCACAATCAACAACTAGTTCTAATTGTTTGTTTAGTGGAAATTCCTGGTTTTTTGTTTAGACTTAATTAATAATTTACAGGGGCAAAAAAAACCGGAGCCAAAAGATTTATGGAAGGAACCAATTGTTCCTGCCTCTGTCTGGAGACCTTGTGCTGATGAACGCCACTGGAAACCTAGTGGTGAGATTATATCTATCTCCTCTTTTGTTTGAATGTGAATGAGCACTTGCAAACATGTGCAGTGTCTGCAAGTGCATATGAAAATATACATCTTGCTCCTTAAGCTGGTTCTCAAATTGTAATTTTTGACATTGAACTAGGCGGAAACAATGGATACATGATGGTCACAGCAAATGGTGGGATGAACCAACAGCGAGTAGCTGTAAGTCACACCTTAATGACAAATTCCAATTTTCATGTACCAAGTTTTTTTATAGTCTAATGGTCATTGATTTCCAAGAGACAATTCTCTTTACTTTTTTTGTCAACCATTTGTATGTACCAAGGTTTGAACTGAGGACCTCACTCATGTAGAAACAGTTCTCTTTACTATTATCTGTTGCCTAAAGTTTATGCTGATTCACAACAGATTTGTAATGCCGTCGCCGTTGCGCGATTACTTAATGCAACTCTGGTTGTTCCCAAATTTATGTACAGTAGCGTCTGGAAAGATACAAGGTAACACATTTCTCTCATCTTTCCTGTTATTTATTTACAATCGTTCACTTGAGCTCAAAAAGTGACCATTGAGTTCTATGATTGCATAGTCAGTTTGGGGACATCTATCAGGTGGATCATTTTATTAAGTACTTGACTCCGGATATAAGGATAGTGAAGGAACTTCCAAAACAGCTACAGTCGTTAGATTTGCAGGCAATTGGCAGCGTGGTGAGTTCCATACTAAAACCAAGCATAGATGATTCTTAATTTTTATTATACTTGGTATACTGTTATGTTTTCTTGTACTAATTGTTTGACATGCTGTTTCAGCTTACAGATGTAGACATCATGAAGGAAGCCAAACCAAGTTTCTATTTGAAAAACATTCTCCCTATTTTGATTCAGAACGGAGTTGTCCATTTTGTTGGATTTGGGAATCGTTTGGCATTTGATCCACTACCTTTTCAATTGCAGGTACGTATCTACTTTGGCTCACTAGTTCATTCATAATCATAGATTGTAGGCAGTGCCTTATATCTTTATCTCACTCTTCCTAATTCTCATGGCTTCATCTAGAGACTTCGTTGCAGATGTAATTTTCATGCCCTGCAATTTGTTCCCAAGATCCAAGAAACCGGTGCTTTGCTTCTGAAAAAGTTGCGTAGGGATGCATCTTATGCTGGACCATTAGATCATTATCTAGTTGGTCCATTTACAGAACCATTTAGTGACTTGAAGATGGTTAAGTCTGAGAAAGCTTCCAGATATCTGGCTCTTCACCTGAGGTTTGAAATTGATATGGTAGCTCATTCTTTGTGTGAATTTGGTGGTGGTGAAGAAGAGAGACAGGAGCTCGAAGCTTATCGTGAGATCCATTTCCCTGCCATGACAAACCTTAAGAAGACCACAGTGTAAGGAGCATATAAATTTTGTATAGAAAATAAAAACGTTATATCAAATGACAAAAAAAAGGTATGTTCTTGCAGTCTGCCTTCACCTGCAGCACTGAGATCAGAAGGTCTGTGCCCATTAACACCTGAAGAAGCCGTGCTTATGCTAGCTGCTCTTGGTTTCAACCGCAAGACACGTATATTTGTGGCTGGAGCGCAAATATACGGAGGAAAGTCGAGGTTGGCTGCTCTGACTAGCTTGTATCCTAAGTTGGTTACTAAAGAGAACATGCTGTCTTCAACTGAGCTCGAGCCTTTCATGAATTTCTCCTCTCAGGTAAAAATAATTGTTTTCTGTTCCTCTTAGCTTCAAATTCTGGTTTCAAGTTCTTGCAGAGCTGTAGCTTAGTCCCCATGATATTGCACATCTCTATATTGCACATAAGGTAGGCCTTTTGTGTGTGTGTGTCAAGGCTCATAAGCTTGTCAGTACATTCTTTCGCATGGCTCTGATGATTGGAATTTGGAACTCATATATGGAGTGATTGGTTTGTTGAATAACTAGCTTCAATACATAGAGCACGACCAAGTAAGTTTTAGGAGAAATTACATGTCACCACTGTTATTTGCTAACTGTCACCCCCATCAGCTTTACTTTTGTATCTGGTCTCCATTATAAACTTTCGTTCTATATCAGTCTGATGTCCGTTATGAAGTAATTTTTTCAAAAATACTCCTTTAATAATTTTTGAAAAAAATCTGAAAAATGATGCCATGTCCCTCAAATATTTTTTTTAAATTTTTTTTGTTTTAAAACAAGGGTATTTTTGACATATCATGCAAATTTTAATACCGTTTGGATGGTGATACAAGTTTAACACTTACGGGTGTAACATGATACAACTTTATAAGTTACAAAATAACAGTGGCGACATGTAATTTCCCCTAGAGTTTTGTAAGAAATAGAAAGTAGGAGCTTTTTATGACATTGATGGTCACAATAGTGTCAAAGGTTGAAGATAGAAGTGGCATTTAATAAAAGGGTTAATTACCTTGAGTACGCATTTTTTATTGGTAACAATCTTTTAGTACCCTGATGTGGGTTATTTGTGTTGTAGTTAGCGGCACTTGATTTCATTGCCAGCACAGCATCCAGTGCATTTGCAATGACAGACTCAGGGAGTCAACTATCGTCTTTGGTATCGGGTTATCGAATATACTATGGTGGAGGAAGAATGCCAACAATCCGTCCCAACAAGCGCAGACTCGCAGATATTTTCTTGAAGAACAATACCATAGAATGGCGCATTTTTGAGCAGAGAATGAGGAAGGCTATTCGGCAAACCAAGCACGTCCTGGTCAGGCCCACCTCCAGGAGTGTCTACAGGCATCCAAGGTGCAAACAGTGTATGTGCATCAAAGAGTAGCACTGCCAACATTGATTCCAACTGTCCTGTTTCATCATTCTTTCGATTTCTTGGTAACCAGAAATGCATTTGTATTGTATTATGTATATAACCTTTAGATTTACAGGAAATACAATTGTTCCCAGATATCAATTGCATATCTATAGATTGTAGAGTCTTGATAAAGACGGATCATATCTTGTATCAGATCACTAACACAGTGACAAGGCTTTCACTGACAGAGGTATCCTCACAATGTGATTCAAACTTCCTGTCAGAACAACTTCACCAAAACTAAACTCTTTGTGCACATTCGTGACTTTAAACTGTATGTCCAGGTTTTGACTTCCTTGAGGAGCTATGGTGAACCAACTTGGATTCACACTGACAGATGTCCCGTTTGGCGGCAGCGCAGAGACTAGGTACGTCTCTTGCTTGCAGGCAACGTTCTTCACGGTGCGGCGCACGGTTCTCGATCCGGTCAGGGCGGATAGAGTGACGGAAGGAAGGTTCAGGTTCCATGGATGGTCAAGCGGGTGGGTGCACTTTGCTCCAGTGGCTGCTCTGACCTGTTTTGGGTCCATGTTGGGCAGAGAACACAAGAAGGCAATGTAGTCGTCGAATCCTGATGTGAACACTAGACCAGGGTCCATGGCGAGGCTAGGGCTGATGAAACCAGAGCCGAAACCAAACGGGGACGAGGAGTACAAGCTATCAAATCCGTATCCTTGGGCCATTATCAGATCTCCGTTGCTGTCATATTTGGTGGCGGTGGTGGAGATGGCGGATTGGATCATGGAAGGCGTCCAACAAGGGTTGTGCTGCTTTATCAGTGCTGCTATTCCGGCCACGTGAGGCGTAGCCATGCTCGTCCCCGACACCATTGCGAACGTGTAGCCTAAAGAACAAACGTAAGAGAACTAATTCAACTAAATGCTTATGCTGACAAGACTGTTTAGCACAAACCTCGTATCATGGGATCCGAGGCACTGATGGGACTCCAAGCTGCCCAAATTTGGTGACCAGGAGCAAGAACATCAGGTTTCAAGACATCCACAAGGTTTCTTTGAGCGTCAATGATGTCCGGTCCACGGGATGAGAACCTACTGACAACCGGTGACCGACCCTTTATAGAGTCAACCCTACCCTCTCCGATGCTCGCTTTTGCGCCAAACTTAGTAACAACTCCTTTCTCATTCCTCTCCGTATGTTGTTCATAGTACTGAGACAAAATCTAGATAAAAAACAAAACCATTAGTACAATTGATATAAAACTTGAAACCACCCCCCAAAATAGTATTATTAGTACCTTGGCATCAGCAATTCTCGGGATCATAATGCCAGGAACAGGGAAAGGAACGGGCTCGGCTACAAAGTCTCCAAATTCAGGGTTAGCAACAAGAACAAAACCCTTGAATCTCATAGCTTTTGCGGTTTCGATCATGGCGGAGACAGTGGATGTTCCGTCGTCGAAGCCAAAAGAGAAGGTGCAGACGACAATGTTTCCTTGAACAACGTTAATGTCCAATGCCTCAGGATGTTGACACTCCTCAGCATACGCAGAAGTTGTGTGAAATGACCCATTTGCTTTAACTGCATCTCTAGCCAAAACCATCTTATATTGGAACAACCTATTTCCAAAAGTAGGCCCTGAGAGTAGCCAAAAAAAACAAAACAACAATCTTAGTGAATCAAATTAATTGTTAGAATATATAACTATAATTAGACCTTCAACTATCAACTTAAGCTTTTAGTTGAGTTGGTCCTCTAATATTAATCATGGCCTAAAAAAGTACAAAATGGTAATCAATTACCGGATAATCCGACACCTCCTAATCTTGTTCCATTGCCAAGAAAGAGAGTGTTGGGGTAAGATCTGTCTGTGTTGGAAGAAGCTACACTCATAGCCCAAGGGCTGAAGGACACAACAGAGGACGCTTCCGGGCCGCTATTCCCGGCGGCCTGCACCACAAATACTCCGGCGCGCCGCGCAAATAACAGGCTCAGATCAAACATGCTGAACAATGTCAGCCTATCTTCAGGAGGACGGTCTGGCCCGATCGACAGGTTCAGTATATCTACTCCATCTCTTGTTGCCTACACACAAATTTCAACTTTTCTTCTAAATTTGTTGATTTCATTATAAGATTGTATATTTAGGTACAAAATGGATGAGATTGGTTACTTGATCGATGGCTGCAAGCACATCAGCTAAAGTTCCTACAGATGGGTACAAAGCCTTGTAAACAGCAATCCTGTAATCAAAAACAAAATTATGGTTAATTAAAAACCTAAAAGCTCAGCTCTAACATGATTAATATCATGCTTCATTTGGACTAATTATGTTCATTAGTACCGTGCTCGTGGTGACATCCCACTGGCATTGCCGTAGAAGAAGCCATTGACGATGACCGGAACTCCAGCATTTCCGGCGGCTGTAGAAGCTACATGGCTGACCAAAACCATATTAGGAACTCACATACATGCATCTATTTATTATAGAAAAATAATAAATATTGAACGGTCAAATGGAACCGTTTTCCATTTGTAACTTGTTCCCTACGCAAACTATAAAAACCTTACCTTCCATGTCCCTCTGCATCTAGCGGAGAGAGGAAGTCCACCGAGGGGTTGAGATGAGTAACGGCCTGAGCTCCGGCGGCGAAAAACCTCGCGGAAACAATCTTTCCGTTGCAAGAACTCGCGGGAAAACCAGGGCCCGTCTCGCAACCGCCAGAAAAATGTGAGGCTCTAGAGAAAGGATGGGTCGGATCATAGGCAAAACTGGGGTGAGTGGGATTGATGCCGGTGTCCACAAAACCGATCACAATCCCTTCGCCGGTGTTCTTGACGCCGCCCACATCCTGCGACCAAACTCGCTCCGGCAGCTCCAGGTAGTGAGGAGTATAGGTGGTCATCAATTTGGCTCCTCTGTCTCTCTCCACCAGCTTCACTCCCGGAGCTGCTCTTATCTTCTCCGCCTGATGATCAAAATCGCCGAATCAGAATCAATTTCAATTCCTCTTAAACTTAAAAAGGGATTGGAAATGTTGTAGTGACCTGAGAATGAGTGGTGTGGACGGCGAAACCGTTGAGAATGTGGGTGAAACTGTGTAGCTTGGTGTAGCTTCCGATCTCGAGTTGGTTCAACAGAAGATCGTGATGAGAATCCACCAATCTCTCCGCGTGAGCCTTGTAAATTTCACTGATCAATCAACACATTATAATTAGCTATTTGTACATTGATACAGAACAAAATGAATAATTTCTTACTGGTTAGTATCGAATTGAATTCTTCCATGTTGGCGAGGTTGAGAGGTGAGGCGGTCGAGATGAAAAACCGTTGCTTCTTCTTCCATCAAAACCAAGTAAATAGAGCGATCCTCTGCATAACAAAGGGCAGAGAGAAGGGCAACAAGTAGGCATGAAACTCGAAAATGGGCCATTTTGGGCTGTGATGGTTTTGATTTTGGAAGCATATATATGAAGGAAGATGAGAATGATGTGGTTGGAGTGCGGAACACATGATATGGGAACAAGGAGAATGTGAACAAAACCGATTTAAGGAAGAATTTGAGCAACTTACAGAGCAGCTACTGCTAACGCTTCCTGATTCTCTTTCTTTTTTAATCATCAAAGCAACGCTTTTTCATGTTTTTCTTTTACTATCGTAATTTGGTAAGTTCCGGTCAAATAGTAACTCCTTTGAGGTCACGATTAACATGGTTTCATCCACAAGCCACCCTCCAAGGGTTCTTCTATTACCAGATATGCTCTCCACAATTCATCCTTTTCCAGCTCCACAATCATCTTTAACATTTCCCTACTTATAAATTTGACTTGTACACATTAATTCTCGGTTAATAATTGCCTTATATATAGCTTGTACAAATCCTGTATAAATATATATACAAACTAGAACATAAATTATCAAGTGAAATATATTTTACTTTCATTCTTGTTTGATCTTCTTCTTGGTATCTGAGCAAACCCGACTTGATATGGGAGACGACGTAGAACAGAATAAGGAGGGGTTAAGGGTGGCTGCCAATTCCACCGAGACAGCCATCATTAACACCTCGCCCTTCTATCTACACCCATCTGATAATCTCAGGATATTGTTTATCACGTAGCCGCTAAATGCATCTGGTGATAATTATTACGCTTGGCGTTGTCACCTACGAGACGCCCTTCAATACAAACACATTGAAGCTGGCACACGAATCAGTTCATCCAGTGGATGTTCATATTTAGACCCATTCCCGATTTTCAACATCCATCCATCAAATACAGCACTCCGTGAGGCATGTGCTTCATCGACCCCTGGTTGAAGTAACCGCATGTTCTGAGAGAGCTCGTACAGCTGAAACGAAGAACATAGGTATGATGAATTTAAAGCAGCATCAGTAATATCTGTCCGGGAACCCTTGGAAATAACCGACAAGATTTGCCTAAAATCACCACCACAAACAACAGTAATGCCACCGAACGGTCTTTCTGAGCTGTCTTCGTATCGGCTTTGTAGAATGTCACGGAGGGTTCGGTCAAGAACTTCAAAGCACAAACGATTAACCATGGGGTCTTTATCCCAAATGAAGAATATAAATGTAATTACAGAAGATGAACCAGAAAGTGATAATAAAAATGATAATGATGACCTAGCAGGAACAAATATGGAAACAAAAAGTATAGTAAATAGAGATGCAGACGATTATCCAGAAGAGGAGATATCTGATGCAAATTTAGAACCCATAAACTGAAAAAATAGAAAAATGCCTAACTATATACCAATTGGGCAACAAGCGGAAGTTAGAGACTTTCTAGAATCTATGGCTCAAGGAATAAATCTATATAGATTTTTTCTAGACTTAGATAATGCTTTTGAAATGCAAGAAGTAAATATAAAAAATTACAGACTGGACACAAGAAACCTTTTTAGCTGTTATTTCCACAAAACATACAAATAACTTAGACTATGTATACAACCTAATTTCTAGAACAATGCTAGGAAAAGCGACACATTGGGTATAATCGATAGACGAAAGACTAAAAGAAGTAGTAATTAGAAATTCTACAGATTGGAGATCAATGTTAGCAGTATCCGAAGTAATACTAAGACAAGAGTTTACAGGAGAACCCTAGAATGTGGCACCACATGTAGTATCAGAAAAAATAAAAGGAAGAAATGAGGATGAATCTTAATAATCTGAGATGTTTTAGAATAAATAAACTATCACCTTATACTACAAGTTTCTCAGGGATCTTTTATGAAACAAGATTTTCCCCTGAAGAAGGAATAATATACCAACAATTGTATTATGACCATTTGCCAAACCCCTATAATACCAAAATAACTAAAGAATATAATAGCATGGAACCAAAAGAAAACTTTCTAGAAGAGAGAATAAGAGTCTTAGTATAAGGTGAGACCAATTGTATTATGACCAATTGTGTTTTCGTCATTTTAGCCGACGGAGGAGTTTCTAGTTACAAGTTGTAACTTCAGGGTATGCATCAGTGGTTTTTGAACTTCAGGGTAATCATCGGTTAAACGTGCCAACTTCAGGGTATGCATTTGTAGTTTACCCAAGAGAAAATATATGCTGAGATAAAACTTATAAGCCCCAATGATATTATAAGATCTAAACCCATCAGATATAGTCTAACGGGTCAAAAAGAATTTGAAAACCATATTGAAGAGTTAATAGAAATGAAACTCATACAAGAAAGTAAGAGCCCTCATAATAGTCTAGCCTTCCTTGTAAAAAAACATAGTGAACAAAAGAGAGGAAAGTCTAGAATGATGATAGATTACAGAAAATTAAATAAGAAAACAATATTTGATAGATATTTCTACCCTATAAGAGGAATCTTATAAATAGACTAGGGAATAAGAAAGGGTAAATTACAAATACATACCCCACACCTGTAGCGTTTAACTGATACATACCATATTTTTTTAAACTGATACCTACTCAGATGTTTAGTTATATAATAAATAGCCTAAGTCGTCAACTAAAATGACGGAAATACCCTCAACTACACTTCAATAATTATTTTAAAAAATTACTTTTGTTATATATATATATATATATATAGGGAGACTTTCACGTGCGAACCCCTCTTAAAATGCGAACCTGCAAACTCAACAACAACATGACACGTGTCGCGCTTAGAAATGCTCATCTTTTTTTCCCCACCAAGTTTATTAATTTAATTTTTCCCGCTTCGTTTCAACTCCGATTTAATTTTTTTGCGCCAATATTCTTATTTTTTCAAGAGCTTTCTAACAAGTAGTGGATTGCATATATTTTGATGTGTTTTTGAATACGTGTGTGGATGTGTGAATATGAGTGCGAAAAGTGTGATGTGTTTTGCAAATTTAGTGTATATGGTTTGCGGATTTAGTGTATATGGTTTGCGAATTTATATACCCAACTTATTTAAAATAAATAATTAAATAAAAAAATGTTTCAGAAAATTATATAACAAAAACTAATCACAAAATAGCAGTGAAGATTAGTAAATGGGAGGTGAAAGGATAATTGGAGTTGACTTATTTTATTTTATGCATGTTAATCAAATTAGAGTAACGGATAAGGATGCAGTGTATTATATGTAAAATATACACACAATTATACCTGAAATGACTCCCTTCAGATTTATTAGATTAAACCACGTACACTAAATTTGCAAACCATATACACTAAATTCGCAAATCATATATATTAAATCCGCAAACCATATACACTAAATCCGCAAACCATATACACTAAATTTGCAAAACACACTAAATTCGCAAACCATATACACTAAATCCGCAAACCATATACACTACATTTGCAAAACACATCACATTTTTCGCACTCAGATTCACACATCCACACACGTATTCAAAAACACATCAAAATATATGCAATCCACTACTTGTTAGAAAGCTCTTGAAAAAATAAGAATATTGGCGCAAGAAAAAATGAAATCGGAGTTGAAACGAAACGGGAAAAATCGAATTAATAAACTTGATTATAAAAAAGGGGGCATTTTCTGAGCGCGACACATGGCGCAATCTGGTTGAGTTCGCAGGTTCACACCATAACTCATGGTTTGCACCTGAGTGCTCTTATATATATATATTTACTTATTAAATCACTTCAGTTTTATTTTAAAAAATTATTTAAAAAATCACTGAGGGTATTTTCGTCATTTTAGCTGACGGCTTAGGCTATATGTTATATAACTAAACATCTGAGTATGTATGAGTTAAATTTTTTTATAGAGTATTTATCAATTAAACGCTATAAGTTTGGAGTAAGTATTTATAATTTACCCAATAAGAAATGGTTTAGTACATTAGATTGAAAAAGTGGTTTTGGCAGGTAAAACTAACTAGAGAATTAAGACCTGTAACAACTTTTAGTGCAACACAAGGACATTACGAATGGTTGGTTTTGCCATTTGGATTAAAAAATACACCTCAGGTATTACAAAAAAGAATGGACCAAGTTTTTAGAGAACTAAGAGATTTATGTATTGTATACGTAGATGATATACTAGTATTTAGTGATACCCTAAAAGAACACATTAAACAGTAAAACAACATGGGATACTGCTATCAGAAAAAAAAATGAAATCTTTAAGAAAGAAATATAATATTTGGGATATGAAATAGATAAAAATGACATGAAGTTACGAAACCACATAATAACATAGACATGTAATTTTAAAGAAACACTAGAAAATAAGAAAGAAGTACATCAATTTTAAGGAACAATAAATTATTTTGCAGATCATATAAAAGACTTATCAAAGTTAAGAATTTTTTTACAAGAATTAACAAAGAATAAACCCCACAGTCGTCGCCGCTCCTTTCTCCATCTCCGGCTTTGGCCATGGCTTCCATGGTCTTGAACCCTAAGGTTTATGTTTTGAAGCTTCAGGGTTACGTTTTGAACCCTAAAGGTTGCTTTCTCGCCGGCGGCTTTATAACCAGCAGCCACCGTGTGCCACCGTCTTCTTCCCTACACCCGCAATCATCACCGGCTTCCATGGCCGCTGATCAACCCCACCCACCCACCCCCACGGTTCCCTCCACCCCTCCGCCATCGCCACCACAGATTCCCCCCACCCCCCAAAATCTGCCTCCCCCCAACCCCATTGGGGTAGTGCAGCACCACTCCATCGCCACCGCCAGAGATAGAGTCCGGCCGCCCCTGTACCTACAATCGGTCAAGCCTCCCCGACCGTCCTGCTCCTGTGTAACTCCTACCGACCTTGCCCTATTTCGCTGCTCAGATCTCGTGTACCAACCCCGTGCAAATCACATCCTGAGCATCAAATCGTCATCACCATCACGAGGACCGGATCTGAAGATTCGTTCCTCGCTGGCCACCGCCCCGACAACCATCACCAATCATTGGTAGAGCCTCCCTCGTCGTGCTCGATCAGGTCACTGGTTGTGATTCTCTTCACCAGTCCGTCCATGGCTGACCTCGAATCTGGCCTGTGTCGACGACGGGGTGAACCTCGCCGCCATCACCCTCGGCGACGGGATCGTCCTCGGGGCGTCGGAGTAATGTAACACAAGGGTCAAGGCGTTTTTGACGCCGTCGTTCTGGTCCAGGATCCACAGACGGAGGCGTCACAGCCTCCTTCGAAAAAATGAGAAGACCCGGCGAGGGTGGGAGGGTCCGTCTACGGACTATACCCACAGACCCGAGACTGCCGGTGCTGGGAGGTCTCAGGAAAACCGCACTTAAAGCACTCTATTTCCGTCTGCTTTCTGAATTAGGTCGTTTATATTTGAGTTGTATTAGTTTGGTTTACTTTTGGTTCTTTCTTATCCTGTCCTGTATCATTGATGTGAAGACCGCTTCGGCTTAAACCAGATTAAGCTTTAAAGTTCATTCGTTTGGAGCGTCGGGTTGAAAAACAGTTTAATCTTTTGCTTCGTTAAAAAAAAAGAAAAAAAAAAGAAAAGAAAAAGGTTTTGGGCTGGACCGGGCAGACCCGGCCCAAACCCAGGCTTTATAAGCCATTTTAGGGTTTCAGACCCTCGCTTCTTATCTCTCTGCTTCTTCTTTCTTCGCGTCGTTTTTCTCTCAACCGAACAGTATCACTCTCATCTCTCCTTCTTGCTCGAGCCCGACCACGCACGACGCCGGTCATCGTCTCCCCTCCCCTCTTCTCCAGCAACCCCTCACCGCCTCGCACCTGTTCTGACCAGCTCAGACGAGCTCACGGCCAGACACCAAGCACCGTCTCCACCGTCCCCTTCCTCTCAGCAACCCAAGCCGGCCGCCCTTCCCTCTCCATCTCCGACCCTCTACGTCTCCCTCACGGCCCCTCACGCTCAGATCTCCTCCCAAACGTCGACCACCTCCACGTTTCAGCCGTGCGGAACCGAGTCCCGTCGCCGCTCCGCCACCGGAGAGCCCAACCGAGCCACCACGCTCCCACACCCGTAACCATCGTGGCACCGCCCTTTTTTGTTCCCTAAGGTGAGCCTCGGTCGCCGGCGTTTCTGCCGGTGACCGCTCGGTTTCTGACCGACACTCCTCTCCCCTTTCGTTTTTTAGATTGGATCTTGACAGTTTTTGGAACCGAAACTCTGTGGATCTGGTCTGTGTTGGAACAACTGTTGTTCTGGATCTGATTTGGTGAAATCGAACTCCCGAAATTGAAAATAAATTAAATCAGGTTGTTTATTAAGACGATTTTGGACTGTTGAGCGAGGAACGTGAATCGGCTAAGCTGGACGTTTAAAAATCGAACTTAGAACGGACTAAAAACGGGACGCTAAATCGGACATCGGGAATCGTGTCTCGAAACCCGTTCATTGAGACTCGTGCCTCGGAAGACGTGCACTGGGTTCTGTGTTCGGGTGCTCGAACCCGATTCGTCGTTTTATCCGCTTTAGCCCACTAGAGTTTAAAGGACAACTGTTGTTTTTAAATCGAACCCGTCGTAGCTTTTATTTTCGACTTTGGAACCGCCTTTGAGTTTGGCTTTCGTGTTGTTTTAGAGTCCGGCATCGATCGAAGAGAAGACCGGAGGTAACGAGCCAGGACGTCAGCAGCTAGGAGACGTAGCGGTTGTTCTTCGGTTGAGGTAGGGAAAATATCGAACCTCTCCTTAATTGTGGACGAATAACTAGTATGCATGACTAGGGTTATTAATAACCGGAACGAACTAGTATGCATGACTAGGGTTGTTAATAACCGGAACGTCTTAGTGACACATAGGTAAGACTGTTATATTATTAGTCTAATTGGTCGAGTCTTGATAATACGGGGAAAGAACATGTTTTGATATCCGTTTGACTTGCTTGTACTTTCTGGGAAATTGTTGTGCTGATAGACGGGCCATGTCTAGGTCCTAGAGTTGCGTGCTGTGTGTTTACTCGTTGTGTGGGAGTCTAGTTAACGTCATAATCGCTGTGTGAGAATCTAAATAATATTATAACCGTTGTGTAAATGTCTAAATAGAATTATCACCGATGTTGCATGATGTGACTGTGTGGGAAAGTGTGCCATGTGTGCCTATGTGAACCCTTGATTGTGAAATGACCGGGTGGGTGATAGACCGGGTGTATGCTAAGATGGTTCGGCTGGTATACCGAGACCATCAGTGAGTATGCTGTGTGCGAAACCCTATGTGTGTTTAAGAGACGGCGTAGCCGGATGGATAATCATATCGAGACCAAGGATGGCGTGTTCAGATGACTCATAATCCGGGATGGGATTGATCGAGGAGTGTGCCGGTTTTATATTTACGTTGAGTAGAGCCCTTCATCTGTGTGAGGAGGAAGATATCGTGACTGACGCTGTGTGTTCCGGTGTGATATAATCAGCTGTGTGCAAATCGATGGGGTTCCAGTTCGGTACATATGAGAGTAGCGCCCTTCATCTGTGTGAGGAGGAAGATATCGTGACTGACGCTGTGTGTTCCAGTGCGATATAATCAGCTGTGTGCAAATCGATGGGGTTCCAGTTCGGTACATATGAGAGTAGCGCTCTTCATCTGTGTGAGGAGGAAGATATCGTGATTGACGCTGGGTGTTCCGGTGCGGTATAATCAGTTGTGTGCAAATCGATGGAGTTGACTCCCGCAATTTACGACATCTGTGTGCGTTTCGTCCGGACCCTTCCACGTTGTTTGCTGTGTGCTGTCCTATGGACTCTGTGTGTTCTGTTGTGTTCCTTTCTCTCTGGTTTGTCGGTGTGTATTACAAGGAGTTTTATACTGTGTGGTTGGGCTGGTAAGGGTTTTGCCTAGAGACAACTTGTTGGGTCTTCTTCCTAGTTTACCCTAATTACCGATTTACCGTGAGGTTAAAAGGTGTGTTTGGAGTCCTTAACTACTTTTCCTACTAAGCGTAAGCTCACCCCCTTACTTCGTGGTGTTTCAGGTGTCGAGCAGGTTGTGTACTAGCAGGATTCTCGGAGCTAGGGAGCTGACGGGGATTCGGGCTAGTGTCTAGAGACGTACTGTTATTTGATGATTAAGTTACCGTTGTTTTTTTTTATCGAGCTGCGACTCGCGAGATGGTTTTAAGTTTGAAAGCATAAATCGAGACTTGTTGGCTTTATTTTCAAAAAAAAAATTATCATTGTTTTAGCTCACGTCTCGAATTCGGTCAAAACCGGATTTGGGGCGTGACAATTGAAATGTCGGTAAGGGGATGTCTTGAGTTTTCTCTGCGATCAAAAGCAGGTTATTTTCTACGGGTCCATGAGCGTTGGGCTTGCTACGGTCGGTCCGAACAAATATCTAGAACCCAGGGCTTGTACACCCTACTTTGTGGCAGTAATGCACTTCCCCGTTTACTCGTTTCAAAAAAAAACAAAGAATAAACCCTTTGTTTGGGAAAAGAAACATGTAGAATGTATAAGACTATTAAAAGAAAGAGTAAAATATTTACAAAAAACACAAAATTACCTATAGACAGAGACCAACTAGAATTATTTACAGATGTTAGTGATGTAGGATAGGGAGCCGTCCTCACATTTTATGAAAAAGAAGATGTAGATAAAGAAAAACCTCTCATATATGGATATGGAGAAGGAACTTGAAAAACCAATGAAAGTAACTACTATATAACACCCAAGTCAAAGCTTTTATTACAAACAAAATAGACTTATTACAAGAACTAAACAAAAAAAGAAAATAACAATCTTCTTTCTGCTGGTACAATTTTATTGTGAAAACTATATCAAGAGCTAAGAATATATTAGCTGATTTTTTCAGCGGGAACAATCATGACCAGTATAGAAAAAGAGTTTGAGATCTATGTTAACAGAACTATAAAATTCATGAGAGAGACTAAAGAACATATAGAGTAGTTACATATAGAAAACATAAACTTTAAAGAGAAATAACAAATAATAATAGGAAAAACTTCAAAAAACCGCATATAACTACACGCGTTTATCACTTATATACCTATTTCTATTTTTATTTCATACGACACCCCAAATTATCCATTTTTTTATCACCGTTTGATTTTCTATCCAAAACTCTATTAATATTTTCAGAAATGACGAAAATATCCCCACCCTTATCAACCCTAATATCAATCATGATTTTCACACAATTACGAAAATGCCATTACACATTTTATAAATTCTTTTTTGATATTTTCATCATCTATAATTTTAAAATTATTTTATTTATTTATTTTTAGAAAAAACTTTTAAACAATATATATTTTTTAAATTTTCTGATTTTCAATTTTTTATAAATTTTTTTTCTTTCTTAAATTCCTTTTTTCTACTGATATGTTTTATTTATTTTTGCTTATTTTTTTCAATTTCATTAATTATTTTTCTTTAACTTTTAAATTAAGTAAAAATCAGTTTCATTATTATCTATGCTTTTCAATTTAATTTTTAAATTTTAAAAAAATAAATCAAATTTATTCAAAATAAATTGTTTCCTAATTTTTTCTGAAAACTAAGCAAATTGATTATTTGTTTTAAGAATCCCAAAATCCCCAATATTGAGTGATGAAGCTTTGTATGTCTTCATCTTCGAACCATCACAACCCTCACACCAGCAAGAAAGTCGTCCGTGCAGGAGCGTCGGCGTCGCGCTCTAGAAAAGGGAGCTCGAGTTCTATCCGGAGAAGAAGATGGATGGCTCGCCGGAGATGTAGATGAAGCCGGAGACGGTGGAGATAGATCTGGAAAATTGCCGGAGTTCTTCGAGCTTCAAAAAATCGCCGAGGACATCCGACGAGAATAGTGGCTCCTCGGCTTCTCTACAACCGGATTTGGAATCGATCTCGATCTCGCCGGATCTGGTCCAACACGAACGACGTGCGGCCGGAGAAGATGCGCCGCCGCCCCTAGCTCCTTGCTGCGATGCCTACCCTAGCTCTTTGCTACGCTGACCAGATTTGCCATAAAGCATATTTAAAGTTTTGAAGATCTGCTTAAGGAAGATTTTTGAAGAGTCGTGACTGTTGTGTTTGAAGATAACATGAGCCAACTAGAAATTTAAGAAAATAATAAGAAAAGGAAAGAATTTTAAAAACAAAACTAAAATCAGAAAATTTTAAAAATATATATTATTGAAAAGTTTTTTTTCCTGAAAATAAATAAAAAATAATTTTAAAACTATAGATGATGAAAATATCAAAAAAGAATTTTAAAAAAGTGTGATGGCATTTTCGTAATTATGTGAAAATCATGGTTGATGTTAGGGTTGATAAGGGTGGGGGTATTTGCGTCATTTCTGAAAATATTAACAGAGTTTTGGACAGAAAATCAAACGGTGATAAAAAATGGATAATTTGGGGTGCAGTATAAAATAAAAAATAGAAGTGGGTATATAAGTGATAAACGTGTATAGTTGTATGCGGTTTTTTGAAGTTATCCCATAATAATAAGAGAACAAGAAGATGAAAATATAAGATTATTAGAAGAACTCTTAGAAGCCTTTAAGGTAAAACAAACAAAAATATCTCTCAAAGCTCTTGTAGTAAAACCTCAAGAGTTTGTATCCAGACTCGTGTCCAAACAAATTTCCCCTATCAGACCTATGACATCACCTACGACAATGTGTGATAAGATAAAACACCCTAAAGAAAGAATAGAGGCCTATGAACAAATCATAAAAATATTATGACTATGGAACCAACAAAGAAATTATAAGAGCCACAAAATTGACTAAGTACCCAAGGTACATGTGTAATAAAGAAGCAAGTCCAGGAATAATAGAGAAGTTGTTCTACTATGGGTTTATTGATAAAATCATAGTAGAGGACCAAGCTTTAGACAATCTTTCTAGACTCCCTCAAATAATTACATACTCAGTCAAGAGTAGGCTTCCATTGGCTTAGAAATGTATGGTATTCAAATCTTGGATGCCAATACCGACCTCGTCGAGATGCCCAAGGCAGGCCAAATGATTATTGAGGCCTAAAGCGAGAATTTATCGATGTCTTTTTTTCTTTATGAAAGAATATAATAAAATAAATAAATAAACATGTTCGTATAAAAATATTATACTAGATGATATTCAACAAATGAGCTTGAACATCTACTTATAACACTCAAAATCTAAAATGAATGATGAAGATTAATTTCTAATAAGACATACACCATGGATAAGATGTATTGTCTAGAATTCCATACAAAAATCCAAAAGTTTAAGGATTCACATTTATCTATAAACACGATACATTCATGTCAAGTTAAAATATAACATGTTCAAGATAATTCTAGACAGTTACATAGTTATGATAGTTTATATGTGACGTCGTGTATGACTAGCTATTATCATCAACTTATAGAAATTTCCATAGTTAAAATCTTTTCTAGACAATTTATAGTGTATATTAGTAACCCCGATTTTCAATATTGTTAAACATACCGAGACTCATGCTTTTAGTCCATGAACACCGTGATTTATTTTTCAATTATAGGTCTTTTTTTACTAAACATATTCGTACAAAAACCAGACATTCTAGAACCAGTTGTTAATATGTGCATGTCTTGTTTCATTTTCAATAAGAGAATATTGATATTATTTAATATTCATCTTTAGATGAATAGTTTCATTATTTGAATGTCTCAGAAATCGGTTTATAAAATATTAAGGGAAGTATGAAATGCCAAATCAAATATTTAATTTAATGGATTTCTCGTATGTTTGTTTTGAATTCTTTCTGCTTTGATCAGACATCTATCTCCAACATTAGATTGTTTTTTCAATTTTTCCAACTTATTTTTCTAGATTATTTTGGTTTGAGCAATTCTGTAATGAAGTTAATAAATTTATTGTCATTCCTCAAACAAGTACTATAGTGTATTGATATATAAATATCCACGCTTCTTTTTTGATGTGTTCCATTGTTTTTTATCCTTATTTTTAATTCACTGATCATTGATAATTGGAACTTGTATGTTTTGTTTCGTTAACGATAGTTTTTCACTGTGAAATAAACATCCCTAGAGTTGTTAGAATTTTTAACCATCAAGAAAAATTGTCTTCCATTTAGATGAAAAATGCTTTTCTAAAAAACAAATTTGAATAGAGATTAAAATTAGGTCTAACTAGTATTAAATTTTAATATCAAGATTAGAAGTCTAATATTTTCACTTGATTAAGTTTGATCAAATAATAACAGATCTTTAATTTTATAGGGTATTTTTCACCAGGCCTGGCCCGCCCTCTTGGCGAGTTAGGCCCAGGCCTAAGGCCTCCCAAGTTAGAAGGCCACAATTATAAAAAAAAAAAAGGGCCTTATAGCCCAAAAAAAATAATCAGAATTAAGGTCAGTGCCAATTGCTCAACAGGTCATTCTCTACGATTCTTATTCTAAAAATTCCTTTTCTCTCTCATTAGGTCATCGCCGATTTCTCTTCCCAAATCAATTTTTTGTCTTCCCAAATCAATCGTTCGCTCTTCCCTATTCTTGATCGAATCCTTTGCAATCATGGTGGCCTCTTTGTCCTCCAAATCAGCATGCCAAAGTTCTTCTATACATACATGTGTAAGTCTCAGTTTCAATTCACCAACTACTACTTAATTGTAAAGACCGGAAATTTTATTTCGATAATTTATCGTTGAGAACGTCGTCAAGTTGGGGAGCGTGTCGATTATTGGATCGTTTGCAAAAAAAAGAAAAAAAAAGGGAAGTGTTAGGGCCGGACCAGGCCAAGCCTGACCCAGCTGAAATAGCATTTGGGCCGAGAAGCCCAAAACCCAGCCAGAGGCCCGTTAAGGCTCGGCCTGTGTTTAAATACACATTTAGGGTTTCGAAACCCTCATTTTCATCAGCCGTCCCTCCCAATTTCTCCTCCCTCTTCGATTCACGACATTCATCTTCGATCCACGCCCTCCCTCTCTGCGTCCTCTCAGGGACCACGTCCTCGCCGTCCGACCCTCCTCCCTCACCGTGTTCCGGCCGCCGCCCTTCCGTTCAGGCGAGACCCCGGCCGACCTCCACACCACCACCTCCGCCCAGAGCCCGTCCTCTCCGGCCCTCTTCCTGCTTTCGATCTCGTCCGTCCAGCCCCAAGACGCCGGCACCGAGCTCCGGCACCCCCCCCCATCTCGCTCGAGTATCGCCGGAACCTCGCCCTTCAAACCCGAGCTCTCTCTCCCGGGCCCTCATCCTTCTTCCACCGCTTCGCCAGAGCGTCGGCGAGCCACGCCGTCATCGTGCACGGCCCGAGCCGTGGCAGTTTCGCCGGCGCGCACTCAGATCCGGGACAGACCCGTTCGTCTTCGTCCAGATCTGGGACGGGCGAGAGACCCATGTGCTCCGCCGTGCCCCGCCGCCCTTACTTCCCTACGGTGAGCTACCACCGTGAGTCCTCGGCCGGCGACGTTTTCGCCGCTGGCCGGTCGAGTTTTTGACCGTTCGGATTCTGACCGAAACTCTCTCTCTCCAAGTCCCTTTTGTTTTCTTCGAACTGCTGTTAGATCTGATTTGTTGAACGGAAAAGTTTTTGTGGTTCTTGTTGTTGCAAAGACGAAACTGAATCAAAAACAAATTAAAGAAGCAAATCTGCAAAATTGGAAATGTTTTAAAACGGGAAAAATCAGAGTTTAATTAAAAGGTATAATTTTTGGACCTTGGATCGAATCTGCAAATTGATTTTGGAAACTGGAAACGTTTATTTTGGACTGTTAATCGGACCGGGACAAAAAGCGGAACGTTGAATCGGACGCCTCGAGGTCCGAGCCACGAAAACCGTGCAATGGGAAACATGCACCGGGTTTTGTGCTCGGGGTTTGGGTGCTCGAACCCGATTCGTCGTTTAATACCGCTTTCGAATAGTTCAAGTTTAAAGGTCAACTTGTCGTTATTTGGACTGTACCGTTTCTGAGTATAAGTTTTACCTGTTAAAATCAGACTGGGACTTCGCCCGAGAAGACCACGGTCGAACCCAGACTTGGATTTCGTGGACTTCGCCCTAGAAGACGGTGTTGGCCCGGTCGTCAGCAGCTAGGAGACGCTGCTGTGGTATCGTCCTGAGGTAGGGAAAAGTAGCCGGATCTCGGCCCTGACTAGGGAAAGTTAACAGTAGAATTGCATGTGACACTGGGGTGTCGTGGGTTAAGTAGGTTATCGAATATTAGAAAAGCATGATACGGGAACGTAACAAGTATTGGAATTGCATGTGACACTTAGTAGTGTCGTAGGAGCAGAGAACTTAGCGATATTAGAATTATTGGAGGCATATGACCATGCCCAGAGGTTGATTGTTTAATTTATGTCTTGGGTGGCCGTGAGAGCCCGTGTTTGATTGTTGGTGTCTTGTGTGGCCATAAGAGCCCGTGTTATTATTGTTGGTGTCTTGGGTGGCCATGAGAGCCGTGTTATTATTGTTGGTGTCCTGGGTGGCCGTGAGAGCCCGTGTTTGACTGTTGGTGTTTTGGGTGGCCGTGAGTGCCCGTGGGGTGGTTGAACCCGAGTCTTGACTGTTGGTGTGTCTTGAGTGGCCGTGAGTGCCCGTGGGGGGTTGTTGAACCCGTGCTTTACCGTTGGTGTTTTGGGTGGCCGTGAGTGCCGTGGGGTTGTTGAACCCGTGTCTTTACTGTTGGTATGTCTTGGGAGGCCGTGAGTGCCTGTGGGGTTGTTGAATCCGTGAGTTACTGTTGGTGAGTCTTGGGAGGCCGTGAGTGCCTGTAGGGTTGTTGAGCCTGTGAGCTACTGTTGGTGTATCTTGGGAGGCCGTGAGTGCATGTGGGGTTGTTGAGTCCGTGTTTTACGGTTGGTGTCTTGTGTGGCCATGAGTGCCTGTGGAGTGTTGAACCTGTGTTGTTGCTGTTTGTTGAACTTGCTTGTGATTGTGATTGTGGTTACCTGAGGTTGGGGGCCCGCTTCATGAAACGGGGGTCCACGAGCACACGCGTCTGCATGTTCAGACGGGGTAGGGGGCCCGCCCGACAACAAAGGGGTCATGGCCGCGCGTGTGTGGTTTGGGGTTGTGAGTGTGATAGGTCGACAGCCTGATCCGATTTTGTGTCGATAAATTGCGATAGGTCGACAGCCTGATCCGACTTGGTGTCGATGAACTGCGATAGGTCGACAGCCTGATCCGACTTGGCGTCGATGAATTGCGATAGGTCGACAGCCTGATCTGACTTCGTGTCGAGGAATTGCGATAGGTCGATCCTTGACCTGATTGAGATTGATAACTGGGCGTGAGGGAGGTTACTGAGCAGCTGGTATGCGATCCTTTGTGATCTTGTTTGGTGTGCGATCCTTTGTGATCTTGGGTGTTGCGTGGTGGTCTTTTGAGTCCTTGGAAGAGGTCGTGATCGTTGTGTCGGGTCTACTTTACGTGTCAGGGTGTGGAGTTGGTCAAGGAAGGTAACAGTGGGTGTGTGTTCAGTAGGAGTACATGGGTTGGGGATAGTGTTCCCCGGTGTTGAGTTTGTTGTTGGTGTTACCGGCATTGTCTGCTAATTATGCCGTAGTCAGTCTGTTATCCGTGGTGGTGGACGCGAACGCTCACCCCTAGATGCTTTTCCTACAGGTACCGGTCGCAGGTTGGACTAGGTGAGCTTCTGAAGCTTGAAGAGCTAGGAGCGGGATTCTGGGTTTATTTTGAGTCTAGCGACGGATACCATACTTTTGTCCACTTGCTGGGACGCGTTTTAAGTTGTAAATATTATTTTGTTGAACTAAACTGGTATTTTAAAGTGATTTACTGGAAAAGGTTTCAAAGTGTTTTATTATTTTAAATGTTCGCGTCCCGAGTTCGGTTTACTGAAATTGGGGCGTGACATTAATCCTTTCTCTTTGGTTCAATTCTCTTCAACAAAAATCTCGACTCTTGTGCTCTTGTCTCTCCATTCTCGATTTATTTTCGTCTCTATCCCATCTCAAAATTCTTTTTTGTTTCTCTGCTATTCCAGTCCCTTTGGTGGAACAGTGAAACGGAACAAAAGAGCTCCAACTCTGCAATTTAAGGTTAGAATTTATATATTCCATTAACTTTTTGTTTTCATATGGCTTATTATGAAACTTGATTGGTTCCTTGATTTGGTGTTTGTTTTCTGTGAAGCAATTGGGTGTGAGATTAAATAAAATAAAAATGAGTTAACTTTCTGCATATTTTTCAGATTTTTGTTTGTTTGATTGTTGAAAACCTATAAAACAATTGTTATTTATAATTGTTATAAACGAATCAGAGGGAATTCATCCATTTTTCCCTCTACAATATTGATATTGATTTGTAGGAGCACATTATGTTATTGGTTCTGATGTTGTCATCTAATACAATGAATAGAAAAATGTTGTAATCAATAAATCTAAGTCAGAATTGCAAGGACAACCCCTAACTTAGGTTTTTTTTAGAATAAAATTAGGTTTAGTTTATATGATAATATGTATTTTTATATTGTATATGCACCGTTAGTATTCACTAACAATCTCTTGGGTTTATTTTATCCTTCTGTTTTTTTACTCTCGTATTTTTTATGAGTCTATGGGTCAAACTTGTTTTAGTAGTTGATTAATTTGTTTCGGTTGATTTATTATATCTCTTTGAATTAGTAAAATAAGGATCTTAAATGTACTGGTTAGGTAGTTAGGCTCTCATATCACATGACTGATTCGATGGATTATCATTTATTAGACTCATAATTTATTAAATAAAGTTCTCAATTTTTCTAACTTTTGTTATTCACTGTTTTTTGTATCAGCATTCAAAATTTGTTTACTATTTTCCCCATCATCATTCTAAATTTATATCAAAATATTCTAATTTTGTATCAGTATTTTCTAATATATGCACTGTTAATGTTGGTTGCGGGTTTGAGCAAAAAGCTTGGAAACACTAAGTATTGCTTGAATTTTGATATCAGGTTCTACTATTCTAAACTCTTATTTCAGAATGTCGTGTAGGAAGCATGAATCTGGTTATGCTAAACTGAAAAAAAAGAGGAAAATTGATGCTTTAATAAGTTCACAAAAGGGGGATTTAGATAAGTTCATAACAAAAACAAACTTAAAAAATGTTGGTGATTGTTCTAATGATCCCTTGCATCTTGATGATCTTGAAATTAGTAATAATGATGAAGTTTTAGTTGACCAAGAGGTTTAAAGTCAAGAAAATACAGCGGATGTAGAGCAAAAAGGTGATGAATTCGGTGATTTAGTGCTTAGAAATGTTCATGAACCTAGTCAATGGGTAGAGGTAAGTAGTAATTTTAGATATTTGTTAGTAGAAAAGGGTCCCATTAGAATTTCTAATATATATTTTCCCAAAGACCAGTCGCTTCGACACTTTTCTTCTGCATATTATTTTCAAAAATTGGCCAATGGGGAAAAATATGAAAGAAAGTGGTTAATTTATTCTATGGATTTGGATAAAGTGTTTTGCTTATGTTGTAATTTGTTTGATGTTCGAAGTACAAGTAAGTTAGCTAATGAAGGTACAAATGATTGGAAAAATATTGTAGCTACACTTAAGAGGCATGAAATATGTAATGAGCATATAGTTAATATGGGTGCATGAATTGAATTAGAAATGAGATTAACAAAAAAAAATAAGACAATTGATAAAAATATTCAAGATCGAATAAATAAAGACAAAGAACATTGGAAGAATGTGCTAATAAGAATCATTGTTATAGTTAAAACTCTTGGTAAAAATAATTTAGCTTTTCGCGGATCAAATGAAAAAATTTACCAAGAAAGCAATGGTAATTTTTTAAGTTTGATTGAGATGATTGCTGAATTCGATCCCATTATGCAAGAAAATATTCGAAGAATAGAAAATAATGAGATTCATAGTCATTATCTTGGGCACAAAATACAAAACGAGCTTATCAATTTATTGGCATGTGAAATTAGAACAAAAATAATGAAAATTGTTGTGGATGCCAAATATTTTTCTGTCATACTTGATTGTACCCCTGATATTAGTCATAGATGTCTATAGTTGTGAGATGTTTGGATATGTCATCAAGTACCGTTAGAGCAGCTGAATACTTTTTAGGATTCTTGGAAGTAGATGATACATCTGGTGAAGGACTTTTTGACTCTATTGTGGGTGAAATAAAGGCTATAGGACTAGATATAAATGATTTAAGGGGACAAGGGTATGACAATGGGTCAAATATGAAGAGAAAACATCGCGGGGTGCAAAAAAGAATTTTAGATATTAATCCTAGAGCCTTTTATACTCCTTGTGGTTGTCATAGTTTGAATTTAGTTATATGTGACATGGCTAATTCTTGTACCAGGCTGTATCTTTTTTTGGAGTGTTGCAACGCTTGTACACTTTATTTTCCTCGTCCACAAAAAGATGGAAAATTCTAACTGATAATGTTTCAAGTATGACTTTGAAGCCCTTATCCCAAACACGATGGGAAAGTCGTATCGAAAGCATCAAAGCGGTAAGATTTCAAACTTCTAAGGTAAGAAGTGCATTGTTTCAATTATCTAGTACTAGTGAAGATCCACTAATTAAAAGTGAGGCAGAATGTTTAGCAACTTATGAGCTTGAGAATTTTGAGTTTTTACTTGGATTGGTTATTTGGCATGATGTGTTGTCTTCTATTAATTTAGTTAGCAAAAATTTACAATCAGCCAATATTTGTATTGATAATGCTATAGATCAATTGGAATGTCTTATCGGTTATTTTGAAAAATATAGGGAATATGGGTTTGATGATGTCATGATGTATGCTAAACAAATAGCTATAGACATGGATATAGAGCCTACATTTCGTGAGAAACGTTTAGTTTGTAGAAATAAACGTTTTGATGAAAATGTGGGTAGTGAAACCAGAAAGACCCCCCAAGAATCCTTTAGAACTGATTTCTTCTTATATATAGTAGATCATGCCATTTCATCATTTACAAGCAGATTTGATCAATTTAACACGTACAAAAATATATTTGGGTTTTTATTTACTTTAAAAAAAATTAAAGTCATTAGATGATGTTTGTTTAAAGGAAAAATGTTTGAATCTTGAAAATGCTTTGAAACATAATGATTGTTCTGATATTGATGGAGTCGATTTATTTTTTGAGTTGAGGGTTCTACGAGAAAGTGTGCATTTAGAAAATAGTACCCCGATTGATATACTTAATTATATTAAAAAATTGAATTCTTTTCCGAATAGTTATATTGCATATAAAGTTATGTTAACAATTCCTGTAACAGTTGCATCAACAGAGAGAAGTTTTTCAAAATTAAAGTTGATAAAAAATTATTTAAGATCAACTATGTCTCAACAAAGGTTGAACGGTTTGGCCCTTTTGTCTATTGAAAGCAACTTGTTACATGAAATTGATCTTGACTCTTTTATCAAAGATTTTGCATCTATGAAAGCAAGGAGAGTGAATCTTTAACTGTGCTTGTTGATGACAGGAATGACCAAGAGATCTACACAAGGGAACGACATGCATCAAGCTTCGGACAAGGAGAAAAGGGAAGTTTTAGTTGTATATTGAAATGTTAATTTTGTTATGAGATATATTTGGATTATTAGAAATTATATGTACTTATATAATCGTCGGAGTAAGGTTGTATGTCCCCTCCGTTTAAGTGTATTTATTTGTTACATTAATAAATTTTTGGAGTATCGTCTCCTTTTTTAATATCAAAAGGCTCGATTTTACATTTTTTCCTAAGGCCACCAAACTCATAGGACCGGACCTGTTTTTCACCCGATGCCTTAAACGACTTATTTATTTTACGGGTTCTTTTCTGATTGGTGGCTTTAAGTGATTGCTTAAATTGCTTAAAGCTTAAGCCGGCCCTGGGGATGCCCATAGTAATACGTCAACTATTTAAAATAGAAATAAATAATACAACTATGGGAGACTCAACTAGTAGTAAACTCTTGGTACCCTTCACTCTGGATAATTTTCAGAAGTGGCTTGCTACCAAAAGAGCTACTGGATTGTCAACTTTAAAAAATAGACTGAGCGATATGATAAGAATTAAAAAATCTCATACCATTGGAGTTCATCTAGGTGGAATGGTAGAAGAAATTATAACTATATATAATGATAATGAAGGAATGCCCCAAAAATGAAGAACTTAAGAGAATGTATGAAAGAATTAACAACTTCCAACACACCCGTAGTAAAAAATATAGAAATATATAATGAATCAAATCAACTAAGAGAAGGTCAGGAACGGTCAATTGAGTAGACTCGGTCCAAGAAAATCAGTCTAGAGAAAGTCCTTTGTCACGCCCCAAATCCGGTTTTGACCGGACTCGAGACGTGACCTGAGTTAATAGTAGAAAATAATAACAATTTATAAATCTTTCAGAAATTCAAATAAACTCCAACAATTCCTCATAGTAAATAATCCAAAATCTCGAATAAGAGTCACAGCTCAACATAAAGTGTAAGATAAATAGTGTTTAATACAAAAGACCAACACAACTCTAAAACAATCCCCAAGACAAACTGAAGCTCCCGAGCCTCGAACTCCCTAGACATCAGGTATGCCTGTAAAACAGTAAGAAAACCATAGGGTGAGCTTACGCTCACTAGGGAAAATCATAATTAAGTTAACCTTCAGTGTAGTAATAACACTGTCTTAAAGTGGTAACGCAATTTACAGTTAAACATGTCACTAATAAAACTGTTTTAACAAGATAACGCACATAGCGATTTAAATACGATTAACAATGAAATACTAGGAATCAGTGTAAATAAGAATAGTATCGCATTCTCAAAGTTAACTATAACTTTAAAAGATTGTATGAAATGTACCAATAACACGTTACAACTATTAAAATGGGAACAAGTACTATCACACCAACCACTTGCTTTCTCAAGACTCCGACCCATGAATAGATTCTGGTGTCACATCGGTTCCCATATTCCGATCCACCAGAGTATTCATATCACACCAGATTTTCCCTCGGTCCAGAGGTGGCACATACATCGGGGCTACCGAAAACCATCCCTGAGGGACGCTCATCGTCGGGATTCCCGAAAATGCCCCCAAAGGACCATAGTTCATAGGGAACCAAGGTAGTGCTCCCGTAGGACGCATACACTTGGGTGAAACCAAAGTAACCATTCCTCACAGAGTAACCCATCCAACTGCCCCGTAGGATCCACCTCCAATGCCCTCAGGCTCCAATAATCAATGCCCCGTAGGCTCCAATAACCAATGCCCTCAGGCTCCAATAATCATTGCCCCGTAGGGTCCAATAACCAATGCCCTCAGGCTCCAATAATCAACCATTATCCCACGGATCTGCCAAACACCAACGACCACAACACCACCGGATTACCCCCCCCCCCCCTCCCGGTGTAGTACCGAACCGAATAACCAAACATCTCAAGAACATGAATAAGGGAAACACACTATAACTTATCCACCAATCAACACTTATCTAATTACACTTTCATCACAACACAGCAAAGACATCCATTAGTACTCCACACTTACCGTATACTTACCTGTCACGAACCATCGGTACATCGATCACCTGATTGCACCGTCTGGTACAATCAGTCATACTCGATCATCTGTTCAACCAATCAAGCATTCAATCATTCAAATAATTATGTAAACATTCAATCAAACAATTAAGCATACGATTTAGCTAGTTTTGTTAGACTCTTAACTTATCCAAACTAGGCAACCAAGCATGTGAACCTATCACAACAACTAATCCGAGGGCTCATCACGGCCTCTCTACTAGTGAAACAATTCCCAAGTATTGAAAGCGAGTTACACTAGCTATTCTCATCCTAAGCATGCATACTAGACACATCCGATTATTAGTAATTGAAAGACGATTATTCTAGTTATTTACATCCTATAGGCAATTCTAGGACCTTTCCGATTTTTATTAACCTAATAGGCATACTAGTATTGAAATACTCGTGTAGTTAGCCTTTCCCTACCTGTGGTCTTCCTCTAACAATTCTCTGCTGTAACGCTCGCTTCACCTCTCCTCCGTTCTTCACACGGGTTCGGAAAGGTCTTCGTCCCTCGAGTTCGAAACCAAGGTCTTGGAACACAAGTAAACTCTAATCAAGATCTAAATAAGAAGCAAATAAAGCCCCGAAAACATCCCCCAGAGTTCAGTTCATATCAAAGATCGAAATTTATGAAAAACACCCCAAAAGACCCCAAAACTGATCTTCCACGGAAGGGGTCACGGAGCCGTGACACCACCCGTCACGGATGACGTCACGGAACCGTGACGTGTGCCGTCACGGACTCCCTCACGGAGCCGTGACGCCTCCCGTCACGGTATCCGTTACGTCATTTTCAGTCATCTCCAACACCCAAAACAGTTAAATACCTCCAATACTCCTCTACCCAAGGTAGGAATCAACAAATAAACAAGTTTCCAAGGATTTTCCAAATCAAAATCAAACCAAAAACTCCATGAAACCCAAGGATTCCAATCACATAACACCAAATACTTCTCAACAACATCATCTAACACTAACCCAAACAAAACCCAACTACTTCTAGCAAAAACAAGCAAAACCCATGAAATGAAATGAAAGGAACAGAGATTTAGATAGTGGCCTTACCTCTAGGAGAGTGAGATGAAGAAGATTGTGAGATTTTGGAGAAGAAAGAGGTAGAAAATGGACCCAAGTTGCCTCTTTTCCTTTGCTTCTTCTTCAAGACTCCATGGGAGCTCTTCTCTCTGTCTCTTCCTCTAATTTTCGGCTACAACAAGAAATGGGCTGAATTGTGATGCTCCAATTTCTTTAATAGACCTAGTTGTGTAAAGACTAAAAGCCCATTTTTGATATTTTTCCCCTTAAAGGACCTTAGGAGGGTATAATGGTCCAAGACCACTCATTTCCTCTCTTCCAACACTTTGTGGACAAGTGTCCAAGTAGGGTCCATTAGTCTCTAATTTAAATTCCAGCACAATAAATTAACTAGGTCTTAGTCGATATAAAGTCCAATTTTGACCACAGTTGACTTTCCCCAATATTATACTCAAACGAAAGGAAACGGCCCAATTAAGCCAACCGTGATGACGGCTAAGCTTTTTGGGCCCCGGAAAAGCCCCGAGTGACATCCTGTGTCATCGGTTGACTTTTCCAGCCAAAAGTCAAACTTGCCTTAGAAGCCACCGGTTCGACCTGGATTGACCGGGAGCGGTTCTTACATCCTTCCCCAGGACCCTTCATGTAGAGACCTTCAACACTTAAGAAAAATATAAAAATCAGAGATACAAGAATATTGAGGCGGAAACCCAAATTTAGAGATCTTATAAGAGGCGAAAGCCCAAACTCGAAGATACAAGACTATAGGGGCGAAAGCCCAAACTCAGAGACATAGATGCAATAATGATTCAGAAGCAAAGGCCAATTAAGAGATGTACACTCAAGCCCAGTTCAATGATCCAGAAGCAAAAGCCCGGTAAACTCAAGGGACTCCCTGAACAATAAACGTCAATTAAGGAGGGCAATAATAGTGGAGAAAAGGAAGAAAAATGTGAGAAGACAAAGAAAAGATGACCGACAAAGGATATATCAGATATGCAAACCCATGTGATAAGAAGATACCAATGAAGAAAAAAGCAACGGATCAAAAGAAAAGAAGAAAATATAAAATCCACTTGTAAAATAGTAGAATACACTTGTAAAGATGTAGATAAGTTGAGGAACTCTATATAAGGAGCCTTAGTTCTTTTATTAGATCATCGAAAAATCAATGCACTAAGAATTTTCTTTGAAAATCTCTTGCAAACATGAGCAACTAAGCCGTCTACTTACATCTACAATCCTAGACCAGAAAACACTATAATCTTATAAATATGTATTCTTAGGATACAATCAATATCAAACTACTCAGTCTACCATTCTAGAGTTTCTAGAACTCGTGTCGAGTAATCTCCTAACATGATATATGTGAAGACAAGAAGTCATGATTAGGGTAAAAGAGTCGGTTGAAGTTCTCTAGAGATCTGAAAACTTAAAAGTATGACTTATTTGGTTTACACTGATTGTATGATATGGATACTTGTTTTAAGATTATGGGCTATATATGGTCGAAAGATTGTAGATGTATTATTTCATAAATGATTCCAATTGCACAATTTTGTACCTTAATTTCAGAAACATTATTAAAAATAATAAGATTTTAGAACAAGACCACCTATTTTTTACCCTCTTTAAGATTCAGCCTCGAGAGAATCTACTATCCCACTTTTGCTCAACAAAATGTCTATATTTTCCCATCCAATAAAAGAAATAAACATTTTGTACCTCCATAATTCTCGTACCCTTGACATAGTCAACGATGGCCAATGAAGAGGCTCTTCCTCTAATATCCATCATCGTCTTTGTACATGAGCCCCATCTTCAATATTTGACAACACGCTTATTTTCGAAGGTATTCGATTGGTTAATTACTCGAAAAGTGGAATTGGTCAATACGACTATTTGTGAAGGGAGATGACGATGACTGTGAGTCAAAGTCAACGATCGACGCAGCATGTGTTACTGGTTGCATAATAGCATAGAAGATGAAAAGATTGACTTGTTGATTATGATTATTTAAACAAAAATAATTAATTATCTTATTTTAATCACTTGGGAATAATAGTTCCGGGAAGCGGTAATCAGCAACTTTAGGTTGGAAGCACGATGCATCGGAGAAATAAAAGAGAAGTCTAGTCAACCAAAACTTTACTGGTAAATTACAAAACAAGTAAAGTGAGTGTGACCTCATAATTCAAACACACCGCACGCTCCTCAGATAAAAGCCTGATTCTGAATCTATGCTATGATGTTACGGGTCTGCGTTTCACCTTTTTTACAGTCACACCAACACGTGTCAGGAATCGATTGGATATAATTTAATTATACACATAAGAGGAAGTGCAAAAAGCTAAACAGCTTTAGCGTCAGGTAAGGTAATTCAACTTGTTACATCACGATATGTCCTATAATCCACACTAATTATGAATTAATTATACTCCTAATACACTTTCTTACTAAATAAGTTGCGGATGTTAAAAAGTGTACCGCCGCTGGCGCGTGCTCCGCTGTTTTCGTTGCTTCTGCAACCGAATTGGTTGTTTCTGTATCCGATACACGTCGGAACGTTCAAATTCAAAACTCTGGGTTTGGCTCCGTCACCGATATTTCCGCCGACGGGAGATTTACTCCGGCGAGACTCCGGGGCTTCCTTTTTACAAGTCAGCTTATCGGCATTTCGAAGTGGAGGTTCGGGGTTTGGATTCTTTGCCCTCGAGGCTGGGCGCTTAACCTGCCAGACCGGGCTGCTCCGGCCCAAGTGAACTCCGGGCCGACCCGGACTACTGGGCCATTTCCGCGACTTGGACTCACTGGCCGAGTTGCTGCGCGAGCACGGAGCGCTACTCGCCTTCCGGGCGGAGGACAACCTGGGCCGCGTGGCGCCGGTCCCGGCGGATCTGCTCCGCGAAAAGGGCCATAGGTGGATGTTCAACTCGGCCGCCGAACTCGGTCCGAATTGACTCTTCTTCTCTCGTTTCTTCTCCTTATCTTTGTTCTCCCGGATCTCTTCTGCTGCTGCTGTGCCAATTTTCTTGTCGCTCTTTTTGAAAAGGTCCTTCCACCGCCTCGAGCCGCTCAATACGGAGCCGGAGCCGGAATGGGTAACGGCGTCACGAGAAATCTGGGGTCCGGATTCGAATTCCAGGTCGAGAGCGGGAAGGTCGGAAGGGGAGATGGCATCTGGGTGATTCAGAGAGTGGAGAGGGAGGAGGACGCCATCGGAGAAGAGCTCGTCGGCGGAGAGGAGGTTGGGCGGAGGGAAAGACGAGTTGCGTAGCACCCAGAACTCAAACTCGGGTGAGTTGGAAACGCTGGTGGTTCTACGGGTGGCCGGAGAGGGAAGGTTGGGTGGGTGCGGCGATGAGAGAGTGGTTATTTGGTTGTCCATGGGAGAGAAAAAGGGGGAGAGATGAGGTTGTGGGGTTGTGGTGTGAGAGGGGAGATGCATATAGTGCGAGATGTGCCAAGGAAGTTTCTATCAAGGAGAGAGTGTGAGCTAAATGACCCTACCGGCAATAAAGATAGGACATTTGGAGATTTTTTATTCTCATTTCCCTACTCAAATATATTTATATTTCAAAACGTTATTTACGGTCAAATATTTTCTTTAATACCTCTTTATTTCAAAATAAATTATATATACCTATTCTTTTTAATAAATAAAAAAATGGTGTTAATTAATTCTTCTCTAATAATTATTTTTAATTAAGGTGAAAAATATATTAATTATAATTTTTATTTTTTTGTCTGTTGTTGGTTATTCTCTGTATGTTGTGTGCTCTAGTTCAATCTAATGGTTAAAAGAACACAAGTTATTTTTGTTCAAAATTTTAAAAATGGGAATTGGATGATTGATCAGCACTAAAAGACTAAATGATTTTCAATTTTTACCGATAAATATATTAGTTGGTGCCGGTTATAATCAGAATGATCTAAGAGCATCCACAGTCGGAAGCGTTATGGCGCTGGCGGGGAGAAAACGCTGGTGAGGAGTTGGCTGGGAGCTGGCGGGGACGTCGCCGACGAGGATGGCTGGCGAGGATCTTCTCGCTGGCAGTTCACGCCGACGCCAACAGCTATATTATTCACCAAAATCTAATTGTCCAATCCATGTTAATTTTATTTTAAAATAACAAACACCAATATTATCCAAAAAATCTAAATGTCCAATAGAAGAACATTGATCCTCGTTTTTTTATTTTAAAATAACACACACCATAACTACAACATTTATGTCTAAACCAACCCTAACCCTTATAAAAACCTACCCTTACCAACTAAAAATCACAAACTCTCTACTCTCACTATTCATCCTTCTCACAAATCATTGTCCCGACCCGTATTCTTGTTCGTCCGTCAACATGGCCAACCTACCCGACGATGTTGATTTCAATTCCATATTGGACGCGATACTCGAAGACTGTATGTCCACCAACGGGGAGTTGTTAGAAGACGCTTTGTTCGATTCTCCACCACAGAAGCGAAAATACATTTCACATGACCGGGTAGCCGGAAACGAACGGTTAATGAATGACTACTTCAACACCAACCTTGTGTACACCGAGGTGCATTTTCGGCGTAGGTTCAGAATGCCAAAGGCTGTGTTCCTCCGTATCGTACATGCATTGGAGCAGCACGATGATTACTTCAAGGAAATGTTAGATGCATTGGGTCAAGTTTAATTTTCTCCTTATCAAAAATGTATTGCCGCCATTAGGCATGTTACGGAATTGCAGCTGATGGGTTGGACGAGTACTTGAAGATAGTGGAAACAACGTCTTTGGAATGTTTGCGAACATTTTGCGGTGGAATCAATAGAGTATTTGGTCCTACATACCGGCGTAAGCCTACACGGGCTGATTTGGACCACATTTTGTCTGTCAATGAAGCGCGAGGGTTCCCGGGCATGCTTGGAAGTCTTGATTGCATGCACTGGGAGTGGAAGAATTTCCCAAAGGCCCTTCGAGGAGCACATTCCCGGAGGGACCACAGAAATCGACCAACCATTGTCCTCGAGGCGGTTGCTACTCGTGACTTATGGATTTGGCACTCGTTCTTCGGCATGGCGGGCTCGAACAACGATTTGACAGTGCTCAACCATTCCAAACTATTCGCGGACGTTATCAACGGTTGGCAACCACCAGTTGACTACACGATAAATGGTAACCACTACACACTCCCGTATTATCTTGCCGATGACATATACCCTTCATGGCCAGTGTTCGTGAAAACAATTCCATTACCTCAAACTCCGAAACAGAAGAATTATGTTGAAGTCCATGAAGTGTGCAGGAAGGATGTGGAACGAGCTTTCAGTGCACTCCAAGCTCGGTTTCACATTGTCAAACAACCGAGCCGCTTGTGGGTTCCCAAGTCTATCGGTTTGGTCATGAATGCATGCATTATACTGCACAATATGATAGTTGAGGCTGAACGTCATACGTATGACGGGTACCTTGAACAAACAGATGAAGGTGGTCCAAGTCAACCACATATTGCACGAGGAGGCTTCATGTCGACCAATGTCATACTTGGTAACACTGCGAGGATGCAAAATGAACGCATACATTACCGATTGAAGGACAATCTCGTCGAACACATCTGGAATAAATTTGGAGACGCCTAGCTTCTATTATCGTTTATTAGGTTTTAAGTTCAGTTCTAGGTCATTCAGTTATTGTTCGTCTTGGCTCAGTAGCTTCTTCTTCAACTCATCTGTTGTACTCTTATCTGTGATGTTTATGCTTATTTGTATCCTTTTATTTTGTCGGGGGATCCTTTTTTTTTTTCTATACCGTTTGGTGTGATGACCAATTTTTTTCAAGTTGTAAATGTTAACTCCGGGAACTTGTGTTTCCCGCCATCTTAATGGTCTTCTCAGGCAAGGCAAAGCTGCTTGATCGAGCTTCGGTCTGAGTAAATTTCAGTTCTGTTCAGGAATTAGTGTTTTTGATCGAACTTGAACTTGACTCGATGTATATTGTTTTTACTTGTTTTTTTTTACATTAATATACAAATGCTACATTAAACAAAACATTAAAAAAACATTTTTTTCTATACCGCCGGCGGCTCCCCGCCGACACCAAAACTGCCACTGTGGCTCTCGTAAGCGGTGAATTGGCTGGAAAAGGAAAAAAGACTTTTTAAATCCTCCCCGCCAGTGCCATCTCGCCAGCTGCCGGCGAGATGGTTGTGGATGCTCTAATCTAAGTCTCATAAAGTTAGATCTGACCAGAAGACAACAAAAACGAAAAATATGGAACGAAGAATAAGATGAAGAGCTCACGTCGAATGATGGTATAGGAAGATTATGTATCAAATCTCTTACTCGTATTTGGACACGGTCATCAAGTAGTAGAGATTTGGTTAAGTGCTATTTTTTTAGAGGAAAATCGCTTGTAATATTATTAAATGAGATCACCCGACATGGTATCTCTTAATGCCAACAGAATTTCCGTGACACGCCAATCAGTAACATCTCAATTACAAGCGTTTCTAGCTAACATATGAGCAACTTTGTTTGCTTCTCTGCGCACAAAATTTAGTGTAAAAGCTGAAAGATATTTCAGTTTTGCTCTGCACTCCATCACCTGAAGTCCAAACAAAGAAATAAAAGGCACCTCGCTGTTTACTTCTTGCACCACGCCCAGACAATCACTTTCTATGGTCCCTGCCGCCAACCTTCCTCATATATCCAGGTAAGAGCCTCATTCAGGGTCATGACTTCTATCAGTTCCAGGTCGGTTATGTCTAGAATCACAAAGCATTTGGTCGTATGAGCCATTCCATCACCACCCCCTGCAAACCGTACCACCACCTCCCCGACCCGGTTCTAGTACCACATCATCGACATTGATCTTGACCTGACCCGGCTTCGGTTTCTCCCACTCCCTCCCCCCGTCCGACAGGCTCCCTTGCCCCACCCGAAGGTTTCTTGTCTCCTGAGCCTCGGTCCAATCGGTCAGGTACGTCATCGCCTCCCTCCAAATCCACTCCACATCCCTATCCTCATTCCGCCATACTCTACCATTCATGGCTTTCTATAACCCTCACCACAACATCATTACTTTATCTACCAAGTGCTAATTGATCCCACATGGAGTGAAGGGAACAATAGATCTTTGTTAAAATCACATAAAGTAAGATGTTTCCTCCACATCCCTGAAAAGGATAATAAAAAAATAAAATGAAAAGTTTATCTGTAAAATAGAAAATTATGTACACAATACTACATATGACACATAGGGTATGATTCGCATGAGAAGCCAATTATGAGTACAAGTAAACAAGAAATTCAATTAATGAAATGATTAATCAATAATAGGGAAGAGCATGTACGATGTAGGGATTTTTTTAAGGGGTAACTCTGTTTCCTAACCTTTACAAACGTTTCATTATCGATCCTAACCCAGACCAACGTTTGGTCTCAATTCCTAACATAATAGGTTTGGAATTTCTCAGAAACTATAAAAAGCCGTCCAAACTCACGATTCCGTCAACTCATCCAAGAGTTGTCGTTGTTGGCATACATTACCCAGCCTTCCTCGACGTTGAACTTATCCTCGTTCTCAAACAACCGAACCCAATGCTCAACGAGTTGACGGAATCGTGAGTTTGGACGGGTTTTTATAGTTTCAGAGAAATTCCAAACCTATTATGTTAGGAATTGAGACCAAACGTTGGCCTGGGTTAGGATCTGATAATGAAACGTTTGTAAAGGTTAGGAAACAAAGTTTTCCCTTTTTTAAAAAACTTTTTAATTCTATTAACTATTTTGGAACTTGTGTGATAAGTACTTTTTTTATCAGCAAAGCAAATTAAAAGTAAACCCCTTTTAAAAGAAAATGGGAGATACATGGAGATAGGGGTGGGCATTGGGTGGTTAACCACCCAATTGGCCCCTTCACAAATTCAAACCGATAGTACCGGTTTGACATATCTTGGAACCAGCTCCAACCCAAAAACCATATCTTCACAGCAAAACCAGTCAGTTCACTGGCCAGTTGGTTAGTGGTTTTAACCAACCAACAACTACACAATAGGGCCTCAGATTTAGGCCCACATATATGGCCCAAAATAGGCCCAAAACTAAATATTCAAACATTTAAATAAATAATCACATCACATAACAAACGCATATAAAATAACATGCTTCTTTTACATGGAAAACCCATTAAAAGGTGAATATGGCTGAAAAGCCCTCATTTGATCCTCCTTTAATGATGAAAAACCAGGTCTTAGAACTAAAACATCAATACTACTTAGTTGTTCATCTTGTGATTTATTCACGCGCATTATAAGAAATGGTGAGAGGTGGGGTAATGGTTAGTTAATCGGTTCTAATATATATCAAATTTGAAAATATCCAAACTTTTAGAATTAATCTAAATTTTAACATAACTATTTTTGAACTAATATAACATACAGAACCAGACTGCATACAATTTTTTTATTCTAAATACAATAACCTAAACCAAATGAATAAGGAGTATCCCGAGCCGTCCATCTCGATATGATTTATAGTTCACATGGTACCACGTGTAAAGTCATACACATTACCGGTCGGGTGGTTTTTTTTCTGGTTCGGATTTTTAAAAACCGGAAACCAACCATTATGCAACCAGTTTGGAACTTCCACCACCGACGGTTTCGCCAAAAGTTCTGGTTCCGAATTTTACGATGGTGGTTCCGGTCGATAGTGGTCGGTTTTAATGGTTTCAGTTTTTTTCCTACCCCTACATGGAGAGTTGATGTTGTGAATTCCAAGAAAAGAATGGACAAAAGTAAAACCAACCAAAACATGAACAAGGTCAAGAAGGGATGAGGCAGAATAAAAGCTTCCTAAATTGGACAACTTCTGAGAATAAGGCCTGTAACATATAACCAGAGCAAGGAGACAGTTTAAGGATTTGATGTTGATGCCTATCAGAATAAACCTTACATGGAGGATGCGTGTTGAGAGTGAACCAGAAGTAGAAAGATCCTGCCTTAATAGGATTTGCAAACCTAGAGGATGCCCGGAAGGATTATACAGATAAGAATTTTATAGATAATTCTTGTATCCCAGATATCATATAAACCTTCCTTAAGAAGAATTACAGAAGACTTGGGTTCCCTAAGATATCTTAAGGAGATTTGCTTAGGGGAGATTTGAGATCCAAGAAACTGAAAAATTACAAGAATAAAGCAAAGACCTAAAAATTTAATTCCTAAAACTAATGTTTTTCTATAATGTCAGGATCTTATATGATATCTTATAAGAATTTTTTTGGGGATATTATGTAATATAAACTTATTCATTTATTTTATTTGGTCGATGGTTCATTTACAAATTTACATCTTTATCCTTTATTAAAGGAAACAAATATTTTCCCTTTATCCGAATTTTAAATTCAAATCAAATTTGTATTACGTCTTTTACTTTAATCTTTTTAATTTAAAAAACTCTTCTTCTTCTTCTTCTTCTTCTTCTTCTTCTTCTTCTTCTTCTTCTTCTTCTTCTTCTTCTTCTTCTTCTTCTTCTTCTTCTCCTCTACGCTAATTTGTGAAGGCTCTAAACTCGACCTATATTTACGCTTCAAGTTTCAAGTAACCTCGATCCACAGTTACGCTTCAAGTTTCAAGCTCTAACCTCGATCTACACCTATGCTCCAAGCTCGAAGCTCCAAGTTTCGACCTACACCTTCTTCTTCTCCATCAAGTAAGGGGCTGAAATTTCAACCCGAGATTCGTATTTCCAGTATCGTTATTTGTCTCCATCAAGCTAGGGGTTGAAATTTTTACATGAGATTCGTATTCCTAGTATCATTCTTCTTCTCCACCAAACCAGAGGCTGTAATTTCAACCTTAGATTCGTATTCCCAATATTGGGATGAAATTTCCACAACCTGGAATTCGCTATTTTCCTACTGTTGGGATGAAAATTCCCCAACAATGTCGAACCAGGTACGTGCGATTTGAACTCCTACATTTTGTGTTAGATTTAGTTCCCTGTTCCAAAACCTAGGGTTTAGTTATTGTAAATCGCCGGTGAGGCTACGACGAATGGGGGAGGCCTAGAACGGAATAAGGTCGTTTCCGGAGAAGGAATCAGTGTCGTCGACTGGCGTCCAAACGGCGCTGATTGGGACTAAAACGTTGGCTTTTTAGCCCACTGAGTCGCCGGAGTTCTATACGGAGCAAGTCGGGGACACAACGACAACGTTTTGTCCCCAATCCGCTCCGATTGATATGCCCAGTCGGAGCTGAATGAGACCCCATAACGACGTCGTTTTGGGACCGACCAGCTCCATGTGGTTGAAACAAACGAAGCAGGTTGGGCCCACTAAGCTGGGTGAGGCCCAGCCCATGGACCAAACTGACACCCCTTCACCAATGATGACGTCGTTTTGGCCCCCAATCATTTGCCTTCCAAGGGCTCCAGACGGAGCTTATTGGTAGTAAAACGCGTCGTTTTGATCTTGTGTAGCAAGGTCCAAACGGCGCCGAATGGGGTCAGTAGGAGCCGAATGGGAAAGTGACCAAACTCTCTGTTGCCCGATCGGCCAAGGACAATTAGGTGAAAGGCCGTTCGGCCCTTGACAGTTTGGATTACTAGTTAATGTTATTTTATAATCATAATATTACTACTACAATTTGGATTACTAGATAATGGTAGGATGCATCTTATAATCATAATACAGTCAATGGAAGAGCAAGTTGGTTCTGTTTCGATACCGAGTGCAACTCCGTCAGAAGCACCTCAACGGTTTCCAAGAATTGAAACAGAACTGCAAGAGGGCGAGTACTTCAACTGTCGTGTGACAGCCAGGTGTGGGTATAAGGTCTTGTATGAGAAGTACAATGAGCTGAAGGATGTAGACCCGCTAACAGCTGAAGCAATAAGAGCGGGTCCATTCGGGATGTTCACCAGGTTACCGGAGAAGTTTCAGCCCTCCAACAACCTGGCGTGGAAGCTATTAGTGAGGAGTACCACGGTGAGAAGGGACTCCGAAATGTGGTTCGTGGTGAAAGGGAAACCGATCAGGTTGTCCCTGAAGGAATACGCATTGATGACGGGGTTGAATTGCTCAACACCGATCCGTGGAGATGAAAATTTTAAGAGACAATTGAGTTCTAAAGCATTCGAGAAAAGATTTTTTGGATCCAACCAGCGTGGAGTGTCTCCACTAGACCTGTCAAACAAGTTGAGCGACCTTGTGACTACTCGGTTGAAACTGAGGACCCGGAGGACCGAGGTAGATTATAATATTGTGAAGATGACTCAGCTGCTGTTCGTCACTGATGCGTTGATACCTCACACAAAAGTGACGACACCCATTGAGCCAAAGTGGATGGGATTAGTAGAAGACCTGGACATGTTCAACCGGTACCCGTGGGGGTATATCTCCTTCCGGCATCTGAGGGAGGATTGTATTCGAGAGTTGAGAGCGAAGTTCCAATCGCTCGTCCCTGGCGGACATGGGGCCACATACACCATATGCGGTATGCTCCCGATATTTACGGTACGTAAAACATTTAATAGAATTTGAATAAGAGCATTATTATCAATTAATTTACGTATTGGTTATTAATAATTTGATTTGTGTAACAGCCATTTGTATTTGAGTGTATGGAAGCACTGGCAAGTAAGTGGGGGACGGTGGACCCACAGTACACTGTGGACCAACCGAGGTTTTTAAAGTGGCGCACGAAATGGCCCAAGGCCCCGTCGCCGGATGAGGTGACAACCGAATTTTAGAAAGACGAGGTAAAAAAATATAAGTGTAGATGTATAATTGTAGATGTAGGTTGGTTATATGAGTTGAATGTAATGGTTATGTGTGTGCAGGTGCAGGTGACTCGGGGTGTCCTAATACCCACAGAAGCAGAGAGGGCACTTCCGCATAATCAAAATGTGGGAGTTATACCCGACAGGGTAGCGGATAGGACGCTTGAGCGGATTGCAGAAATTTTGGAGGCTGGAGGGGAGATAGAATGGGATGATGAGGTTATGGTGCAAGCAGAGCCAGTTGGAAGGGAGCCGACACCTGATCGTCAGCCTAGGGATGAGGTGATGGGTACAGAGCAGACATCGCCGGATCCGGTTCGGGAGGGAGCTGAGTGCTCTCGTCGCCGGGAACAGGCCACCATCGGGGTAGGAGAGTTACCCCAGACCCCTCGTCGTCAGGGGGAACATGCCGCAACAGATAATCATATCAGAGGTGTCCGCGTTGAGATAGGAGAGTTGCAGGGCAAGATCCAATCCGTTGCGGACTCTATTGGAGTGGTACGGACTGAGTTTGGGGACGCCATCGGAGCGTTGCGGAGAGAGTTTGGGGGAAAACTAGATGAGATCCTACATCTACTCCGGACCCAGGGCGCTGCCCGTGACCCGCTGCTCGGGCCTGTCGACCGTGCATCTGGTGGCGACTCCCGAGGATCACATTGACCGCCTCGGTCTCATCGGTCTCATGCAGCCGGATCTAAAAGGGATGATGAATCTCAGCCTCGTGGATCAGGTGACGCAGGAGGAAGACGGGAACAGGTTGGAGAGTCTAGCCATGGACCCCCGGATATGGATATGGTGCATGAGGTTGAGATGGGGGGTGAGGTTGATGTTCAGATGGGGGGTGAGGTTGATGTTCAGGTGAGGGGGGAGGAGGGACATTTGGGGGTTGAGGAGGGACAGGTTGCGGTTCAGCTGGGGGTTGAGGAGGGACAGGTTACGGTTCGTGCACCGATCGTGGTAGTTGATTCTCAGACACGTAGTGCGGGAGGGGTACTTGGAGGAGGGGCAGAGGGGGGTAAGTCTGTGGAGGGGCCACTGTCGAGTTTTTGGGAAGGTCTGGAGGTCGAATGGGAGGAGGTCAGTCAAACTCCTACGCGGGAACTGTCGTCTTGGGAGGAGGTACATCCCGACGATGAAGGTGCCAGTGATGAGGCACATTCTTAGGCTCCGGGGGAACCCTCGGAGCCTCAGGAGCCACCATCGATCGTGGTTACCCTTCCCCGTCACCTATTTGAACCTGATCCCCCCAGTTCCAGAAAGAGGAAGAGAACCCAGTTGCTCGGTGTCCTTGATCAGAGGCTGATCCGCAGTTGGAACCCTGTAGCTAAGATTCCCCATCGGTTGAGGAATTACTCTGGTATCGTGCCTACCGGTTTGCAGGACGGAGTCCTCTACATAGACCTACTCGTCTCATATTACCGGGCATTGGCAACCCCTGCCGAATGGATCACACCGCAGGTTAGTATTTTATTTTAAGCAGCATTTTAGTATATTTTTACGTATATAATTTATATTGTTTTTAACTTTGTGCAGCATATGGACGATGTGTTTTCAGGCATACGGTGCAGAAAACGACATTTTCCGAATGTTTTCATGCAGAGTCATGTAGTGCTGGATTGTGTGTTCCACAAGCTTTGCTGTGCAGAGTATGAGGCGGATATAGAACCGGACCTTGAGCTCATGAACTATGCTCGAGGGAAGAAGCTGGATGTCTATCCCTGCACTTGGATGTCTGCGCAGAAGATTTATTTTCCAGTGAACCACAAGAACAAGCATTGGATATTGTTGGTTGTGGACGTACAAGCAAGAAAAATCCAAGTGTACGACAGCTACCGTCCCCAGACATCCGAGTTCGAGTTGAAGGTGTTGATGACCCCGTATGTCAACATGCTCCCGAAGATGCTCTTCCGGGTTTTACCCGGGACATCGGAGACATTATCCGCATACAACGCGGATTTTACCTTCGAGAGGGTGGAACCCATACCGCAAGCCGTGAAGTAAGTATCAGACTTATTAATTTTACATTTGCAGTACAGTCTTGTATGTCATGCTTATTATATTGGTGTTTGTTTGTAGGATGGAGATAGTGGGATCTACACCCTCAAGTTCATCGAGGTGGGGTTGGCGGAACTGGAATTCAAAGACCACATCCGACATACACTTGTGCCGCAGTTTCGCATCAAATATTGTATTCATGTGATGACTAATGACGAATATCTTTTGTAGTATGTATATATGTTGGATGACTGATGAACTTTTGAATGACAAGTGATGAATATATTTTTGATGGTTTCACTCATATCTGATGTTTGTATGCATACCTGAATGTTTGCATTAAAAGAACTCCAATTAAATACACAACTGCATCTCACCAAGCAGTTGAATTCACATTGATTGATGTTCACCCTTGTCACCACACCACACCACGCCTATAAATGGACCTCTTCACTTCCCATTTCACTCATTTCATCCATCCAATCTTCCAACATCACATAATCTTTGGCCATCAGGTATTGGTAACATTGTTCTTTCGTAAATATGTCTGTTATTTTCGAACCTTTAAACATGTGTATGCTTGTGTCAGGATGGAACCTGCACCTCAACCAGCGTGGTTGCAGCAATACTACCAAATCATGGAGAAACATCATCAACGCTTGGCCAACATGGAGCGACGTGCGCGCGAGATAAATATACCGTTGATTCAACGCCAATTACTAGCGGAAGGAAAAAACCGGTTGAACAAGGTCATCCTTGGGTAGACCAGTTTCAGGGTGACATTAAATCTGTTGAGGAGCCAGCGTGATTCAAGAGTTTTGTAGAATGGATGGAAGGAAACAAAGCTGCTTGCGGGCGTATTATTAATGGTCTTTTAATTTGAGGTGTATTAGTTAAGTTCTTCAACCTTCAACGTTGTATTATTACTCTTTAGTTGAGTTCTTCACTGTAATGCTTTTGTTGTCCAACACAGTGTTTTTTTTGTTGTTTACTGGAATTGCTCTTGTAAAACCCGCTTCGCTTCAAAAGGGTATTAAAATGCAATCCGGAAACCTTAAGGTAGGTTTTTGAAACTAGTGCAAAAAAAAAAATTTAAAAGGCTGGACCGGGCGGGCCAGACCCGGCCCAAGCTACAGACCCGGCCCAAATCCAACCTATATAAGGTTGGATTAGGGTTCTGAAACCCTAAACACCCACGCCTCCTTCTCCTTCTTCCTGCGCAGCCCTCACCCACGCCTCCTTCTCCTTCGAACCCGATCCCCTCTCCATCCACCTCCGGCGACCTCCCACCAGCTCCGACCGCTCTCCTCCCACGCCGTCTCCCTCGCCTCTCCCTCTCTGGTCCCGACCCTCTCATCGGAGCCCCTCACCCACGCCGTCTCCGACCACCCTTCCCTCTCCGTCCAGCCACCACCAAGCTGCAGCCGACCCTCCCTCACTTCCCCTTCGTCTTCTTCGAAACCCCCCTCCCCACGACCACGCCGCCGTCCCGACCTCGCCCTCAACCTCACCGACCGGTTCCCTCCCTTCCCCGTCTCCGGCAGTCCGAGCCCGACGCACGCCGTCCGTCTCCCTCTCCCTCTCGCTGTTCCCTCTCTCCGCTCGAGCTCGCCGGCGCTCGTCTGGATCTGGGGAGAACCCTCAGCCACGCTCCGCCCTCGCCGTGAACGAGAAGGGCTCGCCGGTGCCGTCCCCGAGCTCCTCTCGCCTCCCTCGTCCCGAGCCTCCGTCACCGGTCCTCTCTCTGGTCGAGCTCTCGCCGCGCCGTTCAGATCTAAGGCGGGGAAGAACCGTGCACCGCCGTGCACCGCCCAACCGTCCTTCCCTCCACGTGAGGTTCGTGCCTGGGGGTTTAGTCGCCGGCGGCCAGTTCATTTTCCGTACCGTCGTCTTTTTTTTGGTTTCTGCTGGTTCTGTGTTTTTGTTTTGAAACGACAAGTTGTATCATAATTTCAGTGAAAGTATTAAAACGAGTTTCGAATTAAATTTTCGATGTTTGTATTTCGGACAAAAAAATGATTATCGATCTAGACTGATTTGAAACAGAAAACCTATGGATCGGATTTTGGTTGGATCAAAATCAAGGGTTTTGAATTGAAAAGAAATTGGTTTAGAATCAAACCGAAACGAAGGTTTAATCTACCAGTTCAAAGGAAAAGGGGTTAAAAAACAAGGATCAACTTTGGAAATAAAACGGTTTTAATCAAAAAGGAAAACGAAACCGGAGTCGAGCAAAAGGTTTTCTCATTAAGTTTATTAGATCGAAACTGGTTTGAGATTGGGAACCTGAACGTTTAAACTAGACGTTAAACGGATTTAAAACGGAATCTGAGCAATTGAACGAATCTGGAACTCTAGTTAGAATGGACTGCTAATTGGGCTTAGAAAGGAACAAAAGTGGACCGCTGAATCGGACCTCGTGCATTGGGACCGTGCCTCGCATGCACCGGTTTCGGTGCTCGGGTACTCAAACCCGATTCGCCGTGACCCCGCTTTTATCCCGCTCGAGTTTAAAGGACAACTGTCGGTTTTAAAACTGGAATAATTGTGACCTTTAGATTAACCTGGGAACGACCTCTAATTTATGGCTTTCGTGTTATCCTTAGCGTCCGGCTTCGATCGAAGTGAAGCCCGGAGGTAGCGAGCCAGAACGTCAGCAGCTAGGAAGCGTAGCGGTTGCTCTTCAGTTGAGGTAGGGAAAAGTAGCCGGATCTCGGCCCTGACTGGGGAAAGTTAACAGTAGAATTGCATGTGACACCGGGGTGTCGTGGGTTGAGTAGGTTTATTTAAATATTAGAAATGCATGATACGGGATCGTAGCGATTATGAGAAACGCATGTGACACTTAGTAGTGTCGTAGGAGCAGAGAACTTAGCGTTAATTGATTTACTGGAGGCATATGACCATGCCCGGAGGTTGTTTGTGAACTTGTTGATATTAGGAGTACTGGAGGCATATGACCATGCCCGGAGGTTGATTGTGAAACTGTTGATATTAGGACTGTTGGAGGCTTGGGTTAAGCCGGAGGTTGATTGTTGATTTTGGCGTCTTGGGTGGCCTTGAGAGCCCGTGTTTTATTTATTGATTGAGTTTGGGTGGCCTTGAGAGCCCGTGTATTTAAATTGGTGTCTTGGGTGGCCATGAGAGCCCGTTGTTAATTGTTGGTGTTTTGGGTGGCTTTGAGAGCCGTGTACTAAGGTTGGTGTCTTTGGCTGGCCTGACCGAGTTAGAGTCTCGAGGGGGTTGCAAGCCTTCTTTAGCTGGCTTATGAGTTAGAGCCTCGGTAAGTTGCAAGCGTGTTTTATGGTTGGTGTCTTGGGAGGCCGTGAGTGCCCGTGGGGCTGTTGAGTCTGTGTCTTACTGTCGGTGTGTCTTGGGAGGCCGTGAGTGCCTGTGTGGCTGTTGAGTCCGTGTCTTACTGTCGGTGTGTCTTGGGAGGCCGTGAGTGTCTGTGTGGCTGTTGAGTCCGAGTTTTACGGTTAGTGTCTTGGTGGCCATGAGTGCCTGTGAGTGTTGAACCTGTGTTGTTACTGGTTGTTGTTTTTGCTTGTGATTGTGTTCGTGATTGTGATTGTGGTTGCCGGAGGTTGGGGGCCCGCTTCCTGAAACGGGGGTCCACGAGCACACGCATCTGCATGTTCAGACGGGGTAGGGGGCCCGCCCACCAATAAAGGGGTCCTGGGCGCGCGTGTGTGGTTTGGGTTTGTGAGCATACCTTGGATGGCTTATGGGTTAGAGTCCCAGTAAGTTGCAGCATTTTCCGGCTGGCTTATGGGTTAGAGTCCCAGTAAGTTGCAGCATTTTCCGGCTGGCTTATGGGTTAGAGTCCCGGTAAGTTGCAGCATTCTTGGGTTGGCCTGACCGGGTTAGAGTCCCGGGAGGGCGTTCTTGGCAGTTGGTTTGCGATCCTTTGTGATCTTGGTTGGTGTGTGATCCCTTGTGATGCTGTTTGGTGTTGCGTACTTCTTTTGAGTCCTTAGAAGAGGTCGTCAATCGTTGTGTCAGGTCTACTTTACGTGTCAGAGTGTTGAGTCGTTCGAGGAAGGTCACCGTGGGTGTTTGTTCAGTCAGAGTACTTGGGTTGGGGATGGTGTTCCCCGGTGTTGAGTCGTTCTTGGTGTTACTTGCTTTGCCTGCTAATTATGTCGTAGTGAGTCTGTTATCCGTGGTGGTGAGCGAACGCTCACCCCTAGCTGCTTTTCCTACAGGTACTGTTCGTGGGACGGACTAGGTGAGCTCTCGAAGCTTGTGGAGCTAGGAGCGGAGTCCGGGTTTTGTCTTTGAGTCTAGTGACGGATACCTTGTACTTTGTCCACTTGTTAGGACGTGTTTTAAACTGTAATTATTATTTTGTTGAACTAAACTGGTATTTTAAAGTGTTTAATGAAAACAGGTTTCAAGTGTTTTTATGTTTTTAAAACGTTCGCGTCCCTAGTTCGGTTTACTGAAATTGGGGCGTGACAGCTCTGAATTGATTTTTATCATGGATACATATCTTGTACAAAATCTGCATGTCCCTATTCAATCACTACATCCAAGAAACGCAACATATTCATGTCTCCCATTAATATATCTCTCCACCTAAGACACATTTATGGGTACACACCCACTCATCCACCCACTCCAACCCTCTTCATTGTCACCACCCTATAAATGGGGCTTAGCTACCCCATTATTTGTACTCCAACCCCCTTCACTCTCAGCTTTCAAGGAATAGGTATTCGAATAATGTTCTTGCATTATTTTTTTTAGATGTGTTTGTTGTTTTAGTAGTGTAACCATGTATATGTTTGTGACCGAATGGATCCCGACCAAGCGAATCATGCGGAGCGTGCGTGGATAAGACGGGAGCTAGCTGGAGAATACGTCACAATGTTGGCCGACGGCCGAATAGTTCGAATGCCCGAACGACTGTATCAAGCACCGGAACCAGCATGGTCGGTAGAGTACTACCGGTTACTTGAAGAAGGAAATCAGCGGTTGGACCAACTGGAGGCAGTCATGCGCGAGAAAAATTTACCGTGTCCTCTACTCCCTCCTGGTGAAAACCCATTTATTCAACTTGTACGGTCCTTAACTTAGGAGACCATTTCCATTTTCTAGATGTGAGGCTTTGTGGTAATCATTAGGGTTGTAATGGTTGTCGTTGAATGTTAATTGAATGGGACCTTCCAACAAACAAACATAGGAATTGGTCCCCAAACGGCGCGGGATGGGACCATCCCTCTGTCCGATTGGCCCCATACGGCGTTGTTTGAGACCAATCATCCACCTAACCCTAATATTGACCCTCATACGGCGCCGTTTGGGACCCCCCTCTGTCCGATTGACACCATACGACGCTGTCTGACACATATCATCTATTTAACCCTAATATTGACCCTCATCCGGCGTAGTCTGAGACCAACCCTACACCTAACCCTAATAATGACCTCATCCGGCGCCGTATGGGGCCATCCATCCATCCGACTTCAACAAACCCTAATATTGACCTCATCCGGCGCAGTCTGAGACCAACCCTACACCTAACCCTGATACTGACCTCATCCGGCGCCGTATGGGGCCATCCCTCCATCCGACTTCAACAAACCCTTAATTTTTTCCCCATAAGGCGCCGTTTGGGTCCATTCCTCCATCAAATTCAGTCATCACAACCACTAATGAAGTTCTCCCAACAACCACCAACCCCATATTAATGGAACCCACCACCCAACTTACATTTATGGACCTCACCACGCCTATAAAACACACTCCAACCCTCTTTACTCACTACTCACTCATCACTACTCTTCACTCACTTCATCCACAATGTCTGCACCTTTAAGAGACATCATTACAACACAACGTGTTGAACTTGAACACAAGGAGAGGCTGGATAAGCTCCAGAAGATTAGGATAAGTCTTCTTCGGGTCCAAGTGAAGGCTGATGCACTGATGGACGAGCTGAGACAGGCGAATAGAAGTGGATGGACAGATGCAGACGAGAATAATGCGCGTATCGTGTTGGAGCAGCTCGAAGGACTTCGACACTTTGTCTTGTCCTTCACTCACCAAGACGAGATAACTACCCGTTGGTAATATGGGTTGGTTTGTATCGGACACAAAGACCTCAAATTTTCAACTCCATATGAGAGTCTTTGTGGTAATAAAGTAGGGTTGTAATGTGTTTACCGTTTAACTTGAATCAAACTACATGTGACTCGTGGTATTTGAACGATGTTTGGTTATATGATTTGTTAACCCATTCGACGTCGTCTGGGGCCACATCCTTGACCGATCGGTCAACAGAACAGATCTTATGGTTTCACAATTAAGCCGTTCGGCCACCCCCGTTACCGATCGGCTTCATGCATATACACCACTATCCTATCCCAAACATAAATGCATTCCTCACATGTAATGGAAATGGAAATGCATTCAACACATGCAATTCAAACAAAGTATACTCAGCAAATAGTATCATATTCAGGAATAAATAAATACACACAGTCTATCATAAATGGAAACATACATACCCTAAACATTAGATGCAGATCGAAGCGAAGGACATGTTCGTCTGTTGTGACCCACGGTAGCACAATGTCCACATTTCCTAGGATGCTTTGGAGCCGCTTGAGTCGCTCGTTGAACCTCACCTCCTGAAGGAATTCTTCTTTCCTACAGTCTCCCGCGTTTCACTTCATAGACTGGAGGAAGAACATCGATACGAACTTCACGATAAAATTCACCAATATTCCACTCTTCTGCACGAGATACTAGGTACATAGTCCCAGAATATGCTTCAGCCCATTTTTGTAGCGTGTAATAGTTCGAGCACAAGTCATACATATCTATATTGGCATGCTCACAACACGCTAGGGCATGGGCACAAGGAATTCTATCTATGTCAAACTCCCGGAAACTGCATTGCCTCATCCCCAAATGAACCAATACGTCATTATGTTAAGCCCTCACCTGATACTCGCCGTGTGTGTTCAGTGGTGTTATCTGCATCTGCGAGACTAGCTTGTTGCTTGCAGACATGATTTTCTCTACCTTTGGAGTTACAACTTGGGAGTTCGGTATCTTGTTCATCACATCCAGACGTTGCATGAAGCATTCGGTAACCCTTTCCTGCATCCTGTTCAACAACTTTATAACAAGCAGCTTTCTCGCTTCTCTTATTACATTGTTGATAGACTCAACCTCGTTCGTTGTCATTATATTGTACCGCAACCCTACGAAGTGAGATCTCGCCTATTGACAAGGTTGTATGCTTGTGTTCTCCAGATATTCCACCGCTTTGGGGTACATTTATTTCAGTTGCTCGTACTTGTCATGGAACCTCTCCATTGTGTACGCATCAGAAACTTCTTGAAACAACTTCGATAATCTGTTTTTTTCCTTAGCCCCTACCTTCTCTCTCACATTTTGCTTCAGATGCCACCTACAATGCCCATGTTGGGCTTCTGGGTAGACGATCGACACTGCAATGATGATACTTACATGTCTATCCGAAAGGATAACCAAGTCGTCCCCATCCGGGATCTCCAACCTCAACTTTTGGAAGAACCATTTCCATGAATCGTTGTTCTCCGAGTCAACTACAGCCCAAGCCACAAGATATTGGTGACCATTACCATCTTCCCCGCTTGCAATTATCAGTACCCCTTTATACCTTGTCTTCAACCACGTACCATCTACTAAGATCACTTTTCTCAAGGCATAGTTAAAACCCTCAATGCATGGCCGATATGCTACGAAAACATATTTAAATCTACTCTCCGCATCCACCTCCAAATGAGTTATTACACCTGCATTCATCTTCCGAACCTGCTGCAAATAAACAGGGAGTAATCCATAACTTGAAGCTGGGTCCCCTACAAGTTTAATCATCGCCAGTGTTTTTGCCTTCCAACATTTCCAGTATTTATAAAAGCCCAACTGGTCCTTCTCCAACTTGTTTTGAATGGCACGTGGTTTGGGAATAAATTCTACTTCACTATTTTCTTTTACCAACCTACACGCAATCTCTTCCGTAGTCAATTTACCTTTTCGGGAGTTCCGTTCACTAACCAAAAAAGTACGTAAAGACTCATACGTTCTAATGGATAACGTTTCACGGGATCCGCGATCTTTTGCTGCACCCACAAGTAGCACCAGCACATTTTGCAATGTATAAAGTCTTTGAAGATCTATCACGCTTTATCCGAAAATCACCCTTAATTGAAATGTCTTTCAGATAACTCATCAGTGATATCTTGTTCGGAAATTCTTTACCAACTACTAAACTTGACCCATCCCTAAAACCGACAGTGCTTTGTTCTGGATCCACCGAATCCGCAAGAAACTCCTCATTTCTATGAACATACTCCCCCATTTCACGGTTCTCCTCGATATTGTCCAAGCTTACCGATGGTGGCGTAGGAGATGATGCTTGTGCTTCCGTATCACGTTCTCTCCGCCGAATAACTGGGTTATCTACATTATTTGGATTACCTGCAACACTACAAATACCAACTTCAAAATAAGCGTCATGCCCCCCCATTGTCATGTTCATCATGCTCATATGCAACAGCTTCCGGTACATTGTTGACCCCCATGTTCAACAGTATCATCTTCCCCACAAACTGTATCTTTCTTGCTCAGCTCTACACGTAACACGGTTCTGGTACCTATATTTCTGTTCTCCAGTACAAAACCCCGAAGAGTGAAATCATCGTAGATTTTCTCTATTGGGATAACTCCTACAAAATTGGGCATAACAGCTACAAAACTAAGTTTCAGTTCTATCTCCCTTTCATTCACCCCTATTTCGGAATACAGGCGCTCCTTCACTTTCTTCGGCGTTGTATTATCATCCACAATAAGGCTAACACAACCATTGTTTGTTGTTGATATCCAATCATACTTCCCATCCACTAGCTTATATTCCCCACCGTAAGTAGCACGAACTAAAATTTCACCTATTCCTGTAACAATTACAACCCCATAAGGACATATTGTACTAATCGAGTATGATTTAGTATATGCAATTAGCCGTCCCGCAAATAACTCATCCGATCGGTCACCCGATCGGTTGGAATATCAGCCGTCCGGCTAGTGTATATTCACGTTCATACGAGACCGATCGGTCAGCTCGTCTTCCCCATCCGAGGCCGATCGGCCCCATTGGTTCACCATTTCAGAAAATTCACAAAACCTACGACATACAAATATATTCCACCCAATTCTACCATTTGTTTATTTCACTAAGTTTACACACACATTAAACAATAACTTCTCGTTTTTCCACTCCTACATTCGAAGATCTACTCAAACCTAAAACTGAAATTCACTAGATTCAAATTTAGGATGAAATCAAGCTTACCTTACTTGGAGGATTGCTTAAATGGACGCAATGGGCTTTGGACGGTGGTGGACGGCGACGGGGAACGTGGTGGACGTCGGAATTTTTTTTGGCTATGGAGGTCGGCCGGCTGTTTTCTGGGTGCGAAAAGGGGGGGCTGAGATTTAGGGTTTTTTTTCCAATATTACAAAAGGGTAATATTGGAAAACATAAAGTGGAGGTCTTTTTACAAAACATATAACATGTGAAGGTTTTTTTTGCAATAAATTAGCCTCAGAAGGCCTTTTTAATAAATCGTCCAACTTTCTGGTATAACCCATCATACAAACTACAATCCAATCTGGACACTTGGATCGTGGAAAATACCCTCAACTACACTTCAATAATTATTTTTACAAAATTATTTAAAAATCACTTTTTTTATATATATTTACTTATTAAATGACTTCATTTTTATCTAAAAAATCACTGCATTTTTGTTTTTAAAAAAGGGTAAACTACAAATACCTACCCCAAACTTGTCACGATTAACTGCTACCTACCCTCATGTTTTTTTTTGTAACCGATACATACTCAAATGTTCCGAAAATTAACGCAAAACCCCTGTAGACAGGTAAAATGACGAAAATGCCCTTAACTACATTTCAGTAATTACTTTTAAAAAAATTTAAAAAATCACTTTTGTTAGGTATATATATGTACTTATTAAATCACTTCAGTTTTATTTAAAAAATCACTTCAGTTTTATTTTTGAAAAATTATTTAAAAAATCACTTCAGGACATTTTCGTAATTTTACCTGTCTGCAAGGGCTTTGCGTTAATTTTCGGAACATTTGAATATGTATCGGTTACAAAAAAAACATGAGGGTAGGTATCAGTTAATCGTGACAAGTTTGGGGTATGTATTTGTGGTTTACCCTTAAAAAAATCACCGAGGGTATTTTTGTCATTTTAACTGACGGAAGTGGTTTCTAGTTACAAGTTGTAACTTCAGGGTATGCATCTTTAGTTTTTGAACTTCAGGGTAATCATCGGTTAAACGTGCCAACTTCAGGGTATGCATTTGTAGTTTACCCTTAAACAAAAATTGCTAATGACAACATTATTAATGCATATCTTTGTAAGTAACTTTATAATCAACACGCTACCCCCTGAATTTCGTGGGCTGTTGGATCTATTAAATCAATGACCTAGATTTAGTTCGTAGTTTGTACCCGAAAGTATCATATATATATATATATATACATATATATATATATACATTAAGGTACAAACTTGTATCTTTCGTTCGAAATACAAACTACTAATCTGGGCCTTTGGATTGTGGAATCACAAGCCTAGATTTAAACAAAAATCCTTAATGACATAATTATTAATGTATATCTTTGTAATTAATTCTGTAATCAGTCACCCCTACCCCCCTTGAATTTTGGTGGTCGTCATATCCCCTAAATCACAATGTCCCATATAGGTTTGTATTTCGCACGTGAATTTTGGTTTGTACTCGAAAATACCCATATATATATATAATTACTAAATAATAAATATATATGTATTAGATCGAACATTATTTAATAATTATATTAATTCATACAAATTAAAGATAATGAATATATAAAATTACTAGTTAATTTAAAACAATTAAACTTCAAAAAATATATTTTTTTGATAAGCTAAAGAATTTTATTGAGCAAATATTCTATAAGGATATAGAACAAAGAAAGAAAGGTTCCAAAAAGATCCTTTCCTCAAACCAATATAGTTACGAATAGCGAAAACAAAACCAGAACTAAACAAGTTGTAAATAGCACCTTGTCTATATCCTTTTCGGGTTCAAACAAGAAAACCGGTTGGACACCGAAACAGGGGTGAGGGCTTGATCAGATATCGGAACCAAATGATCCATGTCCTTCTTTCCTTCAGACTCGAGGGCTAAAGAACAAAGATCAACGGCTTTTCTACTAACTTTCGAGTTGTAGATCCAATTACCCGAGCTATCTCTTTTGGCTACGTCCGCCAAAAATCGGCCCATTGTATCCCCTTTATCAGCAGAAGTCCGGGCTTTAGTCTGATACACTACAACATGTTGTGCAATTACCTTTGCCTGGCCCTTCTTAGGACGACCACGTCTTTTGGGTTCAACCCTGGAAATCGGTTTTTCCAAGGCGTTCTTCCAAGGACTTCCTTGAAACAAGCCCTCCAAAGTCGGGTCTTTGTCCCGAAGTTGATTGACTTGGGCATCTAAAACCGAGCCCAAAAATGTAGGGCACATGTCAATCTCCATTCTCTTAAAAATGGTACTCAAACGTGGATCTTCTCGGCTCAACTGTTGGACCTTTCCAGATAAACCTGCATCTAGCATAGCAAGCCCAATGGACATGCCCGATCCGACCAGAACAGGGGATGGATCTGCCTCATCGCCAGGCCCAACCTAACTAACTTGGCCCAAAAATTGAGGCTTGTCTACAACTCCAGCTCGACAATGCACAGCCGCCATCGGAGACGACGATTTTGCCTGTAATTGCGGCGCGATCGAATCTGATTCCGAAAATCAATCTCTCTGATTCGAAAAAGGAGAAACTTGATTCGAGATCCCAGGTTTCGTGGGATCTCCTCCTAAAGCGATGGAAAGTGGAGTTGAGCACGAATGCTCGTTGGTCCCCTGCACGAGCGACGTCGACGCTTTCACCGGCGATGGTGTACCCAGGTGCTGCATGAAGACCCCTCTAGGACACTCCATCATCCTTTCCTGTCCGAGCGAGCTCACGGAACTCGGGATCCGAGTGTCACGCGGAACAGAGCTGATGCTCTGTTTCTCGTTCCCTCCTAGATCAGTCGCTGAAAAGTCACAACGCCGCCGCGAAAACGCCACGAACAAGACATCCCCCCTTCACCGTTGCCCCGTTCAAAGCATCAAAAGCCTGGGACGCAGCTGATGACGTCGTAAAACGAACGAAACCAAAGAAACGCCCTGTCTTGTTCGCTCGTTTCAGCAAAGTAAGGGAAGCTATTTCGCTGAACTTAGACAAATGATCCCGGAACCAGTCCTCCGACGAGGGATAAGGTAGGTTTCGGACGTACAACTCAGTTTTTCTCACTTCATATTGAGCCGGTGACCTTCGTCGACGTACAACTCCGTCTGCCTCACCTTCCTTGTTCTCCAACACCTCTGTGATAGGATCAGAGGCTACAACTTTTGCCTCGTCTGCAGCTCGACGTTGACTCCCTTCCTCTGAGTCCAAGTTCGTTGCCTTGCTCTGTGTTGGACGTTTCGAAGCTCGTCCATCAGTGCCTCCACGACCACTCTGTTTTGGCTTGTCCACCTTGTTGCAGATGGCTCGGTAATCACGGTACATGGACAGGATATTCGAACAAAAGGAGAAGAAGGACGCCAGATCGTCCTTACTCTCGCCGTATTTAAACTTCCGGCCAGCCACTAAAAGGGGGCGTTTTTGAGAGCGTTTCTGAGAGCCCATAGTTCGTGACGATTTATGTTAGTATCGCTTGTTCAAAATATATGTTTAATTAGTAATTAATTTTTAAAAATAAAATTTAAATAAATATTTTCCTAACTAGTAATTGAGTAATAAAAAGAAATCAAATTGGCCTCTAGGGTTCTCTCCTCCTCTTCTCTCTCACAGTCGCCTCCGTCGCTACCATTTGTGGCTGATCCTGTCGTTGCCTCCACCACCAACACAATAGAGTACCACCCATACAACCACCATGGTTTGGAATGAAAAAACATGGAGACATATGAAAGTACATCAGGTACCCCCCCCCCCCCCCCCCCCCCCCCCGCCCCTCCGCCACAAGGTTGTAGGTTGCGACCCCCTATGAGGTCAATATCGTTGTCACCTATGTCGATGCTTCCTCATTCGGCACCACACCTTCTCCTACGACCTAGGAACCACCCTACCTATTGTGAAGGTGGGATAGGAGGAGGAGTCACAATAATATGGAAGCCACCTATCAATCAACCACAGCCAACTCGACCTCCCTCCCAGATCTCCCTCACCATCTTTGGGGTGCGCCTCGTCATAGAACCACAACCAATATGCCCACTGAACCATACCGCTTCCCATATGCCAACCCGTCGTTCTCCCTTAGGCCGACCAACAAGGTGGGGACCATGGATCCTCCCACAAGAGGATCCCTCGGTCACTACCAATTACCGCCACAAGCTACCCATGGGATGATGTACAACTAGGGTGGGGACCGACCAACTATGGAAGATTCTCATCGTCTACCACCGAGCATAACTGCTCAAATCGAGGATGAGGTGACTGAACCGCTCATTCAATGGTTTTGGTATGATCGGTCGGTGGGAAACGGATCTATGGGTCCTATTAAGGCAAGGCCGATGGCCTTTGTTCCATAAAACCCATACCATAAGGAAACAAGAAACAGGAACCAAACCTAACCCCGACAATGTCCAGGAAACCATAGGACAAGACTGGCCCGAAGCAGGAGCCTCTAGGCCACGACCACTCCCCACACAGAATCGATGGTCCCAATATAAGGAACCCTATCCGTGAACGACGGTCCATCACCATGAACGAAACCGACCAGTATGGGAAGAGGTCGATACCCATACTACTGCAACGGATGGACAAGGAAGACGATGAAGGGCCGAGATGCTAAGCATGCATGCTACACCTTGAGCAGCAATTATTGGCTTTATCAGACTTTACTTTTGTTTTCAGTACGCCTTTATGACACTTCCAAAACCGGTTGTACTGGATCACTTGTCTCATAGTTTTTTGTAAAGGGACCTATTGGGGCACCTTATTGTTTAATGACTTTTTTTATACTTCATGGTCAGGAAATTTCTCCTGATGCACTCATTTGTAGTTGATATTTATAATGAATGAGATTGCAACTTTCATCCAAAAAAAAAGTCACTATAATCAATGTCCTAAAATTAACTTCTTAATTTCCCCCAAAACTTAAATGCTTCGTTTTTTCGACACCTGTAAAATAAGATATTCTTGAAAAGCCTAATTTACGTGTTAATTTTGTTTACTTTTTTGTGTTCCTGAATTCCGATTAATAACTTTTCAATAAACTGATAAACTTCATGTGCATGAATATTGTTCCAATTCTAATTCATAATTTCTTAATTTACAAAATCATCTCTAACCCTAAAATCAAAATATGACAAATTAACCCTATAGTCAAATATAATCCTAAGATTTCTAATTCATTCAAACTTAACCTTAAAATGTATAATTCAGGGAACTTACCTTGACAAGGCGTAAACGAGGTACAAATTGCTAGAGGTAGAAGGAGGAAGGAACGACTGCGGTGGTGGAGAAATGGAGTATTTAGTGGAGCCTAGCCGGTGAAAGAACACGATGTTGGGTCTTGAACGGTAGATGGCACGGTCTTGGACTGACGACCCGGGTTAGGATTATGCGAGATGTGACGGAAGAAACAGGTTGGATTGTCTTGAAAACGTAACAATGAAGAGGAAAATAGGGAATAGGACTGAGAATGAGAAATGTAGTGTGTGTGATGTCGTACATAGAAATTTGATAGGTAGAATGTAAGTTTGTCATCCAAGTTCTTTAGTGATGTGACGTCATTTTCGAATTCACACTTAGAATTTTTTTGAAAAAAGAATAAAAGGGTGCATTTAGGCAACAAAATCTTGGGAGACGATTTATAAATAGTTGGGCAAATTTTCGACTCAATCGACCAAAAAATCCTATCCTTCAATTTTTTTTCCTTTCGTTGTTGCGATTAGATATTCAAGACCACTAATTATGAGTATTATACTACCAACACACGTATTTATTTGACATAAGCACATCAAACACACATGCTTTGCGACGGAATATTAATACATATGGGTTCTCCCAAAAACAGAAGCACAAAAGTTAATGGGGGAAACTAGAGGTTTAGGAGATAGAGGTTTATAGTTTATCTTCGTTAGGAAATAAAAACCATATATATGATACATATTGTTTTTTATACTACTCATATGAAATATATGGTTCATTTGACAAAATTAGGAAATCGATCAAGGCGGTCAACCGTTTGTTAAAGGTTGGTCAACTTCAAATTGGCCAACAGAATGTACATATCAGTCAAGTGGAAGTAAAAACTCAGAATCCCGAACAACATGACCGACGAGTCCATAACTTGTTGCCTAAACACATCTTGCCTAATAGTATATACAATACATCGGCCAAGATAACCCCACATGGTCGAGGACTTTTGGCTTCGTTGGCCATGGTGTCGCTTGATTGACGAATATCTATTCCATCGCCTAAGTATGAAAACTTGGCCAACGACGGAATTTATTTCGTCGGCCAAACGACTTCCTGGTGTAGTGTTTCCTTCTTCACGATCTTTGTCCATATGTGTTTGGAGCGTTGTGTTTGCGCTTGTGAGATAAACCTTTTTCTTGAACCATTCCCCCATCCATTATATCCAAATATTATTGTTTCGAGGGATTCATGATTTAGTCCAACAATTTAGCGTACATTTGACGCACCTTTTATAATCGATTTCGGTAGTTGAAAGACATTAGAGGCAAAAAAAATTGAGTATAACTTTAAGTGACTCATGAATAATATGAGATAAAATGGTGAATAGCTCCCTATTTAGAGATATTTTGAATTGAAAAATATATTATTTTAATCTTTAGATTATTTTTCTTCGAACAGGAAAGGTCGCACACAATTGTTGGTCGGTGAGATCGGATCAACAATCGTTCGAACAAGGGCAATTCGTCCAAACTGATTACTTTTCATACGAAAACAATCGTATAACTATGTTGATAGGGAATGGTCTCTTTGCCAAGATGACGTCGCCATTCGTTCGACCATCTATATTCTAACCTTCACCGTCTACAAGGAGATGTCTCATTTAAACACTGGCAACGTACACCGTATTATTGCTTTCCTTGATGTATCTTGGTGTGTTTTACGTTCTTGTCTTCTTTGTTATACTAGTATAGTTTTTATGAGTTTTTACTGTATTGTCACCATGTATTTTTTTTAAAATACTTGGAATAAATACACTCGTTTGAATATAAAACAATCATGAAACAAAATAAACTCGTAATCCAATGACAAGTTGGAAGACACCCAACCCCGAACACACAATGAACAAGAGATACTTTTTAGGGAAAAGGCCGCTTCCCAACTATGGTTCACCTTTGTTTCCATCGTCCACATTGCGACTGACCTTCGTTCCTCATTCCCATCGGTGAACTTTTCGCGATTCTCAGAAACTAACGGAAACCGTCTGTTTTGACGGCACCGTCAGTATTTTCAGCGCGTGACAGTCACATGCCTTTCCATTTTTTCGTAAATGGCCATATTGCCCTTAGGGGAAAAGCCACATCCCAACTATGTTTCACCTTTGATTCCACCATCCTAACTGCGACTTACCTTTGATCTCAATTCCCACCTGCGAACTATTCGCTATTCTTCAAAACTATCAACCATCAACATCACGCCATACCCATCTCCCATGCTCATCTCTCATGACCTTCTTCCCATACCCATCATCTTCTTCTTCCATACTCATCCATGGTGAGCATCCATGGTGAAGCTCGGGCTAGATTTAAAAAAACTCCTCCCTTTCTTTTCATGAAAAAAAAACATGCTTAAAAAAAGTCCCACACGAATTGCAGATCTGAAAAGTTCATCCCTCCGTGGGCGTGAACCAAATAAGGAGATTTGGGGATATTATTGGATGTGGTTTCAGAGTTCGTCTTCTTGGATTTGGCTCTGCAGAGTACATAATCTCGAACTCACCGATGCTCTTCGTCTCCGATGGAGCTTCGGTTCTGCAGATTTGAGATGATGAACATAGAACCACCATCGTACTCTATTTGTGTCCATATTTGGGTTTGAAAAAAAAGTATCAAAATGATAAATAAATAAACAAAAAAAGAAGAAGATTTGGGTCTGTGTTCATCGGTTGGAGATTTGGGGAAGAAGAAGAAAATGTAAAAAAAAATTCAATTTTGGTTAAAAAAAATATTTTTTTATAATTAAAATATGATTATTATATATAAAAATATTTAAATACCAGATTTGTTAATATCAGATTATAAATAAATTTAAAAAGTTTATTTATAGATAAATTAAAAAATATATTTATTAATTTGATTTAAAACAAATCTATTTCAAGTTTGAGGGCAAATTCGTCTTTTTCCAAGCAAAACTAACGGTGTCATCCAAAATAACAGATTTTGATAGTTTTGAAGAATCGCGAATAGTTCGCAGGTTGGAATGGGGAACGGAGGTCAGTCGCAGTGTGGACGATGGAAACAAAGGTAAACCATAGTTCGGATACAGCCTTTCCCCTACTTTTTAATTCGATAGCTTACAATATAACATCGAATTTTTAAAATGACATATATAGACGCACGAACGTTCCTTATTTTTATCATATAAAAATACGTTGGACCACAAATCTAAGAAAAAAAGCAATGCAGATGCGAAAGAATATGTGGATGAAATGTATTATAATGGTAGGTGGCTACTAAAATCCAAAGGGCATAGGTTATTATCGCATTTAATTATCGTGTCTCATATGGGTGTGTTCCTCACACTAGTGACTTATTTTTTTATTGTGGTCTTCATTTGTTTACCTATTTAATAATTGTTTTAGTTTTTTTCCCTTTTATAGGAAAAAGTCGAGGATGCTGGTTTTATGAATATTTTTATGTCATTGTCATCTCTACCTTTATTATATTTTTCGTCTTATTATTTTTTGGTGATAAATATATTATATTTTATTAAATATCAATGGTAGAATTACATTCGAGTACATCAAAGATAAATCCTTGACAACGAAAAACAGACAAAGAACACAAAGTGTTCATAATTCTTTTTTATACTATAATTGTTCCTAACGATATTGGATGGCGCATCATATAGGCAAGCTAACACTAAACTATGACGAAACCAATACTTGCTGCTCAAGGTGTAGCCTTCATGCTAAATTCGATGTATTAAACCAAACATGCGATCATTGATTTCAAAGGGAGGCATAGCTCTTTTCAGGGACCCCTCACAGGGCCAGTCCATAGAGCACTGAATTCCTTTCGTCATTGACCCTGCAAAAATGAAAGCAGAAAAAATAAAATTGACCCACTCGATTAACAAGATCTAGAATTAAGAGAGGGGTCGAGGGGGGGGGGGGGGGGTGGAGGCCAAGGAGAGGGGCGTGCCATCGGCGGTTTCAGAGACTACGACGACGGCTTCAGAGGTGGCGGCGGATGCGGCAGCGGAGGCTTCAGAGAGTTTCCGCCGAGATCAATCGGAGAAGAGGCAGTAGCAGACGAGAACCCCCAAAAGCAATTGAGAAAGGAACAGGTGATGTCGGCGGCAACGTGATCGTGGTGATGGGAGTTGGGGTGAGATTGGGGAAATCGGGGATTGGGTAGTGATGACTTTTGTGGGAAGCGGACGAGCAAAAGAGGATAACAGGGATAGACGCCATATCGATGGAGAAGTAGTATTAGACGGAGACCGAGAGAAGTGACAGTGGCCCTCGGGAAAAGCCGTCGTCTAGGCTAGAGGTTCTGAAACCCTAACAAAGTGCATATGTTTATTTTGTCGTCCCACTTTCGTCTTATTGTTTAAATAAAAGAACATTGAAATAATTATTTATATTTTTTGCATTTTCACCTTTGTTTTGTACAATTTTAGTATAAGAAAAGTGTGCGAACCACCTTTGAGAAAAAAAAGTTTGAGAAAACAACATTTTACATTGAGAAAATAGTGTTTATAGTTTGAGAAATTTTTTGTGTGAGTATACTCAACTCAAACAAGAACTGTTGTTTTCTCAAACCGTATACATTGTTTTTTTGAGTTCGTAGGTTCACACCGTTGCAGTTGGTTCATACTTTATTGCAAGCCTATATATATATATATATATATATATATATATAGGGTAGCTATCCAGTAAAAACCATCTTTATTGTGCAAACTAAGAACCAATTTAAGCCACAGGATGCGGTCAAAATGACATCAGTAGAGCGCGCGCGATGCTGACACGTGACCGCTTCACGCGCGCCTTTGCCCGCGCGCGTGCGCGTGTTGACCACGCGCGCGCGGGTGCTGATAGTTTACAAGCACGGTGCTGATAGTTTAGCACAAATGCAAACTATCAGCACTGTACGCGCAAACTATCAGCACCGTGCTACACAAACTATCAGTACTGTGCGCGCGCGCACCAGCAGCGCGCGCGCCCACGTGTCAGCACCTGGTGAGTTCGTAGTTTGCACAATAAGGTGCGGTGTTTTATATATTTATTGTCCACGTGTCAGCATTTGGTGCGCTCTGCTGACATCACTTTAGGGGGATCCTATGGCTCAGATTGGTTCGTAGTTTGCACAACAAGGGGGGTTTGTACCTGATACCAACCCTATATATATATATAGGGTAGCTATCCAGCAAAAACCACCCTTATCGTGCAAACTACAAACCAATCTAAGCCACATGATGCAGTCAAAGTGACGTCAGTAGAGCGCACGCGATGCTAACACGTGGCCACTTCGGGCACGCCTCTGCCCGCACAGTAGCGCGTGTTGACCACGCGCGAGCGCGGGTGCTGATAGTTTACAAGCACAGTATTGATAGTTTAGTACAAATGTAAACTATCAGCATTTTTTGTACCAAACGATCAACACCGTGTTTTTCTGAGGATAGACTACTACTAATTTTTAAAAGAAGCCCAAATCATAGTTGGGCTTTTGATGTTAAAGCGAACGGTAACTAACTTAGAACAATAATGTAACTAAGAACAAAATTTGAAAGACAAACAAAACTGGAAACCAAAGCCAAAACCATTTCCGGTTCGACCTGAACCAGACCACTATGGCCTAAATACCATTGTGAATTCCCAAGGAAAGCACTAGACTGTTGTGTAATGTGTCTGGTATGGGCAGGGATCACGTGAGATGGTGGAGTACCCCGAAAACCAGGACCGGGGGGGGGGGGGGGGGGGGGGGGGGCGGGGTTGTCAATCCTCCAGGACATCCCACGGCCGAAAGGCCTCTTATCTCCAAGCAGGGTTGTTTTCCAACCCTTGCATCTTCTAATTCCATTCAATCGTCCCACCCTTTTTTCTTGGAAGGTGTCTTCAAGAGTTCCTCGATCTCATTCGGTCCTCTTACTAGCGAAGCTCTAGGTGTGTGGCTTGATCAAGATGGTAGTAGATCGATGGTCGTCACCAAGGGGTCTTCTAGACTTCCAAGGGGGCGTCCAAGACCAGCTGAGTTGAAGGGCCCCACGTAGATAAGACGAGTAGGCGTGATGGTAGACAATAATGCAGATTCTTGTGCCTGGAACAGAGGGAAGCTCGGGGGAACCGTAGGAGAGGGCTTCGGTGGTGGCACCACCCACTCCCTTGGCACCGATTTTCCTATCTCCGAAGCACCATTCACGCCCAAAGATGCACAATATCGAAAGGATCTCGTGAGTTCAAGAGAACAATCGGCCACTGTATGGCCTATCCTACCGTAGTTAAAGCAGAACATGGGAAGCTGTTCATACTAAAGGGTGGCCTGGATTGGTTGAGCAAATTCCGGACTACCTCATCCTTATCGGTCAGCGGAGCGGACGTCTCCAACGAAGTGATTATTTTTCCAACGAAGGGAAAGAAGTTGTCATCAACGACGACATGCTTCCCTTCGGTGGGTACGATCCTCTTTCCCTAAGTGATCTGTCTTCCACCCTCGACATAGGCTCCTGATGGTGAGGGTTTCTGGAAGAGGAGAGCGGCAATATTAGGGTGGATAGTTTTCCCAACGGAGCGACTTGTGGGGCACCCGTTAGTGCTAGGGTTCCTTGGACTAGGGTTTTTCACCAAGGAAGGGATGGTTTTCGATGTCTCCTACCCTATACCACTGGAAACACCAAATGGGTCGGTGTGTGTATCGGGCCCTAAGAGAAAAATATCGGTGGGAGGGATGTCAAAGAGATCCTAGTTTGCGGCATAAACGTGGGAGCCAGTTTCTTTTGGGCGATCGATAGTTTGGCTGGTAATGCCAGGGTTGGCACTGATTCAACAGGAGGGGGCACGCAACCTCCAACAGGTCCGAAGGCATGGTTGGAGGTAATGTTAGGGCGGTTGTTCCTGTAACACCCCACCGTCCCACACAGGGCCCTACGTGCGACGATGTTAGGTCTACAGCCCAATACACCCCAACCCCTCTGGTGTATTGTCCACAGACAAATACCAACCTAGGTTGTTGGTGAGACTTGAACCCAAGACCTCACCCTTTATAGCATTTCCTTGAGTGATGTTATCACCAATTGAGCTGCAGCTCAATTGGTGATAGCATCACTCAAGGAAATGCTATAAAAGGGTGAGGTGTTGGGTTCAAGTCTCACCAACAACCTAGGTTGGTATTTGTCTGTGGAAAATACACCAGAGGGGTTGGGGAGTATTGGGCTGCAGACCTAACATCGCCGCGCGTAGGGCCCTGTGTGGGATGACGGGGTGTTACAGTTCTAGATTCCAGAGTCGGTGAAAGGGGTGAAGCCTTAGGTGGGGTCTTCCTCGGCTTACGTGGGGTTTACTTGGGATGAAAAACCTCTTGGCACTGATGTCAATTATGTCGATCCTAAATCGGAAGGCATAACAAGGTAGTTTCCTAGGAGAAGGGAAGGATGAGAGACAGAGAGAACGAAGAGAGAGAGTCGCTACCAATAACGACAACGATCAAGGTTTGAGCTATTTTTCTTCGCAGCGGTGGAGGATTTTGACAACACTTACACTATTAGACCATGTGATATTGTTGTTTAAAGTGTCCAAATTTATAAATATGTATTTGTTTTAGCACTTATTAATTTGTTAAAATAGAGATTATTAAACTAACTTTATTAAAAGATTCAAATGAGCTAGGATTTTGAGAGCTTTGTCGCCGTCCACACCTCCATGGCTATGGCTATTCCAATTTCCATAGCATATGCCATGGTTCTTCTTCTCTCTTCTTCCCAACCTCCCCTTTACACTTTTCCTTTGGATCCTGCGAAGTTTTTTTCTGCTAGGGTTTCTTTGAAGTCGTCTTTAGCCACCGCGACGTTGGCCGTCTCCCGCCACCAACGGAGCATATCCTGATCTGTTTCGGTCTCCCCTCTGCCTCGGGGGTTTCCATCTCTACAACCACTGTCCCTGATGTTGCCGTCACCGTCCTTGAAGCCGCCGCCGCCCCTGATGCTGTCGACGCCTCTAATGCCGCCGTCGTCTTTGATACCACCACCATACCTAGAGACGTCCCTGAAGTCGCAACAATCGGCTCTGCCGCAGCCGGCACGTCCTTCTCTCTGGCCTCCGCCGTCGCAACCACCTCGTCCCCTTTCACGATTATGGATCTGGCTCTGGCTAATCGAAAGGGTCTCTTTTATGTTGTTTGAGTTTGCCTTTGCAGGATCAATGCCTATCGATCAGAGAATCAAGGAGTTTTCTAGAGAGGGGAGCCTCGGGGACTGGCCCAACAAAGAAGATACTTTGCCTCCCACCATCACCATTACCGTCGAGGTCCCAGGATATCCGGTATCCCGTTCCCCCTCACCATCTTCTTTCAGTGCCCAAGGGACGTCAAAATACCGTCTGTGACGGTTTTTGATATTAATAGAATCAATGAACCATTGTTCGCTAGTACTAATCTTCTGGTGGTCGGGGAGCCTGTTCCCAGAGGCACGATAACGTAATTAATTTCAAGTTATAAAATTTCACCTTTCGCTAAAAAAATAAGATTCAACAAAGACCTAAGGATTTTGTACGAAAAATCTTAATTTATGCATAAAGAGAGATGATCTTGTAAAGAAGATATTATAATTATGGAAAAATAAAATAAATGAAAAGATAATAGTATATTTGAAAGATAATGAGATTTAGATCGTATCTATTGGTTTGTAAAAAATATCATCGGTCTTTAAAGTTTCGCTTTCAAATATTTTCTCTTTTCCCTAAACCATTTTCAGCTTCCACCTCCTTTCGATCATCACCATTTTCATACCCTATCTCCTTCTGATCACTATAGCTTCGCAATCGTCGTGCCCGCTGACCCTTGTTGCGTCCCGCTTACCTGTTTGCCGCCCTACTCAGCTTGGCCAACGCGATGGGGACCGTGGATCGTACCACAGGAAGACACTATTACTCTAACCACACACTGCTGCCTACTCCCAGATGAAATGGCATATTCCCCGCGGAGGAAACGACAACTCATGACTACTCCTCGGATGTTAGCTCTAATCAGGAGATGATACGTGGAGGAAGAGAATAGCCCCGTCCTCCAACGGCTTTCGTACGATGATGCCATGCGAGATACGGCTCAAGGTACCATTTGAGCACGAACTCTGGCCTCGGCACAACTCCATCCCCACCGATGGGGATCCCGGACCAAATCCTGCTCGAATCGTCGACAGGAACCCTCACGAGCTGCCTGGTCTAATGAGGAGGAGCTCAACACACCTTCACATCCAGTGCAAGATCGGTGCTCCCGACCACTAGAACCCTACCCATGGAGGCTGATCCACCATCATGAGCAACTATCCTTTGAACTAACCAATAGAGGACTAGAGGAGCAAGGCAACAGTCAATCACAGCGGGTGACAACCATGATGTTGCGGATCTGTGTCGCTGTGGACACCCGTCCGTGTAGGAACCATACGAGAGATGATCACTGCTAATCCCGAGACACTCGTCGGTATGAGGATCGCCGAGACGACTCTGTCTTCACGGGTACCCCTATGGTATGGATGGAGGAGACCCTCTGGTATCCCTCCCTTCCTGGGCCGAATGATTCAAGCACCCCTACCCACCGAATGGAGGAGCCCCACAAGTATATCTCCCTTCTAGGGTCAGATGGATCTGACACCCCTAACCAAGGTAGTCTGGACTACAAGTATAATGCCGAGGAAGTTGGTCCTGATAGGGCAGTAGTGAGGCACGGTGAGTTGCCTCGCGGTTCGCCATGAGCCAATTAGGTTACTTCTAGGTGTCTTTGAGGAGGCACACCCCGGCCTGCGGAACAAATACCTTTTGTTCCCCAACCTCCTCCTTTCTCTAGTATACTCCTTGAACGACTAGTACGACATAACAATATAGTTCAAGTCGAGATAGAGAAAATCTCATAGATCTACACCGCCAAACACAATTTGAATAGGAAACCACCCCTACCCTCTCCTTGGGAATCACCGGACATTTATTCAAAAGATCAATGTTTCAGCCGTCACCAAAACTTTATCTCATCTTGTTAGTTTATTTCCACTTTTGTACGGTATTTGTGAGCTTTCTATTCCAGTATAAATAAAAGTTTCATCTGTATGCTAAAAAAAGATTTAAATCGTATCTCTAATATATTCTACTATTATATTAGATAATTAATTCAAATAAAGCTTAAGTTGACATGGTTAATGGCATGATTACAATGTTATATTCTTAAAGAAATCTATTTTCTTAAAATGAATACTGTTCTCTCAATACAAAATAAAGAAAATGGAAAAGGATGTTGCCCTTCTTAGTGCTAGATTTTTTTTGAAGATAAAACGAGTCGATATATTATAAATAAACGGTGTTTAGAAGGCCCAAAAACACTAGACAAAATGTAACTTAAATAACTAACATTTTACGAGTTCCCACTATGGATGATACTCTGGCAGAAAAATAAATGCTGATTAATTCCAACTACTTTCTGAAGACGCCTAGAGGGAGATGCTGCGGTAGCGTCTGGCGACACCGATGCAACGAGACTAGACTGGCAAAAGATTGGATCGAGCGGACCCGTTACCGGATAGAGATCTTGGTGGACTACAAACTCCCCCAGGTTGTCAGCGTGTGTCGTCCTCCCTTGACTGATACTTGTAGGGCTCCCAAATGCAGGATTGCTGACCTCCGAGTTGGTAGGGGAGTAACTTGCTGGTTCTTGGTGGTACCGCTGCCACCTTACATCTAGAGGGGCGGTACAACCGGCCATCCCCGCTCTGGACCACCTTGTTCTCATTCTGTGAGGAAGGGGTGCTTATTGCCCCCCGCCGCTGCATCTGCTGCTTCGTTCGATCGGGTAGTGTCTTCGGAATCCTCCCCCTATTGTCCCTCACCAATCTCTTTACCCCAACCAAGTGTGGTGTGGGGCCTTTCTGCCACCCCTCTTGATCTACCAGACGCGCTTGGTGGCTGTGGAAAGAACGGACTACACGAGGACATTCTTCCACTACCTCAGGTTCCCTTTTCCTGGTCTTTGTCTCCTTGTTAGGAGCCCTTGGGGCAAAAAGACGAGAATGTGCCCCTACGCTCCCCCTAGTTGGCTCAGTTTGTACATGGGATCGTCTTTCCGTGCTTAGCCTTTGTAAGGGACAAGCGCTGATCCGCTGGAGCTCTCAACGAGGGCCCTTTCTTTCCCCCACTCACCGAACAAGCCAGGAATAGATGACCCGCACAACTACAACCAAAACAGTGATCTGGCAGGTGCTCATATGAGATAGGAAGTAGTGTGCGTACCTGGATTCCGATAATCGGAACCACATCTCCCATTCTAGAGGCACTCGGATGTCTACTCGGGTTCGAATCCGCATAAAATCCCCCAACATCGGTTTCCACTGCCTGAAAAGATCCCAGAGCATTGCCTATTCGAAACGCGACTTCCCTATTCCAGGCTCCAATTGGTAGATTAGATACTCTTGCCCATACCGAGAAGTGGGTGAAACTCATGTCCTGCGGTCTCATATGAGCCCGCAGGTCAGTTAGGATTACTAACGAATCCCAGAAAGCTCACGGTTCCCCCAACAATACTCGGGATCGTTCTTTGGCCAACCTGAAGAAGAATGCCACAACACCATCTTCTAACGGTTTGGCCTCAACATTTCGTAGACCCCACAAATCCTCCATTCGATTGGCCATAGTACGCCAATAGAGAGTTCGATTGATGATAATCTTGGCTGCCAGAGCGAACTTGAAATTTGGTCCACATACCCCTGCTTCCGATGGAGGCACCACTATTTCTTTGATCTACATCGATCGCATCTAATCTCCAAGGACTCCCAAGTTCGGATTTTCCTGAGACGTAAACAGTTCAGGGTGATCTCTCGGCCGTGGATCTACCCGACCCCCTGACCCGACCCTCCCCCAATTGGATCCGGTCCGATCCAGCCCCCAAGTGGAGCCGACCTGCGGTGCAACCCGACCCGACCATCAGCCCGCCCAGCTTCAGCTCCTTGAAACGACCTTGGAACTGGGTTAGGCTCTTGTCAGCCCGAGGCCGGTAGGAGAAGCCCTCCTTGCCCATGCGCTGACCCGTTCTCCTCGCGTCCGTTAGTAGGCCCTGACCTTCCCTACCATGGGCCTTAGGCCCACCTAATATCCCACCCGGACTCTCCCTCTCCAACGATACCCTAGCCACCTTTTTCCCCCGCCGTCTTGTCCAAGCCACTTCCTCAACAAGGTCAGGTGTGGACTCTTCTCCAGTCGGCAGGGTAAGGTGTTGCTCCTCCAAGCCCGACGAGATCAGTCCCCCTTCTCCGACCCCGTTCTCCTGCCTCATACGGTTATGATACCTAGAAAATCACCCTGTCCCGCTCTGGGATGAGCCCCCCCCCCCACGTCGACATCCGGCGTAACAGAATCCTCCGGTACTCCATAAGGTGGCCCTGTGTATACCGGTCATCCGACTCCCCCGTTCTCATCCGGTCCCCATCCTCTCTGCTCGCTGAGAAGGTGATCGGCTACTCCGGTCCGAAACTATCTTCCTTACTCTCAAGGATCGACATGGTTGCTTCAGAATCCGATGATGGATTCGATGCCGAGTAGACAAACTCTACCGGCTTCACATTGGTCACTCCCACTTGTGAGTGTTGATCGACGGTCATTTGATTCTCTATTGCTGACTTTCTCCGAACTTCGCAAAACTTCTCTATCTGAGATTAGAGGAGGTCGGCTGCGCTAATAGAATTTAACATTCCCATATTCTAAATCCTACCCCTATTGCTAGATTAAGGAAGTGGTAAAGGATGCTGCTCTTTCAATTTACTAAGTATTAAGACCCTAATGTATAGTATGGAATATTTGTAGGGAACATAGGTTAGTATATTGACGATAAACAAATTCAAATAAACAAATAAACAAATTGAAATAATAGAATAACCTTTACCGATCAGCTAGCTTACTGATTACGGAATAGGAAATTCGGGTTTAGTCGAGTCCAGGTACTCCTGTCTCCTTAAGACACTTGACTGCCCCGTATGGGCAGCGGTCTCCCAGGATACAACGACTAACGTCAGCGAACTCAACTCCGTGTAGAGAAATCACCAGGACCAAGGAAGAATGAAAAACTTATGTGAAATGTTTTTGGTATTTGTGATGTGTTTGAAGTGTTTGTAAAGTATATCGAATATGATTTAGTAGGTTGGTATTTATAGGCTCTCTAATAGGGATAGAAAGGTAATTTATGGGGTAGCTAATCCCATAAAAGCCTTTCATTAAGAGGTCATGGCCAACCAACTAATAAATCATATTAAAACCATAAAATCAATTTTAATATCATAAATCACATTTAAACCCATAAAATCACATTTTGACCACATTTTTCCAATAATATTCGGTTCATCTTATACAATTAAAAATCAAATAATTACTAACGTGTTCTTTTTTCCCGAAAGAAGAGGTCTATCCTACAATGTAAGGGATAGACTATCTTTATCATGTAGGTGTATCTTTTTGTCCTTGTGTCATGAAGTTGTAATTTCATAAGTTGTTTCCAACTGGACATTGACTTGTAAAAATAGTAATAAAAAACAGATAGTTAAGGCTACGTCAAAATTGTTACTATGCAAATATTTGGAAGCAATGGTACCTCTCTACGCAAATCGATGCAACCACATAATGCATCCAAAATAACCATAATGGTTCGATCTCACAACACACAACAGAGTTGGCTCGTAGCACCCCGTCTCGGACTCTTCCCCTACTCATGAATTGACATCAACGATCGACAAATTTACACGAACTGATATGGACTCGATATGTTTTTTTTTTCCAATTGATCGAATTTACAATTTTGGATTCAAGACAAGGAGAGTAATTACTAAAAAATTTCCCACCCGATCTGAAGAATTAAACAAATCCGATCTGAATCGACAATGTTGCGACTTCTATTGACACATTTTTTTTCCGGTGGGCTTCTCCCCGTCTTCTTATCTCTTTCTTTATGTATTTTTCCTACTACGTAGTTTTATTAAAAGTGTATGATGTTTGGTTGGAATATCCTGTATATGTTATAAAGATTTTTCCATTAAAGTTGTCAAAGATGTGATGTGTAGCAACCATATTTAATAAAATTAGAACTATGTAGTTGGACTCACATGCACAAGGGAACCATTGCAATCGCATTGTGCCAAATATGATGAAGAAATGGAATTTTCCCTCAATTATAGGTTGAGAAAAAGTGGGTGAGTGTGTGCAAATGGATCGAGCTTGTTTGATTTGCACTAAATTATTGTATTCCCAAATTATCATGTGTCAACGACAATGATGTGAACACCATCTTTGCATTTGCATCCTCCGTACTACTGTAGCTAATAACATTTAGAACAAATTTATAATAAGTTTATTATGATTATTTTTTGAAACGAGCGACGAGGAATTGTATTATTAATATCAGTCAAAGGATGCAACTAGGGCTAAAAGATTTGGGAACAGAAGAATGTCCGAGCTTTTCGTAGAAAAATCCGGCGCTCATGAACCCGTTGAAGTAGGCTAATTTCTATCTTAGACAAAGATAAAAATTCCTACGTCCTATCCTGAATTGGAAAAACAAACCATCGAAATCAAAACAGTAAAACAAAGTCCAAACAAAATACTTCAAAATAGAAAACAAACAGACAGCCTTGAACTCTTTGGTGTAGACTCACCCCCCCCCCCCCCCCCCCCCCCCCCCCCCCCCCCAGGTCGTCTCAACCAGTCTCGTGGAGCCTGACGGAGCTGTTTTGCAGTTCGCGCCCGATCAGAGCCATCCTCAGTACATGTACATTGGAAAGGCTCAGGTTAGGGGCTCGTATGGTGACTGTGCAAAATAGTGAGTCTTAGCTCCTGTATTTTATTGTAGGGCCTAGGTTCTGAGTGGATGTTGATTTGATATTTTGTTGAATTTTTAAAAATATTTATTAAAGTAAATATTGTATAAATTCGAACAAATAAATAAACAATAAAATAATTATACTTAATATTGAAAAAATTTATTAAAATGAACTTCAACTTTTATTCATCCACTTAATATTACAACCCCTAAAATTATAAGTTGAAGCATACAATCCAACATACACCTCATCAAAGCCGGCCCTACCCTTTAGCGAATTAGGCGGTGGCCTAAGGCCAC